>OV816029.1:146820703-148020703 GCA_929113105.1 Agrypnus murinus | reverse complement strand
AATTTCAATTTGTATATTTTTTTTTATACCACAAGAATCCACATTCACCCTGAGATGAGTCTTTATTACATTTAATTTTGATATGTTAAGTTATTTAACTGGCGCCCAACTCTCTTACGTAAACTTGAGTTAGTCAAGAACTAACGTAACATTAATTTTATATAAACATTGCATTATTAAATCTATTAAAAGGTATTTTCAAATCATATTAGAATTTATAAAAGAGGGAAGTTGAAAAGCATTTCCAAAGTTCACAGTCATTTTAAAAATCAATTTAATTATAAAGTAATTATCTACGATCGAACGGCAATTATTCACAGTTTCAAAATATTTAATAAAATTTTTAAAAATAATTTATTATTTTTAATTAACCAATATCACTGCATTTATATATATATATATATATATATATATATATATATATATATATATATATATATATATATATATATATATATACACCATATTTTCGCAAAATATCAGAAAAAATTGCACATATACTAAGAAAAACCAACAATTATAAAATAACATTTAAAACCAACACTAAAACTTTTTCCTTTTTATTTAATGCTAAAGACAGAACACATGATATCATGAAATCGGGCATTTACCGTTTAAATTGTTCTTTTTGTAGTTCGGTATATATTGGACAAACACTTCGAAATTTTTACATAAGATATAAAGAACACGTACGTCATTACAAAAATAAACACCTTTTAGAACAAAATCACACAATGACTTCTCAAAATAATATTAAATTCCTCCATTTTTGTAATAACAAACGCAAATTAGACATTTTAGAAGCCTTTGAGATATACAAACACAAACTCAGGGTACCTTTAATGAATGAACAACTTGAGCTCAGTAATTCTCCGTTACTGGAAGTATTAGATATTTAATTCTGATAAGATTATTATTATTATTTTATCTAGTTACCTATTTTTGTATCTACCTTAGCGACCGGTTTGTTTATAATTATACTACCTTTGATAATGACAGCATAGCTGTCGAAACAATATTGTCAGGTTGTATTTTAATAAAACTGTGAAACTTTTAATAATCTTTATTTATTTCATGGTTATGGAGTTCCACAAAGTAAGGCTGGAAACAATAAACAAAAAAAACACATAATACTATACTTCAACCATACATACAAGAAATGAGTCATTTTCGTAATCACACCGGAATAAACAAATACGACCCGAGGTGAGATAAAATAAGAGTGCAAATTTCACGTTGCTAAGAATTCAGTGACGTACGCTAGAACCAACAGATGTTCATTACTTCATTCACATTTATTTTTAATCAAAAAGGGCTTTGTTCCGCTAATGAATCTTTCTAGCTCACTAATTGTTTATTTTATCATTTAGATTACAGCGTGGCCTTTGCGTAATTCTAGATGCATTTTACATTTTCGCCCACGTGTTTGTAATGACTCATTTCTTGTATTTTTGGTTGAACTATACTAACAGAATACTAAAACATAACATTAAAATTGAAATGACCCAAAAACGCATTTATTTTATGCACGCATTTTGGATTGAATGTTGTTGTAATAAGTCTCTTACAGCGAAATTTCAAAAATATATTATTTGATTTACTGTTTTAAATAAAATTAATACGAAAATATTTTTTCTATTCAGAGACCTGCTTGTATTATACTTAGGGGTTAACGTACCTATTAAAAGAATATGAAATTATCTTGTACAATTACAAATCACTAAACAAAAATACCGTTGTTGAAACATAATATCTAACGACAGGTCGTTTCTCAACATGCTTTGTTTATTTAACTCTGTTTATCTGTTGTTATTCTACGAAATACTTGTCCAAAATAAAGATGGGTTTATTACTTTAATACGCTACCCTTGCACATTCTAGAAAACAAGTATGGTTTATCACCTTGAACTTTAAAATATGTGTCATGTGCATTCATACTATTAAATTTGAAAACATTAGGCTGAACTTCGATGCCGTTTTTCTCCAAAAGTATAGAAGTACGAGAAAAATGGTATATAGGAAATTTCTTTCTTTAATGGTTATCTAACCACTGGCAAAGTCTGACTATGTTTTAATGGGTCACTCTGTATAACACAGAAGAGTTGCAATATTAACACTACCGAAAAATTCTTATATCTATTGTTGTTTTTTTAGTCAAATAATGGCTTTGTCTTTGTTTTTTAAATAGTTGCTCTAAGAGAATCAGGAAGCAGAAGATATAGTAAAATTAAACTTGACAGGTAGGCTATGTTGATGACTATAATGTTTTAAACAAGATAGATAATATTGAGAATGGATTACAGGTAGTAATCAGGAAGATGTTTACGATAAATTAGAGAATGTAACTAATTAGTAGTAAAATATTTATTCATTTCTAATAATACACTTTACAACAATAAACTTATAATGTAGGTAGATTTATTACGCAGCTTTTTTTATCTGAAATATTTTTTCATCAAGGTTAAAACAGCTAACAATTATTCTTTGGTGCAGGTTAAATATAGGAAGACTTCTAAACTCATCATTGTCAACATTATTTTATTACATCATTTATTAAAATCTTTATAAATTTGATTGATCAATCGTGATTAAAAAATTTAAGAACTGTGTTTCATTTTTTATGGGATTTTCATTATGTGGTGGAATATTTATGATATCGTAAAATGAATTACTATACAACTCGAATTTCAATCTATCTGGTTATGGCAAATCTAATAACAAATTTTTTATTAAACAACAAATTCAAATTGAAAGATTTAATCAAATTACATGCGTGGTTGACCGTAACATACAGGAATTTAGAGGTGTGCAATTTAACATTATAATGAAATTCCATTATAATAGTAGAATAATAATTAGAAACACAAAAAAGTTAGTTTCCTTGAAACATATAAAAAAATTCTCGATAAAACTTTAATAGTTAAAACAATAGAATTATTAGCTACGTAAAGGCCAAGTTCATAATAAAAAGAAATACTATAATAATAGTACTATATACAGGTTTTCTCTGAGATGTCTGTCCAAAACGCTAACACATATTTAACCAAACTTACCTCTATCCAAAAATTCCTATTTTTTTAAAATAACAAAAAATTGCCTTTAGCTATGGGGATGAAATTTGAGATGTGAGTCTCTACTAAAAACTAGTTTTTTCGCTACTATTTTCTTAATAGTGGGTGTTACGTAAGTGGTCAAAATTTGATCATCTTAATCAGTCTGCACTGATGACTGGTGACTGCAGTCATAGATTACGGGTACATTATCGTTAGAGCTTTGCCGAGATATGTTTTCATGCATAATGGGGCACTCTTTCATTTCACTTTTATTGTTCACAACCGTTTAATTTAAATAAATAATGCCCGAATAGACGGATCTGTAAAGAAAATGATGTTCCCGTAAACTGGATATCTGGGTTTCCTGATATGATGTTGATGGATTATTTTTATCCCTTTATGGGAAGCTTTAAAGCCATGGTGTACTCCAGACTTGTAAATACGGAAGAGGAATTATGGAAATTAAAAATACAATGGACACAAGAAAAGACAATGATGAAAAGATACAGTTTAATTCTTTATGTCGTATTAAATTTTGTTTGCATGTAAATAATACCCATTTTGAGCATTTGCTGTGTTTTTTGCTGCATTAAATTTACCTATGTACTGTATGAAATTTGTCTAGTTATAATGCTATAAATAATAGCTATTTATGTAACAAGTACATAATGTAGGACTTTATAGACAAGCCCAGTAAGAGTTGCATACAAAGCTTTATGTTCGATTCCTAAAATTAGGTAATTATCAAAAAAAAATCAGTTTATAAATTTGACATCTATTCTTGACGGAAGAAAATTTGACATGTAATATACAGTTGTCATACTTTATTTTACTACTACCACTTTATTTTACGAGTACGATAATAAGCCAGTTCACTGCCGCAAAACAATACAATAAACAGTACTTTATAATGCAATCGGACATAATAGTTATTTATGTATTAAGGGCATAAAGAAGCTTTTATGGCCAGAAGCGTTATTTCTAGCCCGAGGCATCAGCCGAGGGCTAGGAAAAGGCTGTAGGGCCATAAAAGCAAGTTATGCCCGAAATGCATACACTATTTTATGCACAGATTGTTTTTATCTCAAATCTATTATTGTGTAAAAAACATAATTAAATGAGTACGTAGGTTACATCAAGCCGCTGTACGTATACTTATGTGCTTATATACGAAGTACGTTACTATAGTTACTATCTAAAATACTTAATTTCAGCTTATTTTCATTGGTGATAAGTTTACAAATTATATTAAGAACCAATCAAGTTCTACAAATACAGCTCTGACATTTAATTGACGTTTCATTATTGCCCGTCGGATCATAAAGAGGCCCTTGGGGCATAAAGAGACAGTTATGTTCCGATAAATCTAGCAATAATAGTCTAATTATAATGCATCTGTGCATAATAGTTATTTATGGTACAAGTGAGTTAAGTAAGATATTATCCACGAACGAAAAATTTACCCTCGAGGGCCGGCAGGCCCGAGAGGGTTAATTTTTCTGAGTGGATAATATCCTTAACTCACGCGTGCCATACAAAATTTTATCCAACGCCTCTTTATTTAAGTTTAAACATCAAATTTGCAATTTATAGTTAGTCTGAAGTTTTGACAGTAATAAATTTAATACTCTAACACGATGACTGGATTTTAATAATATTATGCAATGTAAGCTGGTGATTGGTTGTTATCTTTGAAGGAGTGAGGTTTTTAAAAATAACCCACGTTGCTAGGGGCAACGTAGGTTATAATGTAACATAAGAGTAAACAATCACTTTCCTTATTTAAAATGACCATAGTAAACATGGTATTTATATAGAGGTGTTGGATAAAGTATATTATTATTATTAAGATAGTTTTTGTTTTATTAACTTTTTTTGAGCGTCAACACACTTTACATTAGATACATTATGGCTGCAGTGCATAGCATGCACATTAAATTTGTTTTTTTGTCTAAACTATGGCAGATATCAAAATCGAACAAGAGACAAAACATGTTAGAAATTAGAATATCTATGTGTAGAAAAAGTTTGAAAAATATTGACTAAACCGTTAAAATAGCTTCGCATGTGAATAATCAAACTGACCACTTACGTAACACCCACTATTAAAAAATATTGCCAAAAAATTATTTTTTCAATACTGACTAACATCCCAAATTTCATCATAGAAAAAATGAATTTTTGAAGATCTTTGACGTTCATTAGCGCCTTAACAAAGCACTTTTGGATAGAGGTAAGTTTGGTTAAATCGTCCTATTTTGGTCTCAGGAATATATGGTAACATCTTGTACAGACCTTTTAAAGACACTCTTTGTAGTATACATTTTTCTATACACCGTTTAATCTAACTTTACGTTCACGTCATAGATATAAAAGTAGTGACGTAAGAGTACAACCAACTGTGCAAATAATAACTTTCAAAATTAAATTTTATGAAGAAAGATTATTTGCTTTATCGAAAATAATAAAATTTAATTTTCATATATTTAGTAATATGTACATTTATTTATAGAATAAATACAAATAGGTTTTTAAACCTAAACGTAATTTTGTTAATTTAATGAGAAAATACACATTTATTTCAACAGAAAAACAGGTTGGTATACTTGTGTAAGCGACACGCTGTATTGTCAAATTTATTTCAGATGTGCTTTCTAAGTTCGGTTTACAATAGTTTGTTACCTATTTTGTATTTACAATTGCGTTAACTGAATAGAATTCTAGAGAGTTTCTCAAGAACTGAGAATATATCTTAAGACTGTTTCCAACATTTCATCTGCGGAAGAAGTTTCCAGTACAAAGAGGAAACGAAATCCAAAACATACTACAGACATTGATCCTCTGTAGAGACAAATATTAGCAATGAAATTTATGAAATACATATAAGAGCAGTAAGTACCTGACGTTATGTGTGTGGATGTGCTCTTTAATTGATATACCACATTTGGATACAGGAGAACATATATCACTTAATATTTTGTCAAAAAAACTGAAATCCAAGTTCATGCATGAAGGAAGTAGAAGTTATTTATTCATTGCCTTACGACAAATTGGATTCGTATACTATAAGAATGACCATCCATGACAAGGAATGATGGAGCGATGGATGGGGATGAACAAAGTCATATTGTTCATAAGAGAATAATTCTTTTAAAAACGTACACTGAAAATATGCAACAGAGTTGTTGGATCAAACAAGGAATATTCAATTCCATATGGCAACAGCGCATAGCCTAACGTCATAATTTAGTAATGACGTGAACGTAAACTTACACTAAATAACGTATATTCAACTAATTGTTATCTAATTTCCAAATAATCCATTTAAGGAATTTTATCTAACTGTTGTAAAACCTCTATTAGAAAAAAGAGAATAGACCATCACTGTCAACTAATAAAATCATATTTATATAAACTTCTTTCATTATTTTAATCTTCAATATAAGATCATCATTAAGTTCACGATAAAAGTTAATTGAAATCTAATAAATATTTAAATATTTGAATTTTGTCAAATCTTTTTCTATCTATCAAATATAATATGTCTCGATCTGATTACCAAATATTTAGATATAAATAATTTACTATTAGGTAATTTATTTGCAACTTATTTAAAATCAATATTATACAGTGTGTCCCCGAATAGAGTTGACAAGAGGAAGAAGATTTTTATTATTGATTTTACGACAAAAAGTTATTCTTTATAAAAAGTTCTGCTTGTTGAATAAATAAGTTTACCATTAGAAAATCTAAGATTAAATGTACAGAATGTCCATAAATTAAGATAACATGAAAATGCTTCAAGAGAAAAGTACCATTTATTGCATTTTAGAGTTTACTGTTAATAGAAAAAGTTCATTAAAAACATAAAATTAGTTAAAATACAAAATTTCAAGTTTAAATTTAGATTGTTATGGTTGTATGTTGTTAAATTTAATTAAAGAGAAATACTGAAAGCGCAAATACAGAATGCGGTGAATGAAATTAATTTAAATGGACCACAAACCATGCGTAGTCTATGGTAGATTTATTAAAAGGATGGAGATATGTGTGAAAGTTGGAGGTGACTTTGTAGAATACTTTTTGTTGACTTTCTTAATTAATTGAAATTTTGTATTTAAACTAAAAAAATGCAATAAATGGTACTTCTCTTTTCATGTTATCTTAATTTATGAACATTATGTACATTTAATCTTAGATTTTCTGATGGTAAACTTATTTATTCAACAAGCAAAACTTTTTATAAAGAATGACTTTTTGTCGTAAAATCAATAATAAAAAACTTTTTCCTGTTGTCAACTCCATCCGGGGACACATTGTATATGCAAATTTGACTGACATGAATGCTAAGTCTAAATCTTTTTGTATTTTATATCCGCCTTTTAAATTTGAAATATGGTTATAATTATCACATAAACATAGTTTTAGAAGCCTATATTATATGATCTATTGTAAGTATTTCAGTAAATGCTCGAGTTCCGCTTCAGCACTTTACTTTTATATCACAAAAACAGGCGTGGTATCCCACAGAATTCATTTGTAATTCCATTGCTTTTTCATTAACATCATTTATTGGATACATTTTTTTCAAACGGCACATTTTTCACACATATTTAACCGTTAGAATATATATAAGATCACGTTATTTTCCGAGGTCATCCAGCTTTTATTGTCATTTGACGTTTAATAACATAACATAAACACACACACACACACACACACACACACACACAATACACTTTTGTATTGGTCTTTTTTCTTATTCTTTTATAAAATGCACTTTTCATTTTTTTCCTTATCTTATTTATAACCTTCAATAAAGCCACTAATATAATTTTGGCACTAATTTTTTTATTTCGTTATCTGTACAAAAATGGTATACTATATAAAAAAACACGTAAGCACTTTAGAAAAGGTAACACTGTTGAAATAAAAAAATTTTCCTTAACCTAAGATGCCGTGACCAAGTCCAAGACCAAGACCAATGCCTCCTGGATGAACAGCTGCGCTTACAACACCACCAGGTATTGGGGCTCTGGCAACAGCACCTCCGATGGCAACACCCGAAATTGCAGAACCGTCAGGTCCTAGGAGACCAGCTTGAGCACTTGGGCCTTGAATTACAACACCTGGTGCACCGGGACCAACGAGGCCGATACCGCAACATGGGAAGGCTTGGGCTACAGATGAAGCCAAAAGAAGTACTGCTACCTGTAATTGGTGGAAATGAGTAAATTAAAAAGGAAATTAGTATTTTGAATTGTAATATTTACCACATAGAGCATGTTGAGGGAGATATGTTTGCTTTGACCGTAAAGTAAACTGTTATGATAAAAGTAAGTCACCACTTCCGTATTTATATACCCTTTCTGTTAATACTAACCTTCGAATAATTCTTACTTAAATTATTTTATTATTGCATGAAGTAGTGACCGTTTTTTCTTAATATGTTGTTTACTTATTTCTTGCAATGTATAATGCGCTCTGCATTGGTTAGGTAATGAAGGAAAAGACAAGGATACAAAGGGAGATAAATTATAAGTCACATAGTAACAGTTTAACTAGAATTCTGATTTAAACAAAAACATTAGATATTATTAGACGTATTACTTTAATTTTTTAAAGAACAATTTACAACAAAAGATGTAAAAGAATGAGAATAAGAAAAAGAAAAGAAGGAAAAGGATCTAATCAACAGCATTTTTTGAAATGGTAAACATTCATAAATGTTAACTGTAGTCACATGTTCACGTTTAATCCAATTATTATTAAAACGCCCTTGGAATTTTCTAAAAATAAAAATTAATTGCCATTTTCAATCATAATAAGAGAATTATTATAGTAGATATTAACTAATAATCCGAACATAAGGTACAAAACTTAGGCCTATCGTGTGTGAGGTATAGAGGCGAAAAACTTAAATATCAATCAAAAAGTAACCCACAAATTTACGCAACTTAATTGTAGATTAATTAATTTAAAGATATCAGTAACAATAGAAAACCACTAGAAATATAAATTTGATTAACTACAATGTGTAAGTATGTTGCCATAAGATATTCCTTCTTTCTTCTTTTAAGACCTTTTTTTATTTTTTGGAAACTAAAGAATTCATACTTTATGTCTAATGTTTAATAGATACATATAATGTTAAGATCAATCGTATTTTTTTTCCTTACAACTATGTAGGATGTGGAATAATAGTTAGTATTGCGGATAAAAAAGAGTCATACGAATATAAAGATAATGTTGATTGATCATCATTTGGAGTTTGAGATTCAGCTGGTTTAAGTGATAAGGCCTTCCATAAGGCCTGCATTAAATGAAGTTTTTAACCAGGCAGCAAAGTTAATTTATAAAATATTTTAAATAATGTCACATATGTTTATTGTTAGCGTTTAAAAGTTACTAGGCATTTAATTGTCTACTTAACCCCAACGGCAGCACGTCACATGACGCAGGTGACGCGCTTCTTCACCAACGTTTTCTTGTAAAATCTTCATTTTTACTAATTACTATACTGTTTTAGAATATTAGAATCCATATTTTATTAATTTTCTGAACTTACTTCTGTACTTCTTGCATTTCCATGCAAATAGCACGTTTATTAAGTACCTACATATCACAGAAAGAAATGGCAAGCGCGACGCACGCAACTCTCGCATAGAAAATATCAAGTGACACGGATTTCAAAACAAACTTTTGCTGCATCGGCTCCAGCATCAGTACGGTATCCCTCACGCGACGAAAATATACCACTAAATAATTCATACATTATGATTTCTGCTTCACCGGTTCGCAAACTCACCAGCCGCCACTGCTTAGCCCTATTTTCTGATTCCTTAGCCGTATACTAATGTTTGATCAAGACTGAACAAGTATAACAAGTCTGAACGGTCACAAACTTGCAGCGCAGTGTCAGCCTTTGTTGTAGTTTATCAGTGTGCTGCTTATTGTGACACAGGAAAGCTGATTTGTATTTCACTGTCTAAGTTTATTCTTTTTTGAACAAACAATAGTATGTATACTGCTAAATAAACTTAAAAATAGCTTATAAAAAATACTTGCATAGTGCATAGTATATTTTAAACAGCTAACAATAAACATTTGTGATGCCATAAGTGTGGCATCACAATGACATTTGAAATATGTTTAAATAATGCTATTTAAAATATTTTGTTGCCTATAAAAACCTCCAATAATTATTCTAAAGTAAATTCCAGATCTATTTCAAAATTACTTTACTATGCAACCAGACTTGTTTACATTTCAAATGTCAGTTTAAAGCACCTCATCCCAAAATACTTTATTAAGATACTTCACTTAGCGCAAGTTATTGAATTTGTCACGCCTTTGGAATGCCATATAAACCAGTTGAATTTCAAACTACGAGTTTTAACGGAAGTAACCTACCATAGACTATACTATATAAAAAGTATCATACTTGTACCCTAAACAGTTTCTCAATAGTGAAGAGAAAAAGAAAAACGTTTGTGTATTAGCTATTTTTTATATCTTGTTAGCTATGGATTCTTACTCTTTGGATTTGGACTCTCCAAACTTGTGTAAGTTTTGTGTAATTAAATTAACATCATATCCATCACCATTGCAAAATGTTTATTATGTGCATTTCTTATGGGAAATATAGCCTACATTCCTGATGCTACTTATATCTCCGAAACTATCAGTCTTAGCTAAGTAAAACAAATATCAAATTGTAAGAAACTTTATAAGAAATAAAAAGACTCTCTTGCATTTTTTTATGTAAAACCTACCAAAACAAGTTATTTAAAATATTTTATTTTAATTGCCATTTTTCCAAGATGTCGGCCCGATTACACCTCTTTCAACTCGAGACTAACTGATTTCTTAAACATTATGTATTCATCAACAATACCAACATCTATGCCAATTTTTAGCTTCCTATTAAGTTTTTCCGTTATTTGCTTAATTTTGATCTAATACGTATATTACTATACATACTTTTGGCCAATGAACTTTTGATAGTCAATGTTTTTAAGTGTATCTCATTGAATATGTATTCAAGTTAGTTAAAAGATAAATTTTTAACGACTAGAGCGATCTCTAAATATTATCCGATTGCGTTTATATTTGGCTCTATTTTAATGTGTTTTCACAAGGAATAAATGTATACATGTGGTAGAAAAATCGTAGAAACTTGTATTTTTTGGCCCTTTCTAATAGAGTACTCTATTGTGTATAAATCTAGAATTTTTCAACAACTGCCCAACACAGATATTTAACCTTGAAGTTAGAAACATTTTTAAAAACTTAAATGTTTATGACCCTGTAGAAAAAATACAGAAGTCTCAAAGTTCAAATAATTCACAGGGAGAAATGTTTTTATATTTTGTGCACAATTGTCGAGAAAATTAAAACAAATTGGGTCTAAAACGGTGACAGGAACAATTTGTGCAAACAACTTATTATTTATATCTCCATACCAAATTGGTAACTACGTAGAACAATTTGTTTAATGCATCTTCTACATTTTGTAGCATAGTTTTGCGCAATGCAATTAAACACTTGCGATTCTCATGTTGAATTTTTGCACAATGTTGTTGGAAACACTTATGAATATTGGAGTAATGTGTCTATAATAGTTTAATGCTTATTTGCACAATATTGTGCTTATTTTTCTTTAACCTTTAATATTGCTGAAAGAAACGCTAAACACTGGGTGATTTAATGATACAAATTGTGCATAATTGTATCAAAAAGCTATATATTTTATTTAAACGCAAAAATACAAAAAGAATACATTCCATATAAAGAAAAAATACAAATTAAACAAAAGATCTAACTGAAATAAACGATTTACTATTTAAATTAGTAACAAACCATGGCATATAAGAGTGAAAATTTCAAGTTGGAAACATGCACTTTCATATGATTCTATATATCAACCTCAAAAGCATAACAATGGAGTAGGCAATACTTTTGAACCGACATATAGAGTTGGCAAGTTACATACCTTTACTAAAGATATGGCTCCAAACCTAGTATCCTCGCTGGATGTGTATACGTAACTAATAGCAATAAAAAAGAGGACTGTGAATTCTTGTTATTATAAAATTGAAGTTGGTGGGAACAAAAAGGCAAACGATAATTATAAGCATGTATTAACACGATAACATTGGATGTAGTATACATTTACATTAAATAAAACTATTTGACTGATGATGACTGACAAAGTCACTTCCATGTTAGTTTAGGTGATATGGTTGACGGTTATATCTAGTATTCTAGAATAGAATTTAACTTAGTTGATTAGTCGCGGATACACAAAAGACCGACTTACCAAAAGAGCGTTTCTTATAGGAAGCGGGAGGTTTAGGTTCCTGTTTATGTAAGTCAGTATAACCTAGTTGCAGGTGCCAATACGTCGTTAATCTCTCGAGATGCGCTGTTCGGTGTTACAACCATTGGACAACCATTGTTGATGCATAGGGCGATGATATGAACTGCAGCGGTTTGTCTTCTCGGACTTTTGGGCGTCCTTAAGCCAATGTTCAAATAAAAATAGTCAGGAAACGATTTCGTTTGAGATAATCGGTGCTAACGACCGTTTTGTTGCAATTCATTTGACGTGTCGGTTTACCATCAAAAAAGTCTGTATTGACTTACGCTCTCTTGGATCGAGCGAGTTATTAAAATATAAATTACATTAAAAAAAATGAAGACGGAACAACTTTATTATTTTATTTTCTCAATAATGCCAAACACTGGAAGATCATCGGTTGGTCTCTTTTCGAATTAATGGAAAATTTGGTTTGTAAAACGTTCCTAAAGGTGGTTGATCCAAGAAGACGAGAAAACTCCGCACCCAATTACGTCTGGAAAATGTATAAATAAGTTATTTATTACATAGCACTTGCACTAAAATAAATGGATAAATTGAATGCGTCCCCAATTACAATAATAATGATTTAAAATGTAGGGTAAAGATTAAAAATACTTACATTAATAAATTTTTTATTCACCTACGTTAAATCCGTAGTCTGCAACTACTATCGTGAACCGACTAAACAAATATGTTCCATTTCCACTTAGCACAGCGTTTATTGCAGTTTGTTTATGTCTGGAGTCTGATCTGAGAGGGAATAGATGCAATTGGTCAATCCCACATTGAAAATACCCTTGACAGGTTTCGCTCAAATTGTTTTACAGTTTCCAATTTTATTTGTATTTTTTCTGCATATACAATTTAAAAAGCTGCACAATACTGTGCATGATTACAGTTAAACAACTTGTATCAAAAGATACAACAAGATTGTGGAAAAACGCAGTACAATATTGTGAACTATTAATTTCTTCAGTTACTTCAATTTGCTTTGCACAATTTGTTAAAGTAAATCTTACAACCTCTTCAAACAATCTTATTAAGTAAGAATACGCAACGCTTTAAAATAATTGAACCCAATTGTACAAGAAAATCGTACAATCACAACTAACCAACGTTTTGCAAAAGTACGTTATAGCATTTTTCTCTGTGTTATGACACAGACTATTGGTACACAGGTACTTGCTTGCAAAAGGATTTCAATTATTCAACAAACTGCCTTCTCCTTTAAAAAAGTATCTAAAACTGACATTTTCAGCAATTGCGATACAAAACTTAAGATTTGCAGGAATAATTTTAGTGTAGTATGTAGGCATATAATTGTAGCCTATAGTGTGCTTAACACCACAGTTTTGGTCTCATTGTCCTAGGACTTACTCCAGCTGAGATAAAAAAATTATCGTCAACGCTTACAAAGTCCGAAAACAAAGTGCGCCACGATAAAGAAATGTCCGCCATTTTGAAAGCAGTAATAATCAAAATAAAATAATAGTGGTTCTGAACTGTCAACATACGAGGCTCACTACACACAAAATAAATTTGTTTTTAAAATGTTCAAGCAACCAATGAATTTCTTTTTATAGCATTTGATATGGATTGGCCCTTCTGGACTAGTCTAATAAGATCGCAGTAAAACGTAAAACTATATCGGAGGATTCTTTCTATTGAGGGATTTTAATCGCTTCACAGCAACATTTAGTTTCCAAAAAACGTCTATTAGTGGCAATATTATTAGAATATACAGTATTGGAAAACCTTCGTCTAAGAATTGGGTTTTCATGTATGAGCAAAGGAAAAATAGCGAACAGCAATACATCTGAGACCGATAGCTATTATGGCATACTTGCCAAATAGTAACTTAATATAGTATTAAATATTAAAAATACAGTAACTTTTTGTAAGGTTGGTGCTATACCTAAGAATTTTTAAATATAATTGACGTTTGTCATTTTGACACAATAACCTAAATTGTTTGTTAAAGTCAACAATATTTGTATCTTTAGTAACTAAAGATAAACAACAGATAATTCCCACTGCATTAAAAATACTTTATTCTTTAAACAAAACCAACAATTATTTTAAAAAGTAGAATGAACTTAACTATTAAGTAAAATAAACAACTTAGGTTATTGTGTCAAAATAAAATTCTTAGCTATAACACCAACCTTACAAAAAGTTACTATATTTTAAGACTTGGCAAGTATGCCATAATATCTATTTTTCTCAGATGTATTGCTATTCGCTATTTTTCCTTTATTCACACATGAAAATCCAATCCCTAAGTGAAATTTCTCCAATACTGTATAGTGCATATGGATACATTAGACTGGATGTAAAATTGGCACAACTTTGATTTTAAGAGGGTATTTAGAATCAGGTTTCATTTAAGCACATGCAGACGAAAATCCTTATAGACTGTTAACATCTCTGCAATTCAAATTTCTCAATCAATTAAAATATTTTTTGTTGTATATTTTATCCCTTTTTGTATCGTTATTATTACTGATAGCTTTATGATTAGTTATTGTTCCTGTCTTTTAGTAATCCGTTTGTTTGTTTTGGCCTCCTGCTTTAGTAAGTTTTGGTAACTAACGACGAAATAACTCTAAGGACTTTTAGAACCGTCATGTTAAATGTTACCTATTAAAAGTTAAATTATTCAAGAAAGACGTTTGAGTTTAGATAAATCGTTTAATTGAATAATTTTAAAGTAACTAAGAGTATAATTCTTTTTTTTTGTAACGAACTTTTTCTTAGTAATTTTATTAAACTTAATAGTTTTTGAGGAAAAAATTTGAATTTCTAATACTAATAAAATATTACTAATAATACTAATACCAACATTTGCTAGTAGACAATAGATGACATTTTTTAATAGATTTTATTTCTATATAAATAATAAATTCATAATCGAATAAATCAATCGATTACAATAAATTCTCAATTTTCAAATGGACCTGCATAACTTCAGGGGGGCAACTTGGTATATAGGTACATTAGACTTTTTTTGTTCTTTTCACATACACAATCTATCATTTCCGTTTGATTCACTATTTGTAAATTACCCTGTATAATAGTAATAGTGCACTGGCACCAATTGATTACCACAGGTCCTAAAAAACTATTTATTAGTGAAAATAATATTATTTTTTATATATTAGTCGTTCTATAAAATTACAATTTCAATACAATTACAATATACGGGTGTCGCATTACACGTACATCAAAGACGGCAAGTAGTTAGACATAGATAGGATAAACAAAAAATCCCTATAACATTTTTTTTTCTTAGAAGCAGTTTTCGAAAAAAAAATAGCAATAAAGAAGAGTATAATGGTTTTAGCACATATAGTAGAATTTGTTATGTTCTTCAAAACAAGACGTTTTGTTTTGTTATGAATGCGTTGCTGATCCTGCAACTTGCACTCTGGTGTTTTGTCGATAACTCTTTGTAAACGATGACATCAACGATGAAGCGTTCTTAAACCATGTGAAAAATTCATCAATTAAAAAAAGTTAAGCTGTTTTCTATTTTAAATAGAATTAAATAACAATAATAATCGCCATTTAATTTAAGTTTAATTGGCATAATTTCTGTCTTCCTAAATGTTTGTACTGTTCGTAAAAACTGCCGTATATTAAACCTGGAGTTCTCATTATTAAAATGTTTAATTATTGTAGTCAAGATAAGGAGTCATAATCCGGGGATATCCCGTTTCGCATAGCTAATTATTAGAATTCGTAAAGTAGTTTTATTACAAAGCCAAATGATTTTTTATATTTTTTAAACTAAATTCAAAGCCGCCTACTAATAAAAATCGCCCTTTAATTTAGTGACTTGCCTTATTAGAAAATCAAATGTTCTCTTTAAGAATTAGATAAGATATTTAGATATTCTCTTATAAATCAGATTTACTTTTAAGCTGCTATTAGACCTTCAACTTATTTCAAGATCAACAGTCTCCATTTTTAGCATTATGCAGCATAAACAGCATTGTGCTTTATTGACAAATTAGTTTGTCTGACTGTCAAATTTTAAAGCTGATAGATAGTTATTATTTATATCACCCACTTATATATGTACTTTTGTAAAAACGTTTGCCAAAATTACAAGAAATTTTGACTTTCTGTGATCTAAACGCTTTATAAAGATTAAGAAGCTTATTAAGAAAGCTCCAGCTGATCCTCAACTTGATCAATCCGATTCAATTTTCGTAAACGCCTAATAATAAAACATTCAAATCAAAGTAATCATTTGACAATTAACTTTTTCATTTATAACCTCATTATAACTGCATTGGAAAATACATTGAAGCAATAATTGGTTAATTTTATGGATTGTAATTATACCTTTGCTAAAATTCTTATGAACACCCCAATTACATCTGTAGTACATCTCAATTTAAACTTCGAACTAGAACTCCACATTATCCCTTTGGTTAATGAAGAAACATTTCTTAATATGTCCAACAAAGTATTATTTAGAAAATCCAAATAATTGTTTTTTTTTAAATCTGACAGAAAATTTAGCCAAGTAATTGATTGATAAAAATCCCTGTCTCTATATTAACGCTGATTTACTACATAATTATGCTCACGATATCGTTGCCTGAACCCTAATTGATGACTATAATGAACATTAAAAATTTAATCTGTTTTACGCATCACTTCCTCAGTCCATCCAATATTTGATGTAAAATAATTAGGATCGTTCCCTATTTGTTAGCAGTCATCGACAATACTACATTCGTACAAGATAATCTTCTGAATCAAGACTTTGAACTTGCTGAAAATGGTACAGATGCAAAAGATAAACTTTCAAAATTACATGAACCGTCTGATTTTTACAAGAATGTTGAAGCAATACCACCTTACAGAACATATCCAACAATTTCGAAAATTTTTATTTGATAAATGGATAGATCACTACTCTGGCGTGATGGGAACAGCTCCATCCAGTTGATAGAAGATAAATAAAAGTGAATTTTCGTTTCGTTTCGTGAGTGTCACCGAAAGTGAAATTAGTAGCTAGACCACTCAAATATCCATATTGGATTTTTTCCTACATTTAATTGCTTTGTGTCTTTATACTTAGAATTCGGCATAGAATCCAAATTTGGAAGAATACACAGGGTGTCCGGTTAGAACGGAAACGTCAGTCGGATGTTTGAGCACTCAAAATCTGCATCTGACTCTGAAGTTTAACACACATTTTTTGCTTAATTTAGCTAACTACTTTCAACTATTTCCTTGTAATTAGTATTATTAGTACATTTACTAATGTTATTGTTAATTACCTGCTTAAAATCCTACAGAAAAAAATTAAATCAGCCTTTCTCAGAAAATTTCTAGTATAATAGGAGAAAATTATGAGGTGATCAGTAAGTCGTTGAGGTCCATTTAAATTTTATTTCTATGAAAAACCTCTATGATAGTTTGAGTATAAGAATACTGCAATTGCGAGAGAAGTATAGATTTGACCTGGAGTTCTTAAATTAAGAGTTATACAGTGTGTAAATAAAGCAAGGAATAAAATTCATATTTTTTGTATTATCACTGTTTGGCAGAAAAACTTGGACACGTCAATTTTATTTTTTCCTGTGGATTTTATGGTCGTCATGTGATAACTTTTCACGAAATAATACTTAATGTTTCAAGTCTAATGATTATTTTCGTGAAAGTTATCACATTTGGTCCTCCATATTTCAAAAAATACTAATTTTAAATACCACATATGGGGTATTGCTGAAAATATACTTTTCATTTCTAGCACAGAAATAAGGGAGTTCCATTTAGAAAATAAAAGTCGATGACTTCATAGGCCCCATAGTAGTAAACTAAGAAATTAAAATTGACAACTATAAAATCAATCGTCATCGTCAATCGGCTGCAAACACAATTTGGTGAAGAATGTCTTTCACGAAGCTCCGTATTTGAATGGTGTAACTCGTTTGTTGGAAGTCGCAAACGTGTGTCAAATTTATCTCACGCCGCAAGACCCGCTATTGCAGTCTATGATTTAACAATTCGACGAGTTGATGAGCTTATTCAGGAAAACAGGCGGATAAAAATTCGAGAATTAACTGATCTGGTGAAAATAAGTGTTCGAAGCGTTCAGGTTATTATTCACGATAAGCTGAATTTTAGCAAAGTTAGTGCGCGGTGGGTGCCGAAAGATTTGTCTGGCGAACAAAGACATAAACGAGTTCCAATTTCGCAAAAACCTCTTCAGCGTTTCCAACAGAAAGAAGATGATTTTTTAGAGCGCATAATTACCATGGATGAATCTTGGGTGCACCATTACATTCCAGAAAGTAAACAGGCCAGCATGGAATGGCGCCATTCAAATTTTCTACCGCCAAAAAAATTAAAAACTACTCCGTCAGCAGGCAAGGTGATGGCTACGGTATTCTGGGATATCAAAGGTCCAATTTTGGTAGATTTCCTAACTGACCGAAAGACTGTCAATGCAGAATATTACAGTCAACTTCTTTCTAAAGTCAGAGACTGTCAGATCAAAATGACGCGGACTATTGAGTAAAGGCATTATTCTTCTCCACGATAACGCTAACCCACATGTTGCCTGCTTACCACAAGAAACAATTGAACAGATCCGATGGGAAGTATTACCTCACCCGGCATATCACCGTCCAGACTCACCCTGCAACTACCATCTTTTTGGACCCATTAAGGAGGCATTGGGAAGCAAGAAATTCAAGTCGAACGAAGAAGTGATGGAAGTGCTGCGAATCTGGCTACATACACAACCAAAAAACTTTTTCTCTAGTGGTATTCGCAAGTTTCCCGAGCATTGGAACAAATGTATTGTAAAGTAGGGACATTATATTGAAAAATAAAGTTTGTTTCGTTATCTATCTATTGTTATTATTATTGCTATACAAGAAAGTCCAGGTCAAATCTATACTTTCCTCGTACTTTACAACATTTATTTGCTCTTCGATTTTTTCCAAAAAGTTCAAAATGACGCCCCAGATGACATAAACAACATTATCGGACCAAAAGCGGTTTGAAATTACTTTTCACCATAAACGAGACGCTTCTAGTCGCGAAATCGCCTCCGTAGTAAAATAAAATCAATCTTCAGTCATTCGAGCTATTAGAAAGTATGATGAATTTGGAAAGATCGACGGCACACCGCGCAGTTCCTCAAAACCTCAGTTCGGGATGATGCTGTGTTAAGAAGAACAAGAAAAGCTTGGCAGACAGAAGTCTTAATTCCACCCAATTAAACAAACTCTGGTCTGAAACTGCAGGTGTAAGCGTGTGCACTTCAACTGTAAGAGGAAGGCTGCTTAGTTTTGGACTTGAGGATGTAAAGCATGTAAGAAACCACTGCTTTTCAAAAATCAAAGACTTCAGCGTTTGGAATGGGCCAAGGAATATCGAAACTGGACAACATAACAGTGGCAGAAGGTACTGACGAATCCACTTTTAATATCAATAATCATGGCTGGAAATACCTACGTCAAAAGTTTCCGGGCGAAGAATTTTCGCCAAAATGTGTTCTTCCAACAATTAAACATCCAACCTCCGTTATGGTATGGGGTTGCATGTCCGCTCAAGAAATTGGCCGATTATACCAAATACCTCGAAGTACTGCAGTATAAGATGCTACGTAGCGGAAAAGACCTGTTTGGCGAAGAAAAGTTTATTTTTCAGAATGATAATGCTCCTTGCCATAGAGAAAAACTATGGCAATCTCCAGACCTTAATCTCATCGAGAACTTGTGGCAAAGGATATCAAACATCATATCCAAAAGAAAACCCACAAAGAAAACCGAATTAATCGAATCTCTAATCCACGCCTGGCATCACTGTATTTCGAGAGAGGAACTCGAAAAACTGGTAAATTCCATGCCCAAAAGATGTGAACTAATCATCAAAAACAAGGGCTGGCCAATCAAATATAAGAATTAGTTTAAATTAAGATAACTTGTTGTAAAATGCTGTCTTAATTTAGATTGTCTAATTTTTGTAATTTTGAATAATTTTTTTCCAACTGTATTTCTTTATGAACCAGAATGTTTGCTGTTTTTTATTTTATTATTGTGATTAACTGCTTATTTGATATAGAGACTAAATGGTTGAAAAATATTTGGAGTAAGTGCCTTAAACTTCTATTTTCATGAATTTTATGAGATGATGCAGGACTTTTTAACACCATTGTACAACTTTTTGTCTCAACTGGCGTGGTCCAAACCTCAAAGTCGTTGTTTGTTTATTGAATCAGACCGTGAAATTCTTTGTATTTAAATATTCGTAATATCAGAATTATACACACTTTTTGCGAATCTACAAATCATAAGTATTTCTATGGTGTAGGGATGTGGTTAATACATATGACTTAATATATATGAATCAGACATTTTAGAAATCACTTAATTCCTGAGAGTTAATTTTGTTATATCATAAAGTTATAAGGGAAACTAAAATATCAAAACATGCCGTTTTTAAAATGACTGATCCATATATATTTATTTTAAATTATTGTTGTTACTTTGCGTTAACAATAGGCTTATTGCGATAGTTAAAACAGTTTAATTTTGCAAATATTTTCAGCGAGCCGCGTATGACCTTGTAGGATTTTCGGGCGGTTAGAACCACAGTTATGCTGTGATATCCGCTGCTCGCGATTACCAGTATAGGACCGCGACAACGACGATGACGACCGGCAAGCCTCGCCGAACTGCTCGTGGTGTGTCACTATGTGCGATACTTGAAGCTAGCTTGAAGTGCCGACAATGGAGTGAATATACAATATATTTTTATGCTGTGCTACTATTAAACGGAAGCTAAATATTTCTTTAGTAGGATTTGCAACATATGTTTTATACTGCGAATAAACGCATTTAAATTTCTCCATTGGAGCATCAAAAATCATTTGACAGCGTTATCATATTTTACACGCAAGAATCGCTAGATTATAATGCGATATTTGCAATAGCCTGAATTTATAACAGACCGTCTTATAAAGCTAGTATAATAATACACAATTTAATTCCAGCAACTTTTGCTATATAGGAACTGTTTGAAAAATACTTTCTCATTTTAGCTCTATCTCTGTTGTTCTTGAGAAGTGCCGTTTACATTCCAAAACAAAATGATTACACAGTAGTAGAATCAATCAAAACTAACTACCCACTCATTTGGCAATGTAGTTTTGCAAGAAGAAACGAAGTTAATATTAGTAGTTATCATTTGAAATGTAGACAATAGATTAATATCTTGCTTCGTAGTTCTAATTTTATGAAAATGTGATATTGTAATTAAAACAGAACTGCTTAAGCACATTAAAAATAGAATAAATCAGAATTAGTACCTAACCTGGGAAAAATCTGTTTTGAAAATTAATTCATGACTTTAGGAAGATATTATATACCATGTATTTAATAGTACATTTAATAATAAATTTAATTGTGATTAGTGTATCAGATTTTCAACCTACATAAGTAACTGGAAAATATAAACATTACCTATTTCTAAATTGCAAATACCATCGATTTATCGCTTACTAACAATAGAAATGTAGGATTTGTTTATTAAAGGACCTGAGACCACCTAGGTTCAAATGTCTGTATCTGTAGGTTTTAATGAAATTTGACACACGGCTTCTTTAAAGTAAAGTAAATAAACAAGACATTCTAATGTCTCAACCCATGACTGTGAACTTCAGAGATTACCAAATGTCAAAAGTTTAATTTCAAGGTAAATAACCAACTGTAGTGCCATTCGACAGTTATTGACCTACTAAAAAGATCACGCAAAAGAGTAGAAGAGTAGAAAAGTAGAAGCCCCAAAAGTTCAACTTCTACGTAACTAATCAAATCCAATGTAATTCAGTAGGTCCAATAGCTTTTAGGGATTAATCTTCAGGGATTAAACTAAAGAATAATCTTACCTCGTACATCAATATTGACGTAACATCAATGTTGAGCTTATAGTCCGGTCAAAATAGACGAAAAAGTAGTGGTAAGTTTACATTAATTCGCATAGAGCTAAAAATTGGTACTGGTCTTAGGTACACTATTATAAATAAAATTTTAAAAATCCCCACCGATCCTACGTCTGCTAAAAAATTTATTCAAGGTCAAAGGTCAAAAGTATCGATTTTTTGCATTTCTCTCGTAAACGGTAAGTGTTATTATAAAAATAGGCCAGACAATTATCTACAAAAATTGTTCTTATACTTTTTGTCCCACGAATCACCATTCCTGAGATATCGCGATTCTAAAAGTTGTCGTATTCTACATAATATGCACACATAAAGATATTTCAAGGCGGCGCACAGTGTGGCCTTTTCATAATCTAGTGGAACTTAATTAATAATTGCCATATAAATGTGCATATGTGCATTTATATGTTTTTACAGTATATGCAGAATAATTGATATCAAACTTTGATAGTAGAGGGAGATGGCCGGTTCACGGCCCACATCTCCACGCCTCTAGCAGGCAACCATCTATACACGCTAACATATGGGCTAATATACAGTTAAGCTTTATTATTTTACTTTTAAGGGAGAGGGAATGAATGCTTTGCGGATCATAGTGATTTTAATCATTTGCATATCTCATCTCACATTTGCATATCTCATCTCTCATTTACATAACTCATCTCTCATTTATACATATCATTTTTTTGCTAATTAAATTAATTAGATACTAAGATCCTTCTTAAATGATGTATGCTTTCAAGGATGCCCCAGACATCGTTAAACGTAATTTCATCGAAAGGTTACTGTCAATCACCTGTCGGATTAGCACGGTCCAGCATGCGATATTACCACATATACGGATCAACTCTACATATTACATTATGAATGATGCAGTCATCCGGGGGATCATAAAGATTTTATAATAAAGACATCTCGACACTCTAGGGCTTCTTATTCTATAATACCTTCTTCTTCTATGTCGGAAATAATTGAAATTATTTCGTTTTCATTCAGACTGTTACCGACTTCTTTTACAGCAAATAACAATCGTTTAACTATCCAACTCCCCCGATAAAAATAAATATTTTTATAATAATAATTAATTAACATTTATATTTATAATGAATTCAACTAAATTCCTGAAAACACTCTAAATAGAATACGACTAACAAGGCCCGCATTTAACCGCTATTTTTCTCTTTTTAGGTTTAACTACATGCCGTACACTCTAACTTTTGTAATATCTTATAGTAAAGAATATTATTTTCAATCAGGATCATATCATACGACTGTTCATATCGAGCATTTCATTTTCTATATCTTATTTGCATATAACATTTCAACTACAGACATTCCTAAAATATAAATCTATTAGTCATAACATTTAAAATGTGTAACATAATTAACATGTGGAAACTTGTCATTTCTCATTATTGATTTCACCTCAGTTCTCAGAACCGGATCTATGAGAATTATCTCTACGCCAACATGAAACCTAAAGTAAAATGTATTGTTTCATCCGATACCCGTCAAATATTTCTTATCATAACATACCATTATGTTTAAAACAATGCAAATATAATTACTTTCAATATAGCCACATGTTTAGTTAAAAATTTATTTAAAATTTACAGCAAAGGAATTTTAAGCAGCAGATTTCTTAAAACATTGCTAGCTTGATACGTGTACTGGAATAATAATGTAAAAAGTGTTTATAAATATTTATATGCGATTGTTTAATTAATTTAATGAAAACCTTATACGGTTATATGTAATAGGATTAACTACATATCATAAATGATTATATTCCATATTGAAACCCGTTATGTAATATAAAAATCCTATCTTATTATTCAGCTTGCAGATTTTCCCTAATTAAACATCTCTCAAATGTATTGTTTCATACAACGACCGACAAACATTTATTAACCGATTAGCTTCCTTTTGAAATTCCTTGAAAGGTGTCCATTATGTTTAAAACAACTATAATTTATTTATTTATAGAGAAAAGGAATATTGCGTAAAGCTTTTGTAAATTCAAAACATCTTTCAGTAAATATTTATAATTGCTATAGATGCATTAAACAGTTTACTTCAACCCTCAGTATTATTATTAATGTTTGAATTACGTACACGGTAATTAATAACCCGGTTTTTCATAGAAGAATATTCCTTAAATATGTGTAGTATATGCAGGTTTGAGATTATTCATGATCCTTTCCAATATTATCGGTTTTACAAAGATGAATCTTTATCAATTATAAATATCTATTATTATTAACTTGATAGAGTCAACATCTAACTTCGGTTTTATAGAATTATAACGTTTAAATATAAATATTTTAAAATTGTCTTGCGTTTCACGTTTATTACTATAACAATTATTCTGCATCGTTAGGTTCTACACGGATTAACCCTGAGTCAGTCTCCACTTGGATGAAAACATATATTTATCATTAATGTTTGAATTAAAAACGTATTTGCTAGCTTGATACGTGTACAGGAATAATAGTGTAAAAGTGATTATGAATATTTATACGGGATTGTTTAATTTATTTAATGAAAACCGTATATGGTTATATGTAGTAGGATGATGCGGTATAAAAAAATCTATAGTGAATTATTTAAGCATCTATATTAATTCTCGAAAAGCTATTAACCCGACATGATCATTATGAAAGCAAATATAATCATAAATGATTATATTCCATATTGAAACCCGTTATGTAATATAAAAATCCTATCTTATTATTCAGCTTGCAGATTTTCCCTAATTAAACATCTCTCAAATGTATTGTTTCATACAACGACCGACAAACATTTATTAACCGATTAGCTTCCTTTTGAAATTCCTTGAAAGGTGTCCATTATGTTTAAAACAACTATAATTTATTTATTTATAGAGAAAAGGAATATTGCGTAAAGCTTTTGTAAATTCAAAACATCTTTCAGTAAATATTTATAATTGCTATAGATGCATTAAACAGTTTACTTCAACCCTCAGTATTATTATTAATGTTTGAATTACGTACACGGTAATTAATAACCCGGTTTTTCATAGAAGAATATTCCTTAAATATGTGTAGTATATGCAGGTTTGAGATTATTCATGATCCTTTCCAATATTATCGGTTTTACAAAGATGAATCTTTATCAATTATAAATATCTATTATTATTAACTTGATAGAGTCAACATCTAACTTCGGTTTTATAGAATTATAACGTTTAAATATAAATATTTTAAAATTGTCTTGCGTTTCACGTTTATTACTATAACAATTATTCTGCATCGTTAGGTTCTACACGGATTAACCCTGAGTCAGTCTCCACTTGGATGAAAACATATATTTATCATTAATGTTTGAATTAAAAACGTATTTGCTAGCTTGATACGTGTACAGGAATAATAGTGTAAAAGTGATTATGAATATTTATACGGGATTGTTTAATTTATTTAATGAAAACCGTATATGGTTATATGTAGTAGGATGATGCGGTATAAAAAAATCTATAGTGAATTATTTAAGCATCTATATTAATTCTCGAAAAGCTATTAACCCGACATGATCATTATGAAAGCAAATATAATTACTTTCAATATAGTCACATGTTTAGTTAAAAATTTATTTAAAATTTACAGCGAAGGAATTTTAAGCAGCAGATTTCTTAAAACATTGCTAGCTTGATACGTGTACTGGGATAATAATGTAAAAAGTGTTTATAAATATTAATATGCGATTATTTAATTGATTTAATGAAAACCTTATACGGTTATATGTAATAGGATTAACTACATATCATAAATGATTATATTCCATATTGAAACCCGTTATGTAATATAAAAATCCTATCTTATTATTCAGCTTGCAGATTTTCCCTAATTAGACATCTCTCAAATGTATTGTTTCATACAACGACCGACCAACATTTATTAACCGATTAGCTTCCTTTTGAAATTTCTTGAAAGATGTCCATTATGTTTAAAACAACTATAATTTATTTATTTATAGAGAAAAGGAATATTGCGTAATGCTTTTGTAAATTCAAAACATATTTCAGTAAATATTTATAATTGCTATAGATACATTAAACAGTTTACTTCAACCCTCAGTATTATTATTAATGTTTGAATTACGTACACGGTAATTAATAACCCGGTTTTTCATAGAAGAACATTCCTTAAATATGTGTAGTATATGTAGGTTTGAGATTATTCATGATCCTTTCCAATATTATCGGTTTTACAAAGATGAATCTTTATCAATTATAAATATCTATTATTATTAACTTGATAGAGTCAACATCTAACTTCGGTTTTATAGAATTATAACGTTTAAATATTGATATTTTAAAATTGTCTTGCGTTTCACATTTATTATGATAACAATTATTCTGCATCGTTAGGTTCTACACGGATTAACCCTGAGTCAGTTTCAACTTGGATGAAAACATATATTTATTATTAATGTTTAAATTAAAAACGTATTTGCTAGCTTGATACGTGTACAGGAATAATAGTGTAAAAGTGATTATGAATATTTATACGCGATTGTTTAATTGATTTAATGAAAACCTTATATGGTTATATAAATGTCTTAACAGAATAAAAAGGGTGAAATGAATATAACTTATAGGATTTAATCAAACTAGAAAAATATCGATATATCCTACGTTGAGAAAATAATTATACTATGTAAGCATCGATACGCTACATATGATTGCGAGCCTGAGTATAACCATAAACCCTATACTACAGATTTTTATCCTTTTTCATTATATCTACTAAAGACGAGGTGAAAGAATAGGTACATACGCAATTTAAAGCATATTCACGCACAATTTCAAACAGATACACGCGCAGTTTCAAACAGATACACGTACAGACGTACATAATAAAGCATATACACTCGCAATTTACAATCATCGTGTTATATTCTATATCATTAGCTCCTTTTGACAGAACACTTGCGTTGCTATTGCTGCTGCCTATGTTATCATGTTTGGTTTTTCTAGTCAGAGATCCATCATCTTGACATATTCATTTTCTTTTATACGAAAAATAAAAACATTAAAACATTTATAGAGTTCTCATAAAACATATACAATCATTTTTTAATATGACTGAAAGCATTTACTAAATACAAAATTTATATATTTCATCTATTTAAAAAACTTCCTGCAGAGTGAAAGAATATATACAAATGTACTACAATTATTTTTATCAAGTATTGACATAAATGAGCATGTAGTCATGTATTTTATCATACGAATAATATAATACATGTTATAACATTACAAAATAATTGATAACACAGTGAAACGTCTAAAAGATATAACAATAGTATAATTATTTTCTCAACGTAGGATATATATATCGATATCTTTCTAGTTTGATTAAATCCTATAAGTTATATTCATATCGCCCTTTTTATTCTGTTAAGATGTTTATAACAATCATGGTGAGCCTGGTATGAACATAAACCGATTGTCCCTATCCTTTTCTCTCCGTTTGTATAATATAAAATATATTTTCCGCGTCAGACTGATTAGTATCGTCATATGTACCAATTGTTATATTTCCGTGAATATTTGAGTTTTCACCAATACACAGGATAAATTCTTATCTCTAATTTTATATATGACGTTTTATATAGAGCACGAGTCTAACGATAATTTATACATATATAGTCTTTGAATGCGTTAACTGAACTCCTGCATTAATATACATAACGTTTCATCGTGTTTTTCAAAACACATTTCATTGTAAAAGAATAAGAATAATTTCAATTTTATTTATCAGGCGATATACATTATATTATTTTCATATATTAGTATGCAAAGTTATCGTTTCAATAAAAAGTAAAATATTTATCTGATTTATTTCTCCAGGTTAAGTCTTCAGGGTTCTCATAACTGTAGATATTGCAAGAAGTAACTACCCTGTGTTTCAAAGTTATATAGACGTATTACAAACATATGTTATAGACTTATATTTCGAAGGTATCGAAAATGGTTACAGATTATTATTAATCATACGAGTTTACTATAGATACGCTAAATATCCTACAAGAGTATATAGTATATTATTACATATCTGCGTATTTCGAAGCTATTCAAAATGTATGATATATTGTAAAATAACGTTTAAATATGGCGACAAACTTATTTCTTGTAAACTGACGACAACTCATTATACAAAACATACTGTATTTATGTATTCCCTTTCTCTGCTGATATGTTTTCTACAGTGTGTTTTTAAATATTATACCCCGTTCTCTCAAGAATGTATAAAATTTTCGAAATATCTGTTTATTATTTTACTTAGCACATATAATAGTATTTAACATAATGTCCTTGCATACTGGATTACGATAGAGAGGGATAATCATACGAGTTTACTATAGATACGACGAATATCCTACAAAAGTATATAGTATATTATTACATATCTTCATATTTCGGAGTTGCTGAAATGTATGATATATTGTAAAATAATGTTTAAATACGAGTTTACTTTAGATGCTACGAATATCTATATGGTATAAACAATAAGAACGTATATGTAGAAATCGCTTACAAGGGTAGTAGATATAACGAAAAGGGTTAAAATCTGTTCAAAATTACATTACGTCTAGAAAACTAGAAAATTAGATAATTGTAGCATACGCATGTTAAATGTACCTATTCTTTCACCTCGTCTTTAGTAGATATAATGAAAAAGGATAAAAATCTGTAGTATAGGGTTTATGGTTATACTCAGGCTCGCAATCATATGTAGCGTATCGATGCTTACATAGTATAATTATTTTCTCAACGTAGGATATATCGATATTTTTCTAGTTTGATTAAATCCTATAAGTTATATTCATTTCACCCTTTTTATTCTGTTAAGACATTTATATAACCATATAAGGTTTTCATTAAATCAATTAAACAATCGCGTATAAATATTCATAATCACTTTTACACTATTATTCCTGTACACGTATCAAGCTAGCAAATACGTTTTTAATTTAAACATTAATAACAAATATATGTTTTCATCCAAGTTGAAACTGACTCAGGGTTAATCCGTGTAGAACCTAACGATGCAGAATAATTGTTATCGTAATAAACGTGAAACGCAAGACAATTTTAAAATATCAATATTTAAACGTTATAATTCTATAAAACCGAAGTTAGATGTTGACTCTATCAAGTTAATAATAATAGATATTTATAATTGATAAAGATTCATCTTTGTAAAACCGATAATATTGGAAAGGATCATGAATAATCTCAAACCTACATATACTACACATATTTAAGGAATGTTCATCTATGAAAAACCGGGTTATTAATTACCGTGTACGTAATTCAAACATTAATAATAATACTGAGGGTTGAAATAAACTGTTTAATGTATCTATAGCAATTATAAATATTTACTGAAAGATGTTTTGAATTTACAAAAGCATCACGCAATATTCCTTTTCTCTATAAATAAATAAATTATAGTTGTTTTAAACATAATGGACACCTTTCAAGAAATTTCAAAAAGAAGCTAATCGGTTAATAAATGTTGGTCGGTCGTTGTATGAAACAATACATTTGAAAGATGTCTAATTAGGGAAAATCTGCAAGCTGAATAATAAGATAGGATTTTTATATTACATAACGGGTTTCAATATGGAATATAATCATTTATGATATGTAGTTAATCCTATTACATATAACCGTATAAGGTTTTTATTAAATTAATTAAACAATCGCATATAAATATTTATAAATACTTTTTACATTATTATTCCAGTACACATATCAAGCTAGCAATGTTTTAAGAAATCTGCTGCTTAAAATTCCTTCGCTGAAAATTTTAAATAAATTTTTAACTAAACATGTGACTATATTGAAAGTAATTATATTTGCATTGTTTTGAACATAATGGTATGTTATGATAAGAAATATTTGACGGGTATCGGATGAAACAATACATTTTACTTGAGGTTTCATGTTGGCGTAGAGATAATCCTCATAGATCCGGTTCTGAGAACTGAGGTGAAATCAATAATGAGAAATGACAAGTTTCCACATGTTAATTATGTTACACATTTTAAATGTTATGACTAATAGATTTATATTTTAGGAATGTCTGTAGTTGAAATGTTATATGCAAATAAGATATAGAAAATGAAATGCTCGATATAAACAGTCGTATGATATGATCCTGATTGAAAATAATATTCTTTACTATAAGATATTACAAAAGTTAGAGTGTACGACATGTAGTTAAACCTAAAAAGAGAAAAATAGCGGTTAAATGCGGGCCTTGTTAGTCGTATTCTATTTAGAGTGTTTTCAGGAATTTAGTTGAATTCATTATAAATATAAATGTTAATTAATTATTATTATAAAAATATTTATTTTTATCGGGGGAGTTGGATAGCTAAACGATTGTTATTTGCTGTAAAAGAAGCCGGTAACAGTCTGAATGAAAACGAAATAATTTCAATTATTTCCGAGATAGAAGAAGAAGGTATTATAGAATAAGAAGCCCTAGAGTGCCGAGATGTCTTTATTATAAAATCGTTATGATCCCCCGGATGACTGCATCAATCATAATGTAATATGTAGAGTTGATCCGTATATATGGTAATATCGCATGCTGGACCGTGCTAATCCGACAGGTGATTGACAGTAACCTTTCGATGAAATCACGTTTAACGATGTCTGGGGCATCCTTGAAAGCATACATCATTTAAGAAGGATCTTAGTATCTAATTAATTTAATTAGCAAAAAAATGATATGTATAAATGAGAGATGAGTTATGTAAATGAGAGATGAGATATGCAAATGAGAGATGAGATATGCAAATGATTAAAATCGCTATGATCCGCAAAGCATTCATTCCCTCACCCTTAAAAGTAAAATAATAAAGCTTAACTGTATATTAGCCCATATGTTAGCGTGTATAGATGGTTACCTGCTAGAGGTGTGGAGATGTGGGTCGCGAACCGGCCATCTCCCTCTACTTTTGATATTAACGTCTAAACTGATCTTGAGGTTATTTTGAAGTTATTTGATATTTTGTTGTTGTAAATACGTATGATTTTTTCATAACGATATGGTATCGTAATTACGCAGTTTCATCGTAAAGCAAACGAAAAATGAATTGTTAAACACATGTTATAACATGTAAAACCTCTGCTTAAGCCTTAAGTACTATAATGGAGACTCTATCAATGCTGTCAAATATACAATCCTTAAGTGTATGAAGATCTGGTAGAGACAACTTAAAATGATCCCTGCTATATTTTTCAAATACTCCGATTTCAATAATAAATTCTTTAACTTTCCGTTTCTAAACTTCTGGCATACATTCTTCAAATGAATTTTGAGATAGTCCAATAGCTGTAAAAGTTGTAGCTTTAGGCTAGTTAATAGGAAGGACATCCTGTGCAATCTTCGATGGTATCATGAACGAACTCTTGAGCCACGAAACATGCCTTGATAAAAATCGAATATTATAGCGACTCAATTTAGATTTCCACAAAAGTAAATCACGTATTTCTTTAATATATTCGTTTTACGATCATCTAGGTTGGATAATCCATAAACGCCGTGGAGTTTCTATAGTTTCGTAGAGTATTTTGTTTCTAAACTAAAATTTTTTGTAAATTTGTAGTATAAACAGTAATAATTAAGAATTTGATAGTTAAAGAATGAAACCTCATAAAATTTATAAAATTTGAATTTGTATAAAAATGTAGGTGATTAATAAACAAATACTTATTGTTTAAAAAAATGGTTTATATTTATCTGAATTGGTAGAATTCATTGCAAAAATGTATATTTTAAATAACAGCCACGGAAAAAACACACAAATCTAACTCGGTGTTACATCACGAATATATCAAAGAAACTGAAACATCTTAAGGGATATACGCTTACAATATGTATCCATTCGTGGTACCGTTACTTGGGGTGTATTGTGTTTTTACCTAAACCTTCAACACCACCATTCGCACTTGTGTCCGTTTTACTTGAATTTGACAGTTTCTAAGGAATTTGCGAAAGTTGCCACTGTAGCATTTAGTACCGCTAGATTCTGAAAAGGCCACACTGTGCGGCATAGACGTGCATATTATTATTCTCGATGTTTCAAATGGTGATATCTCCAACCTGTACTTAAACATCACATATAACCGGATTTTTAAAAATCACATCTCCCTTGGAAGGCAATGGCAAACCACCGAGGTATACTTTGTTCAGGAAGTTTTCATTAATAAAAAAATTCAAGTACTATAAACTTGGGGTGATTGGGAGTCCACTTTAAGATGTAGATCCCCTATAGTTACTTCTGATCAACGCCAACGCTCTGCAACAGAGCACGGCATGCAGAAGAAGAAGAGTAGTAGTGTTTGAAGGACCCTGATAATACTGCCTGCAAAGGAGGTTTTTGAAAATGAAATAAACTGTAACTTATTTATTACTACCTTACAAAACTGAAACATTTAAGAAAATTGTTTATAAACAGACAATGTCGCAACGGATTAAATACATAATGTATTATTGGATAAACAACTTATAGAGGAATCAACTTCGGGTGAAATATATAGGGTGTCCCATTTAAGAAAATTCCAGTTCCATTGGTCCCGCTTTTGGTAAACATCCTGTATTATCGTGGATATTTTTAAAATAGGCATCTTTGGCAACCAAGAATCTTTTGTATTGAAAGTTTCTCTCGATATTTAGTAGTTTAGGAGATATAGAATAATTGCGCACTAAATGGACGCCCTGTATATACTTATCATTCTTTTTCTTTTATGCAAATCAAGAAGTGTGTCAATCAATACGAAATCTTCGATATCGACAGCATAAAGCAACATGGTTCTTGAGAACGTAAACAATACATAAAATCTTTATCAAATATATAACTATATTTTCTTGTAAAAAGAAGTAAAGTCCGTTACCTTAGAGCAGGTGGCAGGTACGGCATCAATTCTTATGTTATTCTTATGAGAGCCCGATCATGAGCCGTGCCATTCTCTAAGGAAACGGAGTTTACTAATTAGTAAAAACAGATCTCTCCAAGTAAGTAAATACTAATTCGTATAACACAATTAATTCAACTGGTATTCGTTAATACGAGGTCTGGCTATTAAATAACGAGACTGCGCGCACAGAAGACGTCCTAGAGGGGTAGGGAGGAAAACGAATGCAGCGTTGGATAGCTGGATAGCGTTTTTGTCGCTGTAGTAGTATTTTTTCTATAGAGGTTAGAAACGAACGTGTTTTTTTTTCTCGTGCCGATAAAGAATGTGTGACGAAAAACATGAGCAACGGATCGATGTGAAATTTCTCGTTAAATTAAAAAAAAACTCCGACTGAGTGCTATAAGTTGTTGAAAGAGGCCTATGATGAGAATTCTCTATCTCGTGCGCGTGTTTTCGAATGGTATAAACGGTTTTCTGAAGGCCGACAGAGCACCGAAGATGACAAACGTCCAGGTCGACCTGTCTTTGTTTCAACTCCGCAAACAGTGACCAAAATCAATGAAATTGTGCGTGGAGATCGTCGTATGAGCATTCGGATGATTACTGGGACTGTAAACACTGATAAAGAAACTGTCAGAAAAATTTTACATGACGAGTTGAACATGAAGAAAGTTTATGCGAAGTTGGTCTCAAAAAACTTGACCCCTGAACAAAAGCTTGTCCGTCAACAGATCTGCTCAGATTTTCTTGAGAGGTTAGATGAAGAGCCTGAATTGATGGAAAACATCATCACTTGCGATGAAACATGGATATTCCAATACGATGTTAAAACTAAGCGGCAATCCATGCACTGGAAAACTCCTGCATCGTCAAGAATGAAAAAAGCAAGGATGTCGAAATCAAAATTTAAAGCCATGCTAATCGTTTTTTTCGACATCGTGATGACTGAATGGGTGCCACAGGGTCAAACTGTAAACTAAACTTACTATTTGAAAGTTTTGGCAACACTGCGAGAGCGAGTTCGTAAGAAACGGCCGGAGTTGTGGAAAAACGCGCCGTACTCGCCTGATTTAGCGCCGTACTCGCCTGATTTCCGAAAATCAAGTCTGCCTTAAGAGGAACCCGGTTCGAGTCGATCGAAGTGGTGAAGCGAAAATCGGCGGAGCTCCTTAATGCCCTTACAAAAGAAGACTTCCAGCATTGCTTTGACCAATGGAAAAAACGAATGGAACGGTGTGTGGCGAGGGGAGGGGAGTACATTGAAGGGGAGCATTCGATTGTAGAATAATTTTTAAAATAAAACTCTTTTTCATAAGTAGTCTCGTTATTTAATAGCCAGACCTCGTACACTAATCATTTCTCAAGAATAAAAGGAAATATGGAAATATACCATCAACAACTAAAAATTCATTCTGCCTATTTCTTAAGTTATCAAACGATTAAGTAATTATCTTACTAACTGAGGCAAGTATAAAGCAATTAACATATAATGAGGTGCCCTTTTCTTTGTTCAAGAAAAACTTCTATTAAAGAAACAGGAATGATGAATACCAATGAAGAGATGTCTAGAATATTTTCCGTAAACTCTTATTTGTTGTATGCTTTTAATAAAAAATTATCCAATGTCAGGATAACTGTTTTTTTAATATTTATTTTGTTCTATAACATTTAATATTGGTTTCCAAATCTGTATAGAAATAAAATTGGTTTATCCAACGTCCCTTTATAAATGCCATGTTGACTGTGCTCATTTTAAATACGGAAAGTGATTATTTACTAATTTGCTACATTAGACGCGTTCAGTATTTCAGATCTGTTTACTGGAAGAGTTCGGCTTCTATGCTATCCATTGCTGTAAAAAATTGTAACTATAGCAATAGAGCTTTCAGAGCAAAAATAATTTAAATACCGAACCCAGCACAAGTCATCCGACTAGAGTGTCAAGTTTATTCCCGTCAAAAACTACAGACTAAACTATACATTAGAAATTCAATATTTGAAGTTAAATAAAACGGTGTTGGATAAAACGTTGTAACGGCACACGTGAGTTAATTATATTATCTACTCAAAACAATTAACCAGAAAAGATAGATTTTTTGTTCGTGGATAATAACTTACTTAACTCACTTGTACTATAAATAATTATTAAATAAATATTTATAAAATTATTAATGTTGTCCAAAGCAGCATTTTTAGTCATTATTACGTACCAGCAACTACCAGTGGAACTATAAAGTTTTTGCCACTAGTCACAAGCACGTAATTGCTACGGTTCTATTGCGTGCCTGGAACCAAAATGGGGAACAATTTTTGGGTAACAGATACGTTGCATTGACCACTCTGGAATTTGTCCAGTTATACTGAAGCTACGTAGCGGGAACGTGGCTGCGTAGTAATTGCTACTTTCGGGGAACTACCCTTCTCTTGGATACGTCGTGTCGTGTCGTCGCTTTTTCTTTCTCTTGCAACTTAAAACATATCTATTATCATTTTCTATACTAATGCTGCAATCGTGTCACAAAATGGATTACTATTTTATTATAGATACATAATAATACATAGAGAGATGAAATGTTTGATTATTTTCCGACTTCAGTATACCAAAATTATAAACCATCGCAACTCTTCTGTGAAATGTGATGGTGACATATAGAAAAATAACAACTCGCCTTCTTTAAATATATATTTTTTAATAAAAAATGTCTTTAATTAAATATGACAAAAATACTTATCAGTTGGTACACATGATGATGGAATAATTTAGTATCAATTTGTTATTTTTATTGAAGATTATAGTAAAACATTTCTTAACAATTAAAGCAAATTGCAAATTGCTTAATAACTTCCAACATTTTACAAGTAAATATGCAGAAGTTTTCGAAAAATTACCTTAAAGTAGTATTCATTGTAAAATTCGTGTTTAAAGTTTTTGTCACTTAATTGCCAGTAACGGGAACTAAATAAATTCTACTTTCAAGTGATTCGTTCTATAAAACGACGTCAACGTCCCCGTAGTCAGTTTTTAGTTCCTAATGTCACTGCAAAATTCCCATTGGGACTTATTAACATTATATTTTTTTATACTGCTACTGAATAATTAAATATGGCATATTTTAAGGTTGTGGCAACCAAACAAAAAGGAGAAATATATTTATTTCACCCCTGTTCCTTATAAATGGAGGCAAAATAATATATTGCATTGCCACAACATTAAAAATTTGCAGGCCGAGAAATGTTGAAGTGGATGCAAACAGCTTTCCTGATGTACAAACATAGGAACAATTTAAAATAGAAGTTATTGTCACTTAATTGTAATAGTTGTTTTTAATAGTAACTGGAACTTTGTAATAATTCTGATGCAAAATGTAGTAAGAATCACTTTCAAGTGATTCTCCTGGATAGCAAAAACGTAAGATTTACTTTCAATATTACTGTAAGGTCCCGTTACTTTAAAGGTTAAACAATGGTTTTAGATATGTGGCACGAACTTTCAGCACTACGTTAAAGTTTTAAAAACTTTAAAGTAGCTTTGAGCTAGTTACTGCTACAATCATAAAACCACTTTGAAGTTGCAACAACTTTAAAGTAACTACACTAGTAGCAATACCGTCCCACATACTTTAAAAGCTACCTAGAAGTAATTTTACTACATAGTTCCAATAAATAGTGAAAACAACTACATAATTACTAACATATTTCGAACTGAAGTAATTAAACCTATAAAGTCATAAATTTAGTTGTAGTTACATAACAACCACTCAAACAAAGTTCCGATTTCAGTTACTGCTACTTAGATGCTGCTTAGGGTCGTAAATACTTAATTATGTCGTTACAAGGTCAACAGTATAAGGATTTTCAACTTAAAATGGACCCAAAGAACAAATCTGTTTAACACGTTCGCTTCCGTGTTAATTAGACGGTTTTTTCCGTAGACCGCACCTCTATCTTAAGAACTACTTAAAGTTTTTTGGCTATACATGAGGTACCAACCGGTCACATAGTGATCGTATGTAGTGCAAGGTGTTTATACTTATTGTATAGCTTCACTCTCGAACCGTAGAATGTTTAGTTATTAAGAAATAGATTTCAATTTGCGGCTACTATGTGGCCTCGGTTCACCAATTAAAGCCACTATAGGGGCTGGCAGTAGCGAACCTGTTAAGGCTTGAAATTACTGTACAATATAAACAGCTGACTTGTTCGTATCAAAATTATTATATTATAGTATAAAAATGCAGTATATTCCAGGTCACTAGGAACATAGGAAGTTTAGTATGCAAAAAATTAGCTGCAATTTTTAGCGACACGATGAAATTATTGAGGCAGCTCCTTACTGACTAGTATATAAACACAAAAAGTATTTTATATCATTTTCACAACTCAAAATATATTGTAATTATTTAATATAATATATTTTGACATTATCAAAATATATTAACTAACTATGGTAATTCGTACTACATATAGTTATTAAAATTGAGAATAATTTTTAAAGCTAAACAAAAATAAAAATTATGAACTTTCAAGTATAGATCAGCGACAAATGTATAGAAATCAAGAAAACGTATTTTCTTTATAATAGAGAGTAGATTCTGATTTGGATAGACATAAAATTGAATAAGTTTTAAAATTATGTCTATAGATCTTATAAGAATTTTATCATGTCACTATGATTACGATCTTTTCCATACTATTAAAGAACCTATTGCACAAGGGCCCCCATAGTCCCATGCAGATTTTTTGTGTAATGACTTTGGTAGTTCAACACTCTGATGATCCTGCTATGCTTCATCGCGTACTGAGCTCAAACGCTCTTAAAGATCGAGACTTAAAAAACGTTTTCGAATGACCTCAAGAAAAGCATGGGTCATTGCTCAAAATAATTTTCATAAGAATGAGAGGAAGGGATGGAATTTTAAAAACAAAAGGTTTGATTATTTTATGTTAATGTCACTCGATGTTTTTACTCCAGTAAAATAAGGATTCAACCTCGGAATGAAGGTAAGAAAGCTGTATTTTTACATGAACCTTTGTTTTGACGCCTGAAGACTAGCTGAAGACTGGCAGACTCGCGTCTGCGTCACAAGATATTAAAGGTCCAAGGTCACGAAAATCGGTTTTTCGTAATTGTCTCGTTTTCTATGCGTCATATGTCATTTAAGGTTAGTATAAAACTTGTAGATCATAAGATTATCTACAATTCTTATTGAATGCATTTTGTCGTATGATCAACCGTTCTCGAGGTATAGCGCGGAGAGTGGCACGCACGCATCTGTATATAGGATAACGCTTTGTAAACTGCGGAGCCAGGTATATAGTTCGCTATACAAAGTTGAATAAAATGGCACAATATTGAAATTTTTTTTCTGTTTGTTTTTTTTAATAGTATTCCTTCTGAATATCATCACCGGTGGATATACGGCTCAAGATTCCTCTTGTTCGCCGTCGTCATCTTCTGGTCGCCTAAACTCAATTTCCGGATCATTATTGTCATCCTCGTTGTCCGTCAGAATTGACTCTAAAACCTCAATAATTTCAGGGATAAATTCACTTTCTTCATCGAAATCATTTGGTATTTATGGAGCGTTGAGGCAGGCTTGTCTGTTACACTGGCCACAAAATGTGGAGCATTGCAACCCTACTTTTCTGCATCAATAGTTGGCGCCACAGCCTTTCTTGCAATTGCAGAAGATTGTACTCAATAGTTCTTCTGGTGCTGGTGGCAATAATATTGTTATCGGCTGTAGAGTCTCGTCCTGTAAAATCCACCCCAATTCCTCAGGTTGTAAATCTTTTCCTAACCGAGTGTGGATTTGGTAGTAGACCCGATAGATATGCTACTGAGCAGCTACACTTGTAGGTAGAAGAGATGATAACTGCAGCACCGGTCTGTTAAGTGTTGTTGACTTAATAAATTGGGTATATCTATAATATTGTCGATATTATGTTGTTATTTTGTAGTATTGTACATATCTAAAAGAAAACTTATTCGATTTTCATACAATATGCTTAGAGGACAGTTTTCTTGTTGAAATAATTAAGCTGATTATTCAATAATTAACTTTGTAAGTAACTAATTAATTAACTGTAATTAACAGTAAATTGTGTAACGGTTGATCATACGACAAAATGCCTCAAATAAAAGATAATTTTATGATCTACAAGTTTTATCAAACCTAAAATGACATACGACCCATAGAAAACGAAATAATTGAGAAAAACAGAATTTCGTGACCTTTGATCCTTAATATCTTGTGACGCAGACACGAGATTATAGGAGGCTTTTCAGTCAGTCTTCAGAACGTCAAAACAAAGGTCACGCAAAAATACAGCTTTCTTACTTTCATTCCGAGGTTTACCTCTTATTTCACCTTATATGACTGTACTATTTAGTTTTTTAGACTTTAGGGCAGTACCTATGTACTATCTCCTATTAATAATAGCCAGTTCCGATGTCCACTGAAGAATATCTCGAGAACTAGAAGACTTAGGAAGCTGAAATTTTGCAGGCAGGTGGGCCTTGCCCCAAAGGGGTGCATAGTATGTTTTTAATCCTAAGAAACCCAAAGGAGTCGCAGGGGGGGGCATTTCTTAAAAAATTATTATGGCTATACATCTCTTGAATGACGTAAGCTACAAACTTCAAATATTCACAGATTATACTTGAAGCAATTCTGAAGATAAAGAAATACAAAAAATACTGACATTTTATCCAGGGACGGAGTAAGGTAACATTCCAGGGGGAGAAGAGTCTTCCGCAAAAATAACTATTATAAAAATCTTGATTGTGAGTAATCTGCAAGAGACAAGTATATGTCATCCCTGACTTTTTTGTAGATCTTTTTGAGGGCTACAATTCGTTTGCTTATAGTTTGGCTTTATGTGTTACCATTTTCGCAGCGTAATGCGTTTGGTCTCTGTTAGAGCCAATTTTTTTAAGTATGTATTTCATACTTTGTTTATTACTGGACTCTCCAAAAATTCTCTCAATAATCTGTATATAAAGAAACCTTTGCTAAGAAATAAGGTATCAAATGGTGAAAGCGGCATCGCATCTAGTCAGTGGTTCTCGAGATTTTACCGGTTTTGACAAAAACTGGGCTTATAAAAACTACAAAGTTAATGGGGGCACGCATGATTGCCAGCGACTGGCGCGTTTTCAGTGCGGTGCCTCCACACGCCGTTGATTTTCCAACGAATATTATGCTAAGTATATAAAGTACATAATATATTAATAATAAACTACATAGGTATATAATTAAAATAACTATATTATGTATTCTCTTTGAACAGGACTACCATTCGTTTAAAGTTATTTTGAAAAAAGGGCAACTTATATGTTTTTATAGCATTTATTTGAGCAAAAAAAGTGTGGGACTTATTAGAAATTACGAACAAAGGCATTGCTAATTATGAATCAAACGTGATTATATTAAATTATAGTTACATGTTATGATCCAATTGACATTATTATTAAGGAAAATAAAAACTCCGCTGCAGTAGCACATCCTGAGCTACGGGATACTAAAAAAATAACTTTTATAAGTAGATCTGTTTTCTTACTTTGTGGATAGCTGACATGATCAGAAGGGGACCGTTGATTTTTCAGCCGGTGTTATGCTAGTTGTAAATAATAACAAGCAAGCACTTTACCTGTCTAAGAAGGTCTAAACAGTCTATTTGTATATCTCCAGCGCCTACTATATAATTATACATTAGTAATATATTGCATATATACCTTACAATTCTAAATATTATAAAGTTACACACCCATTTCTGTTACACCTTTAACTCGATCACATGCCTACAATTCTGGTAATTTTCAATAAAATTATAGTGATATATTATTCGTAAGAAAAACGTTGTAACAGTACATACTCTGAAAATGGCGTCTTTTGTAATAACTTCTGTCTTAGTGTTGATGAAATGATGAAAAATCCACTAACAACAATTTTTAGAAATTAAAAAGGGGAATAATTCCTGTAATTGTTCGTCATGTATGCTGTTCTGATCTGTAATTAGTCTTGAATCCAAAGACGTGAGAGGCATTCCTTAGAGCCTTTAGTTAGTAGGTGTGATTAAAATTGTTACATATTTTTAACTCTTCAGTGAGGAATAATAATAGTGTTTCGGATACAGAAGTTAGAATTCGAAGACCATAAAAGTATAATTCACGTTCAACTTAACTAATTATATAATATATTAATAATTTATATGGTCTTTAAATGTTAATAATAGTTGTATTTAATTACATAAAGTAATACATATTTTCTAATAAGATTCAGCGGTGATTAGTAATTATTATAAATGCAGTTAATGTGAAGGTTGAAATAGTTTAGATTTCAATGATCAATAAGTTACAGATATTTTAAGGATTATTTACGACATTTATATCTACTGTCATCTATTGATCGAAAAACCGTGGAAATGTGGCTTTTAAGAGCTATTTTTATTGTTATGATTTTCCTGAAGTATAGTTTTTCGATAACTGAAGCTAACTTAAGAATTTTCACTAGGATGTAGTAGATTATCAAATTATACGAGGGTGGTTTGATAGTCAGTGACTTTTTGAATTTCCCGCGCAGTAACTTAAAATGCAACACTGCTAGAGTCACTGCATCTAGTCACCTAGGCCAGGTGGTCCATCAGAGTACCGCAAACCGGCGCCATATTGGGGCAGAGAAGGGTGATTTTTAATAATAGGCAAATTAAAACCACGTTTTACGTGTTCGACATATTAGAGGTTTGATCAGAATAAGAAAAACCTTTTAAAGTAAACGTGGATTTGATTAAATTCAATACAGAACAAACAATGAACAATTTCGTGATTTGTTTGCCCCAATATGGCGGCGGTTTGTGGTACTCTGGTCGACCAACTGGCCTAGGTAACTAGATGCACTCACTCTAAACACTGCTCCCGTCAACTGCCATCTATGAATAGACTACTGTAAAATTTTGAGAAAGATGCGCCATTTAGTTTGTGTTTGACAGCCAATTTCGTGCTGATTAAGCATTATTTTTTGCGTAAAAGAACCATCACCGAAACCAAGGAAAGGCTTGATAAATACTACGGGGACTCTGTACCATCAATTTCAATGTTTAAGAAGTGGTTTACTGAGTTCCGTTGTGGTCGTACCAGCACAAGTGACGCCGAACGTTCAGGTCGCCCAAAAGAGGTCGTTACGCCAGAAATCGTCGATAAAATCCATGGAAGGATATTGAACGATCGGAGAATGAAAGTGCGTGAGGTGGTTGAGGCTGTAAGCATCTTAACTGCGCGGTTACATCACATTTTACATGAATATTTGGAGATGAAAAATCTATCCGCGCGATGGGTGCCGCAATTGCTCACACTCGACCATAAGCGCAACCGTTTGACCACTTCAAAGGAGTGTTTGGCGATGTTCAGCCGCAATCCGAACGAGTTTTTGCGGCGTTTCGTTACCGTAGACGAAACATGAATCCATTGCACTACATCAGAGACCAAGGAACAATCAAGATAGTGGGTTTCTCCGGGTGAACGTGCACCAAAGAAGGCCAAGGTGGGTCTGTCAACCAACAAGGTCATGGCCACAGTTTTTTGGGATGCACGCGGTGTCATTCACATCGATTACCTTGAAAAGGGTAAAACGATCACCGGCGAATATTATTCAGAGCTTTTGGACAGATTTGATATTGATTTGAAGCAGAAACAACCGCATTTGGCGCAGAAGAAAGTTGTTCCATCAAGACAATGCTCGGGTGCACACGTGTGTAGTCACCATGGCAAAAATCCATATATCGGGCACGAACTGCTACCCCATCCAGCATATTCTCCAGATTTAGTCCCCTGTGACTATTTTCTGTTTCCAAACCTGAAGAAATGGCTGCGCGGTAAGAGATTTGGGTCGAATGAAGAGGTAATCACTGAAACAAACGCCTATTTTGAGGTCCTTGAGAAGACCTATGATTTGGAAGGAATAAAAAAATTGGAAAAACGCTGGACTAAATGTATCGAGCTAAAAGGAGACTATGTTGAGAAATAAAACGCTTATTTGCCGAAATAGTAGTATATTATGTATTAAGGGCTTAATCGAGTGTGTTAGAGCCCGCAGAGTCAGTTAGCGCCTGAGGCGAAAGCCGAAGGCGCTAGGACGATAAAGGGATCTAAAACACTAATTAAGCCCGAAATGCATACGTTAGTTATGTCCGGCCTAAGTTTAAATTAATATTTAATTTTAAAATAAAAATACAGTGAAACTGTAAATCTGACCACCTGTTTAAACTGACCCTCTGGTCATATTGACCACTTTTTCTCAGTCCCTGCAAAAATCCCATTACTTTAATGTAATTTATACTGTATAAACTGACCACTTGTCTTTTGTGACCATTGACCACATTTACCTCAAATATTTGTTTAAAAATGTTTGTGTAATGTGACCATTAGCCAAGGGATTACTTTACTTACAGTTATAACTAATCTTCTAAAAGTTTAAATAGGCATGTACATGTAAATTACATTCAAAGAATTTCTAAGAATGCATCTAATCCCTTAATAGTGACCAGTTGGGTTCAGGTATTTCCAAGTTTTAAGACTTTATTTCTGCTTCTGAGAAATTCATTACCTGCAAACTTTCACATTAGTAACCCTTGGATAGTTTTAAAATTGTTTTATAAAATCAGTCTTGTTTCATCTATTGATTTAAACCCTTGTGATAATTAGTGCGATCAAGATGACTTCAAAAAAGTTTACAAAGAACTAAATTTGAAAGAAAAACAATAAAAGGTGTTAGTTTTTAGAAAACCACAGTGAAAGAAAAACAGCGGAACATTTTACTATTGAGAACTGCCCTGGAATCCTAACAGAACTGTACCACGCTAAAAATAATATTAATGAACTAATCTGTGCTAAACATATACTACCTATAAGTAGTATGTACTTAACACATATCTATCGCATGTAACCAGTAGGGTAAGTGCTCTGTTGAATATATTGTACATATACATTTTTTTAGCATTTACTATAAGCACACAAACTCAAGATACCTACCTATGTAATGAATATCGCATGAAAATAAAAATGGTTGTGTATAAAAAATTCACACTTTTACAAAGTGACCACCTGCTTAAATTGACCATTTTGGGCCAGTCCCAAAGATGGTCACTTTAGGCAGTTTCTACTGTAATTTAAAAAGTGCAAAAATTCAAGTAGGTAGGTGCAGTGATAAAACTTCAAGTAGGTAGGTCCAATAGTATATAATTACTGTTGTTACTATGGAAACAGCGTAAACAAGGGTAACTATTTTTCTAGAGGGCTCTAAAAAGTTTTAGAGCCCTAGAGCTCTAATTTAGCAACTTACGCTCTAAAAACAGGCCACTAAATAGGTCATAATCGCCCGACCGGACATAAATATCTTTTATTCAAAAAGTCACTGACTTATCAAATCACCCTCGTAGTATGAGCAAAAACTCCATCAAAGGTGCTTTTGGAATTTCGAACTCATGTGTATTATAACATCAGAAAAGTATATTAAATTAAACAATTGACACTGTCAAAGGACTCTGCTTATTTTGTATAATTTTCTGGTGTTATAATACACATAAGTCAAAATTCCAAGAGCACCTTTGATGGAGTTACTTTTTCTTCATATTACAGTCAGAAAACCGTGCGATTTTATTAATTCATAAATATTTAATTTTCATTTCATGAAATGTATTAAATTTAATTAAAACTAAAATACAACAATTTTCTTTCAAATAATATCCATTTTATTATATAATAATGTATGCATATAATGTTTATTGTTATTGTTATTGTTATAATCTTTACATTGTTTACATAATCTTCTGTCAAGCCTCTTGTATACAATGATAATTAAATTATGTGCTTGAACCCTTATACATATCAAACGCGTACATATGTACACACACACGAAGAAATATTAATTACTGTTTACAAATATTGCTCTATAATTCTGAAGTTACTGTTACTACTAACATGAGAAGATCACAATAAGGAACGTTTAAAATTTGCATAACAATCAGTTTATGAATGTTGTATGCAAATCATTTGTTCACGTGTTGGCAGACAAGTTGTGAGTACTGTACTAGAAAAAGTTAAAAATTAGTTCACTGTCTTAAATGGAGCATAACATTCTCTTTTTTAAGGAAAAGGGTGTTCCCTAACCACGTGTTGACAATGCGACGACGCCCCTGACGCAATAATGAACTTTTATTACAAAAATGCAGAAATTGTTTAGAAAAAAAACAGCATATTTATAGTGCATTGTGCATTTATTGATTACGGAAGACAAAGTGAGTTATAATTGAAGTAATGAAGGCTAAATTCTAGTATAAAAGGAGCAGGGTGGAGTAAAAACCATCACAGCCTTACATACAATCAACATGAAATCTCTGGTAAGATTTTCTTAAACTACTTTTTTTTCTAAAAAATATATACCTATATATTTTGTTTTTTATTATAGGTAGTAATCTTCTTAGTTGCCGTATCAACGGCCAGTGCATCCGTGATTGGACTCGGAGCTACAGTCGTTGGACCCGCCGGCCCAGCAGCAGCCCTTAAAGGGCCATCTGCTCAAGCTACTTTAGTAGGACCTGACGGTAGCTCAATTGCCGCAGCCGCCGATGCAGGAGCTCTTGCTGCTGCTCCAGTTCCAGGTGGTGTAGTCTCAGCTGCCGTAGCACCCGGTCTCGTAGCAGCAGCAGCACCCGCTGCAGTTGTAGCCGCTCCTGCTCTAGTTGGTCATGTTGGTACAGTAATTGATGGTCCTTCTGGTATAATTAGAACTAACGGAAATCCTCTTGGTCTCATTGCCGCAGCTCCAGGTATAGTAGCTCCAGGAGTAGTCGCAGTTGCTCCAGCTTCAGCTGCAGCAGCCGTTGTTGGCGGACATGGTATTTTAGGACTTGGTGCTCATGGTCTTTTAGGACATGGTGTTCATGGTATTTGGGGACGTTAATTGATGGATGTTTTATTTGTAAAGCTGCTCCGAAGATTATCGCTGCGACTGAAGGACACGCGCCAGAAATGTGTTCAATTTCATTAGTACAATTTGCTCTATTGCTGTGTTTTTTCCCTCTTATGTGTTTGTGTACCACTATCTTCAATTTCTTCTTTTTCTTGTATCTTTTTTCTTTTATTAGGGACATACCTTGCAAATTTCTATGTACCTAACTACTAGTCTAAATAAACGACAGGAATAATACTACTATTGCAATGTAAACTAAATATTTTATTTCTTTCCTTTTTTATTTACTTTTTATTCCTTGAATATAATCCTGATGAAACTAATTTTGCAGTAGTGTTTTGATACGTCTATCAACTCAAACCATAAGGGGTTTAAGTATATACATAGTTTATTATTGTAATATGTACGTAAAAGTTTATCACATGTAAAGGAATAAATAAATGAAAAGTTTTACTATTTATTTTGTGTTAGTTGGGTTGCCGATAACTTAGAAGTAATTGTTAGAAAACTGTAATTGCTGATATCCAAGAATGCCTGTTATTTACTGATACTGGCAGTAATACTACTATAACTACGTTTAATGATAACAACATTGTTATCATTAATTATTGTTTATGCCTTTAGACCAGTTGGACCACATACGTAGATTTCAGCCGTTCATAAAAATGGGTGATAAATCACCCGAATACGAACAAATATTTAAAACATGGTATTAATAATGATTTTTTTTTTGATTATAATAAGGAAAACGTAAAATGAAACATTACAACAAGAGTTTACTATTGCTTTTTGTTTTATCCATATATATAAAAGAAAGTCGTGTTAGTTACACTATTTATAACTCAAGAACGGCTGAACCGATTTGGCTGAAAATTTGTGGGGAGGTAGCTTAGAACCAGGAGACGGACATAGGATTTTTATCCCGTTCCCGTGGAACGTGACATAAAACGTGGTATAACAAAATGCAACTGAAACCAAAACAAAAAATTAATCAGTCAAAACATAGCCATTCATTTGTTAAAAATGGTATAACAAAACGCAACTGACATGGAATAACAAAACACAACTGACAGCTAAACGTAATGTTGTCTATGGTTAAGTATGGTTGAAAATTTTATAATTTGAAATTTTGGAGTTGACTGGTTGATGTGTTTGTTTCTAGTTTCAATTAGCTTATTGTGCCGATATTATCATTAACAATACCATGCCGCGACCAAGACGATCAAATCTTTCTCGACAAAGCCGTAATGCAACTAGGATTCGAAACATTGCGAATGAAAGGACTGAAGAAGAACAAGAAATTACACATGAAGAGCGCCGCGTTAGTATGGCTCGACTTCGTGTTTCTCAATCACAAGAGCAAAGCGAGGCAGCCCGTGAAACGGCTCGGTTGGCAATGCGAAATCGTCGAGCAAACCTCAGAGATCAACAAATAGATAATTTTCGACGTACAAGAAGAAATTTATCAAGTACTAATTTGAATACAGCAGCGTTTCGATACGATTGCAGCACTGATTACAGCTTGCATACTAGCGTTCGCATCATTCAAGGCCAATCCTTGAAAGTTTGTGGTCTGAATTTAGAAAATCCATGTTTTTCCCATGGTCAATTATATGTGGCATGTTCACGGGTCGGAAGACCATCTGCGTTAATTGTTCTTGCGCCTGATAATAAAACGAAAAATGTCGTCTATCACAAGGTGCTTCACTGAAGAGTGCAACCCATGCACTAAAATACATGGCCAATAAAGAATCATTAAAATACTTGATTTTTTTATTTATATTTATTATCCTAATAAAAAATTGAACTTAATAAAATCCAAAATATGCTCATTTATTGCCTCTAAGGCGGAACAAAGTTCGTCGGGTCAGCTAGTAAACAATAAATTATGTATACGATATTACGTAGTAAGGAAACAAATGTTCTATAAAATTAAAGATCGCCTACAGTGTTCGCCTGCAGCAATAAACGTTCTGCAAGTATGCACAACATTCATGGACCATAGAAAAATAATTTACAAATTCATATTTCAGATTCGCATCAATTGTATCGAGTGTTTTTTTAAATTTGACGTCAACGTAGGCTGTGAATAGTCGATTGTGAATTATTTAAACACGTGAGTAATTTGAACGTTTTGACAATGACATTTATTAATACGATCAAGATCCGTTCACAATCAACTACCCATAGCCGCCTTCGACGTCAAATTTAAAAAAACACTCGATATGTACTGTCATGGTCCCATTTTGCATGTTTAAACTGTATGATTCAAAGCAGCCACACTGAATAATTAAATATTTTCTATATTATGATGCATAACGTGACCAAGTTCTGAAGAGCCGAAGTGTATTTTAAGAAAACCAAAAAATGTAAGGCGATAAACTACTAATCCCTCTGACCATGCATCTTACCCAAATATGTGTTATGTCACGACCTCAGCTGTAAAAAAAGATCCAAAAGTATACAAAACTGGGCAAAGAGTTGGTTATTTTATGCGAGACGGACGATTGAACGAAAAAAGGGTCTCAGTGGGTCAGTTATTTAATAAAGAGACAAAGAAATGCAGATCTGATTTATGCGATTGTGACCTTTTTTGTGATCGGGTTGGCGCTGACTCGAGTTCAAAGTGGAGGAACCCTCGAAGGACCGGATAACACTAGGATGGAAGTTTGGCAGGAACTTTGCTCGGTTTTGGGAATTCTGGAAATTTTTCTCTTATTAATCTCTGTTTTGGGCATAGAATTATAAATTACAAGATTGTTTTGATACTTATTTTTCCACTTTGCGCTATGGATACCTGGTACGTTACCAAATCTCCAAGTTGATCAAAAATTAAAAATGACGGCTCAAACACAAGAAATAATCGACAAGTTTTAAATGAAGACGCTCAAATAGACGTTGTAGGAATGTCTCACTCGACCGCCTTTCCCATTTAAGATCTTTGGGGGGGTGTCTCTAGGGGCAGGGGGTGAAGGGGGCGATATAATTTATACGTCAAAATTCTTCCCCCTTGAAAACAAATTTGACGTGTCTCAGCGATTTTTGAAATAATTTGCCAGTTTATCGATACTAGGGGTGAGAAGTTTTCAAATTGGCACACGGTATATATTTTTATTGTTAAATAAATACAATTCTTTTATCGTAAGTTATTATAACAGCTATTTTAATATGTTGTTTTAAAAAGTCGAAATTACTATAAAAATTCTACAATATATTGTAACGAATGGTAAACCCATATACGCCGCCACCGAACATTCTAGATGTATGAGTCATCAACATCTGCACGTATGATTCATCAACACCTGCATGTATAATTCATCAACAGCTGCATGTATGATTCATCGGCGTGAGTCATCGACGGCTGCACAAAACAATACGCCAACTAGTTTAATCCAGTACGTTCCAGAACATTTATATGGAAGATATAAATTGACGTTCGCGGACAGAAGGCAGTTTAGTTAATGTTTAACCGGCGTAGTGAAATGTACTCTGAATAATTAGTTAATAGTCGAATATTAGTGAATAAATAAATGTTAATAATTGTTGTAATAAATAAATAGTTCTTATATAAATAGCCTACTTTAAGTTTGTAAATATCTAGCATTTAAATAGTTCATTAAATAGTTTGTACGTAAATAATATCTCTCTTGTGAATAGACGATTTAAACAGCATTTTTGTTATTATTTTAAAAAGAACGTTACATTGGTGTTACAGGTGTCTGGTTTTAAAATAAATAAAATCGCGTAATAAATAAAGTGCTGTGAGAAACTTTTAGTGTTAAAAAATAATTCCAACGAATAATTGAAATGGCGATGAAATTGTTAAAGGAACTCTTAGCGATAGATTTAAAACGGGAATTGGACGAGAGAGACTTAGATATTAATGGAAAGAAAGAGGTTCTAATGAATTGGCTAAAGAAATGGCTTCTAGAACAGAAGGAAGACCTTGAAAACTATCGCTTCGAAATACGTGGACCCTCAATTGATACGTATTGTTAAGTAAAATGGAAGCGAATTCTAGAAAGTTTATGGAAAAATCAGAAGAGAATTCTAGAATGTTAAAAGAAGATTTACTGGAAAACTCAAGATTGCTCAAGGAAGAATTACTAGAAAAGTCTGAAGAGAGTTCTAGAAGGCTAAAGGAAGAATTACTAGGAAATTCCAGAATACTGAAAGAAGAATTGCTGGAAAATGTCAAAGCGTTCGAAGATAAAGTTTTCGAAGAATTGTTGGAAAATTCCAGCGCCTTAGAACTATTAGAAATTAAATTCGAAAAACAGGATAGAGTAATAAAGATGGTAGAAGAGAAAATAGCCCAAACGCAATTACCACCAACAACTGAGAAAGATAGCGTAACTAAAATGTTGGAAGATAGAATGAGTCAACTACGGTTTTCCTCAACTTCTGAGTGGCCGTTTAATGAAGTAAAGAAACAATTTAAAGGAGAAAAGGGTCTTGCCGATGCCGTAGGGATAAAAGTAAAACCACGTTCGATGGAAACATACCTTGGTCCACCTACTACAAACAATTTGAGGCGGCCGCTGGGGCCAACGGATGGACAGGCAAGGAAAAGGCGATATCTTTAACTGTGGCTTTGCGTAGAGACGCGTTGAACGTCCTGCAAACAATCCCAGCAAGAGAGGAAAATGATCACCAGTTGCTAATGTCTAGATTGGAGATGAGATATGGATACGCAACAAGTGTATCACGCGCGAGTAAAGAATCGTGTCCAGAAGAATGGAGAAAGCCATCAGGAATTTGAAGCCGATGTTGCGCGGCTTGTCCGATTGGCGTACCCTACGGCACCTGATTCATTTCTGGGACAACTTGCTGTGCAGACCTTCATTGATGGACTAAGAGACGGGGAAACACAACAATCATTGAGGCTGGCACGACCGAAAACAACTGATGATGCGCTTGCTCACGCCTTAGAATTTGCAGCCGCAAAACAAGCGTCCCGAGGTCACGGGCGTGTTTGGGCCGTTGTAGAAGAAGAAGGTTCTAAAGATCACCTAGAGGAGTTAGTACTGAGAGTTCTTCGGAAGGAAGAAAGCCGTAAGAAGAATCCTCAAGAAGTTAGAGGGCCCTGTTGTTGGAATTGCGGCGAACAAGGGCACAAACGACGTCGTTTCCCTAAACCAAAACAAGTTCAGCAGTCGGAAAACTAAAGGGGGTCGACGAGAGCGGGCGAACGTTGACCTTGAGTGGAGATGCCCCGAAGATCACCATCCATGCCGTAACATCAAAGAATAGTACCAGTAGTTGTAACGGTACATTTTCTATTGGCCTCAAGTATGTAGAACTTTATATTTATATTTACAAAAATCTTAAGTTCGGTTCTGCAAATTTGCATTCTTTTTAAAATATAAGCGTTTAAAAAAATGATAATTCAAGGCGTTCGCAGTTTTAGAGGAAAAATCAATACTTGCTTTTTAGTTGCTGTGCCCTGATTCGTTAAGCCAAAACACGCGACTCGTTGTTGATTGGGTACTTAGAAAAAATCAATACTGTTCGTGAGTGAGACCTAGCTATTGGCTGATATTCCTACGCGGAAATAAGAACGCGGAGATTGGGGTTGTAGCGTCGCGTCACTTACTTGCTTCCGGCCTGTGCCTCGTGGCAGAGGACTCTCGTTTTGATCTTCCGGTAATGAAGGTCGATATTATTGAATTCTCGTTCTTGTTTAAATAATTAAAGAGAATCTCCCGCTCAAGCATAGAGTGTGGACGTTTTTCGATTGAGTTCCGATAAATAGTGGTTGATTTTGAATCAATGTTATCGAATTACAGTTTATTAATCCTTTAGAATTAAAATAAATTCTAAATACAGTACAGTACAGTCTTAGTGTTATTTTGTTGCAAAGTGCAAGTTTTGAAAGGATTTACGTTTCGTTAAATCGTGTTTGAAAGATTTATAATTTTGTATCGCGAATAAACAATAGTGGTTCATTTTATGGTGAAGAACTATTAAAAACAATTATTTCGTTTTGTTTGGTTTTAAAACTAGTGCAGTTTTTCATAAAGAAAAATCATTTAAAAATGATCCAGAATTTAAAGACCGATTTTCGTTCTCGTATAAATTAATACAGTTTAAAACTTCGCGCAAAGAATGTAAACGCATTAAGTGCTACTTGTGATTTAGATCATTTAAATTTCTGAGAAACATTACCGTTTTATTTCGTGAATAAAAGTGAATACGTTATAACTTATAAACATTTTAAAATCTTGGATTGTTTAATGTGTGCTCGATCAAACTTATTTGTGAAATCATATGCGCAAATGACAGTAATTAAATTGAATCTCATCCTTGAATTCTGCTACTGAAAATCAACTCTTCGAGACCACGTTAATGTTAGCAACGATCTTCCGAAATAGAGGCCATTTTCCAATTTCTAATGGATTGTTTTTGTTTCTCTTCTACGAGTTTAGTTGGATAAAAACGAAAGGTATTGTACTTTATAAGAAATTGTTTATTATTGCAGTTTAGTTTAAGAATCCTTTATACAAGGAACTTTGTAATTTTTCATTAGGAAGAGAGCTCTCGATAGCATTTAGGAAATTCAAGTCTTTAATGTTAAAGAATTTTAAAATAATCAATGCTGATAATATTTAGACTAATCTAACTTGCATAATATCCTTTAGACATTTGTTTGTCGATTTTTTCGACGAAGTCGAATTTACATAATTTTACTGATTAATTCTATTTGACCAATCTAACCTTTCTTGGTTATTTTTTTTCGTTTTTCAGTTTTTTACATAATTTTACTGATTAATTCTATTTGACCAATCTAACCTTTCTTGGTTATTTTTTTTCAGTTTTTCAGTCGTTTAGGAGTGCCCATGGAGCTGCATTCGGATCAAGGCCGCAATTTTGAGTCTGTACTCTTTGGAGAAGTCTGTCGATTGTTGGGCATTCGCAAGACTCGGACCACACCGTTACTTCCGCAGTCCGATGGAATGGTAGAACGCAGGAATCGCACAATTGGAAAATATTTGGCTAAGATCGTCTCCGATCATCAACTGTTGACGTCGTCGACTGTCTGTGATGTTTGGACACGAGTTACGATTGCCGTGTGATCTGGAATGTGAATCTCCACCTGCAGAGCAGGAGGTAGACGGGAATGATTATGTCATCAACTTAAAGAAGAAGTTGGAAGATATTCACACAGAACCTCGAATTGCGAGTGACCGAATGAAGACTTTGTACGATGTGAGAGCCCAAGAAGGAGGGTTTCAACTTAGAGAGTTTGTCTGGTTATACAATGAGCAAAAACGTCGTGGCTATTCTCCAAAGTTACAGCGAAATTGAGAAAGCCCATACCAGGTGAAGAAACGAATAACTGATTTGATTTACAGCATCCAGAAACTGCCAAGAGGGAAACCAAAGGTGCTCCACTCCAATCGTCTGGCGCACTATGAGGGACATAATAACGCAGCCCCGGATCGGGAAGATGAGGCTGAGGTGGCTGGCAATACCGTAAGGCTCGAAGATAATCAGCCAACCTTTGGAGAACTAGAAAAGCGCGATTCGGAGTCTCGATCGAGATGCAACAAGATCGCTTCCGGTCCCCTGGTGATTATTCTATTGCCCACTGTGTCTCCAAGGATCTACGCATGTACAGGGGGATCGAACTAGTGTTTAGAAATAAATTTGGGCGGCTGGATGAACTTCAAGATCAGAATCCCTTTGTTGCCAAAGCCTTACATTGCCTGATCACGACCGCTCCATTTACTATTTGGTAACCAAGCAGTTTTACTACCAGAAACCGAGTTACGGCGACCTGTGGAGGGCATTATGGGATTTGAGGACCGAGTTGCTTACCAGGGGTATTAACAAATTGGCAGTTCCCAAACTCGGCTGTGGGAGGGATCAGTTAGATTGGGGAATCGTTCGGAACATGTTGGTTCATGCAACCTGCAACATGCAAGTTATTTTTAGAGATACGGATGTGAAGATCTTAGTCTGTGGCTTCGATCTACAGCGCGCATCAAGGCCAACAAAAAGTGTAGACTGTTATTTCTACCGTAATGGAACGTGTAGTCGAGGTGAAGACTGTCGATACCGTCCCGACCCTTTCTACAAGATCCAAAGAATAAAACCTGTTCTGGGACAGAACAGACTTGAAGAGGGGAGCGGTGTAACGAATGGTAAACCCATATACACCGTCCTCGAACATTCTAGATGTATGAGTCATCAACATCTGCACGTATGACTCATCAACACCTGCATGTATGATTCATCAACACCTGCATGTATGATTCATCGGCGTGAGTCATCGACGGCTGCACAAAACAATACACCAACTAGTTTAATCCAGTACGTTCCAGAACATTTATATGGAAGATATAAATTGACGTTTGAGGACAGAAGGCAGTTCAGTTAGTGTTTAACCGGCGTAGTGAAATGTACTCTAAATAATTAGTTAATAGTCGAATATTAGTGAATAAATAAATGTTAATAATTGTTGTAATACATAAATAGTTCTTATATAAATAGCCTACTTTAAGTTTGTAAATATCTAGCATTTAAATAGTTCATTAAATAGTTTTTAATTATAGTGTTTTTTTAATTAAGTGTATGTAAATAATATCTCTCTTGTGCATAGACGATTTAAACAGCATTTTTGTTATTATTTTAAAAAGAACGTTACAATATTAATTATCAAGCAATTTCGTTTTTAATAGTTATGCAAGCTCATTTACATCTGCACCACCGCGGCTACAATATTTTTTAAGTCTGACTATAATGATACGTATATTATTATTAACCTTCTCACTTTGACTCGAGATTTGGACCCCTCGGAATCTAAGTAAATTGATCGGATATGATCTAAATCAAATAAGAAAAGTCCCTCTTTCATTTGGCACCGGGTTGGTCATTTCCTCAGATACTGAACGGTCAAAAAGGACGCTCGGAAATTAACCGACATCTGTATCCAAGGTGGGCTTTCCCTTTGTATTTGACCCAAAGGACTACACCGGTTTGTCGCTTTGGCCATTCGGCAAAATGTCCACGAACCTCTCTATGAGCTTTGTCCAAAATGCCGACTCGGTACGAGTCACGACCACAACGCCGACCACATCGTATATTTTTATGTAGTTTTTGCTTTGAATATAATTTTAGGCTATGTTCATAAGCTACATGTTATGTTCACTAACATAAAAGCTTTTCTCATTGCCTTATTAAAGGCACCTCAAGGGACATTATTTATTTAATTACAAAAAGTTTGAAATAGTGTTTTATTACTGAGAGGATACTTGCAAATAAAGGATTATTCTTATAACCACAATTATTATAGTAATTTATTTCACTATCTATAATATTAACTTGCTTATTCTGTCCGTGGGATGTTCGTTTCAAGCATTTCTATTGGTCCGCGAAGCGGATAGGCAACCATTGTGGCATGGCACCCTGCTCTTGATATCGACATAGCATTAGATAATTTCTGCAAAAAAGATTTTCCGTTTAATCACGAATCTGGAATGTACAATTTCAAAAAGGCAAACTTTCCTTTGCTTTATGAATTAATACAGGGTGTGGATTGGTCTCATCTTATTCAAGTAACTGACGTAAACCAAGCTTGTAATGATCTTTACGAAATAATATACAGGTTATTTGATATTTGTGTACCACGTTACAAAAAACGTAAAGGATCATATCCACCTTGGTTTACAGCAGTAATAATCTCTAATATTAGAAAGAAACACTTGGCACACAAAAAATTTAGGAAACACAAAACTGATTTTTATCTCGAGGAATTTAAACATCTCAGATGCGTAATAAAAAGACAAATTAAAGTATCATACGCCGCTTACGTTCAAATAGTAGAAGAAACTATTGTTGCAGAACCAGCAAAATTTTGGGCATATATTAATGCTAAAAAAGGTAAATCCAGAATACCGGGATGTCTATACCTTAATGATTCAATATATGATACGCCTGAATCTATAGTTAATGGATTTTCACAATTTTTTTCTAGTGTATTTTCAGATGCTCGCCCCGCCAATGAAAATCAACCCGTTTCCTTAGTCGGTAGTTGCATACAGCTGAATGATATTACTGAAAAGGATATTCTTAACGCAGTAAAAAAACTTAAAAACAAAATGACAACTGGAGTTGATAATATCCCTAGTTTTTTAATTAAAGATTGCATATATGCATTTATAGAACCGCTTTTAGCTATATATAATTTGATAATTAAAACCAAATCATTCCCAGAAATATGGAAAACAAGTAGAATATGCCCGGTTTTTAAATCAGGAGATCCAACATTAATAAATAATTACAGGCCTATATCTATTATTTGTAATTTTGGCAAGTTGTTTGAAATAATATTATATAATACCGTATATAGGGAAGTTAAAACAAGAATCTCCATCAATCAGCATGGGTTTATGGAAAAAAGATCCACCACCACCAACTTAGCTTGTCTAACACAATATATATGTGAAACTTTGGATCAAAATGGGCAAGTGGACGTGATATACACTGACATACAAAAAGCTTTTGATAAAATAAATCATACTTTACTGTTAGCTAAATTAAAAAATATCGGTCTGTCGGAATCTTTATTACAATTAATGGACTCTTATTTACGCAATAGACAAGCTATTGTTAGTTACGGTGGTTATAAATCAAATGTATTCATACCAACGTCAGGAGTTCCGCAGGGATCCAATTTGGGACCCTTATTGTTTATAATATTTATAAATGACCTATCTTTACTGCTAAAATTACCTCACTTACTTTTCGCCGATGATCTGAAATTATTTTGTAGCATTACAGAGTGGAATGACTGTGTTCGATTACAAAATGAAATTACAATAGTTAACGATTGGTGCAAAATTAATTGCTTAGCAGTTAATGCCAATAAATGTAAGTCAATGACATTTTGTAGAAAATTTTATTCAATTACATATACATATGAAATAGGTCAAGTCAATTTAGAAAGATGTGAAAATTTTAAAGATTTAGGTGTTATCTTTGATCCAAAACTTGCCTTTATTAAGCATCTTGATGTAGTTACTTCAAGTGCTTCAAAAATCTTAGGTTACTGTGTCAGGAATTGGAGGAACTTCGCCAATACTAAAACCTTGCAAATACTGTATATAACATTGGTTCGAAGTAAACTAGAGTATGCTTCTCTCATATGGTCACCTATTTACCAAGTACATGTTGAACGATTAGAATGGGTTCAACGTAAATTTTTAAAATATATATATTATAAATCTCATGGACAATACCCCGAGAGAGGTTTCGATCACTCTGTTTTGCTTCAAACTTTTAATATGGATACTCTTCAACTTAGACGAAATTATAAATCAATAGCGACTGTTTATAAAATTTTGAATAATTTAATTGATTGCCCTCAACTGATAGAAAAATTGAATATACACATTCCAAGATTAAACGCTCGTAATGAAAATTACTTTTATTTAGCTGCAGGTCATACTAACATTATAAATATGTCACCTGTATTCAAAATGTGCTCTATTTATAACATTATTTCCACTTTTTCTGACATCAACTTTGATGGACTAAAAACACTAATTACCAAGTACAAAGAACATCATTAATGGTAAAACATGCTCTGTCGACATTATTGTATTAGTTTATGTATTTATCATTGTTTCTGTTATTGGGTGTTAACTTGTAGAAATAAAGATTATTATTATTATTATTATATGTGCGTAAAGGAAAGACCCTATATAATATATACACGTCCTTTCCTTTACGCACATATGCCACAATGGTTGCCTGGTAAAAGTTTTTAATTTTAATGCTAATAAAAATTACTACACACATTAACGGCAGTAAACTAGGTTCAGTAGATTCACTCTTTAGTTATTTTTTTGTTAAAGGTAAAGAATGAAACATAAATACCCTATTTAATATATACTCGTCATTTATGTTTCATTCTTTACCTTTAACAAAAAAATAACTAAATAGTGAATCTACTGAACCTAGTTTACTGCCGTTAATGTGTGTAGTAATTTTTATTAGCATTAAAATTAAAAACTTTTACTTTTGCAATTTTATATTAAGTGTCTTGATTAGATGACCGTAGTAATTCAAACCTGAAACTTGTTTTAATTTGTTCGCTAGATTTAGGAATTGATATTTAATTAGATAGTCACAACAGATGCATATTAAAATAAATTTAGTATGAAATACCTAAATAACTAAATTCATATCCTTCAGAGAAAAATACAAAGACTTACTTTAACAAATGAACGGTTATAATTTTATAAAGTTTTTAATCATGAATTGATAAGAAACTTTCGTTCGCCCTTTCTAAGGATTTGGAAATTCCACACCTCCACGGAGAAAATCTTTACCCTCTTCTTCTAAACTAAAATGGTAAAATTGAACTGTAAGATAACAACAAAGTAAAATATTTTTAAGCAGTTTTGCATATGCCTTGGTTGTGTTATATTCTGGGTTATTTGTGTTTTCTTCATTTAAAGATTTCTTTATTAAAAATATATTGTATTTAAACAACATATAATTATTAAATGTTTAAATATGCCTCGTTTGTACGCCCAATCTGATTCTACTTTGGAAACTCGGGAAATGATTATTAGTTTTGATTATTTATTATTTTTACTATTTTTTACAATAAAAACTTATTACAGTTAGTACTAAAAATTTTGTTTTTTAGTGTTTACAAAAGAATTAAACTTTGTAAATAAACAAATCAAACTCGTAAATAAATTAATAGAGTTTATAATAAACGAGAAAAAAAGCATACAATATTTATTTCTTATAATAAAGAAACGATAGAAACGAAGCCTTGGTAGTGTAATGTCTGGCGTGCCGGACTTTCACCCAAGCGGCCCGGGTTCGACTCCCGGCGCTGGCAGATCTGGTTAAGGTTTTCTGCAGTTTCCCTTAGCTGTAACACAAATGTGGGATTTGCGCTGTTCCATCTATAAGTCGGCTGCAGCCGCACATTGGGCCTACATAATAATAATAATCGCCCCCTCCCTCCCGCACAAGCTTATAGCTTCTGGGGCCTTGGTTAAGGTTATGGGTTGTAGTAATTATTATTATTATTATTATTATTATAGTACAAGTGAAACGGCTGTTTTGTACTCCGGTAAAATAAGAAACTCACTTAAAAATAGAAGTTTTTATTACTGTATTTTTGTTATACAAAGCCACTTTAGGTAGGATAGCAACCTTTAAAACTGGTTATATTTGCTGTGTTGTTTGTAAACAATGGATAAAGAAACTGTGCTCCAAAACGTACGTCGATTCTTTAACCAGAGTTGTTAAATGTGTTACCTGCTTGGGACAAGACATTTGCTAAAGACTGTGCGTCTTGATAAACACGTCAGTGTATAAGTAGCGACAAGAATAATAATAACCTATAAGAGTTACTATTTGGCTATGTTAACCTAGTTGCTTCAATCTATCGTTAAAAAAAGGTAAATCTTACCCTGATAACGTACTGATGAAAACTGAAGACTATTCTTCATCTTGCTCTCTACCGAGTGCAACGCACTGAAACGTAATGATAACAGCGAATACTCATGGTTATGTTGCGGCGAGCTTTATTTTCAGTGCTTGTGTAACACCTGAGGCGTTACTACAGGGTGCTCTATTAAAGATGTGGTTCTGAAATGTAATTTATTGCGTATTGACCAGTACTTTAGATAGGACGGTTACTACATAATGAAAAGAATAAGTAGATCGGTTTTTGTTTAATTTCTTTTGATATATACATTTATTATACAATTCAGATCTTATAAATGTAATATTTTTAAAAACATGCAAAAATAAGTATACATACACATATTTTGCTATAATTACATCATCCAAGTGTGATAGAATAAGTGACCTTTATAAATTCCCCAATAGAAAAAGATTTATTTCATTTATACACTAACAACTACACCCATATTATTGTGAAAAACATATTTTTATAGTGACAAGGAAGTGATTGTTACAATTATTAAGTAAATTGTGCTTTCGCACGTAATCATATTAAATAAGTGAACACATTGAAAATAGTTATAAGAATCCAAACCCAATTTTCACCACGGCCGCCTGCATAGACTAGCACCACGTAACAAAAAATATTACGGTACAAATATCATTAAAAAGTTACTTTATTAATATCCAATTCATTTAAAGGAAGCGTTAAACATCATAAATATTGCAACATTAAATTATTAAAAATAGTTAATCTTTAACAAGACGCGATGCCGGTATTGTTCCAGGAAGCAAATTTGATGTATGCACTAGCTTGGATGATAAAATTTCACCAGTCAGCAATTGTTGTGGTATTCCTCCTCTACCTCTTAGTATTGGTAATGGTGCATACCCAGCGCGTGTTCTTCCACTTGTTATAACCTGTGGGCCTGTTGACAGTCTTGGATCAGTTTCTGCGGACAGTCTTGTAGCAGACAATCCAGAGGCTGCAAGATTAGCAGAAGGTGCGGCTTGTGAAGCGTCTCTTTCATCTTCATTTGCCCTGGAAGCATCTTGACCAGCCAGTCTTTGATCTCCATTTGCATTAGCATCATTTGCACTTTGTGCCTGCTGCTGTGCCTGAAGAATAGCAGATGCTTGTTGAGCTTTTACTTCTGCTGCTGTTTGTTGAGCTGTACGAGCAGCTGCTTCTTCATCTTGCCTTTGCATTTCTACCCTTTGTTGTGTTCGGATTTCGGCTTGTTGTTGTTCTTGCGCTCTTATTTCTTCTACCATTTGTTGTCGTGCTCTAGTTTGAGCTTCTGCTGCTTGTTGTAATCTAGTCCTGGCCTCCTGCTCTTCTTGTGCTATAATTCCAGCAGCTACTTGTTCTTGTGCTTGAGAGGATATTGCCACTCTTTGTTGCGCTCTTTGTTCAGCAGCCGCTTGTTCTTGGGCGCGGATTTCAGCTTCAAGTTGTTGATGTGATATACTTTGTGCAGCTGCTTGTTGTTGTAATCTAGAATCATCTGCTTGTTGTTGAACTCGGAGCTGACCCCCTCTTTGATCTTGAACTGCTCCTAATTGTTGTCCTTGTATCTGACTTGGTCCACGCTGTTGTGCAGCGGCTTGTTGTTGGATTGCTGCCTGTTGCTGTGCAGCGGCTTCTTGTTCAGCTCGTAGTTGAGCAGCTGACTGTTGCTCTGCAACGGCTTGTTCTTGGGCTCGAATTTGAGCTGCTGCTTGTTGTTCTGCAACGGCTTGTTGTTGCGCTCGAATTTGCGCTGCTGCTTGTTGTTCTGCAGCGGCTTGTTGTTGCGCTCGAATTTGCACTGTTGCTTGTTGTTCTGCAGCGGCTCGTTGTTGAGCTTGTATTTTCGCAGCTGCTTCTTGTTCCGCGGCATTTTGTTGAACCTGAATTCGAGCTGCTGCTTCCTCTTGAGCTCTAATATCTGCTATCGCTTGTTGCTGTGCTCTTATTCGCTCTGCGACTTCTTGCCGCGCAACGGCGTCTTGTTGTGCCTGGATTTGCAACGCTAGTCGTTCCTGTGCCGCAGCTTCTTGTTGTGCTCTGATTTGTTCTTGTGCTTGGATTTGTGCAGCGATTTCTTGATCCACTCGTACATTATTTCCAGCTAAATTGGTTAGTTGAGATTGTAAGCCAGTTCCAATTAAGTTTTGTAACCGAATGTCGCCATTTGTTGCTAATAATTGCCCCCTTACGTTTGCGGTTAGTGGAATACCTGCTGCATTTACAGCTATTGGAGATGTTGTTGCAGTTGATAGGCCAGATGCTAATACATCTGGAGTTGCGGTTGCTGTTAAAAATAGTGCTCCTACATTTAGAGACAGCGGAGAGCCAGCTGCTATAGCAGTAGCAGCTGTTGGTTGGGCAATAATTGGAGGAGCAATCGAGGTAGCTATAACAGCATCAGAATTTAAAATAGATACAGCAGAGTTTCTTACCTGACCTAAAGCAGGTGCAAGGATAGATGCTGCAGCTTCTCTATTTATTTCTACTACGGGTGCCGGTTCCGAAATGAGAGTTGCACCTTGATTTGGAACAATAGCTAAACCTTGAGCAACTAAATCAGTGGCAACCTCTCCACCACCTGCTAATGCTCTAATGATGCTTCCATCTGGACCTTCTATTATTGTATGTGAATCAGCACCTCTATATATAGCCCCCACTGCTGGATGCACAGGAAAGCTAGGAAGAGCATTAACAATGACTATGTAGTAAAACAGAACAACCTGGGGGAAAGTAAGCCTTAGTCATGATACGTAAATAGATCTAAAATATAAACTTACCAGCGCTTTCATTGTTTACACTTGATGGAAGCATCGATAACTACAAACTGCCATAGAAATATGAATTTTCATTTTATTAACCTATTATATACCGCTATATAACCTTGTTACATTTTTGCATCTTCGAGGCGCACCTTTCCTTTACATACACATGAGGGAAGTATGTATATATCCAGTAAGTATTACGAAATTACAGGATAGTTTAGAAGTTCAAGTATATAACAATAATTACACTTGTTTGTTACCATTACTGATACGGTAGTGCAAGCGGTAACATGTGCTTTTATTATACAGTAAACAAACCGTTAGTTGGAGCTTATTGCTCTATGTGAAAGGAATATTAACGAGACAGTAATTACTATTACAAGATTAGAAGAGAACATGAACTTGATTTTATGTATTTTGAAAAAACAATCTTTGTTCTAATGATATGCAAAAATGTATGCATGCATAGATAATAACGGTGAACGCCCTGTTTGAACGTATGTATGCATAATAACTTGTCTATTTTTAATTTTATTTTTATTATATATTGTGCAGAATAAATTAACTGTGTTGGCAATACACATGTTTGTAATACACTTCTGTGTAATATACTCTGATAAAACTTTAAGCATCGACAATACTATTCACCTGATCTGGTACCTATTATTTATATCTACTATATCTTTGATCGATTTTGTGTTATTTTTAAGGCACTGTTAGGTAACTTTTGACTTATTCTTTCTGTCAACCTGTGCTTTTGCTTTGTTATCCTATAGTTCAATAATGTTAACCTCGCAACCTTTTGGTTTTCTAGTAATATTACCATTAAAGAGAAACATAAAAAGCATAAGTATATAAAAAAAGATAATATTTATTGAACACTTTTCATATATGTATTTACATATGTTATTAAATAGATGAGAAATATACAACACCAATGCAGCGAAATAATTTCGTAATCCTTTCGAATACAACTGTTAGATACGCATCTTCATTTTTGCAGATAACTCAAATACAATTCTCAAAAAATAATGTTCTAACAATATAACAATGATATGTGTGAGTGCAGTATTTTATATTTTTGTAACATTCTGTGAGATTTGAAAGAATTTGTCATTCGATTATCTGCAATTTTTGTGATCTTCTTCGTTTACCAATGACCATGTCCAAGTGCAATACCACCATGAACAGCATTAGCTACTACAGCACCAGCAGGTCCAGCAATGACTGCACCATGTCCATGCCCAAGTCCAAGTCCTAGTCCAAGACCGAGCCCATGGCCCACTACGGCAGCAGCAGGGGCAATAATAGCAGCTCCGTGGGCACCAAGTACACCACCATGACCCACATGACCAGCCCAGTCTTGAGATTCTACAAGTCCTTCACCATGCCACTGTCCATCATCCCAAGCACCCCAACCATGCCCTCCCCAGATTCCTCCTGGTCTAGCGCTGACGGATACAGCCAAGCAGACGACGAGAGCAACAATCTGTAAATTAATATTATTATAGTTAAAACCGAACTAGATTACACGTTAAAGGTAAAAACTTACTAAAGTATTCATTGTAGAAGAGATCTTGTAGAGTTAAAGAACAATACAACACTAGTGAAAGAGCAACCCTCGTATATATACTTCAATTGCGGCCTTCATAATAAATAAATAATTGTGTATTTCTATTAAATGTTTGTGACAAATACTTTACCAGCTGATCATGCGACCCCACCTTAGTTGCGTACTTAATTTTTATTTTACTCTTACTTCAATTAAAAGGTAGGGGACATAAAGCTCAAAGAAAAACAATTTTAATAACTGTAGCATGTCTACTATTAATTATTTTATTAATTTTTAATATTTTCTCACGAGAACATAGAAAAATACATAATTATTTAGATTAGATGAGACGATCAAATAAATGATGACAATGTATCAGAACTTGTTACGATTTAACGTCATGCAGTTTGATAGAACTATAATAGCAGGTACATAAATAATAGGTACTCATTTACATACATCCATATAGTACTATAATAAAACAAGAAATATCTGTAGATTCTAAAACAATCTAGATCTAGGAAATGAAAGAAAACTAATTCACCTTTAAATACGTCAGTGTAATTATAACCAAAGGAATGTTAGAGTTTATTATCCAATCTTCTTTATCTCGTTTAAAAAGGGTATAAAATTTTCGTCAGTTTTAACGACCATAAATGTTAAATTATCAGTTTATGAAATAAACAAATCGATTTATTGTTTTTAAATGTCCAATTAAAGAATTTGATTGCCATCTGAGTCAGAAAAGATTATTATTAAGTTCTCACAGACTAATCTACCCCCGCAATCGTTCATTGAATAAGCAACATTTTAAATTACAACAAAATTAGGTAATATAAAATAAATTGCATAGGTACAAGTGCACTAAAATAGTTTAAACATATATAAAAGAACAGGTACGTACATACTTATGCATTATAAAAAAATTAATATATAATATATTGCACAAATAAGTACTAATAGAGAAATGCCTTTATTATTTATAAGTTATTTCATTATTATTGAATTATTTATTTTAAGGCGTATATATTTATTAAGTAGCGGAAGCTACCTTATGGTTTTTATTTGTCACGTGTTCGTGTGCGTATGTCAGTACGATAATTCTCTTCAGACTTGATTGATTTTTGACAAATTTGGCATGAGTGTCGCCTGGGGATCAGAGACAGACGGTTCCTATTGAAAGTGCGTCTGATCCTATCACATCTAAAACCTGAAAAACTTCCTGCCCCGGGTTGCTACGGTCACTTTTCTAAAGCATTTATCATTCATCCTATTAGATTTCCATTAGTAATAAAAATTTCCAACGTCTTTTGTAGAAGACTTTCAAAACTATTGAAGAAGTGCATAATTTGTATGCACTTGTGCATCATTTATAAATCAAGAACCAGTTACTTATTAAATACCTGTAGCTGTCAGTAGTTACCAATGGAGCAAGGTTGTCACACCCAAGAGCACTGATCTCTGCATAAGTGTTGTGGTCAATGCAGGAAATTATGGATTGATACATACTATTATGTAGAACATATTTATTTCATTTTTCACATTATGAAACAGAAAATAAATGAAGGAAATTCATATTAGACATTTAGAATAGAAGACTTTTTTGTCATACTACACAAAACAGATTAACAGAACATGTTAAATCTGCAAATTTGGAAGCAGTCAACTTAGATTTTACTCCCATGGGTTTTAAAAAACCTATTCTTAATAGTTATCATCAATTTTTATATTTACTATATATACAGGGTGTAAAACAGGGTTACGCACAATACAGATTTACGTGCATCAAGCCTTAATATTATATCCCCTAATTGTTTTACAATATAGATATTCAGGAAAAAAATTTAAAAATACGAATTGAATGATACCTTTGGTTTCGGATTGCATTTGATTGTAACCGGAAAAAATAAAGAAAATAAAAATGGTTGACAGACAATATAACCTATATATATAAAACCCAAAATGACATTTAAATAGTAAATATTTTCCCTTGGTTCCCTCTTTCTTTAGTTTTCCGATTACAATAAAATGCAATCCGCAACCAAAGGTCCCATTCGATTCGTAATTTTTTTCTTTATAGCATTATTTAATATCTTTATTGTACTAAAAGAATTAGGGGAGATAATATTAAGGTTTGAAAAAAAAATGCACATAAAACTGTATTGTACGTGAAACAATTTTACAACCTGTATATAAAATTTACTCTATGTAATAGCAGGTTTAATATAATAATATTTAAAATTTATATGCAGTTATTTGCATTTAATTAAAAGATAAATAAGTAGATATTAGCTTCATGCGGAAAATTAGCGTAAAATTTAATTATTAACATAAGTTATTATCGTTAATTACCAGCAACTTATTATTATTATCAGCAACATTTTTTAGGGGTGGTGGTCGGGTAATGAAATTGAAACAATATAGACACCTATTTAATAGTTATTTATGTATTAAGGGCATAATGAAGCTTTTATGGCCAGAAGCGTTATTTCTAGCCCTAGGCGTTAGCCGAGGACTAGGAAAAGGCTGTAGGGTCATAAAAGCAAATTATGCCCGCTATACCTACACTATTTTATGCACAGATTAAATTTTTATGTCAAATCTATTATTGTGTAAAAATATAATTAAATGAGTACATAGGTACATCAAGCCGCTGTGCGTATACTTATGTGCTTATACGAAGTACGTTACTATTCCAAAATATTTAATTTCAGCTTATTTTCATTGGTGAGAATTTTACAAATTATATTAAGAACCAATCAAGTTCTACAAAAATCTTCTGACATTTAATTGACGTTTCGTTATTGCCCGTCTGACCATAAAGAGGCCGTTGGGCCATAAAAAGACGTTGTTTAGACGAGTCTTGCAATAATAGTCTAATTATAATGCATCTGTGCATAAAAATCCCAAAAAGACCCAAGACCTAAACTTATCTGATATAGAACAAACCGACAGGACACTGCTGTCTATAATACAGAAAGACAGATAGAATACAGATAATAATTTTTATGATTTAGAATTGAAATGAAGTTCTAGTACATCAGAGTCATTACGAGAATCGTCAGTCGAGTGAGATAATGCAATACTCATTGAAAATTCTTATCTTATTATCCTATAATCGAAAATTAGGATGATAAAGGGTGATCATTTTTTTCTTACCAGGAAAATGATTTAATTAAGTATTTAATTAATAAGTAAATCATGGAGTACGTTATCTATATTAAACTATTTAATACCACGACTAACCAATCAAATGCAGAAACATTTCGTGATTAGCAGACCGTTTCAACAAAACTCCGAGTTTTGAGCAGGAGACTTGTCTGATGGGGACGTTTTGCAAAAGGCTACGAAATAATAAAAGTTCTGGATAGAGTTCCAATAGTTCTACAGTTCTTAATTGAGTAGTTTATTGAAACAGTTCTGAGGAAAAAACCTCAAAATCAAATAGAAAAAGAAATTTTGCACCAAATTCACGCTGCGCAGAAATCTCAATCTATATATTTAAAACACATGACTTATTTTTGTTCCAGTTCGTTTGAGAGTCTACTAGGTCGATCTGCGTGATTCTTTTTTATATTGAAGCTTTTGTTGTGTAGTTTAGTCCACACTACTTAATTTCTTTTATTATTTTAAGTATTTTTTAAGTTTAATATTTTTAAATAAATAAAAAATATAATATAAAATATAAAAAAATATTTATTTGGATACGCACGAGACACTTGCATCATAGATAATACAATAATATATACTATTATTATATTATCTATGACTTGCATCCACTTGCAGCGCCATCTCACCTTCTACGGTGGCAGCTTCTGGACTATTTACGATTATAAAAGTTAGCACTTGCATTATTAAAGCGTTTATGCACAGATGCATTATAATTAGACTATTATTGTAAGACTCATCTAAACATAAAAGTCTTTTTATGGACCAAGCGCTTCTTTATGGTCAGACGGGCAATAACGAAACGTCAATTAAATGTCAGAAGTTTTTTTGTAGAACTTGATTGGTCTTTAATATAATTTGTAAACTTATCACCAATGAAAATAAACTGAAATTAAATATTTTGGAATAGTAACGTACTTCGTATAAACACATAAGTATACGCACAGCTGCTTGATGTACCTAAGTACTCATTTAATTATATTTTTACACAATAATAGATTTGACATTGAAAACTTAATCTGTGCATAAAATAGTGTATGTATAGCGGGCATAACTTGCTTTTAGGGCCCTACAGCCTTTTCCTAGCCCTCGGCTGACGCCTCGGGCTAGAAATAACGCTTCTGGCCATAAAAGCTTCATTATGCCCTTAATACATAAATAACAATTAACGTTTGATTTGTTATTAGGTTGCGTAGATATGTATTAATAACAAAATGCAATAATAATAATAGCCTTTATTAGTATAATAGTTTTATAATTAGTGAAAATTCTACTACTTAAATGTTTCTTTCAGTTATCCTTTGTTAGTTACATACACTGAAATTTATTCCTGTAAATACTTTATATTAAATAAATAAAACCATGGAAAAAAACAAATTGCACAAATAAGGGTACTAATATCAAAGGCGACAATCTCCAATTTTAAATAAAACGAGATATATATCTCAAATTGTTCGTCTTTTCAAGCTCTATTAAACTACATTATAAGGTGGTACCAAAATCGGAAATATTCCATGTAAAGGTATATTTAAAGTTGCCTATTAGAAATAAAACCGACAATCTCTATAGGAGCCAATCACAGTTGCTATACATATCAACGAAAAACTGTTGTGTCTATTTCAAGACACATACTATTGTAAATTGTGTTTTATTTTCAAGTTTAACCTGTAATAGTACCGGTTAAAACGCCGCCAATCTGGAAATGTCCCCATATGAGGAGAATTCCAATACAAACGTGATTTATAGGTAGGTGTAAGGGTGTTACAAAGAAAGGGAAAACATCTGGATTTAGAAAACCAGAGTAAATAGAGAAACGGCAAGATGTGAACGAATTAAAATTAAAAAATGTAAATAAAGTGTTGACCAAACATTTTGGAAAATACTGGAGAGCAATAGAAGACCTCACATTTTATAATAATACTGTTTCTGCCATAATTGAAGAAGAAGAAAGGAACACTGAAATTGTTGAAGACGAAAGTACGGTTAGTTGTGAATATATTTCGGAATTAAAATCTATGTTGGTGTAATATAATCATATTATCTTAAGCATAGTTTTGAGTTTAACGTTTCTTTTTTAAAACAAGTGTTTTTATGTTAATAAAGATTTTTGAAACCAGATTACATAAATCGATTGCATGTTGTCATTAATAATTACTACACATTATCTATAATATCTTGGTAACAAAGATGGCAATCTCTACTTTTTAGAAACAAAATCGGCATTCTCCATTGATTTATATAATTTTTATCAAATACTATTAACTTTTGAAGTAAATTTGTTAATGTTTTTTGATATTAATTGAAATAACAATACTGCATTTAAAGTCTTAATAGTATATTTGTCTTGAGATAACAACAGCAGTTTTTCGCTAATATTCAAAAATATCTCGAAATCTGGAGATTGCCGCCTTTGATATTAGTACCATCAAATATTAAGTGATGGCAACTGCTTATTTATAGCTGTTTCAAATTGTTTGGCGTAAATCATGGCGAGATAAATTTGCAGATTGTTGTAAAGGACTGGGACGATTATTGTAATGGCGATCAAACTTATCGTGTTTCCATTACCACTGCTTTAGATTACGAAACCTTATGTCCTTCGACAGTAAATACACCAGCCCTATTGAAATTTATTCTATAGGTCAATTATTATTTAGTAATTATATATTTAAAACATGACTCATTTTTGTTCTATACTTCATCTACGAGTTCTACTAGACCGATTTGCTTATTTTTTATATTAATAAAGTTTTGACTCTGTAAATTAGTCAACACTACTTTTTATTTTTAAAACCTTTCTATTTTTAGTCTGTAGAGTTTTAGTTTTGTGATTTTTTAATTATTTATATTTTTAATTTAAAAGCATTATTTGTAATCGATGCATTTTAATCGCAGCTTGGGAACTGTTACAATGTTGGCAGATTTAGGCAACCCAACAAACCGAATATGGTATTACTTACAACAAAGACGTAGTAGCATTTTATAATGTAGAATTGTAGAGTAATGATATTAGATCTTTTTACAAGGTTAGCTACATACTTATTAGTAGATTCCCTACATGGTAAGCATTATTATTATATTAAGTATTAATTATAACTCTAATAACACTGTGCGACACTGAAATTCTGAACATTTTATTTTAAATCAAAGTTTACATATAATGTGCATAATTGTTTCCATTATCGATACGATATATTATGCAGGTGAATCGGTTACACTTGTCTCAGTTACAAAGTGTTCAAATCATAATAAAAAGGAAATCAACAACTGTTAATAACATTAATTGTTGTTAAAACTATTTTACAAATATTAATTATTATTTTATTATAAATATTTTCTGCTATTTGTTTACCTATGTTTAAAAACTTTAAATTACACATTTGCGCTAATTTAGTAATCTAAAACCCCATGGTGAACTAATACTTATGGCCATATACCTACTACTGACCCATGTTAAAAAATTTTGTGTTCAGAAAAATCAACTTTGATTTTGTTGCATAATGTAATTGCTTTTTTTGGTTCTAAGTTAATTTTCTTCAATATCTTCCGAATTCGTTGAATATAAATATAAAAACCGAAAGAAATCTTCAGAATTTATTGACACGAAATTGGGACTTGGTCATTTTACATACTACAATAAATTGGCAAATTTATTCTGTTGCTTTAAATCTACCAACCTTTAAAACAAAAATGAATATTGGCTGGGTTGGTTTGTTCACTTTCATTTGCAACAAATTTTATATTATACAGGGTGTTTCACTGAAAATTCGTAACTGAAATTTCTTAAAACACATAAAATGCAATAAAAAAAAAACGCTTAATATCATTAGTGACTATCTTTCACAATAACCGAAAAAAATGATTTTGTAAAGGGGGTTGGTGGTCACTTTCATCCAAGCGGCCCGAGATCGACTCCCGGTGCCGACAGATCTGGTTAAGGTTTTCTACAGTTTTCCTTAGCTCTGACACAAATGTGGGATTTGCGCTGTTCCATCTGTAAGTCGGCTGCAGCCGCACGTTGGACCTACATAATAATAATAATCGCCCCCTCCGTCCCGCACAAGTTTATAGCTTCTGGGGCCTGGTTTCCAGGTTATGGGTTGTAGCAATTATTATTATGATTATTAAATTGTCGTTAAATTACTCTTACATATTCCCATCTTTGAACAATTGTTCATGGCGAACTTTGGTTCCAATTTTGATCAAGTTATATGTCGAAACCTGACAAGCTGAAAAATATTGACGATTAACATAAAAAAAAGATCATTACAATCGACAACCGATTTCGAGTAATCTTGTTTTGAAAATAGGCAAGTTTGCGCGCATGCGCGGTGCTAACAGGCATGGCTACTAGACTCAAACTTATGCATTTTATTACTTATAACTATTTATGCAACATTATGTAGGCCAAGTTTCAATTAATTTGACCGAAGTCCGGTTCCATACTTTTCTCCCAAATCTCCCGTAGTTATTTTTAATGGTTTATTATGTAGGACTTCTTAGTGATTTTGACATTATTAACTTTTAACAAAGAGAAATTAAAAATGTTATGCATACAATAAATTTAATAAATATTTAATAAATAGGTATTTATTAAATTTAAGCAATTCCTGGTCAGCGTTTGGAGAAAGACTCTGACTGAGATCGAACTCACGTGGACATATCACCAAAAAGTTGTTTCAGTGTACATACAGCCGATTTCTCCAAGATTATATCGTCTATGGTCCGCTGCTATTGCAAAGAGCAAGGCTTTCGTCTCATTCTTTTTTGTTTATGTGCTGGTATTTTATTTTACGTTATGTTTATCTTCATAGGCTTTTTCCTAGTATCAATTTGTATTCTTTATTTTTTGCAATGTTTCTATGAACCATAACACCAGAATACTTTACTCACAGAAACATAAGTCTTTGGAAAAATAACTAACTTTATAAAGCATGACAGTTTTTTTGCAAAACATTAAAGAATGAATGCAAACATTCTCACAATATAACGTAGGAAGTTTACCACGACTTTTATAGTACGTTAGCCAACTTACCTAAACCCAAATACCCACATCAGACTATAACATAATTAGAAATACTATCAGCGTAATTGAAAATAGTATGTATAATTTTATACCTAAATTGGCTGCCTTCAGATGTCATCATCCATAACATCAATAAAGTTGTGTGTTTAATGAATGCATATTGACTGTAACTGTAATCAGGATTGACAAATACGATAATGATCTCGTTGATTAGACTTTTTCAAGTTTAAAAATTTCATTCATTAATAATATTGTTCTCATTGACAAACTAATAAATTTGATGAATATTTCTCAATAGCAGTCAATTAATTACAAGTCGCTACTTTATTACTAAGCCAGTTCATAGTAGTCCGCTACCAACGGATGCCAAACATTCAATAATCTTTTTATCTACATAGGTTGTTGTATTACAGAGTACTTTATTCCGTTATGTGTCATAAAAACGTGTGAGCAGAATTTATTATTGACTAGTACATGATTTTACACCGCAAAATGAATGCGTTGTTTACAATAGATTCAATAATATTTACAAAAAATCAGCAATAAAGTTTTTGCCAGTTTTTATCGTTATTATCGTCATTCTCGCATTAATTAGACTCAATTCGATTGAATGATATGATTAGATTTATTGTTTTTCTTCCCTCAATTTTAAAACCCGTTAACTTTTTTTGCAATAAGTAATTTTCTTTGATGATTGGTTTTTTATTGGGCATATGTCGTAATAGGTTATGGTAGCTTATTGGTGATGGTGGGTGAACTAGTTAGGTTATCACAGGCATTTGAAATAGTACAATTGAATATTTTAATTAAATAGTGCTTTTTCAAATAAATTGACCAATAACTACGACATATTAGAAAGATTTATTCAAGACTATGTCTTATAGATCCTTATATTCGCACATTTTAGAACTTATAAAAGGGTACGATCCAATGCTAAGAAATTGCATACTATATGGTTTTTCTTTGCCCTAATGGAATCGACTAGATAGTCGACCATAAATCAAATATGATCTCATTTGATTTACCTATAGAGTGCATTCCGATGCAGAAAAGTTTCTGGATTGAGTATTTCAAAATTCATTGAAATAATTGTAGCAGACTCTTCAGTAGGGCAGTGCAATAACATATATTTATTTTTTGTTGTAAAATATGTGCAAATACTATTTTAATTATGTTTTAAGCAGGAGATAAAGTGCATTTTCTGGTCAGTATATATTTTCATTAATTCTGCAACGATAATTCTACTAACTTAAAGATAAATCACAGAAAAGATTTCTATCGAACAATAGCGCATTTACAGTATTCTTAGCACTTTATGGAATATCTGTATATTATTTAAGTGCGTTTAGTGGCAACAGGTTAGAATTGATCGTGAAATGGATGAGTACAAATGGCAAGAGCATTTTAGTTTTAAAGAAGATTTTCTACACAGAATCAGTCAGAACCCATAAGCTTACTTTTGCTTAGAGTAAACTTTACTCACGTAAAAATACTCGTGCTCGTAGTTGACCAATTGAAATCTAGTAAAATGTACTTTACATAGTGCAGAAACGGAATAGGGGGTGAAATGGGAACATTATGTATTGTTACGATATAACATATTTGAGTAGTATATATATATATATATATATATATATATATATATATATATATATATATATATATATATATATATATATATATATATTGCTGTGGATGGTAGTTTCAAAATTTTGGAAAATTTTGAAAAGTTTGTGAAAATCTAAAATCTTTGTTAAATACTAACACTTTTGAAATATTTTTATCAACTTTTCCAATTAAAAATAAATTTAAGTTATTTAATGGTGTGTCATTGATTACACAACCAATGTGTACTTTTTAATAAGCTTAAATAATACATGTTTCTTTATTTATTATCAAATAGTTTATTCACCGATTACTGAAGTTATACGTAACATCCAGTTGTTCGCAAGTTTTTGTTATGATGTAATTCAATTATGTATAATTTCAAATGTGTATATCGACGGGTTATGTGATTCTTTAAGGTTTTGTTGATGTAAATAGATCGTTGTTATTGCGTAAAAGTATTGTGTAATTAATCTGTAATAGATGTTTCACTTTTATAAAGAATATTAATCTGCTATTATGTATTATATGAGTGTACAGTTTGTATTAGATGATAAGGTGACGTCAAATTGTGTAATATAATTATGTAAATAGTCAATAGTATATAAGCTTAGAAAATAATAATTTTAGACACTTACTGATAGAAAGCGACGGTGTAAAGTCGTGTAAGAGAAAAGACACTTACTGTTAAACGACGAAAGAGTAAAAATATTATAGTAAATCAAGCGACAAAGTAAATTCGTGGCTGATAATATTGTAAAAATTTAAATAGTCTAGAATTAAATAGACAAGTTAAGTTAGTTGGTGATTTATTGGTGATAGTGGTAATAAGTATAAATTGTAAAAGTGTATGTGATTATAAAGAACCACCTTTAAGATAAATTACTTGCTAAAGTTAGGCAAGATAATAAATCAACGTTAAAACCATAAACGGGTGTTTTATTTAATTAAACACAAAAACAACTATAAGTATCTTACGAAAAAGGGAAATTGAACCCGCAGTTAATAAACAAAAGTGAGTTCCAAAGTCAAGTGTGTGGATAATATTATATGGAAAATCCATGCAAAAGGAAGAAAGTCAACCCTGAATTGGAAACCAGCCCTGGGTCAACATAAAGTGATCTACTCTGCCTATGGTTTGGGAAAGAGGACATCTATACTAAAAAAAAGGAAAAAAGAAGTATTATAAAAAGGTAGGAAGTTATTTCCTTTTTGTATTGGCATTTGCTGAAGAAAAGACTATCGTTTGTAAAAGTGTAGTAAAGTGATTTGAAAAATTTAGTAATAGTTAAAAATTAGTTAAGATTTCAATTTTAAAAGTGTTTTTAAATTTCAATTTGTATATTTTTTTTAATACCACAAGAATCCACATTCACCCTGAGATGAGTCTTTATTAAATTTAATTCTAATATGTTAAGTTATTTAACTGGCGCCCAACTCTCTTACGTAAACTTGAGTTAGTCAAGAACTAACGTAACATTAATTTTATATAACCATTGCATTATTAAATCTATTAAAAGGTATTTTCAAATCATATTAGAATTTATAAAAGAGGGAAGTTGAGAAGCATTTCCAAAGTTCACAGTCATTTTAAAAAATAAATTTTATTATAAAGTAATTATCTACGATCGAACGGCAATTATTCACAGTTTCAAAATATATAATAAAATTTTTAAAAATAATTTATTATTTTTAATTAACCAATATCACTGCATTTATTTATGTCGCTGTCAACGCGGGGCATTTGTTAATGTCGGGCAAAATACTATATTTTTTTTAAATGAGATATTACAGCAATATATATATATTTTTACTCTGTCAAAAATTCATTAGAATTAGTAGAAAAACTACAGAACATACATCTTCCAGCACATTCAAAACTTGTAAGCTTTGACATTTGTAACATGTTTTCAAAGATTCCACCACAAGACTGTATTCCTTTGTTAGATAATTTCCTAGTTAATAGTAATGTAGAATTAGTAAAAAGATTAGAGCTAATTCAATTATTTGATCTTTGTATCAGTCAAAATTATCTCACTTTTAATAATATATTTATTAACAGAAGGATGGTTTACCTATGGGTAATTCTCTGAGTCCCCTATTAGCTAACATATTTATGGATAATTTGGAAGATCGAATATTTGAATTAGATCTTTCTAAACACATTATTTTTTGGTTTCGTTACGTTGATGACATTTTAGCTTGTTTTGACAGTTCTTTTGAGGTTGTCAGTGAATTTTTAATTCTTATTAACAGTCTTCACACAAACATCACGTTTACACTAGAAACAGAACAAAATAGAGCTATTAATTTTTTGGATTTAACTATTACGATTAATACAGACAATGAATTTGATTTTTCCATATACAGAAAACCCACAAGCACAGACATCACTATTCCTAACGATTCATGTCATCATAAAATGCATAAACTAGCTGCTTATAGATCTTTAGTACACCGAGCTTTAACTACTCCAATGAAACGATCACATTTTGATAAATAAATTTCAATCATCAAACAATTAGCACATGCAAACCATTATAACCATAACATGAATGACACTTTAATTCAACAAAAAGATTATAGGTTAGCTATCAAAAGAATATTTCCAATTGACACTCAAATACAAGACACAAACTACATATCAATACCATACTTTGGCAAGATATCAGAACAAATTGCAACTATAATAAGAAAATCCACCAGTTACAAAATAACCTATAAAACTAACACCAACACCTTTTCATTTTTATTCAATGCTAAAGACAAAACACAAGATATCATGAAATCCGGCATTTACCGTTTGAATTGTTCTTCTTGTAACTCGGTTTATATTGGGCAAACACTTAGAAATTTCGACATAAGATACAAAGAACACGTACGCTCTTATAGACTTAAACATCGAGAAAAATCGAATTATGCCAAACACATTTTGGAACAGAACCACCCAATGACACCTCAAAACAACATTAAATTCTTACATTTTTGCAACAACAAACACAAATTAGACATTTTAGAAGCTTTTGAAATATACATACATAAACGCACAGTACCTTTAATGAATGAACAAACTGAGCTTAGTAATTCTCCGTTATTAGAAGTGTTAGATATTTAGTTTTTGTTATGTATTGTATCTAGTTACCTATTTTCTGTATGTATTTATCCTTAGCAACGTGTTTGTTTATCAATCTTATCTACCTTTGATAATGACACAAAGTGTCGAAACAATATTGTCAGGTTAATCTTTGTATTTATATTATATTTCCTTAATAATAATTATAATGAACAATCAAAGTGAACTAAAAGTGAAATAAAACAAAAAGTGAAGTGTTAATTTGGTGTACAGAGTGATCTCATAAATTGAAGGGACTTTTTGGAATTTTATTTTGAATAGAACGAATTAAAGGATGGTAATGGAATCTTGTTGCAAATAACTGAATTATTTTATGTACTCACGTCATTGAAGATAAATGTTTGACCTTTAATAATTATAATTATCTTCATAAATCACAAATAAAATCAATTTGAAGGATGATAATGGAATGTGCACATCTTGTCAACAAATAAGCAGGTAATTTTACCAACTATAACAGGAATCTGCTAACCTTCAAGGTAGGGTGATTAATTTTTTTGTTTGGCGACAAATAATTTTAATATTTAAAATAATTTTCATTTTTTAATTTTTTCAATAGTAATTTAAGATTGTTGGATTAATCAAATAAAAATTAAAAAGACAAAGAGAATTAGAATGTATCTTAATTCTTATTTTGTTAAATCCATTTGACACCAAGATTTAATTGATTTTGTTTCATGTTTGTTTAATTAATTTAAATTTAAGATGTTACTGATTGTTTTCGTTTCTCTCCAATCAATTCTAATTTTTTATTTCTTTTGTGTGTTCATACTATTGCCTCATATTCATAATTCATAAATAAAATTATCCATTTAAATGTTTAAAAGGAAATTTATTTGTGTCTGGTCCATTAACAATGTTTTACAGATTTAATCTAGATAGCTTCCTAATTAATTAGCGATTCGCCTGATTTCGTTTCATGCGTTTATGGAACTTGTTTCCCAGTTTAGAAATAATAGCCGGAGAATTTTTTTTTGATAATAAAGGTAAGTGATATTTAGTTGAGTATATTTTCAGACTGTTTTACCATTTGTCAGAACACTGCAAACTTTTATCCTCGTTTCATAAACTTGTCGAATATAACATTCAATGGCAGAGAAACACAATTTCTTAACAAAGCAAAATTTACCAACAAAATTAAAGAAATTTTGGCCGTTGAATGCGAAACTATACTTAAGAAAGATCATAATAACTATGCAAAATTCCAAATTTCAAATTTGTTAAAAGAGATGTCTTTGAAACAGGACAAAATGTACAGCACATCTAACATATCACTTCTTCAATCTATAAAACACAAAATCACGGAGAACAATCTAATTTCTGTTAAAGCAGATAAAGGTAACACTTTGGTAATTATTTCAAAAGATATTTACATACAAAAAGTTAATGAATTTATTAATAAAGAAAATTTAGAAACTTTAAACAAAAACCCAACCACAAAATTCCAAAAAGAAATAAAACAAGGTTTAGAAAACTGCAATATCTGCTTTTCAGAATTAGAAAAGCAACAAATCATTAATAAAAACCCACACCCACCTAAACTATATGGACTAGTCAAAACACATAAACAGAATATGCCAATAAGACCAGTTGTATCATACATCAATGCACCTAATCACATTTTATCCAAAAAACTGAACCAGATTATTAACACGATAGGTTACAAATCGAAATACTCTGTTATATACATCTTCCACAACATTCAAAACTTGTTAGTTTTGATATTTGCAACATGTTCTCCAGAATACCCCCACAAGAATTTATTCCTTTATTAGATAGTTTCTTGATCAATAGTAATATAGAATTAGTCAAAAGGTTAGAGTTAATTCAATTATTTGACCTTTGTATAAGTCAAAATTATTTCACTTTTAATAACATAATTTATTTATAAAAGGATGGTTTACCTATGGGTAATTCTGTAAGTCTTCTATTAGCTAACATATTTATGGACAAGTTCGAAGATCAAATATTTGAATTAAACCTCTCTAAACACATTATCTTCTGGTTTCGTTATGTTGATGACATTTTATCTTGTTTTGACAGTTCTTTTGAGGTTATCAATGAATTTTTAATTCTTATAATAGTATCCACCCGAACATAAATTTTACACTAGAAACAGAACAGAACAGGGCTATAAACTTTCTAAACTTAAATATCAAGATTAACGCACACAATCTATTTGAATTTTCCATATACAGAAAACCAACACAACAAAAATAATACACAAAAAATAGCAGCCTACAGATCATTAGTACACAGAGCTTTAACTATTCCACTAACAAAATCAAATTTTAGCCAAGAGATATCAACCATTAAACAACTAGCACATGCAAATCATTATAATCCGAACATGATTGACACATTAATTAAACAAAAAGATTATAGGTTAGCTATCAAAAGAATATATCCCATTGACAATCAAACAGAAGACACAAATTACATATCTATACCATATTTTGGCAAATTATTATAAAAAATTGCACATATACTAAGAACAACCAACAATTATAAAATAACATTTAAAAACGGCACTAACACTTTTTCATTTTTATTTAATGCTAATGACAGAACACATGATATGAAATCGGGCATTTACCGTTTAAATTGTTCTTTTTGTAGTTCGGTATATATTGGGCAAACACTTCGAAATTTTACCATAAGATATAAAGAACACGTACGTCATTACAAAAATAAACATCCTGAAAAATCTAATTACGCCAAACACCTTTTAGAAAAAAATCACACAATGACTCCTCAAAATAATATTAAATTCCTACATTTTTGTAATAACAAACGCAAATTAGACCTTTTAGAAGCCTTTGAGATATACAAACACAAACTCAGGGTACCTTTAATGAATGAACAACTTGAGCTCAGTAATTCTCCGTTACTGGAAGTATTAGATATTTAATTCTGATTATTATTATTATTTTATCTAGTTACCTATTTTTGTATCTACCTTAGCGACGTGTTTGTTTATAATTATATTACCTTTGATAATGACAGCATAGCTGTCAAAACAATATTGTCAGGTTATATATTAATAAAACTGTGAAACTTTTACTAATCTTTATTTATTTCATGATTATAGTCGTTGTTTTTCATATAACAATTGGGAATAATAATTTTTTTCCACTACTAGCTATGAAGTTGACAATTATTGCGCGTCCTAGCCAACTGAGAAGTTGAATTTCTCTAGTAGTGGTTAATAATTTTTTCTATTATTAACCTAGGTTAATAATGGATAAATTCAAATGTTTTGAGAATCCAGGGATAGTTGTTTAACAAAAACTTGTGCAACATAATTTTGTATACCCAGGAGATTGTTTTTAACGTATTTGCTGCTTGAAATTACCTAACACGATAAAATTATTTGAATAAAAATGCCATTAGTTATTAGTGAAAATGTCAATCTGCATCAGACTACTTGATTTTTGTTTTATTAGTGGAAAGGCGAATTTGCATTCCTGTGCTACTTGATTTTTACAAGAAAAATTTTAATTTTTAATTTTTGCCTTAGATTTGGCTAGTAGTGGAAAAAATAGTATATACACCTCGGTGGTGAAGACATTAATAGGCCTCGCACCTTATTCCGCTCGGGGCAAAGCCCCTCGCGAAATAATCTTGGTGCTCGGTCAATAATAACAGTCTTCACCACCTTGGCGTATAATATACTATTATAATTATTGTGTGAAAATCAGAAATTAAGGTAGCTTTGTATGCTTTTCTGTTTATACGTAGAATAGCTATTTAATGTTAATATACGGATATCTTTGTAGTTTATAACTGTTCACGTATTGGAAAAAACAATTATATTTAAATTGGATTGTTTGTGGATTATATGGCTTATGGAGTATCTATCAATTAACCAGTCTGAATTATAGGTATCTGAATTGGAACATTTAACTTATTATAATTATTTAAAACAAAAAATGACATGTGTGTTATATTAAGTTTATGTTACATTTGTAACTGATTTAAATTTAATAGAGTATTAATTATTAAGTTTTTTATGTACAATTATATTTCAAGATTAAACATTTATTTTTGTAAAGTGGAGTATAATTTTAATTTCCTTTTTTACCTAGAAGAGTAAAAGCTCTAGTCCAGAATAATTAATAGAGTCGTTCTGGTAAAATAAAAACACTTTTAGGGTAACTCAGTTTATGGGAAAATTAGTTTAAATGTTATCTTCATTCTACCATATGTGTAATATTTACTCTGTAATTTATACGAATTAAAGAATACATTTAAAGTTAATTTTCAGCTTTAATTAGAAGGAGCTGTATAAGTTAAAAATAGATTTTACTAGAATTTATTTCCAACACTAGGTTTCTCTCTGTGTAGTTAAGGACATACATTAGCAGTACTAAATGTATATGACATTTTCTTTACCACTTCGTTTATATAATATACGAGCCTCGACACATATTAATTCTTCTATTTTTATTTTTGTTAAAAGTCATCTCACAATCTTTACTCCGAGATTTTCTTCTGGTATACAAACTGACTCTTTCTTATTGCCAGAAGTGGAGTACTGCATCAGCATCTACACCATGCGACGTTTCATAAAATTATATTTTCCTTACACTGCTTTTTTCAAGGTTTTTGGGTAATTTTTCAATCTTGAGACAGTGTAAGGAAACTTTCATACAGAATTTCATGAAAGTTGGTATAGGGTAGCTGCAGGAGTAATACTTCACTCTTGACTTCTTCAGTATGAATGTGAATTACAAGAAAAACCGCGGGTCGAACAGTTTTGAAAAAGGTAGGAATTACTACTTGAACATACCTTACTACCCAATAAAGTGTCAAAAAATGTATTTATTTTTTATACTGGACAAGTTTCACATTATAAGTCTTGTCTATTTCATGTACAGCTTTGGTTAAGTAATTCAATAACACAATAAAACACTATTAAATCTTCACTTATTTATATTTGAAAAATATTATGACTGTCGTTTCGCTACACAGTAGCTTCTTCAGATAAAGACTGGTTTTAACCAGTCTTTATCTGAAGAAGCTACTGTGTAGCGAAACGACAGTCATAATATTTTTCAAATATAAATAAGTGAAGATTTAATAGTGTTTTATTGTGTTATTGAGTTTAATATGGATCTTCATCAAGTAAATGCCGAATCAATCCAATTGGTTAAGTAATTTTGGTGGAGGATTGTAAATTTGCTGCATTACCACATAAATGTAAATATCTTAAATGTAGGGGCTGCTTTTTAATAATGATATCAGTTAAACAACATATAATTAAGTTGCATTTTACATCGTACATTGAAATGCTACATTTGGTTAATTTTCATATTGTTGATGTCTGAAATTATGCACATGTCTGTTAGCATATAATGTTTAAATTTGTGAAGATAGGAAGGTGTGAAAAGGTATTTTTACGTAAATAAATTAATAAATAGTTGAATGAAAATTAGGTTCCATTGACATTCAATCGAGGCCTTGTTTTATAATGAAACCCTAAGTGTTTTATATCATTAGATTGAAAATTCGATAATCACTAAATTTATTTAATTAGTTGTAAGATTAATTAAGATTTATATACAATAATTTGGTTGTTATAAATAAAATGTCAGTGCTCGTTTGTTTCAATGAAATTTTGGTATGGAGTTCTTTTGTTTACAAGAAAAGTACAAAACATAGGCCATTCTTGTAACAAACTCTCTTCCAATTTCATCTTTAGAGAAGTACAGATCTATTGTAGAGCAATGAAATAAATCGAAGGTTATGTTTTGAATTAAAAACATGTAAACAAAGCACCTCAAAATTTTGAGGTTATTGTTATGATATAAACGTCACAGTGTTCAAAGTTTTAAGAAGGTTTATTAAATCTGAGCGATTTTTTATAACAAGTGCTGTTAATCAGTGACAATTTATTTTGCAACGGAAATTTTACAATTTAATAATAAAGATATAATTATCAAATTTTCTTTATGACTGGATTTAATAAATGGATGTGGGCTAATTATAACAGTAATTTATTTACCACGATCACAGAAATAATAGGATTTGGAATTCACCTTCATAAAGCCATTTATATGGAAATATTTGAAAGAGGCCAATGACATACTTTCTTCATTTCATTGTTCAACTGAATGAAACAGCAGAGAGCAGATACTGGGAAATTTATAGCAATACAGTTGGCAAGCTGGTAGCGCTAAATATCTAAATATATTTAAACGTGAGTTTTTAAACAGTAGTTATAGTTATTTATATTTGGTAAGTAAGAAATACGTTGAATTGTTGATGCCAGAAGTATTAATCCCCAAATAAAGTTGATTTTAGTTCTTCTTTTAGTTTCTTTATTTTGTTTTTGTTAAATTTATAAAATACATTTCCGCTATTATTGATAAAAAATTGCTTTGTATCTGTTCTATATTACTGTGTTCCTAGATTTATATATTCATTTAGTGTCCTATTGAAGCGACCCACATGAGAGACTCAATTCGTAGAGAGTTATACTTTTCACAACAATTTTATTTAGCTGGAGCAATTAAGCAATTATTGTAATTAAAGGTAAGAACGTAGTGAGTTGTGATTATACCATTTTTATTACGAGTAATCCCTTTTGACTGTCAGTCTATAAAAAATATTATAACAATATGTATATCTTAAAAATGAACTAATTTACTTATTATTGTGGTAAATGTCTAAATAAAAAATCAAAAATTAATTTTAATGATCAGAAAGAGGTGAAAAGCAAACATTACAGCAAAGCTGTCAAAGAGATGCTGTTCTCCTGCACACGCTTTCGACACGGTTAAATATATCCTTATCCATTACTTATTTTTGTGGTATTTTGTTCATTTTTGATAAAACAAGAATTTTATTCACACTACCAGTATTTGTTGTGCAAGTATTATATTATGCGAAAATATATTGAAATCTAAAAGGCAAGTCATTTTGCAGAAAATCAATAGCATAAAGAAGATATAGAAATTCCAAGCAATTCTGTGGGTTACTTTTAGAGAAATTTTATATTATGACTCTATATTTTAAAAACTATAACATCTATTTTCATAAAATTTTTACATTCTATATTCAGTCCATGTAGTGATGTGTAGAAATGGTTTGCCTTGGTCACCTATTTTTTTATTTTTGTTCAAAGTTGTATTGTATTTATTCAAAGTTATACAATTAATTATAGGTCTTTATGCCTTTTTTTCGGTAAATTTTTTTAAGGGATTTCCCGTATTTCAAAGCATACTACCTCCAGATATCAACTTGATATATCTTCAACACACACTAAGGGAATAAATTGTCCAGACAGATGTTAAAGTGATATGGCTATTTTACATTGTTGTTTATACAGTGCGAGTCAAAAGTAAGGAATAAATTCGATAAAAGGAAAAGTATTGATTTTTGGAAATTCCAAAAACAAGTCAATTATGTTTTTAAATTCTGTATTTTTTGACATACAAACGCTCTTGCAAAAATTATAGTTGTCACTGTATATTCTGGTTGTTTTACAATACACATACCTTAAAAATTTCATAGCAATCCTTTAGAAACTACTTTTTGATCTATGTTTAACAAATGAGTTTATTTAACAATATTATGATTTACCGAAATAATACATTAATATTTAAAAATTACAGATTAATGATAGGATTATTATTAAGGATGGGTATTTTATGAAATTTCATATTTGAGACGTATAGATGCAAAACTCATCCATTGCTACTTTTCTTATTTTTAGTTATTTGTTAACAAATAGTTATATTATTTGTTTATTAACTATTTTGGATAGCCATTAAGTTCTGTGCAAACCTTCAATATTATCAACTAATTTTGGTATTAGATTACACAGATAACAGAGTAGTTTGTCTCAAAAAAATTGGACTAAATGTCCAAAACAATGTTTTCTTTCTAATATCTCCGAAAGTTTTACCCTAATTTGCCGCTAAAAAACATTCCTGCGCCGAAATGTTCCTGTGCCGAATTGTCTTTGCGTCGAAGTGTACCTGCGCCCAAGTGACCCGGCACCGGAGTGTGCCTGCGCCGAACTGTCTCGCGCCGAAACGGTCACTCCGAAATGACCGCGCCTAAACGGTCGCTCCCGAATGTCCTAGACTATTCGACAGAGCGCTACAATAGGTCCTCGTCGGTTAACCTGCCACTACTGGATTCAACTTTGTTTTGTTATGTTGCTTGCTTTGTCTAAAATCAAGAAAACTTAACACTGATGAAGATAGTCCGCGAATGAGAAATAACATCTACTTAGGGTTCTGTTTTTCTATGACTTACACTACAAAGTTGCACTATTTCAAAACGCCTTGCTAGCTGATTGTCCGGGTAATTTTCTGTAGAAGTTAACCACAGAAGAGATCTATATGAAAAAATAAATATAATACAAAAATACTCGAATATCCAGAGCACAAAAGGGAGCACATTTATATTGTTGATTTTTCATCTTTGAGTTGTGACCAAGGAATAAAAGAATATCGACACAAATTGAATTCTCGTCATTTATTTAAATTACATGACCTTTCAGCAACCAATTCTCTCCTTTATTAAAAGCTGAGAATATTCTAGTTGAATATCTAAAATTAAACGTCAATAATTAAAATTCTAAGTTCATGCAACTGCATACTCGAATCATAGAGGGCGACAGGTTAGTACTCTAGATACTCGTTGATGATAGTAAAGATAGGAAGCTTCTTGGCTAATGACGTTCGGTTCAAAATGATTCAATGCAAAGTTACTAAGATGTACCGTATTCGATACTTGATAACATCAAGATTCCACTATACATCGTGTCATGAGTTAGAACGCATTAATTTTAAGGGGTGATAGAAGACAACGAAAGGAACAAAAAAGTCTTATACAATTTTGTGCTAGAACGTACTACCTTTTCAACAAAAAATCAGAAATTTGGAAATTTTAACATCATTTTGCCGCGTTAATAATAGTACTTTAAGTATTGGGCTTTGTCGGCAGATGCATCTCATCTATCACAAACAAACCTTACTAACGTTTTATCCTATTGTATGTCGTTTTCGCGTAAAATTGAATTCTTTTTTCAATTAGAAATTCATTTTACTCAATCAAGAAACGTGACAACCCTGTAAAGTTTGTAATAAAATTTGCTCCACATTCGCACAAAATGCTGTTGTGGAAGTTTCTTGGCATTGAAATAAAGCACGTTTTGATTAGATCTTTGCAATTTAATAATTTAATATTTGGGTTAATTCCTGATCGCAACTGTGTAAATAATATCCTTTTTTAGAGTGAGATATTACTGAGTTGATAGTTTGTTGAACTTTGAAATAATTATTTTGTCCATAAAGCACTTTGTTTATCTAATAACAATTTTTAACGATTTTATAAGACAATATCTTTTAAAGAGAAGATTTATCTAATTTAAATTAGATAATTAGGTTAAGGGATTTTGTTGACCTCGTTTTGGCTACATTAAAAAAAATTTAATTTTATGGTAATTAGGTGCCTTAATCAATTTTTTTACATAAGATAGTATTTTTTATTAAAAAAAACAAATACGTCAAGAAATTTTGAAAATATTCCGGAAATTAATAAATATAAAATGTAGATCAATTATTGTCTTAATTTTACAGTTCGTTTGTTATGAATTAGCGTGATTTTAACGTACAGCGTACAAATTTTGTTTACGGTGCCGATTACAATTTTCGTAGAATTCGTCACCCGACTAATCTGCTTGGGATGTTTATTATATTTAAACAACGGCTGTTATCATCAGTTTGTTTGTTTGATTTTTTAAAACAAGGTCAAGACCCAGCTGCGATTATACTTAAGCAAGGTTGCCAGATATGGCAATGGTTTTTTCTAAATTACTCGAAAGCTTATTAACTTAGAAAAAGTTTTTTTAAGACTTTTTGTTCCTTTTGATGTCTTCTATCACCCCTTAAAATTAATACGCATTAATGTTCTAACTCATGACATCCTGTATAGTCACAATTTCTCATTCACTAGTTATTGTTATCTAATATAAAACCGATATTAAAGATTGTAAAGGCTACAGTTGGAGACTTTAATCCATACGAGTAATTGATTCTTTTATATAGCACCGATAACTGATTAAACTTTAAAAAGAGTTTTTAATGAAAATAGAAGAAGATACTAGACTAGAAAAAGGATTTTGCTTTTACTTACCCACAGTAAATACAATTCTGCTGGCGGAAACGAATTTGAAATTGAGAAAAAATTGAAAAAACGGATTTTTGAAATGAAACATCATCTGTGACGTTATGAAGGGTATCCCCAGAATGCTGTAAGCTTTTCAGTGGCATGCTGTTCTATACTTATAATTAATAGTTAATAAGCACGTTGGTACTTTAGAAACGTTCCATTTTCAAATGTTAATATGCCACTGCTACACTATGAACGCGCTAAACAATAGGGTCTTCACCTGTCGGTTCTAGAAATTCAAAATCCTCTTTCCATCAACGGAATTTGTACGGGACTTAAAGAAAAAAACACTTTTCGCCGTTAACTACTTATTAGTTTTAAAAATCATTGATAATACTTATTACACAACAACTATTTTAAAATAGACACTACTGTAAAATGTAAAATTTTAATTTAGGACACGTTATTTACACTAAAGATGAGTCAATGAAGTTACTAGTTTTATTAATGATGAAATAATATAATCATAAATATTAATGAATGAAAACTGACCTTACGCTTGCATCGCATAACCTGAAGCTAAGAAGGTTAACGCAATTAACCTCATCTTTATAAAAATTATTGTTGACTAATTAATTAATTGTGTTGAGTTTTAGAAAACTTTCACTGTATTAAGTTTCTAACACACTGAAAGCACTAAATTAAAAAAATTCAGGGAAAATTAATTTTGAGTTATGGAGTATCTGAAAGAAGATTTTTAATAAACACTACCTTCTTGTCGTGAAAATTACTATTTCTGCACACAAATAAAAATACACTTTGAGTACATTGAATAATAATTTATTTACATATTGCAATACATAATAAATAACTTAAGAATGTTTACTCCTTACTCGATAATGCCTAACAAAAATAGGCGATTCAGTTGCTTATATGAATTACAATAAGTCGTTGCTTTGGCAGAGTTTTTACCAAGCTTTAAGAGCTACTGGTGAAGCAGCCAAAGGAGACCCAATAATAGATGGACCAGCAATGATGCGGCTGGATACTATGCCGGAAGCCAAACCTGGAGCAGCAATAACTTGAGAGGCCAAAGGGGCAGCGATGGCTCTAGCGGCAAGAGGGGAAGCGATGGCAGCTGAGAGAGGAGAGGCAAGGACTGGTCCGGCGAGGCCAGCTGAAAGAGGAGAGGCAATTACTGGGCCGGCGATGCCAGCTGAAAGAGGAGAGGCAATGACTGAGCCAGCGATGCCGGCTGAAAGAGGAGAGGCGTAGGCTGGAGCGGCGATGGAGGCTGAAAGAGGGGAGGCAAGGACTGGGCCGGCGATGCCAGCTGAAAGAGGAGAGGCAATAGCGGCTGACAATGGAGACCCAATAGCAAGTGGAGAACCAATAGAAAGAGGAGAAGCGATAGAATAAGGAGAAGCAATAGAATAAGGAGAAGCGATGCCGGCGGAAACTAGAGGGGCGGAAATAGGGGCAGCAAGTGGAGCGGCGGCCAAAGCTGCAGGAGCTCCGATGATGCCAGCTTGGGTGGAGGCGATGAAAGCTGCGAGTACGGCAAAAACCTAAAAAATAAAGATAAAAATAAGTTTCAATACCTAAGATTTTTGTTATTTAATACTCACGAAAGCGTTCATTTTGGAGTTTTTGTTTGATTTGTTTGTTCTAATTGAGAGAAGTTGATGATTTGATGCTGATACCATTTGCCACCCCAGTTTATATAGAAATACATCGGCCTTCGTGGCCCCCTTTTTACCAAACTGGTTTTAGGCGTAATGTTTTGGTAGTAGGATGTTGATCTTGGAAGTCATTGTACTATATTCAAATAAATTTAAATGAACATCTTTGACGGGTATTTGTTCACATAAATTAACAATTTTTAATTAGAGAATGCTTGTAAGATTAGACTAGTTCAATTATTAATTTATATAATTACAACAATGCAATTTACTATATACATATTACCTCATTTATCCCTTAGTCTCCATAAACTAAGTAAAGGTTAAGGCACGAAATTGTATGAAACGGTTGCATCATAAATTAGGACACACTTAAATCTACAGAGACTTTTAACAAGGTTATTATGGTTTGGCAAGATGGAGATCAGATTAAATTATGCCTACAATATTTAAAACATTTTTTACCGGTAGTAAATAAATGATACAGCGATACACACATTGTAATAGAAACCAGTTTGAATTGAATTTATTGCAGTAGCAAATACTGAATAAACTAATAGATTAGCTGATGCAATTTTTAACGGCATTAGCTACAATTTCACTGAATATTTTTTAAAATATCGTTCCAAAGATGCTCTTATGTCATCTGAATTTCGAGATTTAATGTGATTAGAAAAATAGGTTAAAATTTGTCCTTGTCCTTATCCTTGTCTTTAATAGTATTCTGTTATAATATTTAAATGTAAATCTGATAAAACGAAACAATCGTATAATGGTTTAAAAAAATAGAATAAAGATTAATCATAAAGGAGAACTTGTGACCATAAACTTGTAATATCCAGTTGACATACTGAAATTAGAACAATGTAAAGTAAAGTACATATTATTAAATCTGCATTGAATGTTTTTGCCACAGGTTTGAATAAAACACAATATACACAATATTTTTTTAAATTACTTGAAATGTTCAAGAGAAATCTGAAGAATATATCAAAAAGTTAATCTTATAAGATTTAGAATAGTCAGATACTTATTTTACGTAAGATGAACTAGTTTTTATTATTGTTTGTTTATCCCATCTTCAACTCTCTATCAATCTGATTTTATCGATTATTAATTGATTTATTTCAAACGGAACGTAGAAAGTTTTATTCCTTAACTGCCGTAATAAAATCTATTTACAGCACATCGCTTTGCTTCTTTATCGTTTAGAATGAACTTTTATTCAAGAAGTGACCACAAGACAACAATCAGAATAATACGATTATTTTGTGAAAGATCGGTTATTTTACTCTTTTTGGGTTTTAATCATAATTGTTTATAATTCTTTCTAAGATTCCACAATAGATATTTATGTCCCAAGGGTATTAGGATGATGATAATGCCAGGAGGGCGATGAAGTCGCGCGATGGGCATTGTCATCAAGTCACGCTCGTGGTGCATACAAGATTTTATTTTTCACAAGAATATATTGTACAAGTAGAAAATTAGTTTTAATTTATAATTGTTGGCATTGCCAAAGACGTTGTTTATATATTTATAATGTTGCCAATATGATGTTGCCAACAATGAAATCAAAAGTCCTAATAGCACTAATATAAGCTAAAGAATAAGTTAATTTAAGAAATTCTGCAGAAGTCGGCACAAAAGAATTCGTGGATCACGCACCCAGAAACTACGTTGCAAATACTCGTTATTTGTTGTTGTAACACACTCGTAAGCACACATATAGTTTTTGGCATAGTGATCCAAATTACTATTGAACGTAACGCCGATTCCGATTGCAAAGCGGGCGTTATAGACCATAACGTTCGCTTGTAATGCCCTGGTTGTTATGGATTTGTTTGTATAGTTCGTATCACAGGTATAAACAACGAATGATATGCAAATGAAACATAAAAACTGCACTACTTTTCAAAGTTTTATTTAATGTATTTGGAATCCATCTACGGGAACTAGTCCGTATATTTGTACGTATATTTGGGCAAATTGGCTTCAATTACTAATATATGGGACGATTTATTAGTCGTCGTGGCTAGAGCATTACCTTGGATGTATAAAAATTATTCATAAATCTGGCCTACTAGAAATCATTCGTACATTTAAGTATAGCAATTTCAATTCAGTGTAATGAAACAGTAGAGTAGAAAATTACAATAGAATATTTAAATTTAAAAAATTCTACATGTAATTATGCTACATATTGCGATGGTAAGTTATCACCATAAAGATTGATTTGATTTACTTGTCGTTGATTGTTATAATCAACACGGTTAAAGTCCGGAATATGATTCATGAACTTTGTTACAGCTATGTTGATGAGTTCAGAAATATTTTCACATGACAAAATAGATAAAAGCACAAAGGACACAGGGATGAATTAAGATTTATTAAGTTGGTATCAATACAGGATTGAAAGGAACATTATAAAGTATCTATGGATAATAGATGTTCATTTGAAGCTAAATCTGAAAAAGTAATTAGTATTAATAAGAATAGAATTATATAAAATAGGTCTTGATAATGAAATAAGGATTAATGTATGGAGCATAATCTCAGCTAATAAAGATATACCTTTATTACAATAACACGTAGAATAGAAATTTATGTTATTGCATGGAGCCAGATAAATACAATTCATATAGTCAAATAATGAACAAAGATAGTTTATATAGCAATTGAATTAAAGAATATTGTTTATTGTTTCCAGCCTTACTTTGTGTAACTCCATAATCATGAAATAAATAAAGATTAGTAAAAGTTTCACAGTTTTATTAAAATACAACCTGACAATATTGTTTCGACAGCTATGCTGTCATTATCAAAGGTAATATAATTATAAACAAACACGTCGCTAAGGTAGATACAAAAATAGGTAACTAGATAAAATAATAATTATAATCAGAATTAAATATCTAATACTTCCAGTAACGGAGAATTACTAAGCTCAAGTTGTTCATTCATTAAAGGTACCCTGAGTTTGTGTTTGTATATCTCAAAGGCTTCTAAAATGTCTAATTTGCGTTTGTTATTACAAAAAGAATTTAATATTATTTTGAGGAGTCATCGTATGATTTTGTTCTAAAAGGTGTTTGGCATAATTAGTTAATTAATAATAATAATAACACAGGTCCACAAATTGAAAAAAAAATTGACGCGAATAAACTCACCTGTTCTATATGTATTTTGGGCTGCTAAACACGAATCCGTTATGCATTTTGCTTCAGCTCGTCAGGATTTTCCGTCAATCGCCAAAAAAGAGATAAAAATCCATTTTTTCCACATTTTGTAACTTGTTACGGGGAAAATCAATAAAATGCTCATTCTCCATACTCAGAAACCGTCAAACACAGCCGAAAATCCTTAAAACTACTAACCATGGAACCACAAATCTCAAATCAAAAGATTCGAGACCCATAAACCTTGAAATAGCACTTTCTATTTATAAACTCTTCCTCTAACTTTAAACTCGCTCTTTGCTGAACCCAGGAATAACCAACGTGGAGGTGGCGAGAAACTATTCCCTCTTTTTTTTGCTTTTTTACTTTTCTTTCGTTTTTTTTCGTTTTTTTTTGTTTTTTTTAAATTTTTTGTCTTTTAATGTTTTTGTCCAATTTTATTATCCTATCTCTTATTACTAACTTTTTTCATTTGATATTACTTTTTTATTTGTTTACTCTATGTTTTTAGAATAACGTGTCTTCTTCGATTCAAAAGATCTACGTACAGCTTTTCTTTTATGGACAATTATAGTATCCCGTTTTAAATCCCAGCAATAGTCCGCTAGCATGTTTTCATCCCAAACTCCTTGGTACCGCCTCTCAACATCTTTAAGATCTTGATGTGATCTTTCACCCTGCTCTTCACTTAAATCACCTAAGTTCTCAGGAAAGTATTCAACATGAGAATCCAGAAAATGTAACTTTAAATTCATCAAGCAATTCATGTTTTTAAAAGCGGTTACCATTCTTTCAACAATCTTTTTGTATTCAGGATTTTTCCTATTGCCTAAAAAAATGTACATACCTCTCTGTAACTTTTCCATGCATTTTTTTCTCTTTCAGTCATAATGTCTTCAAAATATTTATCTTTAAAAAGAGCTCTGATTTGTGTACCATCGAACACTCCTTCTTTTATTTTTGCCTCAGAGAGGTTTGGAAATTTTTCTAAGAGGTACCTGAATGCATCGCTGTCTTGCGTTTTCATGGCTTTTACCAACTGTTTAATTAAACCCAACTTAATGTGAAGTGGTGGAAGTAGTATTCTTTCTACTGGTAATAAACGTTTTTTTATAATATTTTTCGATCCTATCTCTAAATTGTTTCTAGAAGGCCAAACTTTTTTCACATAATGGTCTTTACGTGCCCGACTGTCCCACTCACATAAAGAACATGGGTATTTGGTAAAACCACTTTGATATTCCAGTACAATTGTTAAAATCTTCAAATCTCCACATAATAACCATTTATGCTTATCATATTGTAATTTGCTCAAAACCACTTGCAGACTTTCATATTCTTCCTTTAGAACTGTGGAATGTGCTACTGGAAATAATCTTTCAACGATATGCAACTTGTACAGAAAATATTTTGTTTTAGTACAGTTATGTAGAAAGAACGCTACAACCTAAAACTGTGTAGATTTTTATGAACATACTGTACCTACTATTTGTTGTAAAACAAGAAAACTTACATAATACAGTCTAAAAGTATCTTCAATTGCGAAATAGCCTAACACAAAACAAGAATACACATTTTAACGACGAAACATAACACAGAAATTAGACAAATTGTTCAATATGTCCCCCATTCTGTTCAATACACTTTTGGGATCTTTTAAGAACAGATCTGCCAACTCGATGAAGCGTGTTTCTATTTATTGAACGCAAAAAATCTGTAACACGATCTTCTAACATCTCTACATTTTCCGGCGGTACAAAAGCGTACACCTCAGACTTAGTACTGTACCTGTACCTACTGTTTTTGTTACCTACTGTATCATTGTTTTACTGAAACAATTGATACATAAATAAAATTGGTGGTGTTCTTGCTAAGCAGCTCTCCTAAAATAACGTTTATTAGAAAAATATTACCAAAAATTTAAAAAAAATGGCTCGAAGATATTCCAATGAAGAAGAATTAGTCGAGAGATTCCCAGAAAGGCAGCAACCACATCAGCAGATTTTTGGAAGAATTCTTAATAGTTTGTTAAGGTTTGGAAGTTTTTAAGCGAAGAAAGGTACAGACGAAATGGGCAATGCTGAACCTAACAATGACATAATAGAAGCAATTAACAACAATCCACGAACGTCGGTGCGAAATGTTGCCGAAGAAACGGGTAATTCAAAGTTGACTGTACATCGTACGTTAAAAGCCATGAAGTATTACCCTTACAAGCCTGTCATCGTGCAAGGATTACATGATAGAGATTTTCGCAGACGAGAGGAATTTTGCCGATGGTTCGTTGAGAAATCTAGACAAGATCCTAATTTTCCTTTGAAAGTGGTATGGACAGACGAGACACGTTTTACGAACTGTGGAGTATACAACAGACACAATTTTCATTATTGGGCCACAGAAAATCCTAATCTGTATAACCAAAGAAGGTACCAACTTCAGTTTGGTTTTAACGTGTGGTGTGGAATTACAGGTATTTATAGTTTTTTATTGCTTATTTATTAGGTTTTAAAGGAATAAACTTTCCTTTTCAGACAATCACCTGATAGGTCCCTTTATTTTCCATAATAATTTAAACGGTGTTGGCTACTTGGAAATGCTACGTACCCAAATATTGCCTGCTATACGACGGATATTAACACCGACAGAATTTAATGAAGTCTGGTTCCAACAAGATGGCTGCCCGGCGAATAATACCAGAAACGTTCAAACATTTTTAAACGTAAACATCAACACCCGCGTAATAGCTAACAACGGACCCGTTGCTTGACCAGCCCGGTCGCCAGATATAACACCTTTAGATTTTTATTTATGAGGTACTACTTTGCGTTCAATAAATAGAAACACGCTTCGTCGAGTTTGCAGATCTGTTAAAAGATCCCAAAAATGTATCGAACAGAATGGGGGACATATTGAACAATTTGTCTAATTTCTGTGTCTTGTTTCGTCGTTAAAATGTGTATTCTTGTTTAGTGTTAGGCTACTTCGCAATTGAAGAATACTTTTAGACTGTATTATGTAAGTTTTCTTGTTTTACAACAAATAGTAGGTACAGTATGTTCATAAAAATCAACGCAGTATTAGGTTGTAGCGTTTTTCTAAATAACTCTACTAAAATAAAATATTTTCTGTACAAGTTGCATATCGTTGAAAAGATTATTCGAAAAGCCATCGCTCTGCGTAAAAACCCATGTTGAGCGCCATATGAAAAACAAAAGTTGACATTAAAGTCTCTCAAACAAATGACGATAGGGCGTTATTATTAGCATTAACTTATTCACCGTGCAAAAGTGCCTTAATAATGTAAACGCCTAGACCATGTCAGATTAGCTGTTTCCGTGCTATTTAAGAAAGACGAAAATAGATTTTTTGTTTTTTTTTCGAATAACTCAAGAACTACAAAAGATAGAACAAATTGTCGATAATATTCGAGATCAGCATGAAATTCTGCGAAACTTTCCTAATTTAACCATCTCTCTATATCTAATAATTACGGAGATACCAGGGACGTCGGAAGTATGGGTCAGAGGGGGCGGACAGCCCCCTCTGTCTTAAAACAGGGGGGGCGTCGCCCCCGCTAGAAACAAGCGTGACAGTATAAAATATATTTATTTATTTTAGTTAATTATTATGGCATTAGTTTACTTTTGCTAATATAATTAATATTATTCGATTGAGTTTATTTATTGTTTAATTATTTTCTCTTAGTTACTTATTCTTAATGATTTAACAATTACGATTTTAATTTCCCGCTCAGTCATTTGACTCATAAAAGCGAGAATGTGAAAACGGTTTCAAATTTTCGTATAATAGAGCGGTCAATACTCGAGATTAAATTATTTGTTTGGGTTTGATAGATGGTAAATTTGTCTGCGGATATTCGTTATTTCGTCTATCGTTTAGGGAAGTGGTTCTTAGTATGTGGTTAACGTGGTCCGTAATGGCCTCATACCAAGAAAATATTGCAACAAACGTTCTGTCTTTACGTTGTCATAAATTACAAACAGTGTCAAAATGTTCAAAGTCGGATTTATAAATTATCAAAAAAAGATTGGGATGCATCACACGCTTGATGATTTACCTAAATCGCGCCGCAGAAGAGGTCTGGTAGAAGCAAGATCCGAGAAGAATGTTGTGAAGCTGTTAAAGTCAGAAAAATTTTTGCTTGTACGTAAAATAGATAAAAAGGAAGGCGTTAGCGCAGGTGCTGTACAAAATAAGAGATGTAACATACGGAGTTACAGAATCAGAAAATGCCGAAAAGTGAGGAGCAAGAAGTACGGTCGAAGAAACTATGTGGAAGGTTGTACAGCGTTTTGATTTAGAACAAAACTTGTTGCGTTCTTATGGATAACGAAACGTACGTCCAAATGGACAGCAGTACATTACCGGAGCCTCAATTTTACTATGCAGTTGTGCGAGAAGATGTTAGAAGATGATAGTGTATAAAAACAATTAAAATAGATGAATTCGGGAAGATCCTGGTATGGCAGGCCATGCGCTTTTATGGCCTTAAAACTTTAGCATTTTTACAACTGGTACAATAGTCCAATTCAACTTGTACAATTGTCTAGGAGACAAGTACAGGAAAGAATGCTTACAAATAACATTTACTACTCGTACTTTATCTCGTTAACACATTTTCCTTTTATTTTGGGGAGATTTTGCATTATCTCACTAGTCTGGTACGGCCCTTTGGAACCTATGGATTCTAAAAATGTCAATTTTGTGTTTCATCCCATAGAGCGCTAATGGGCTATTATAAAAATAAATTTTTAAATAAAAATAAAGTGGTGGTCGAGCAGCTAAAATTATCAAAAAATCTTATGGCTAGTATTCAAGCAAAAGTTACAGAACATATGTACAGTGTGATTCAAAATGAGTGAAGACGATTTGAGTTTCGCGCCGTAGGTTTTAGTGTATTTCACGTTGTTAGTGTAGCACTATTGAAATGTGTGGCGACAACTCGTCATTTTTTTGTTTGCATCGTTGTGCATTGCCACGTTGTTGTAGAGTTTCATTGAATTTTTGCTTTATTTAGCTTGTTTTCTTATTTTACAGAACAGTTCTTTTCAGAACTACAGTTTGTTAGACGATTTTATTGTCGGGGAAATTTATTATTTAAAATTAATAAAGTTATTTTCCAATCACTCCATAATTCTTTTAGTGGGCAGCAACGCATGCCTTCCGCCGCTGCATTCCTTAAAACAATTTCTTTGTGCGAAAAAACCAGATCTTAAGGAAAGTAAAAGCATTCATAAACATAAGTGAACACTGTCTGAAACTAGTTTTTTTTTCTTTTCAATTATTCACTTATAGGCAAATGTTTGTTATCATGTAAGTTCTATTCCTTTCGCTTAGGAACGCAGGAAGATGCACGTGCACCGTATCTAATCGGAACTTTCCAAATCGAAAATTTCCGAAATCGAAGTTTGCCCCCCCTAAGTAAAAATACTTCCGACGTCCCTGGGAGATACCCATGTTGATGACATCAATTTGGGACATACTGTATAGTAAATTCATAGATATCTCTTACTGAGTAATGTTCAACTATTTTAAATACTTACTTTATTTTTTGACGATTTATTAATGATATCGTAAAATCATTAAACTCAATAACAAACGCGTTTATAGCTTTTGCTATTATCCAAAACAAGACATAACCAGGTATTGCAATGAACTATAAACTAGAAATTATAAAACCACCTTGAAATAACAGGGCGACCTTTATAAGATTTGATTGCCAAGTAACAATGTTCCAGATCGTGCAGGTATTTGAAAACGACATGTAGGTATTTATATACTACTGTATGTAACAGGAAACATTAGATATTTAATTACCGTTACAATTATTAGTTTATGTGATGTAATTTATCGTGGCTGTTATAAACTTATAAAATGTTCAGCGGATAAATATACGATAAATCCTACTGAAAATAAATAAAACGTTATTTATTTAGGACAAACTACATTTTTGTTATTTATAATTTTAATTTTACATAACAATTTGTTATAAATACTGCATCAAAGTACATTAATCAAACTTATATTTATTGTACATATCAATAAACCGTTCCCTTATTGATATCGGTGCGTTAAGTTTGGCACATAACAAGAAAACTCCTGAAAGTTTCCTGTGTAGAGAATAGATTTCTTCGGGCGGTGGGCAGAGGCGATGCGTAAGCATAGTAGGCACCAAGTTTTGAATTCTTAATATGGTATCTTGACCTTTAAAGTTGAATTCTTCCGGTGTTTGAAATACTTCGCCCAATATCATAACGACATCGACATGCGTTTCCTCCATGATCTATCGTAATCAAATTTATTATCATGAAAGGCTGGATGATGGCACATTATTATTTATTTGACAACAAATTACCTTGCTCTCATAACCTGTTAAAAATCCCAATTCCCTTGAAACGTTCAAAATGGTTTTACGGTCGTTTTCGGATGCTGCTTTTATTATGCGTATGTATTTATCGACAAACTGTTTGGAGTATTCTCTACTAGCGCCAAAATCTAAAAGGATTACCTGAAAGAAACCAAAAAATAGATTAATATTAGTTGAGAAAATGAACATTAGTGATGATGAGATTGTAACCTTTGTCTTTTCAAAACAAAATGCGTGTTATTTTTTCCATAAAACCTACATTTCGACACTTTGTAATGTGTCGTCTTCAGGGTCGACATATTAATATATTATAGGATTTATACATTAAGGAGTTTTGTCAATCACTTGAATTGAAGCTTAATTGTATTGCCCTTCGAATAAATGATGATGAGATTTACTACAGGTTACATTTATTCATTTGACGTTGGAAGAGAATTCACTTATTGGAATTTACATTTTCGGTAGTTAACTGGCTTAGTGGATTGAAAAGGCGTACATTTATGTATTATGTAACACTTTTCGCTATTGCTTACCGTATCATAACATTGCAAATTGTGAGAATTGGTTCATATTTTATCAAGCACTGATTAAATGATGAATTTGAAATATTCTAAGAAACATTTCGGTATCTGACATACCAAAAAACCTGGTCTGGAAATTTTGTTAATCTAAGACTGTTTTAAGGGACTTATTTCTAAACCGGCCACATTTATTAACTATAACCACGTTAGATTTTAATTGTTATTTCCTAAATGTATCTTACTAAGATTTCATTTATAAGAATTATTGACAAATCCTTTGGGCTATTGCTTAAACAAAGTTACGAGGTAAGCGCCATAAATTCTCGGCCTGTTATTTTCAATAATTTTTATTGTTCAATATAATGTCCCCTAATGTCAATACACTTATTACTACGTGGAATTAATAATTCAATGCCCTTGTAAAAATAGTCTAAAGTTTTTCCTTCAAAATGTTCAATTACAGCTGCTTGCAATTCGTTCTCGTCTTTAAAACGACGTCTCCTAAGGTCTTTCTTTAAATTGGAAAATAAATAATAGTCACTAGGAGCCATATCCGGACTGTACGGTGGATGATCCAACTTTCTTTGTCGCTTGAACGACTTTCGTCTTTGTGGGACGAGGTTCATCGGGTCGCCGCCATTCCATCGATTCCCTTTTGGATAGAGGATCATAATACAGAACCATTGTTTCATCTTCAGTGACAATGGACTCCAAAATCGGCTTTGGGTCGTCTCCACACAAGTTTAAAAACGAGCGCGCACATTCGACGCGACGTTGACGTTGAACAGCAGAAAGAAGACGCCGTACCCATCTAGCACTAATTTTATTCATACCCAAACGGTCATGAAAAATTCGGCGAACACTTGTTTCCGAAATGTCAGACATCACTGCTAACTCCTTAACTTTCAAACAGCGATCTTCTAATACCATTTCTTCAATGATTGCAACTTTTTGAGGCGTTACCGCTTCAATTGGCCGACCGGTGCGCTCATCATCTTCAAGAGATTCTTGCCCCAAACGGAAACATTTTGACCACTTTCTTACAGTGGAATATGAAGGAGATAAATCATCATAAACGCCGTCTAAACGTTGTTTGATTTCATTAGGAGTGTGCTCTTCTTTTGTTAAAAATTTAATGATTGCGCGGTACTCAATTTTCGTTAGCTGCGACATTTTCACGCACTCGTAACGATGCTTGAGTAGATACTAAAATCTATTGCGCTTCTAGCCGTAATATATACAGGGTGTCCCAAATATAAAGGATTTTGAGTTAATGGGTAACATATGAATAATGCAAGAAGCCAAAAATGCATAAAATTCCGCACTATCTCAAAAAAAATTGTTTACTAAAAATTTGTGGGCACCCGGAAAACTAAGCAAACTGAAGACGGCCCTGGTGTCTGGTGAAGCTTAATAATAAATAGTATGATGGTCTCATTCTATTTAGTTTATTCCAAGCAAAAAGATGTTTACTATTTAAACTGTTATTATAGTAATAAAGACATAAATGCGTCCTAAATAAAGATACTAAACAACAGTGACCGGGTGTTTTGTTATTCTTCTTACAACTAATAGGTAAGGTAGGTACATGCTGTAGTAGTATAGGTTATAAAACCTCAATGAATTTGAATTGTATTTAATCTCAAGACATCGTTAGAAGTAAGTAAATAAAATAAAATCAATTAACAGTTAGAATTGCTATAAAACGAATTAGGTATTAAACAACATACTTGATATTATAAGCAGCGTGACCAGTTCGCAGAGAGTTGAAGGTTGTGTTTCCTAAGAAAGGTGTCAATTTTTGGGTGCGTGTATGTCTTAGCCTCCACGCCCTTCGAGTGAAGTGATAACTAAAAGAAGAAGTTACCCCCCTCCCGCCTTCCTCCCATCTTCCCGTGAGCCGTTTTCCAGGCAGTTGTCGCTAACAACACCTTGTGTTCTTCAACCTTCTACCCGAGAAACAAGAACAACTGCATCTACAGTAAGTGTTCAATATGCCCTCCGTTTGAACGAACACAAGCATCTATCCGACGGTAAAAGTTTTCTCGGACCCTTTGAAAGATACCTGGTTGAGCACTAATTTCTTCAGCAGCAGCAAAAATACGTTCGCGTAATTCGTTTTCGGTTTCTACAGGTGTGGCGTATACCAGGTTCTTGATATAACCCCACAAGAAGAATCCAATGGGTTAATATCGGGACTACGCAGGGGCCAGGGCACGGGGCCATGACGTCCAATCCATCGATCCTGATATTGCGTGGTAAGATATTCCCGAACAACAGCAGTCACGTGAGGAGGAGCACCATCGTGCATGAACCAGCTTTGTCCTCGGAATTCTACTGGCAAACCGTGCAAGAATTCGAATAACGTGGTTTCCAAAAATTCCAAATACTCGACGCCTCGTAAACGTTGCGGTAGTATAAAGGGTCTCACTAACACGTCGCCTAAAATTCCTGCCCATATGTTTATTGAAAATCTCCACTGGAATCTGTTTTGTCGAATTACATGTGGATTTTCTTGACTCCAGTGATGCCAATTGTGGAAATTTAAAATGCCGTCGCGGGTAAAACAACATTCATCTGTAAATAATATTCTTTCACAAAAATTTGATTGTCGCGTATCTTCCTGTCTAAACCATTCACAGAATTCCAGGCGATAGGGAAAGTCATTTTCCCTTAAATGTTGCACCCTCTGAATATGGTAAGGATACAATAAATTCTCCCGGAGTATGCGATGCACAGTACTATGTGAAATATTAACTTCCCGGGAAATTTGACGTGTACTAAGGGTAGGGTCGTTTTCTACCATTTCCAAAATCGGTTCTTCCGCTTGCGCAACGTCGCGACGTCTATTTCGGCCACGTCCTTCATATGTCGGCACAACATTTCCCGTATCTCGGAATCGTTGCACGCACTGCATGATTGTATTTCTAGAAGGTTGCCGATGGTTTGGAAACCGTTCAGCATACACCCTTTGAGTTTCTGCAAAATTATAATTGCATTCATCGTACATGAATATTATATCTGTATACTCTTGGATCGAAAACTGCACCATATTATTAGAATATGGTTACCGCGATCACCCGGTATAATGTACAAATACTAATAATAATTACACCTATTAACACACTAAACACAAGTAAAAATCTATTTCCAGTGTTCACACTCCGAATAACTGAAACTTTTTGTGGCGCAAAGTAGCAAGTGATACATGTATTGACACGGAACTTGCACTTTCAACTGATGAAGTACATAAAGATTCCTTCCTAAAATCCCTAAAACCTTATTTTATTTTCTTAAACATAAATAGTACGTGACAGTGACAATACAGAATACAGAGTTCATTTGCAAGACGTACTAGTCCTTGCTTTCTGACATTTCTTGCATGTTGCAAATAGGCTTTTACAGTTTTACGGAATTACATGAAAGGCTACCGCTATGAAAAGAACTTTACTAGTATTGTAAATAAATCTAACAAAATACTAACAATTCGCAGAAGGGATAATACCGCATTCCTTTGAAACGTTTTGTGATCTGTTTATTGAATTGCCAGTTTTTAGACACTATTGTCATCTGCATTTTTACCTACGAGCAAATAGAAACAGGAGAGAACATTGCATTATATTCCACGCGACGGAACTGCTAGAAAAAGTGGTTTATAAGAGTGAGTGAGAGAGGGTACGAGTGAGTGAGAGAGGGTACCGGCACCCGATGAATATCGATCGATTGTATACGTCAACAACCCCGACCTGACACGGACAATATCGAACGTCGTACGTCAACAACCCCGACCTGCTCAACGTGGTTTATATAATGGCCGACTTCCGTCGCGTCGGTTCCTTACCCCCGACCATTGAAATGTTCTCTCCTGTTTCTATTTGCTCGTAGATTTTTACAAAGTTCCTTAAATGTGCTCCTTCAGGCAGGCATTTCTAATCTACGTTCAAATCGTTGAAGAAAATATGACAACACTTGTGCAAAAATTAATTACACCTGATTATTGTTGTAAGTTGACGGATTGACCAAAATAAAATATTTTGTGTAGATAATGTTATGTTATAACAAAATAACCCATATGCTATAAAATAAAACTTCCATAACTACTAATTACGTAATTACCGTTAGGTGTAAATGCCCCATGTTTTATTAGAACATCTGTTTATATCAACACAAATAAAGCATACCTACAACAGCAGATCATATTTAGACCTACTAATAGGTAATAACAACTTTATTTACGTTTAAGACGTTCAGATATCGTAAATTACTTTTGTACGTGACATACAATAACAATGTTTAAAAGGCACGCAGATCTACAAATGGTATCACATTTTTAAAGTACTTTAAGGTAGGTTAGTGTTACAGAGTCGGACTTGAAAATCAATGAAACTTTAAAATTCATTTTCTCGAAAACTATTCAGTTGAAGAACAAACTTTATAAAGAAAATTTGCTCTACTCCATTCCACCTATCTACCATTAACTCAAATCCCTTTATTTCTGAGACATCCTGTATAGTGTAGGCCTCTTACATGTTCAATTATGACGCAACCGAGTTTGAACATGTTGGCACCTGTAGAAGCCTGCCGGGCCGAAAATTTATGGCGCTTACCTCGTACTTCCTGATAATTTCTAGTTTAAGGTAACTTCATTAAATAAGTATTAAGATTCCAGCAGTGAAAACGAGGAGATTAGAATTTGTGTGTACAAATTTTTACACATTTTTTATTTTTTACAAAACATTCTAATTTTCGTCGCTTTCAATATCACTATCAGATTCACCGGTGTTTGCGGTTGTTATTATTAGAAGCATTACTTCATTGATAACAGATCATATTTTCAGGAATACCAGATATAGCATTTCTACATCACATAAATCTATTAGCTCCGTTATATTAAAGGATTTTTACGTTGACGACCTTCTTACTGATGGTTCAACTTTTGAAGAAGTATCTTACATTAAAATAACTATTACAGATATTCTAGCTTCTTTTGGATTTCCCTTGAGAAAATTTATATCTAACTCTCCTGAGATTGTACATTTTAGTAATGATTCGTATGAATCATTCTTAAATTTAGGAATAGACGAACCTACTAAAACCTTAGGTTTGCTTTGGCATTCCAGAAAAGATACTTTAGCTTATTCTATCAAACGCGACTTTTCTGAAAATTTGGTAACTAATAGCTCTATCCTTAGTATAGTCGCAAAAGTTTTTGACCCTCTTGGGCTATTGTTGCCATTTACCGTTGTTGCAAAAATAATCTTACAAAAACTTTGGCAATACCACATATCATGGTATGAATTCATTCCTCTTCATTTACACACCCAGTGGAGCAACTTTAAAGCGCAAATTCGAATGTTTCATAACATTCACGTCCCAAGACATGGCATCTGTATTTTCCCTACTGCTACAGAGCTACATGAATTTGCAGACGCTTCAGAGCCCGCTTATAGGTCTGCAATCTACGTCAAATCAGTAGACAATAATGGTACGATTTTTTTCTTACCTTTTATGTGCTAAAAACAGATTAGCGCCTCTTAAAACTGTTACTATTCCTAGACGGGCGCTCTGCTCATCTCTTTTTTATCTGAACTAATGGCTACGGTTAAAAACGCTTTAAACCTTGCAATTACAAATATTTATTATTATTCCAATCCCACTGTAATACTATATTGGATAATAACCATCTCACCTTTATAAGGTATTCATAGCCAGCCGAATAGCCCAAACTCATTCACTTGCCAAGCTAGATAACGGCAGTAATCTTGTAAATAGCAAACATGAATTAGCTTCCAATGCTATATCAAGAAACCTTACTCAGGAAGGTATTTTATGGCAATTCATCCCTGCTAGAGCTCTAGATTTTTGGGAATTATGGCAGAGTGGGGTTAAATCTGTTAAATATTTTCGTAAAGTGTTAGGTAAAACCCTTCTGACACTTGAACAACTTATAACCATAATAACTCAAGTAGAAGGTATCCTAAGTTCTAGACCTTTATATCCTTTATCTAATGATCCTTCTCCTATCACTCCTGCGCACTTCCTCATTGGGGAAACAATTACTGGTATTCCTGAGTCTAGCAACCTACTTACACCTGATAACAAATTGAAGCAGTTTGAACTTACCCAAAAAATGGTTCAGACTTTTTGGCATAGATGGTCCAAAGATTACATAAGCCAGCTGCAGCTACGTGTCAAATGGAAGCAGTACACCTCTGAGTTACTGACACCAGGAACGTTGGTTTTAATCAAAGAAGATGATTTGCCTCCCCTTAAATGGGCGACAAGTCGTATTTCAAGTGTAACCCTTAATAGAACTTATCAGCGACTAGCATCAAAATTATGTATACTTCCCATAAAGCAATCCTAACGTTATTTAAAGCCCTATGGACTTTCAATGGGGGTGGCTATGTTGTGTCCATTATATTATTTAATCAAGTATTGTTAATATACTTTTCGATGTTGCATAGTAACCTACTATTATTATTGTAACTTTGTCATTAAATGTTGATTTCGGGTAAAAATGTCATTCTGTTCCTTTTTTTGGTAAAATTAATTTAAAAGAGGAATAAACAAGAATTTAAACGCTTAACATTTCTTGCGTTAATTACCATGATCCGGCTTGAAGGACCACACCCAACTTAAATCAAACCTAACCTAACCTAATCTAAACGTAACGTAACCTACCCTAACCTAAACGTAACCTAACTAAACTATGTAATTGTAAATTACATTGTATTAGAAATCACAAAAGAAATATTAGTAACTTTAAAAAAATATTTGTAGTTTACTTGGTTTTGTGTTTACTTTGAATTCAAAACGGTATTACAGATTTTGGTTAATTCTGTTTTTTATTGTTAAAGTTCGTTTCAAAAAATCTTGTGCAAAACTCGATGCGCGAAGTCATCTTCGTAGTTCGTACTTCGTAAATAACTATAATGATACCCTATGATCCTATTGTAATATGTAATAATGTGTTTATAATAAATAATTTATTTATAAATTTTTTAAGTCAAGCGAATTTTTGAACCCGGTCCCGCAAAAGCTTACGCCGGGCCTGAGGACTTAGGTTTGGTCGCATCTTTATCTTTACTTTTCTTAAATATTGTAACTTCGGTCCTTTTCCATATACTTGGGATCTGCCTTGTATTTGAGCCTCGTTATTACAGTGCTCGCAGTATTGGGAGGGAGTTCCTGTATTAAATAACAGCTACATCCATTCTTTATGATTGCTTATGCCTGAAGATCCATTCAAGTCGTCCAAAGACGTTTTTAGAATCTTTGACCCAAACATTTTCGAGATTTTGAAGGCCATTTGAAAAATCTCCGAGATAAGAATGGAGAACCAAACAAACGTATGTCACTTTTTCTGGCGTTGCAAGTATTGTTCTTTCTGTGTTATTGATATTAATACGACCACCCTTCAAGAATTTCCTATTATTTAAATAATTTATAACAGCTTTATCTACTATTTCAAAAGTCTTGGAGACTTACGAAAACATAAACCCAGTTAATTAAACTAAAAATGCTCAGTTACAACCTATTATGGCCTTTTTCTTGAACAAAGTAAAAACTCACCTACGCATTGTCCTTTATTACGCTTGCCTTACACTTCCGCAAAAGCAATTTATGGCAATACATTTATTATTAATTATAACTCCAAAAAAGGAAATTATCTGGAGATAATAATTTTCACCTTCTAAATAATTAATTAGGTAATTAAAATACAGTACCTGTTTCTTTTTCTTATTGTAAAAGAAATTTGCCCAATTGGGATCGGTCTGCATATAACGAAATTCCATTAATTCAAGAAGGCACAATTCCATAATTTTATTTGCGATAAATTTTCTATCCTCCAAGTCCATATTGACACATTGATCTACAGGAACTCCTTCTATACATTCCGTTGTAAAAACTTGCGATCCACATAGAGTGTCTATAAAGAATTAGATTAAAAGAAGAAGTGAAGAAAGATGATCTGCTATATTACTTACCTACAACTTCCGGAACGTAATACTCCGGATAAGGTTTAACGTAATCTCTAAACCTCTTAGTACATTCAGCTTCTCTTTTATAATCAACTTCCCAAGCCAATTCTCGTTTAGCTACCGTAACCACATTATCAACGAACATTCCTTTTGGAAAGATATTCCAAACCTTCATGATTCCTACTAAATTGTCTATATCACTTTCTATTCCTTTTGCGACACCTGGGTATTGAATTTTGATAGCAACTTCCTTTCCTTCGTTGGTCTTTCCCCAATGGACTTGACCTATTGAAGCAGCCGCGAAAGGTTTCTCATCAAACTCTGCAAGGTTTTGACGCCAATCTTCACCAATTTGCGTTACCATTACTTGTTCGACTTGCCAACTTGGCATAAAATCGGCAGATTTACGTACACGTTCGAGTGCATTGGCCAGTTCAGGATTAACGATCGATTCGTCTTGAATGCTCAACATTTGACCAATTTTTAGAGCAGCACCTAAAACAGAAGTAAAGAATGAGTGTTTTAACTTATAAATTAAAGTTAGGAGTGCGATGTTTGTTAAAAATACAGAAATAAATACATTAAACAGTACTCTGTAAAGCTCCAAAGTATTTATGTGCCAAAGATTCAAAGTCCCATGATACTAAGAGAGAGCTAGAGACTCTCTTCCATACCACTAACTTATATTAATTTATACCTATTAATTTATTTGTGTCTACGTTTTAGGTAAGTTTTTGAAAAGTTCAAGTATCAATATTTAGAAAGTAGGTACCTACTTTTAAGGCTCTAGGTACTTTAGGCTGCGATGCATTCAAGGACATCTCTCCCATATATTCATGGCAGACGGCAAAGTCAAGTAAGACGTAGTTTAAACTTAGACGTAGTATCGACCATAATACTAGTTTACAAATTTTTGCCAGCAAACTTCAAATTTTAAAGTTTTTAATCGCCGCATTCAAATGTCTCAACTCGACAATATTCAATATCCCATCTGAATACATACGTTTTTCACTTCTAAAGTTTCCTTGTCTTAAAGTTTGTAAATCACTAATAATAAAATTTGCCGCTTTAGACTCGTACGTGTTAATGTATCTAAGTATTACATAATTTATCTGCGTTGCTCAGATTATCTTAGAAGTATTTAAGTGCAAAAGTCAAACTTGAAGTCTTTATATCTCAGAGTTAAAGGGCTTTAGAGATTAAACGAAATTTGGCAATTCATTTCTATTCACTCGAGTCCCTAAATCGACTTTAACAATGATTCAAATCGTTCAAAACTACAGACTGAGCCTCTTGGCAATTGACCATGAATATGGAGAGTAGGGTGGTCCTTATTTTTCGACTTTTTTTATTTCAGTGCGCACACCACCTATTTTTTCCCCTTTTGTTATAAAAAGAAATTTAAGATCCATTTTGTCGAAATTAAAGGCTAGGAACCCATTGCCGCATCGAGTGCAAAGTGGTGCGTCATGTCGTTGTATGTCACTGCATGCTCCTGCATGCAGGAACCTACGCCATCTTATCTATTCACCTTTAGTTTAGTGTTGGCTTCCATTCAAGCGTGTGCTAATTCTTTATCAACATGACGAGCGGTTTAAGAAGTAATCAGGGAAATATTTATTTAGTTGGTGAAGTTAATCACCAGATAAGCGGCTGTAAATTACCGTCTAATATGCAGGTTTTGTCGGTCTTATTTTATAACATACGCGAGGTAAAATTAACTATCAGTGAAAGCGCAAATTTGGTGGCGCGTGAGTGCTTAATATTTTGGGAGAGGGCCAGGATTCCTACAAGAGCTTTGCCTCATTGTACAAAAAAAATTATAGAGCTGCATTCAGAGTGGCGTAGACTGCAAAAAAGTTCCCATAGAATGACGGATACTCACAGAGAACGAGAACAAAAGTTCGTTCATAATTTAAATAATCTCTTTGACATTGCCCATGCCAATGCCTTGGAAATGATAAAAATAGAAGAAGATAAACTTGTTTTATTACATCAAAGGTCAACTAGGAGGAATAGATTGGAAGTTAGCGAGAAAAGAGGAAAGGGTAAGGATTAGGGTCATGAAACAGGAGGAATGACGGGCGACGAGTCAAAACAATCCACAGTTTCTCAAAATTTCGATTGATTCTTCTGACAAGGCAAATGATGAATCGAGTGACCGTGATATTATTCCAAATTCCTCAGGACCCTCTACCAACTCAGCTACAGCTTCTTGTTCAGATGTAAATCTATACGGTAAGATGGCGAACTCAGAAAGGAGAACCCCGAGACAGATGTACTTAGGTGCGGAAGAAAGTGTTTCATAACTCCAAAACTAGTAGCTGCTCTCGACAGATGTCGACTGAGTCAGAGGGGTGCTGTATTCATCCTTGAAGCAGCAGCCTAGGCTTTGGGCACAGAGAAGCCATATCTGTGATATTATATTACATAATTAAAATAAAGTTAAACCATTCTTTGTTTTACTTATGTGAAACTAGAAAGTAAGCAAATATATCTCATACGAATGTCTGTGATAATAGCAAATAATATATGTAACTGTAATTATATAATTTACTTTTCATAAACGTGTACAAATAACGCTTCCCAAAACAATCATAGTAATTTAAAAAAAATAGAAACGAGAGAAACGTCCGTCTTATTATAGCTTGAAGTGCAAAAACTATAAGGAATTTGAACGTCATCATAAGATTATTTTTACAGAAACAAAAAGGTAGCTTTGGAATATTTCTGCTACACTGCCGTCCAAAAGTTTGGATGCACTTACTATTAGTATAAATAAGATTTTTACTAGGATCTCTGAATGTTGATGATCAGGTCCGAATATAGAGACCCATGGCCCCTAGGCAGTTAACGGGCCTCCCCTTTTTGGTAATTTAGCAAAAAAGCAAAACTTTTCTTTAAAAAAAACTTCACTTTTACTTAGAATAGACAATCCGACATAGAAATGAAATGAAAGTACCAACTATACTTTTTTTACATATTATAATTTTTACATTTTCATACAATTACAAGATTACATTTCTACAATACAACCTTTCTGCAAAGGAACGGATGATCTCACTATAGTCTACAGACTGCATTATTTCTGATTGTACGGAATTAAGTCTATTTTCTTCTGTAGTAGATCATAAATAAATCTTTACTCTTTTTAGTTCTGAAAACGACCGTTCTGTCGAACAGTTTGACTCTGGTGTACACAACATTATCCGCAGCGCTATTCCCACGTTTGGATAAATGTCCAAAAAGCCTTCTTCCAGGATGTACTTTGTATGTAGCTACAGTTACGATAACCCTTTCCCCTGTAACCTCTGCGAACAGCAAATGAGATCGCAAGTGTAGACACTGGTTTTCCAAAGTACCATCCCAATCCCCCGGATAGAAGGCTTACGGTTCCGTACTCCGCTACGGACGTCTTGAGATTCCAAACTATGTAGCTTCGTGAGAAAGTCAAATCTTTAACTTAACTTCTCGTAAGTAGAGCCACGTCTCCGTAGCTCTGCAATCAACCTGTCTATAATGACGTTGAAGATTCCGAATCTGCCCCTGCTGGAGAGTTTAACCTCTTTTTCCTTTACTTCGTCAAACTGGACTTTTCGCTTACTTTTCCTCTTCATATAGTATGCGTAGTTCTGTTCTTCGCTTTTTCCACAGCTTTCGTCCAATAACCATCAAAGGTAGCGACTTTCCTTATATCTTCTAGGTATGTTACCAAGGACTGATAAAGTTCAGCAAACGTACCCATTTGGATGTTCGCAGATTGGAAACATTTGCTCACTTTGTTAAATCTTTCCAGGATATCATCCCACAACAGGGTCAGGAAGCACATTTCCAGGGAGTCGATTGAATTAAAAAAGACGTGGAGCCTCAGAACGCATAGATGGTTTTATTTGTTTCAGTGGCGGTTATCTGAAGAGCTGAATGATCTTACTCCAGGAGCAACAGAGACTTCTTCAGGCATCGCCCCGAGCAAACCATCTTGTCTGAGAAAGCTTTACAACTGTTGAATTTGGATTCAGTTCAGGTAACAAACTTGGCATCTGCGTGACGAAACCTAGAAAAATTGCACAATTCCTGTAAAGTACCAAAGAAAGATATAGCAGTCTCACAACATCCGACAAGATTCAGTGAGTCCAAGACGTGATTTTTCAAGGTCTGCAGAACGACGACAGCCAAGTCTTCAGCTTCATGTCTACTGTTTGGTATGAATCTTATAAATCGTTCGATAGGAAATCCCTCAGCCGACACATATTGTACTACGAGTGAAAGTTGATTCACCTGGTAGAGTCGAGTCGACAGAGATGGAAAAATACTTCGCATGCTTTATCTCAGTCAGATCGTGCTGATGACCTTTTCTACCATAATGTTGATAATTTCTTCGCATAGTCTAGACGAAAGGTATGACTTTGTGCCGCATCATTTGTTTCCTTAGTTTTATGTGCGTGTCCAGAAAAGGGTCGAACTTAGCCAAAAGTTCTACGGACATGACATATTAGTTCCCACTGTTTCTCGATCTAAATCTTTTCTGTGGACCTATAAACGGCAATCCGCATGCAGACAATGACCTCACAACAGACAAAATATACCACAAAACCTCATGCTAGTATTTTATTTCTTCTTTCGTTTGAAGAACAAGACTCTTGTCAACTCTACCGCCAACCTTCTTCCTCGCTATGCGGACCAGTGTCGCACATGCTGATCTGTGATCGTTTGAACTGACCTACAATTTTGCAGTCGTTGTATTTCATCATTAGCTAACAACCCCGATTTTACAAACAGCTTACAAGGGTCACAGAACACGTATATGAATAGTATTTTTACTCTTTAAAAATACTATTCAAGGCCGAGGTTGTTTTTCGCCATTAGGCAATGTTTGGTTAAAGAGTGAAAAGGATGGATATCTGGTTGTATCTGCGTACTGGCGGCGCTTCGAAGATAAATCGGCATTCATATTTTGTTTCACGCCATTTTGTACGAAGTGTTGGAGTGTGGCACCGGTATCATCAGTATCCAATCGACAGGATCGTCACTAACAGATGGAAAGGATGGAATCGCAAAAACATATGTTCGCGTGAAATTCAAGATGTTCTCCAATGATAGCTGCGGGGTTTTCGCTGAAATTAAGCTTTGAGGATATTCAGGAAGCTGGTTACAGTTGCCTTTTCGATTGACGGTCGAACTCCAATCGCCAAAGGCTGATGCGTACTAGGTCTAGAAAAGGCGAAGAACGAGTCCAACTTCGGAATATTACAAAAAAGCTCTTTTTCCTTCTGCAATTTCTTCTAATTTCTTTTTCTTTTCTAGACATCGGTAATTTCTAGAAAATGAGTGGATAATGAGTAATAGTTTTGTTTGTTTTTGACAAGGCAAAAATGGGAAAACAGAAATAAGCATTGAAAAACGAAGTACTATTAGAACTCTACTTAATGAAAGTCTGTCATGTCGAAAAATTGCAACAAGAGTGAACGTTTCGCTAAAAGGTGCAATAGTCAACTATTGCGGAATTCAGAGGTATTGGTACTAATAATAATGATCGTCCTCGTATTGCAAGATCAAAAGTAACTAGCGCTTAGCAGGACAATCATATTGTGGTGACAAGCAAACGAGATAGACGATTAACTCTATCAAAACTATGTGCCCATATCAACAAAGCGCGCTTAAACCCGGTATCACTCACAGCAGTGAGGAGAAAGAAATTTGAGATGCAGGTTTAAAAACCTTTGTTGCCGTCGAAACCTTTACTACGGACAATAAATAAAAATAACACACTTTAAGAATATATTTTGGACTGATGAGGCTGTGTTTGGAGCTCGTCGACGTATTTCTGTCAGAAAACGCAGTTCGTTTCAAAACATGGCTGACATGGCTCCTCAGTGTATACTACCCACAGTAAAAGACTGGGCTGGTTCTATTATGGTATGAGTTCAGCATAAGAATAGTGCTCTGTAAAATAAAAGCACTCTCGCAAATATTTTCAGCCGACCGAGTGCGATGTTGATTGTTAGCGGGTTACGCAGCACCAGTTATGCTGTAATATTCGCTCCTTGTTATTACCGCAGCATACGATGACGATTGGTAATCCTCGAACTGATAGTGATATGTGTGCGATTTTCGGTACTAACTGAAAAACTTTAAAGTGTTTCTGAATCAGCTGATTATTCTTGTGCTGTGGTGTGGGGTTGCTCTTCTGACAGAAATACTGGATTATCTTACTAAAATAGACATGAGGAAAGAGGGTTACAAAGAGATATTCGCTAAACACGCAATACCATCTGTCTTAGAATCATTGGCCGTGGTATCGTGTTACAACAGGCTAACGATCCGAAGCATAGTTCCCGTCTTTTACGGGGGTAACTTAGAGAAGAAAGAAGCAGATGGCGTACTTATTAACATGACTTGGCCATCGCAATTGCTAGACATTAACTCTACAGAACCTTTTTGAACTCTACTTTCAAGAGATTGAGAAGCAGAAAGGTGAGGATGTTCTGTCCCAATTCTCAAACTGGGTATAATTGAAAATGGTCTATTTCTAAGGTAACTCAATTTATTTTTTGCTTAAAAGAATTTTACACAAATGTACAAATAAGGTAATTGTAGATAATTACCAAATGTATAATATCTAAATGATGAACCTGACTGTTGTGATCTACTACAAGACGTAGATATGTTTTGTTTAAATTTTCCTATAGCGGTGAACAAAAAGTCATTTTGTTAAAAACAAAAAATCTTACAGAAAATTGATAAGGGATCAAAAAGGTTTTTCAAAACTTACTGCAATGAAGAGTTATGAGAGAGTCAAAATATTATATAAAGCCGATAGATGTCTTTATGAATAAAAACACAAGCAAGAAAAAATACATTACAAAAAGATGAAAATTATGAAACAATATAAGAGCAGAGCTGGATGGTCAGATGACAACCTATGCAATGAATATATAGGTAACAAAGACATGAAGCAAATAAAACTGAAAAAGAAAAGAAAGAAATACTAGAAAGTATAAAGCGTATAAGTTATTGCATATACAGATGATGTAATAATTATGAGATTATGACTAAAGAACTCGTAATAAATTAATCGAAACTTTCCAAAAGATAGAGAAAGAAGCAGGTACCATTCGATTAGTAAAGCAAATACGACCCAAGTATAAATGCAGAAGGGAAAGGAATAACCAAACAGAGTATACGACGATTGACCAAATTACAAGTTTGAAGAGATCAACATATCAATAGCGCAAATGATAGAAGCAAAATGAGTAAAGAAAGAATACTAGCTGGAAATAGAATGTACTTTGCTAGTAAGAAGACACCAGACACGTCAATGGAACTCTTGTGCTTAACAAAAACTGAAGATGAACATCTCGAAACTCTCAAATACTCGGATCAATCATTTCTTACTCTTGAAGTACATGCATTGTGTTTTCATTCATTCATTCATGTGTCTCGGTACATTTTTTCTGTGGAGACAGCCAGCGCTACTTAGCGCTGGATGACCCAAACCCTATTGAACTACGCGATGTAAGAGAGAGAGGTGAGGATCCGAGCTTGAATTCTTTTTTCGTATTTCAACAAATGCAACAAGTTACTAAAGCTTACCCATTAGGGTAAGCAGTTGGCACCTAGTGAAGCATTAATGGTAAATACCATTAGAAAATAAATCATGAAATTCTAGAAGAAGTATGTGGAGAAGATGTTGTAAGGTTTATCAACTGTTTATCAACAGTAGATTAGACAATTCAGCCATGCATGTGGTGTCATATAAGAAGATTCAGAACAAGACGGCAAAATGAGATGCAACAGGGATGATAATGCCAACAATAATAAAGCTATGGGGGGGGGGCAAGCTGGTCATTCCAGAGGTCTTCCATTGTCTGCCAATCCATTTGTTGGAAAATACTTTTCCAGACATTGCGCAACTGGAACTGGAAAATGTGGTGGTGCACCATCTTGTTGATACCGAATGTTGGTAATCTTGTTTTTTTAATGGTTTTATCCAAAAATAGTCACAGATTAGAATTCTGCATATAACAGTTACAAGAAATTAAAAATGATTTTTTTTTAATATATATATATGTATGTAGTCTTCTATATTTTGTAAACATTTATTTCAGACTCCCATTATGATCAAATATTGTGGAACTCAATACCAAATACTTTTTGATTCTAGTGAAAAAAGATGGACTTGTAATTTAAAAGAATAGTAGATAACAAGCTCCTAATGTGTGGTGGGAAAAAATAAATAAATGAAGATGAATGATTCACCTATCACTTGTTAGTCAGCTGACTACAGGAGCACAATTTATGTAGCATTCTAATTAGTTTAATTTATTAGATATATGAGGTAAGCGCCGTAAATTCTCGGCCCGGCAGGCTTCTACAGATGCCAACATGCTCAAACTCAGTTTCGTCATAGTTGAACATGTAAGAGGCCTACACTATATATATTCCGGCTAGAAGCGTAATAGGTTTTAGTAGCCACTCAAGCATCGTGACGAGTGCATGAAAATGTAGCAGCTAACGAAAATTGAGTTACCTCGCAGTTATTAAATTTTTAACAAGAGAAGGGCACACACCTAATCAAATCAAACAACGTTTAGACGGCGTTTATGGTGATTTATCTCCTTCATATTCCACCGTACAAAAGTGGTCAAAATGTTTCCGTTTGGGGCAAAAATCTTGAGCCAATTGAAGCGGTAACGCCTCGAAAAGTTGCAATTATTGAAGAAATGGTATTAGAAGATCGCCATTTGAAAGTTAAGGAGTTAGCAGTGATGTCTGACATCTCGGAAACAAGTGTTTGCCGAATTCTTCATGACTATTTGAGTATGAATAAAATTCGTAATAAATTAAAGTGCAAGATGGGTACCACGTCTTCTCTCTGCTGTTCAACGTCAACGTCGCGTCGAATGTGCACGCTCGTTTTTAAACTTGTGTGGAGCAGACCCAAAGCCGACTTTGGAGTCCATTGTCACTGGAGATGAAACAATGGTTCTGTATTATAATTCTCTATCTAAAAGGAAATCGATGGAATGGCGGCGACCCGATGAACCTCGCCCCAAAAAGGCGAAAGTCGTTCAATCGACAAAGAAAGTTATGGCAACAATATTCTGAGATTGTGACGGCATTTTACTGATTGATTTTAAGGAACGCAATATAACTGTTAATAGTACATATTATTGCATAAATTGAGAAACAATATTCGTGAAAAACGTCGAGAAAAATTGACAAGAGGTGTTCGATTATTACACGACAATGTACCCGTTCATACTGCCGCAATATCACAAGCTGCCATTCGCGAACGCGGGTTTGAAGCATTGGATCATCCACCGTACAGTCCGGATATGGCTCGTAGTGACTATTATTTATTTTCCAATTTAAAGAAAGACCTTAGGGGACGTCGTTTTAAGGACGAGAACGAGTTGCAAGCAGCTGTAATTGAACATTTTGAAGGAAAAACTTTAGATTATTTTTACAAGGGTATTGAATTATTAATTCCACGTTGTAATAAGTGTATTGACATTAGGGGAAATTATATTGAAAAATAAAAATTATATTTTACCAAGTTTATTTTTTCTGTATCAGGCCGAAAATTTATGGCGCTTACCTCGTACATATTTGTTTAATTCCTAGTCGTTGAATATTTCATTTTGCTTGATAACTATTTAAATACAAATTATTTAAATAAATACCTAATATTTTTTGTAAAAAATCTCTCACTTCATGGTGTTTCCAAACTTTTGACAGGCAGTGTATATAACAATACAATATTTTTGAAATTTGATACCTTTGTTCCTTATCGTGCTGCTTGGAAATAACAGCAGGTACCTACAGATAAATTAAGGAAACGAAAACAATTACGATTACTATGTAGATTATACTATGGGACTTCAAATTAAAATAAAACAAACTCAAATAAACACAAACAATTTAATAACTTTGCTAATAGAGGTTAAAAATCTGACACATGAAGACACAATAAATTATTTTTGATATTTCTTTCCAGTTTCCTACGAGTCTTTCTTTAGCTATTAGAAGAATATTTTCGATTATATAAGTACCTGAAAGTTGGAAATGTACCTAGTATACGATAAAAACAAAGTTATACCTTCTCTATATAGATTATCATCATTACATTTTCTAATGCATTTTCTAACATATCACTCCTTATTAGTTCTTATAACTATAAGATATAATATTTTTGAAAATCTCATGTTGAAAGGATAAGAAAGTGGTTTTCAAAACCGTCATCACGTTTCGATGATGTCACACGTCGCACAATTATTCTTGGCTGTTCCATTCGCTGCCATTATGATCGTTAAGCGTTAATAGCCTTCTACCGAAGTCGAAGACTCCGCCTCCTAGATTTGAGCCTCCAAATTCAGATAAAACTAAATTTCGAAAGATATATAATTCAAAAAAAATTTTATCCAACACCTCTATATAAATACCATGTTTACCAGTGGCGTGCGGTCCATGGAAGCAATGGAAGCAATGCTTCCCTTGAGAATTTATTAAAAATAAAAACTAATGCTAACAAAAATATTTTTATAAAATTATGGTTATCGTTTATTTAAATTTGTAATATTTAATATCAATTAATATTAATATCAATTCCGTACAGCAAAAAGTATAATTATTTCTTTATTATTTCAGATTTCGTTATTTGTTCGATTTTTCGTGTTTGTTAAATGTTACTTAAGCAATGTAAATCTGCGAATGAGACTGTATTTTGAAACATTTTATTATTTCAATTTATATAAGTTCGGATTTTTTAAAGACAAATAATTCTATTTAGTTTGTTCTGTATGCAACATTTAAACTTGCTTTATCGTCATGAAGGTAATGCCGATTCAAATGTGTTACATACACTGCATATAAGCACTGATTTCGTTGCTTATAACCGCTCTTCTCCTAACCTTGGCGTGGATCAGCGGGTGTGGTGATTCAGACGATGCGGTTAGCATTGTTTGGCCGTTATTTTTAGTGGGCTTCATGCCCAAATGTTTATTTATTATAATTTGGTTATTTGTTCGATTAAGTGTTTGTTAAGTTTAATGTTACTTAAGTAATGTAAATCAGCGAATGCCGAATGAGACTGTATTTTGTCACATTTTATTATTTCAATTTATATAAGTTGGATTTTTTTAAAGACAAATAATTCTACTTAATTTATTCTGTAGGTATGCAAATTTAAAATTGCATTATCGTCATGAGTACAAATTCAGCTGCTTCGGTGGAAGGTTCGAGTACTTCCGATATATTTTTGTTCAGTTTGCAAGTTATTAATAAAGACTTTTCTGCATACAGTTTTGAAGACAAATTACAAGTTATTGAGAAAGGCAGATCAAAACCAGAACTTTCAAATTTAACAACAAAGATTAAAACCTGCACCGGTATTTTGCTAAAAAAAGACCGGAAAATCGAGTTGCATTATAAATACATAGTAGTAGTTTTTTTTAAATAAAGAATAATAGTCAAATTCCATAACTATAAAGTGTAAAAGTTCTTCTTTGAAATAACACTGTTTTTGTATTGTACCTAGCAGGGGCGGATCCAGAGAATGATTTTGAGGGGGAAATCTTTGAAAAAATAATTGTTTTAATAAATAATAATTAAACAAACATTATTTGTTTCTATTCTATGTATACTAATTTCTAAATTTGGGGAAGGGGAAATTTCACCCATTCCACTAGTGAATCCACGCCTGTACCTAGGTATATTAAACCTAAAATCGTGGTTGCTTCCCTAGCCTAAATTCTCACCGCACGCCACTGATGTTTACTATGGTCATTTTAAATAAGGAAAGTGATTGTTTATTCTTATGTTACATTATAACCTACGTTGCCACTAGCAACGTGGGTTATTTTTAAAAAACTCACTCCTTCAAAGATAACAACCAATCACCAGCTTACATTGCATAATATTATTAAAATCCAGTCATCGTGCTAGAGTATTAAGTTTATTACTGTCAAAACTTCAGACTAACTATAAATTGCAAATTCGACGTTTAAACTTAAATTAAGAGGCGTTGGGTAAAATTTTGTATGGCACGCGTGAGTTAAGGATATTATCCACTCAGAAAAATTAACCCTCTCGGGCCTGCCGGCCCTCGAGGGTAAATTTTTCGTTCGTGGATAATATCTTAACTCACTTGTACCATAAATAACTATTTTCTTGCAATTTCAGGATCACTATTTTATCAGACATCACGTGACATCTTTTCGAAAAAAATTTGTTTTTTATTTTTTTTCTTAAAAATTAAAGGCACTAACGGCTTGAAAATACTTCAAGCACGAGAAAATGTTCTTATGTATTGCTATAAAAAAATACAGCATTGTAGGTTACATCAGTCTCCATAAATTGGATCTCAAAGTTTACATTGACTAGCATAGGCAGACGGCAGTCAGATTTTTCACAACTCCAATTAATATTTATTAATAGTAGTTTAATAATTAAAAATTGGAGTTGTGAAAACCTTTTAAAACTTTGACAGATTGGAATGACAATTTTTAATTTCAAACTGTCTAAATTTGACATTTTGGGAGCAAGGCTCGTTCACAATCAGCTCCGACTGCTAGTCTGCGTCAGCTACATTCACTCGGTTTAGTTTCTTCATTTTTTGGTTTAGGTATAGTGACTATTATTTATTTTCCAATTTAAAGAAAGACCTTAAGGGACGTCATTTTAAGGACGAGAACGAGTTGCAAGCAGCTGTAATGGAACATTTTGAAGGAAAAACTTCAGATTATTTTTACAAGGGCATTGAATTATTAATTCCACGTTGTAATAAGTGTATTGACATTAGGGGAGATTATATAGATATATCGAAAAATAATAGTTATTTATATATCAAGGGAGCAAAGTGGATAATTTCCTCCCGGGCGCAAATTTGCGGCCCGACGCGCAGCGGAGGGCCGTACTTGCGCCAAGGGAGGAAATTCACTTTGCTCCCGTGATATATATATGCTTTTTTCTACGAACGAGATCATAAAAAGTCTAGAAATTCATATTTTTATATCAATTTGTTAACGTTTGAGAGAAATTAACGTAGTGGTATGTGGTAAGTAGGTATCCTTGACGACGACATAAACAGACATAACAATTTTTGCAAATTCATCAATTTTGTGCTATGTTTGATGAAAATAATGGTGAGGAGGAGCTGAATTGCACTCCACCAGACCTTTTAGAAGAAGCAACATCGGTGTCGCTAAATCTTCTCCCCCAAAAATCTAAGGAAAAATATTTGAAAGAGCACGCATTGTTCAAGAAATGGTGTGAAGAAAGGAAAGCCAACAAAACTAGTGAAAACATTGTACTTGCCTATTTTTCTGAGATCTCCAAGGTCCTTAAACCCTCATCCCTATGGGCAAAATTCTCCATGCTGAAGACGACATTGTCAGTTAAAGAAAATATTGATATCAAGTTCCTAAACTAATAGCTTTCCTTAAACGTCAGTCTGCTGGATATAAAGCAAAAAAATCGGAAACGTTTACTAGAGAAGATGTGAACAAACTTTTATCGGAAGCGCCAGATGTACAGTTTTTAATGATGAAGGTTGGTTTAAAATTATAATTAAATAATAATAGGTACTTACTTGTTGTTTTTTTTTTAGGTTGTATTAGTTATGGGAATAACCGGTGCCCTAAGATGCGACGAAATGGTGAAAATGACAGTGGATGATATTACAGACAAGGGTTCTCTTCTGATAGTCAAAATTCCTGATTCTAAAACCAGAATTCAGCAAACATTTGTAATCGATGGGCAAACAAGAAATGGAGTAAATGTTGTTGAAATATTCAGAAAATATGTCGCTCTCCGTCCAACAACAATAGATCATCGGCGTTTCTTCATTAATTACAGAAAAGGAAAATGTTCAGTTCAAGTTGTTGGAAAAAATAGTTTAGCAAAAATACCTAGTATTATAGCGAAGTTTTTGGGTAAAGAGAATAGTGAGGCTTACACGGGTCATTGCCTGCGAAGAACTTCTGCGACTCTGTTAGTTGATGCAGGAGCAAATATTCTTAGTTTGAAGAGACATGGGGGTTGGAGATCGACTTCGGTAGCAGAGGGATATATTAATGACTCAATAGCAAATAAGAAAAGAGCTTCAGAAAAAATCCTCGGAGGAGAGAATCCTGGAATACCCTCATCTTCAAGCAGAGATACAGAAACCCATGTTTGCGCTACGTTTCCTCAGACTGGGGTGTCTGCAGCTGCTACCAAGAATAATATTGCTTCAGCAAAAGACGTTCAATCAGCGATTGGATCTGAGTTTCTTTTAAATACCGCTGTAACTATACATAACGCAAATAATTGTAATTTCACAATAAATGTACATAAATAAAATGCCGCTTTATTAAAATGCGGGAGGTAAAAAATATTACCTCCCGTGGGAGACAATGGACTACTTTGCTCTCTCAAAAAGGGGAGCAAAATTACACTTTCCATGCAGTGAGTAGAAAAAAATTATTATATTTTACCAAGTTTATTTTTTCTATATCAGGCCGAGAGTTTATGGCGCTTACTTCGTACTAATGTAATAAATAAAAAGGAACAAACCTCTAACTTTACACAATGTATCAACAATCCTATCCATATTTGCCTTTGTTAAAAACGGGTTGTTGGATTCAGATGATTTTTCTCCAAGTCCAACTGACCGTCTCATGAACTCAGCAGCCGTGCCTACACCGAGACCAGCGGCTAAACTACCAAAGGATACCATTCTAGCTAATCTTGAAGAGGGCACAGTTCGTTCTTTGGCGCTGCTACTTAGCTGAAACAATAAAAAACCAGTTGAGAATGCGCAGAGCTAGCATTGCCATGACCACGACCTTCTAGATTTCACGAGACGAAGTCTCTTATCCGGCCTGGGCACTTTTACGATTTCCCATATAAACTTTGTTTCTGAGAAAACGCAAAATTTCGCCGTTTTGGCGCTAGCTGACACGCTGATGTTTATTTGTCACTTGAAGATATATAGGTTAGATAACCCTTACAAATGTCAAGCGTTGCATGTTTACGTAAATATTTTGCGAATTAATTAAATAAATTTATATAATTAAACTAATTATGTTATTAAAATTAATTTACAAGTTCAATAACATTATTGAAATTACAATTTTATAACTTCCCGTGAGCTGGATTTAGGATATAGAGATAGTGAGCAGTAAGTACATTATCGGTTCACGTTTTTGCAATGTTTCTGTTTGCCAAACAAGGTTTTAGCAATTTTTAAAGAATTATATTACTAAGTTCCTGCTTGTGGTCGTGGCAAACCAAAAACTGTGAAAAAGCAATTGGAGTTAGAAATACCTAGTGATGTTAGAATATTAGACGGATTACATTCTCCAGGTAAATGTTCTACAATACTATGTATTACAAGTTCGATTATTTGGTTGATTAAAAGTGTAAATCTTCTAGTGGAGTATTTTAAGGCACCTCTGTTTTGAAGATTTACAAATCCTATCAGTGATTTGAACACGGGGCAGCTAACAAAGAATCTAATAGGCTATTGACATTCAATCCTTTCTTCAGTTTTTTGCAATGTATCCTGCCGGAAGGGCTACAGATGCTGAAAGAATTCGCAATCGAGATGCATAGATAAGGTTTGGAATTCTTTTATTAATTCTGTTATATTTTTATGAAGTTCGATGTAGAAATTGACTCTTTCAGGTATCTGTAATTGTGGATCTGTCGAAATAAAGAAGTATATATAATTTTGCTGTTGAGTGTTGGTGTCCATAACCCCAACGTAAGATTTGAAACCATTTTTCTCGTAAGGTAGGTATAATTTGAAGGAAATTCATGAAATGATATTGTAGGATCAGTACTATTTATTACACATTGCATTGCGGCAGTTATACTTTTTTCTGCTAGTGTTTGCCATTACTAAAGTGAACGAAAAAACAGCAACAAAACTACGAAAATTTAAACAAATAAGGAAATAACGTAATTATCTTAAAAAATAAAGAAAACTGCCTTAAAAGATTAGGAAAATATAATTTATTGACGATACGCGCAAAACCGACAAAAAGTATAAGATCGCGCGAAGTTAACATAGTTTGAAATTGGCGTTTACGTGTTATATATCCGTTTCTGCATTTTCGTGTTTGGTGGCGCCAGCGGAGAAACACTTGAACTAATGGAGTGCGCAGGCCGGATAAGAGACTTCGTCTCGTGAAATCTAGAAGGTCGTGGCCATGACGAACAAAAACAACTGTATACTTAATAAACTAATTTATTTTTGAAAACTAATGTTGACGTAACCCATTAGTTGTCATAAAAACTAAAATTCTAAGTCCTAAAATTTTTCGTTAAAAAAAGAAAAGAAAAAAAGTTGCTAAAAATGTTTATTTTTTCGTAAATTTTAAAAAAATACAAAATTCTTCATTTTTCAAAAATTTATCGAAATTTTTGGTGGTTATTTTGACCACTTTCCCGAAGAGATACAAAAAAATATTTCAACCAAAAGTTTCTTAGAATTTGATGTACTATAAGATTCCAAAAAGAAAAATTCAAAAAAGTCAACAGGGAAAAAGGCGACAGACAGACTTCACGAATTCAGAGACGAACTTTTTGTTCGTCGAAAATGATCAGACAGAATAAAAAGTAGTAGTTTCAGATTAATAGAGAATTACTACACATTGATCTTTCAGTAAAACCTTATCAATAAAGATCTTTTAATAAAATACAGATACTAACAACAGCGGTCGTCAACCTTGGTGGTTTAGAGGTCTTCATTTTTATCCTTAGAACTAAAAATCCCGATTCTTCACAGCTACAGAAGGTAATTTTCTTTTGTATGTGAACTTTATAAAAACCAGAAACACGGTAACGTCTAGAATTTTAGAATGCCCGCAAAATACGCGAAAATTCAGTTTTTGTAAATGTCAATTTGACGCTGTTTTTGACATTTCAATTTAAAAGTAAGCGTGCAGTTGGTGTAGCATATTCCCTATACATCGAGATGTATTTTAAGAAAAATATTCAGAAAACATATATAATAGTTATTCGTGTAATTAGTGCGCGAAATTCTTCTTTGGTGGTCAAGAACGAAAGTCTTTTGACGAGGCGTAACCGAGTCAAAATCTCATTCGAGACCACCAAAGTCATTTCGAGCACGAATTGCACACAACGTTTTTTTCTACAGCGTTATTGAAATAATCGAAAACGTAGAAAAAATCATAAAAAATAACACAAGGAAATTTTTATTTTAGCGGAAAGTGGACAAGTTTGTTGTTGCTACGGAAACGAAATTGTTAAACGAACTCAAAGTGGCGGATCTAAGGAGAGAATTAGAAGAACGAGATTTGGAAATCAAGGAAAACAAAAACGTGTTAATGAATCGGCTAAAAGAATGGTTTCTAGAATATAATGAGCACCCCGAAACTTTCAGCTTTGAAATATCTGGGACCGCAATTGACATTAATTTGTTGTTAAGTAAAATGGAAGAAAATTCTAAAAAAGCTAAGGGAAAATATTAAAGCACTGGAAGAAAAAGTTTTTGGAAATGCTAGAATGCCTAAAGAAGAATTACTGGAAAAGTCCGAAGAAAATGCTAGAATGCAAAAGGAAGAATTACTAGGAAATTCCAGAAAATTTAAAGAAGAATTGCTGGAAAATGTCAAAGCGTTGGAAGAAAGAGTTTTTGAAGAATTGTTGAAAAATTGTTGAAAACACGGTAATAAAGATGGTAGAGGAGAGAATCGGGCAAATGCAGCTACCACCAACAACTAAGAAAGATAACATAACCGAAATGCTAGAAGATAGAATGACTCAACTACGGTTTCCCTCAACGTCTGAGTGGCCGTTTAATGAAGTAAAGAAACAATTTAAAGAAGAAACGGTTCCTGCCGTAGGGATAAAAGTAAAACTACTCACGTTGGATGGAAAGATACCTTGGTCCACCTACTATACACAATTTGAGGTGGCCGCTGGGGCCATCGGATGGACTGGCAAGGAAAAGACCGTTTCTTTAACTGTGGCTTTGCGTGGAGACGCGTTGAACATCTTACAAACAATTTCAACAGGGCAGGAAAGCGATTACCAGCTGTTAGTCACTCGGCTGTAGATGAGATACGGAGACGCGCATCTTCAACAAGTGTACCATGCGCAGGTGAAGAATCATGTTCAGAATAATGGAGAAAGTCTTCAAGAGTTTGAAGCCACCGTTGCCCTAAACAAAGAAAAGTTCAGCCAAGAAATTCAGCCGACTAAAAGGGGTCTACGTTGACCTTGAGTGGAGATGCTCCGGAGATCACCATCCATGCCGTAGCATAGAAGAATCGCATCGGCAGTTTGTTCATAGATGGGAAAATTGCTAACCGAACTGTACCACTACTCACTGAAACGGGGACGATAAAATCCATCATACGCCCTGACGTTCTACGAACAAGTATGAAGCTGTTACCTAATCAACTCCGTACAGCGACAGGTGAAGTAATACCAACACGCGGAGTAGTGAAGATGAAGATTGACATTGGAAGTGAAGAAGGGTGTTTTGAAGGTCGGTAACGAAGAGATTCCTTTGCACCCACAAGAAGACCCTGTTGTAGGGATTTTGCTGATAGAATGCGTGATATTGGCGGATCGGAGCGAGAAAATTGTTGAAGCAGGTTTAGATGGAGATCTTCGGTGAGGATTATGAACGTTAATGTGGAGCCGGTGACATTGCACCGCCGTGTGACAGCACCCTTGTGGGACAGTATGCGCCAGTATTCCGAGTAGCCAATAGTATGGCGGATGTTCCAAAACCATTGTCCAAAGACCACGGTGGAAAATTAGTGGGTATGGTTACTAGTTCGCGCAAAGACCTTAATAGAACGAAAGTGCAAGAGCTACAGGATTTGGTCCACCGATACCAAGATATCTTCGCTCTTAACGATAGTCAGAAAGGACGAACCGATCTAGTGCGACATAAAATCGATACAGGGGACTCTAGACCAGTCCGTCAGCAGCCGATGCGTCTACCTCTAACAAGGCGAGCAGAAGCAGAGAAGATTATTACCGATCCATATCGGTAATAAAGAAGATGGGGCCATCGAGCCATTCAGCAGCCCATGGATATCACCGGTTGTCCTGGTCAGCAAGAAGGACGGGTCAACGAGATTCTGTGTGAACTCTTGGCAGCTTAATAACGTGACCAAGAAAGATCTGGTTCACGATTGTTTTCGACTTTAGACTTGAATAGTGGTTATTGGCAAGTTAGAACCTGAAGCCCGGGAGAAGACGAACTATTGCAGTTCACGGTTATGCCTTTCGGTCTATGTAACGCTCCGGCTATCTTCGAGTGTCTGGTGGAGATCATCATGAGGGGGGTTGTCGTGGAAGACTGGGCTGGTATATCTAGATGATGTGATTGTAGTAGGAAAGTCATTCAACAAACATCTGAAAAATCTAGAGGAAGTGTTCCGAAGACTACGTGGAGCAAATCTGAAATTAAGTTCAAAAAGTTCCGAAAGGAAGTGAAATACCTCGGGCAAGTCGTATCACAATATAGAGTGGCAGCCGACCCCGCGTTTCGTTCCTGGGTTTGCCAAAATAGAGAAGCCGCTGACAAGGTTAACAGAAGATGGGCGCGAGTATGTTTGAAGCGAGGAGTTGCGAAACAGCTTTCCAACAGTTGAAGCGTGCCCTGACAACAGCACCAATACTGAACTATCCACGGACGGATAGGAAATTCATACTCGACAGTAACCTGGCCATTGGGGGTGTACTTTCTCAGATACAGGATGAACAAGAAAAGGTCATCGGATATTTTAGCAAGGTTTTGTCGAAAGCCGAAAGGATTTATTGTGTGATCAGGAAAGAATTATTAGCTGTCGTAAAGTCCGTTCAGCACTTGAAATGGCTCCTGCAATTCCGTAATCCTATAGGCCAGGTCGCAAGGTGGATTGAACGATTACAAGAATATCATTTTGACACGGAACATCGAGCAGGCACCAGCCATCGAAATGCCGATGCTCTCAAGAAGACCCTGTCCGACGAACTGCCCTCATTGCTCTCATCTGGAAGAGAAGGTTTGCCAAGTATTAAGAACTACCATCGTCAACGACAACTGGAAGAATTGCAACGACAGTAGGAGGCTGATCCCGAATTAAAAATGGTACTGGAATGGAAGCGTGTGGGAGGAAGGCCTGCCTGGGAAGCCGTCAGCCCTTCCAATAGAACCCTAAAAGCATATTGGGTCCAGTGGGTGTCTTGAAGGTGGAAAACGGTCTCCTGAAGCGAGTGCTGGAGAGTGAAGATGGCACCACCATTAGGTCTCAGTTTGTGGTTTCAAGGAGCCGAGTGGCTACTGGTATTGCGACATCTCCATGACGGTGCCTCAGGAGGACACTTCGATGTGAAGAAGACTTTGGAAAAAGTTAGGGAGCGTTTTTATAGGGTCAAATGTAAAGAAGACGTGAAAAAGTGGCGCTGTAAATGCGAACTAAGTGCCACTGGTAACGGACCCTTGGGGAAACATCTTGGCGGCGATGGACTATTTTACCAAATAGCCAGAAGCATATGCACTACCAAACCAGGAAGCCGCGACTATTGCTGACGTACTGGTCAAGGAGTTCTTCAGTCGTTTCAGAGTGCCCCTGGAGCTGCACTCGGACCAAGGCAGGAATTTTGAGTCTATACTCTTTGGAGAAATCTGTCGATTGTTAGGCATTCGCAAGACTCGGACCACACCGTTACATCCGCAGTCAGATGGAATGGTAGAACGCATGAATCGGACAATGAGCAAATATTTGGCCAAAGTCGTCTCCGATCATCAACGAGACCTGGATCAATATCTGAATCTGTTCCTGATGGCTTATCGTGCATCGGTTCACGAAACAACCGGACATTCACCCGCGTCTGTAATGTTTCGACGTGAGCTACGGTTACCGTGTGATCTGGAATATGGATGTCCACCTGCAGAAGAGAAGGTAACAGAGACTGATTATGTCGTTAACTTAAAGAAGAAGTTGGAGGCTATTCACGACCGAACCCAACCAATAGCCGAATCGCGAGTGACCGGATGAAGACTTTGTTCAATGTGAGAGCCAAGAAGAAGGGTTTCAGCCTAGTCTGGTTATACAACCCGTGAAGACGTCGTGGCTACTCGCCAAAGTTACAGCGAAATTGGGAGGGCCCATACCAGGTGAAGAAACGAATAAATTATTTATTTGATCTATCGCATCTAGATTTTCCCAAGAGGGAAACCAAAGGTAGTACACTGCAATCGTCTTACGCCCTACGAGAGAAATAATGACGCAGTCCGGGATCGGGAAGATGAGGCTGATTACGTTTTCCGGGACCAGAAAAGCGCGATTCAACAAGCGATTGCATCTCAACGGAGATGCAACAAAATCTCTTCCGGGTTCCTGTTGATTATTCCATTGCCCACTGTGTTTCCGAGGACTCCGCATGGCAAGAGGGATCACAGTAGTGTTTAGAAATAAATTTGGACGGCTGGATAAACTTCGAGAACATAATCCCTCTGTTGGCAAAGTCTTACACTTGCCGGATCTTAGCGCACTATTTACTACTTAGTAACGAAACAGGCTTACTACCGGAAATCCAGTTACGCGGACCGATGGAGGGCGTTATGGGATTTCAGGACCGAGTTGCTTACCAGGGGCATTAACAAATTGGCGCTGACAAACTCGGTTGTGGACGTAACCAGTTGGATTGGAGAATCGTTCGAAACAAGTTGGAAGTCATCTTTAGAGGTACGGACGTGAAAATCTTGGTCTGCAGGTTCGACCCACAGCTCGCGTCAAGGTCAACAAAGAGTGTAGACTGTTATTTCTACCGCAATGAAACGTGTAGTCGATGTGAGCACTGTCGATATCGTCACGACCCTTTCCACAGGAACCAAAGAATAAATGGCGGCGGAATGTATGATATATCGATGGCTGCTCGGGTGAACGAGGCGCGGTGAACTGGAAGATTTTAACACGTTCCGCACTTCTGTATATAGTGTATCTAAGCGCCCCGCGAGGAAGTGAGGGGGTCATTAGTCAACCAGCTAAACACGTTCGCGCATTGTTTTTTTTTTTCATGGCAAACGTGTGCAATGTAATTTATTGTCTAATATACAACCTCCGCTATATAAAAAGTTAAGAATCGGACATATGTTTATTTAGGATTGTCTTGACGAGTACTACCTACCCTAGATTTTAGTACTACCTTTTTTCTAACGACAATCTTATTAGTCTCAAAACGCATTATTGCATGAATTAACATACTATTTTTTCTCCAACATATTTTAACTAGTCCACTCCATGAGAGGACTATTTTGATCAAACAACATGACGTTAAACTACTTTTTATTTACTGCTATTTTTTTAGGAATTCTTGTGTCTGGGTAAATAGGACAATTTTAATAATATATTTAAGAAATGCCCACAAATGTGTCATCTTCACTTGCAGTTCTGAAGAACTTTCGACAGGCGACGGACAGAAATAAATAAATAAAAAACAGGTTAGGTTTAGTTTTTGTTTTTGTGACGTTGCGCGTTGCAGCAAGTAAGATTTTAATAGAAACTAAACTAAATGTAGTCAAAGAAAATATAAATGATTATTATTTAATTTCTATTTATTTCGCATTATTGGTATAAAAGAAAATGTTTTCTATAGAGCATTAAATAGAGCACCGCGGAAAATATGACACGTGTAATATCAGATTATTTTTTGTACTAGTATAAAAAATTATTACTTTTTGTACAGTTGCTATGGTAACCAGTAACAGTTCTAAATGGTCTACATTTTAGAAAAGATATCACACGATATTTTGACAATAATGCTATTTAATCCTAGCGTATCGAGACGAGGGCGGCATCTGCTACAGGAACCGGTCCCCAGCCAGCACACTGAGGTCATAATGACGTTATTTTTAAGTCAATATTGGTCGACGGTATCATATGACTAATAAATGATGTCCATAAGACGTCATATAATGGGACGTACGTAGACGTCTTCAAAACGACGTCTTTTGGACGTATAATACAATACGCACAAGTTTCATTAAAAAGATTATTTTAATAGGGGCCAAGGAATACTGGTCATATTAAGCAGGTGGTCACAAAATAGAGATGTTTTGACTGTAGTATATAATACTGGGTGTTTGGGAGACCACACGACGTTCACCCATAAAACCGGCTGTCTTCTACCCTATCCTTGTTTCCTTGGAAACTGGGCAATGGATGAAGCTGTCAGGTCAAGAGTGTGGTAGAGAAATGAGAATTCTCGACGGTTATTCATACCAATCAGGGGGAGCCCTGGTATATGATACCGGTGTGGGCGGATTCGAATATCGCCTTGGATACGGTCATTTATGGTCACCAAAGGAACCCGCTGTTTCACTGAATCTTAAGTGAGGAGAAACGAAGTGAGGAGAAACGAAGTGAGGTTTATTCCGTTTTTTGGCATATGGGAAACTGCATGCCGCCAGGTAAATGTGCTTAGGAGCTATCCCGACCACCCTATGACCCGGACTGCAGCCGGGTACAGTGACTGGGAGAAGCTCTGAAAGCCATTACACTTAAGGAGAATTGAAGCGAATACATAGCCTCTCACAATCAAGACAACTTCACTTTAACGGGTACACACTGGGAGTCTATAACGTGTAGACTTAAACGAAGCTCTGTCGAGGGCCCACCAAGCCTATATATTGGTAGATCGGGGTGGCAAAACCATTAAGAAACCAAGTCCCGCCACAATTGAGGTTTGATTCGATCGGGCAGTGGCCCCAACCCCTGTCTCGGGGAGGAGCTTGTGAAAGAATGAAATAGGACTGGAGGGCTCTCTCTATTCAACTGAGTTAAGTTGGGGAAATAGTCCTATTGCTGGACGAGGTACTTCACCCCGTATGAAAGAGGACGGGAGGATACCGGCGGGTGAGCACGTGTTAAGTCGATCGCTCCGGTACTAGCCTGGATAGCTAGTAGAGGGTGGATAGGCAACCTCGCTCCGACCAGTGAGCTGACTGGGAGCAATTGCTATGCAATTCGCGCGCTGATTGAGCGTATCTCAATTACTTCCTCATTGGAAGGAACGTGGAGGTATGTTAACACGGGGACCCCACGTAAAACATACAGATAATCTCTGTAGTATATAATAAATGTTATTTCCAATATTCAACTATTTATTTATAATTCCTGTCTTAGTCCTCGTATAGGGCGTTTTAATGACTTCTTTTATTGACGTCTTGGGGCTGTCATAATTATGTCAGTTTTACGACAATTCGACGTCGTTACTGCCGAAAAAACGGCGACATTATAACCCCTGTTCTCTGTTATAACGTCAGTATGCTGGCTGGGTCTGAATATTGCTAAAATGAAAACTGTTTACTAACCGATTGTTTTTTGGACTTTGGATGCGGAACTGCCTTAACTTTCGATTTTTCCTTGACTTTATCTTCACTTTTCGTAACTGGTTGTTGATATTTAAATACTTTCTGACTCTCGCTAGATTTTGGTTCTCCATTTTGAACTTTGGCTGGTGTGGAAGTAGCAGCAGCTGTGGCAGCAGAAGCTTTCATTTTTTCTCTATGTTCCATATCTAATTTCTTTAATAATTCTTTGTCACTAGCAGTCAGTTTAATTTCTAAGTCGCTACTTTTAACGTGTGGTGAAACTCGGGGTTTTGGCTGTGATTGCGAGCTTTCAGTCGGTGGCGTTTTTACAGATGTTTCTGAAGAAAATAATTTTATTAGAATTGTTTTAAAAAGATCTTTAAAATGTTATAAATCAGAAATTAACGTTTAAATGCATGTGATTACGTCAGTACACCTACCTTTACTTACTCATACAGTCGTATCACATACCCACGCAAAATTGTTTTAACTTTTAAAGTATGCACGCAAAAGCCCAGTTTCAGATTAATTTAGTTAGTTTTAACATTGATTAATATTAGTGTACGTTTTATAAACATAATTTATAATTTTCGTTTGATTTACCCTTGATATGTATGTGTCTATCTAAAAATTATAATTCGTATTTCCAAAAAAAGTTATCTTACCTTTTAAAGCAGTCTTCGTTGAAAGATTAGCATATTGCTTCATACCATCAACAACAGTACACAATCTGTCGCCACTTTCGTTTATAAGAGTTATAAAATCGGTAGAACTTTTATTTTTTTCAGAAGAACTTGGTGACTTTCTAGCATTATTCAAGCACTCTTCTAATAAAGTTCTAACACTAGAATTTTGCCAAATAATTCTACTTGAAGATTGCTGTAACTTTACTCCAGCTTGAGCTACTGCTTGTAAACCCCTAATTACCCCCAGAATATCTTGTGGAAACGACATAATCTATGAAAGGTAAAAATTTAATTTTACTAAATTTTCCTAAAGACGGGTCTGGCTATTTTTGGAATTCATTTGATGCAACCCTGTAATTATTAAAACATTCAAAAGGAATTTCCAACTATTTCATTAATTTTGCTGAAAGATTTCAGTATTATGCAAAGAAATCTAGTTAATGATTAATGTTTGCAGTAATTAAGAAGCCAATTGTGTTTAAATATTACTAATGACCAAGTGCACCAGTCATAAGTGGTTAAAATTGAGGTTAGAATATTATTGATTATTACAAGTTGTGTTATAAACGGAATATTTATTTAAAATGTTTACTTTCACAGTTGTTACGTACCAAATTTAACTTAAATGTTGCTGGGAATATTGCATAAAGTTAACAAGTGTTCCGAAACATAACCTTGAATAGAATGGGTTACAATGACTAATTAGGAAGGAAGGATCTACATACTACACACTGCAAGATATATTCAGAAAACTAATTTATGTTTAAAATAACATTTATTCTTATTTTAAAATTTAAATGTAGGTTCCTATTACTATTTCTAAAATAATAATAACTATTTTCTTAAGAGCCAAGTTGATAAAACAGAAACTTTTACTAATTCATTTGCTACCATGCTTAACGCTGCGTAGTTGCCGATTTTCTTTTTTTTCAATATCGCCAACAGTAATATAATCTATTGATTAGAGAAAAAGTAACTAACGCAATCAAACTTATTAGTGACTTCTAGTGTAAGCTGGTGTAAGCCTGTAAGGCCAACAGGACCCTACCGACTACTAAATGTGTTAATATGTTTACTACAAAGATGCTTGGAATGCTGTTAATTTAGTGTAGGCGTAGACCACATATATGCCACAAATAATCAAAAATAATATTAAAAAAAACTTTCATTCATGCGCCGGAAGATCAAAAGTTAGGGTCTTTTGATTTGTAATGTTAAGCATTTAAAACTAACCATTTAAAATTTTTCTTAGTTTTTTTTTTTTGCATTAGCATGGTGTTGTTTGAAAATTTGAAAAACAAATGCTAATCAGCCAGTCTCGGTGGATTAGTGGTTTGCATGTTTGCTTCATAATCCAAAGATCGCAGGTTCGATCCCCGGCCGAACTGGTAATTTTTCATAGCGGAGAAAAATTTAAAACATGCCTTCTTTTCGGATAGGAAGTAACACTGTAGGTCCCGTGTCAATGCGATGTTTGGCACGATAAAGATCCCTACTGGGGGTGGAATTCCCCCAGATTCGGCTAAATTCTAGTAGGGTCGGCCAAATGATCATAGTAATCGGTGCCATGAGGCACGAAGGATGCTCCGCCATCCTGATTCCTCGCCCAAAAATAAATAAATAAAAATGCTAATCAAACGTCAAACATTTATTAATATTTTATACACATTAAAAACGAATTAAATCATCCTAAACTTGATATTCGTTTTAATATTTGTTGATATTGACGTGCAGAACGTGCACAATAAAAGATTTGAATTAATTTCAATGGGCCGTATTACGACAAGAATAGAGATACCTTTATATCTGATTTTAATAGGTGGGAAAAGATTAGAATTGGTCACCATGGTAAGTAAACATACTGTTAGTTTAATAGCGAGATGCGAATACGGTTCAATATATTTTCTATTTTAACATTAGATAAAAGTTTCACAGAACTCAACACAATTTAGAAACTATTTTTCATAACCTAGTTACAAAGTAGGAGCATGTTTCACACTACAATAATTGCAAAATTATTACACGGGTTCCGAGTACTGTTACATTAGAAAAGTCACTAAATGTGGTTGTTATAGTTACTCTTCCCGGGTGCGAATAAATAACCCTGTGTAAAACAGTAAAAGAAAATAGAGCAGAAAATAAAGGGAGGTCTTATACATCCTTTTAACATCTGGAAAAACGCCAATAGTGCTCTTATCTTGTACATTTTGAAACATAATCGTCTTTTTCGAGATTCTATTCTTTTGTGATATTAACTCGATAACGCATAGTCCAATGCTGAATACTTTGCATTTTGATTTATGATGATTTATTATTTGATTTATTAATTATCATTCACCGTAGTGTAAAACAATGGATTGCGGACGTAGAAAGACTGCTCGTAACCATCCCGAAATACAGGTCATATAAAATGAAATACATATTTTCTATTTTAACATTAGACAAAAGTTTCACAGAACTCAACACAATTTAGAAACTATTTTTCATAACCTAGTTACAAAGTAGGAGCATGTTTCACACTACAATAATTGCAAAATTATTACACGGGTTCCGAGTACTCTTACACTAGAAAAGTCACTAAATGTGGTTGTTATAGTTACTCTTCCCGGGTGCGAATAAATAACCCTGTGTAAAACAGTAAAAGAAAATAGAGCAGAAAATAAAGGGAGGTCTTATACATCCTTTTAACATCTGGAAAAACGCCAATAGTGCTCTTATCTTGTACATTTTGAAACATAATCGTCTTTTTCGAGATTCTATTCTTTTGTGATATTAACTCGATAACGCATAGTCCAATGCTTAATACTTTGCATTTTGATTTATGATGATTTATTATTTGATTTATTAATTATCATTCACCGTAGCGTAAAACAATGGATTGCGGACGTAGAAAGACTGCTCGTAACCATCCCGAAATACAGGTCCGGCACGATGGGGGTTCAGCGTGTTCCCCGGAACCCGGCCCTGCTCTTTAGACGGCCCCGCGCTCTCGATGGCTATACGCGATTTATAAGACGCCACGTTACAACTTACAAATAGGCGCGCTTTCTCTGCTGCTGTAGTCACACCGATGTTTCTGTGTCGCTTAAGGGCCCGTTATCGCCGCCAGTGTTAATAATAGGAAGCTTCATTAACTATAAACACCAAAAGATGGCGCTACGGTCTCCAAATGGGAATTAATTTCTTTAAAACAAAAATTTGACAACGTAAATAGAATAGTAGTTTGTGCAACAAGGGTGGATATGATGCCTATATCGCACGAGGACGAAGTTTGAGGCACGACGCCGAAGGCGAAGTGCCTCTGTCGTTCGAGGGCGATATAGGCATTCCACCCAAGTTGTACAGTATCTTTTTTCTTCGACTCAGCAAAACAATTACAAAATAGATTGCACGACTCCTTGAGAAATCGAATATAAGGATTAACCTATGCTTTTATCCATGCTAAAATCCCCTGTCATTGTACAATTTTTAAGAGAATTATTAAAACTTGCCAGAAATTGAACATTTTCGAAGAGAAAATTATTATTTTAAATTTTGTTTTATAAAAAAAAATTAAAAAAGAATTATTCTCCAAGCTGGAATTGAACCTGCGTCGGTCAGCTTCAGTTTATTTATACCTAGCTCGTACCCGACTTAGCTACCAAACTCCATCAAAGACTGTGTCTACTAGACTTATTATAAAAGTACTTATTTAAATGATTTAATATTTATGTATTTTTAATTATAAAAGTATAATTGTTAAAGCTACAATTTCACAAATCATGTTATTTTCAAATGCTTTAGTGTGTGTGTAAGAAAGTGCTTGGCATTGGAGAATCCATTTGCCACAGATTTTACCAAATGCTTTAAGTATTATTGAAAGAAGGAAACATTGATTTAACTTACTTTTACTTCTATATTTATGACAGGAGTTGTCAATAAATTAATTATAAATAAAGAAGTGTCAAATTGGACTACGTTGACTGGTTGTTTTCATATCCGTACACTGTACGGATATGAAATTATATCCGTACATCTTACTGGAATTGCATACATTTCCATTACGCGAATGGTGAAGAAAACGGGTGATTTACAGTTAGGAGTAGAAAAAATAGTAGATTGTTCTATAAGTTAAGAAAAGTGGTTGTTTTCCAGTGAGTGTAAAAGTTTCAATTCACGAGCGAGCGCAGCTCGCGAGTGGATTAAATTTACACGAACAAGGAAAAATCACTTTTCTTAACGTCTTGAACATGCTATTTTTTCGTGTATTTGACCAATAGGACTAAAATGTAAAAATGAAGAAAAATTAATTGATCAAGGTGTCATATTTTGCTGACATGGTAGCAAAACAAGAGAACGATGTTTTTAGTAAATAAATTTTTCATTGTGCAAAATGACTGAATTGGGTGAAGGGTTTTCCAATATTTTAACAACAGTAGCAGAAGTTTATTCAAATTTGCTACCGTCGAAGTTAAGAGAAAAGTATGAGAAAACTTATGAACAGTTTTGTTCATGGAGAAAATCAAAAAAAGTAGAGGGAAGTGATGAAAACATCCTAATCGCTTTCTTTTTTGAAAAGGTATTTGTTATTAATTACATTAATTTTCAGTACTAATTTTTAACGTGTTGTTGTAGGCTAAGAGTTTGAAATCTTCAACATTGTGGTCATTGTATTCAATGTTGAAAAGTACGCTGGCTATTAATGAAAATGTTGACATTTCTACTTATAAAAAGTTGCTTGCATATTTAAAACGTCAAAATGACGGATATGTGGCCAAAAAATCTAAGGTTTTTACGATGGATAACATTAACACGTTTTTCACTAAGACCCCCGATGATACCTTCCTGTTCATGAAAGTAGTTATGATTTTTGACTTATATGGATCCTGCCGAGCTGATGAATTACGTTTGCTAAAAGTAGAAGATGTTGAAGATACTAGATCTGTTCTGATTGTAACATTGCACGATACTAAAACCAAAAAAAACGTGTTTTCGTAGTGAGCTCAGAAATGAAAGACGTTGATGAAATTGAATTATATAGAAAATATTTGAGTTTAAGGCCGAGAAAAACTGACCATCGTAGGTTATTTATATTCTATAGAAGAGGCAAATGCACAGTACAGCCGGTTGGTATTAATACCTTTTACTCTGTACCAAAGAAAATTGCGGAATACTTGGAATTACCAAATGTAAACAGTTACACTGGACATTGCTTTCGCAGGACTAGTGCAACGTTACTTGCAGACAGCGGAGCAGATATACAAAGTCTCAAAAGACACGGGGGGTGGCGTTCCGATGCAGTCGCGGAAGGATATGTCGATGATAGTATCGAAAATAAATTAAAAACTTCTAGAAGAATTTTTAAAGGTGGGACTGTCCAGAGATGCACGACTTCAAGAGAAAACTTAAGTGATTGCCAGAATGTTGATAAGCAATCTGTTTCTGTCGCAGTGTCTTGTGTTGTTCAATCGACTCAACAATCAAGCGAAGACCTTTGCACGGCAGTTCCAGATTTTAGATCAATAGCGGCATCTTCTGGGATAACATTTAATACTTTTTTGCAACACTAATGTTTTTACACTGTTACAATGGCCATATAGACTCGTCTGTTATTTTCCATTTAAAATTACGGTTTCTCTATAAGATACCTCGTTAATAACAACGTTATCTTATAGCGTTATAAAATACGCTGCTGCATAGTATTCAAGTAAAATTTTATTTATAGTAAAAAGCACAATTATTGAATTGGAATCTGTGATCACTACTTGAGCTAGAACTGTCATATTGCTCCCTATTGCTTTTGTTTGTAACTTCTTTGATTTCTGCTGTTACATCCAATGTAAACTTTGGACTCGAGGTTGAATCACCGAAAACTTTTCTGGCAGTCTTTGCTTTTTCTTCAAATGATTCTTGTATATAAGACTCTGCCACGTTCGAAGATGCCCATCCTCCATGTCTATTCAAAGAAGTTATATCTGCACCTACATTACAATTTAAATTACTTTTTATTCTTTATTTCAATGTTTATTTGAATTAAATCGGGGTTGAGCTTCAAAAATTGTCAAAATTTGCTAAATTAGCAATGTTAATTATCCTGCTAATAATTCACAACACTACCTATACAATACCTGCGTTAAACAAGAGAGTCGCCGAACTGCGACGAAAAGAATGCCCAGTGTAACTTGTTGGATTTTCCAGCTTAAGAAAAGTTGCAATCTTTCTAGGAATCGCTCCAAAGGTGTTAATTCCTACATTTTGGCGGCTACACCTGCCCTTTTGATAATGCAAAAAAACCTTAGAGGTGAGTTTGTAGGGCGCAAAGCAACATAACGCCGATACAGGTCGATGGTGTTCACTCCAAAACTTTCATTAGTTATACAGAACCTTCTTTCTTTATATGTTTTAGTATCAGAAATAGTAACATTCAGTTTATCACCACAATCCATGTATATCATCAAATTTCAAAGCACACAATTCAGCTTGCAGTCCCCAGCAATTCCGAAGATCAACGCAACCTATACAAAGGCATACAATGTATATAAGAATAGTACAATTATTATTACTTACCTTCATAAATAAATATTCTCCGTCTTCCGCTTGTTTTAAAAATGTTTCGATTTGTTCTCGTGTCAAGACGTTAGATTTTTTAGCACGATAACCAACATTTAGTTTTTTTAAATAAGGAATAACAGCACCAAACTTTTCAATATCTGTGTTTTTCTTAGCCTTCAGAGTGGCTTTTAACATCGAATATTCTGGCCATAAGGAAGCAGGTGACAGCTTTTGCGACTGTAAACACAATATCAGTTAGCTTTTCAAAAAGAAAATTGTGTGCACACTTACCCTCATATCAAGAAAGGCCAAAATGACATCTTCAGTTACTTCCTGGATGCCTTTTCTATTCTTCCATTCGTTAAACGAAACATACACTTTTTCGTACGCACTTTTAGACTTTGTAGGCAACAAATTGGCCCGCAATTCTTTTCCCTTTTCTTGTATTTCTTTTGGAACGTTTTCCGACATTTCAACGACGAAAAATTGGTTCGCTCACGCAAACAGGTTCGACTTACTGTCGGTACATCAAAAGAAATTTGTTTCTGCAACAAATCTAGTTAGGACGTATTTTGTTCGTGGATGTGGTGCGCAGTTTTATTATTATTTTAAACTATTTCTTTATAACGCTATTCCTGCAAACGAAAACAAATCACATGACTTCCGTCTTCTTGATGTGGACAATCGGTTATCTTAGATAATTGCATTATTAATTTATTATAAATAATAACAATAACAATGAATGATTGAAACGTCTTCTACGTCTTCCTCGTTCATGACAGATTGGGAATAATAATTAGAATGCAATATAAGTAATAGCAAGTTGCTTTAATAATAAAACTTCCTTTACAAACACGAACAAATTTGTATCTGTTGCAGCAGTGTGGACGTCTTTAGTTGCTCGAAAACATTTGCGAACGTTTGGCGCGCTTGGCGCGGCGGTCTGTACGCACCTTAATATTATGTAACATTAGGTTTTTAAGATATCAAATCTTATTATCGACACTTTTTGTAGCGATTTTTGTATCAACAACAAGACAAAACTTGGAAACCAGATCACTTTATTTTGGCGAACTACAAGATGAAACTTTAAAGGCATCTCATTCAATTTAAGTTTTGGTCAAATGCACAACCTATAGTTGATGGGATCTGGACACAACAATCAATGATCTAAAAGAATAATTATGTGGACGAAACAATGAGACGCATGCGCTCCCACGAGAGACATATTTTTTGCTTCAATTTATTTGTGTCCTCCTTTTCATTGGGTAAGTTCGGCATTGTAACTCTTTTTGCTCCAAAAGCTCTATTGTCATAGCTACAATTATTTGCAATAATGGATACTATGGAAATCGAGCTCTTCGAGTTAAATAGATCTGAATGCCGAACATACCCATTGTAAAAAAGTTGGTCACCTTACTAGTACCTAAATATTCACCACTATAGTATTGCCTTGTTTTTCTGTTAGTTCACTGATTTTATTGATCAACGATGGCAAAAAAGATATAGAAATAGCACACAAAATTTAAAAAAACTAATACATATGGGTCATTCTTTCTGAACTCAACCGCCGGCTAGATCCAAAAATTGGCGCAACTTAGAAAGGTCAGCGGGGGCTCATTTTAACCCATTTAAAACCACTACTAAAGAAAACTACAATTAAATTTTTTTGTGTTTTGATATTTTTATTAATATTAACTGAAGCTGTTTAATACAAAAAAAATAAATAATATATTAGAACATAAAAAATTTAACATTGCGTAAACGCAACATTGAGTGGATAGCACTTATGCCAATGCACAACGCCGACCGGGGACACAAAGCCGACCCTTCAAATAAATTTTGCTACTGGACACTTTCCCGACCATAGACACTATGCCGACCGAAAGCTGTGGACATTTAGCTGACCGTGGAAAGTACGCCGACCGCAAACGGTGGACACTTTGCCAAACTTGGAGACGACGCCAACTCCTTAAATAAATATCGTTGCACATCTCGCCGATCCTCGACACAGCGCCGATTACAAACGGGAGACCCTTAAGAGCCGTCCATAGTTACAATTCTGATGTGAATACAAACATAAAGTTCCACTAAAGCTAAAACTAATTAACCTGTTGGCCAGTTTTGATATGGTTTTCACAAATATAATCTCTGAGATGTTCTCTACAATATGACCTTAGGTTGTCCACGATTGGTAAAGTGTCTACCGCTTGCGGTCGACATAGTGTCCATCGCTTGCGGCCGGCGTAGTGTTCACGGCTGGCAAAGTGTCTACCGCTTGCGGTCAGCATAGTACCCACGGTCGGCAAAGTGTCCACCGCTTGCGGGTGACGTAGTGTCCACAGTCGGAAAAGTTGACCAATAGCAAAATTTATTTTAAGGGTCAGCAAAGTGTCCAAAACGGTCAGTCAGCGTAGTGTCCAAAGGTCGACAAAGTGTCCGCGGTCGGGGTTGTATCCTATACCCTTTTTCGAATACGCTTCTTGTGCAAGTATTTACTTGCAGAAGAAACAACACTGCAACCACAACAGATTGAAAGGGACTCACCATTTAACACCAGAAATGCAGGAATTTTTAATAATGCAGGGTATGTAAACTGAAAAACAAATCTAATGAGACTCGTATAGGTACTTAAAAATCAGCTGCGCGCATTGGTGATTGTTGGGTTGCCTAAATATATCAGGACAGAGCTTAAACTGAAATATTTTTAATAAAATTTATTTTAAAATTTCATCAAATTCGTCGGTTTTATTTGAATTAGAATACCTATACGAGTCTCATTTAATTTGTCTTTCAGTGTACATTTGTATTCCTCATCAAGCCAATGTTGCATTTACGCAACGCTCTAATTTACAATGACGTTTTTTCTGAACTATATATAGTCCAGTCAAACTGTACGAAAAATGGGCTCAACTTGGAAAATGGAAGTACATAAGATTCTTTTTCTTCTAGCATGTAGGGGGGTCTAGAAAAGCTTAACTTGAAGTTTTCGACCTCAAATTCATATGAGCTTTTTCCGCCATTTTGAAAAGAAGGGATGAAGTGTTATTTTGAAATTATCTCTGTAACAGTAGGTCCGGCAAAAAATTTGTATAAAGCATTTTTGTCGGCAATACGATTGTCTACAACTTTTATTTGAAACTTTTTCGCGTAATATAAAAAATGAAAAAGTTGAGAGGGAAAACAGAAATAAAAATTGTGGTGGCCGATTTACCTTTCGTCGGTTTAGTGGAGAACACATTACATTTATTGTCTTTGAAAAGATTTTTTTTCTTCCAGCATGCAGGGGGGCCTAGAAAAGCTTAACTTGAAGTTTTCGACCTCAAATTCATATGAGCTTTTTCCGCAATTTTGAAATTATCTCTGTAACAGTAGGTCTGACAAAAAATTTGTACAAAGCATTTTTGTCGGAAATACGATTGTCTACAACTTTTATTTGAAACTTTTTCGTGTAATATAAAAAATGAAAAAGTTATGAGGAAAAAACATTGGAAAAAGAAGGAATGAAGTGTTATTTTGAAACTATCTCTGTAACCTTAGGTCCGACAAAAAATTTGCATAAAGCATTTTTGTCGGCAATACGATTGTCTACAACTTTTTTATTTTTTATATTACGCGAGAAAGTTTCAAATAAAAGTTGTAGACAATCGTATTGCCGACAAAAATGCTTTCTATAAATTTTTTGTCGGACCTACTGTTACAGAGATAATTTCAAAGTAACACTTCACCCTTCTTTTCAAAATGGCGGAGAGCCCATATGAATTTGAGGTCGAAAACTTCAAGTTAAGCTTTTCTAGACCCCCCCCTGCATGCTGGAAGAAAAAATCTTTTCAAAGACAATAAATGTAATGTGTTCTCCAGGAAACCGGCGAAAGTGAATCGGCCACAATTTTTATTTTTGTTTTCCCTCACAACTTTTTCATTTTTTATATGACGCGAAAAAGTTTCAAATAAAAGTTGTAGACAATCATATTGCCGACGAAAATGCTTTATACAAATTTTTCGGACCTACGAAATAGTCGGACCTACGGTTACAGAGATAATTTCAAAATAACACTTCATCCTTTCTTTTTCCAATGCTTTTCCTTCACAGCTTTTTCGTTTTTTATATTACACGAAAAAGTTTGAAATAAAAGTTGTAAACAATCGTATTGCCAACAAAAATTCTTTATACAAATTTTTTGTCGGACCTACTGTTACAGAGATAATTTCAAAATAACACTTCATCCCTTCTTTTCAAAATGGTGGAAAAAGCTCATATGAATTTGAGGTCGAAAACTTCAAGTTAAGCTTTTCTAGACCCCCCCTGCATGCTGGAAAAAATCTTATGTACTTTCATTTCAAATGTTTAGTTTGACTGGACTAATAAGTTTTTGACTTTTTATATCAGCAGTAACATTTTTTAATTTTTCCAGAGCCATTCTAGATAAAAATTAAAATTATTATTTGTAAGAGTAATTTTCTTAACGACGTTTCTATCACCCATGTAATAGTATTCAAAATTCAATAAATTCAAGCTGTAATTTTGATAAAATAAAAATTGAATTTAAATAGAAAAAAATATGCTACATTTAATTTCATACTATAAAATCACACAGAAGTTATAGAAACACATATAAATTAGACCCAACATACTTAAAAAAAATTTCATCTGATGTTTTGTGTTAACGCAACATTGGCTGTAAATGGGTCAAAGCTTGAAGCCTCTACTTTCGAATGTCACATGTCTCCTATATGAAAAAACTCATATTTGACCCTTAAAACAGGGTAAACGCGTATCCAGTTCTAAAAAAAATTTTAAAAGTTGAAAAAAATTAGAAAAAGAAATATTTTTTTAAAATCTTTTTAATGCCATCGCATTCTTCGTCAAAGAATACATAAGTTTTGTCCACCTTTTTTTTGTTTGTTTTTTCCTAGAGTGCTTCAATTTCGGGCAAAATTGAGAACAATTTGCCATTTTTGAAAGTTTATCATTTTTTTATCGAAAATGGCAGTAAAGAGTAAAAAATGCTTATTCTTACTCGATGAATACGAAAAAAAAAAGAATACAGACCGGTTTAAAACGGTTTTAATTAGTGATGGGAACTTGGGTGTCGAGTGTCGTGATACTTTTTTAGTTAGATTTTTTAGTTAAAATTATAAATTCATGAATTATTTGCAAAACATTAATTTAAAAGCCGAAACCTGAAAAGTTGACGCAACGCCTCCGTGGTTCGATGGCAAACCGTGGCTTGCTAAACTGCACGGGCTGGTGGAATGCAAGATCGAACCCCGTTACAAGCATAACTTTTTTTAAAATTTTATTTGTTATTATTCTTTTATTCGAAAAACGTACAAGAAATAATACATTACAAATAAAAAATAAAGATACCCAATTAATAAGACATTGTCTTATTAATTGGGTATCTTTATTTTTATTTGTAATGTATTATTTCTTGTACGTTTTTCAAATAAAAGAATAATAACAAATTATTTAAATTGTTTTGCAACTATTAATCTCACCGACTTTTATTCGAGAACGAACTATTTGGCATATTTCAGATTTCCCATACTAATTTTCTATAGCAAATGTTAGAACGAATGCGGTGTATAAATAATTTAATGTCTTTTAATGTACTTAATGCATAAATATATAACCATAACAGAATTTACTCATAAACCTAATTGTTTTTTAATCCCTAGTTTATGATTTACGTATTAGCTATGAATCTTGACTGCTCGTTTCAATTATATTATATGAACTAGAGCATGCATGATGTGTAAATGCGAAGTATCGTTAAAGAGTCGTGAAGGAGTCGACACTTCACACGGCTAATGGTTTCGACTCGCAAGTGTCGTGACACGCGGGTGGTATCGTGAACCCAACACTAGTTTTAATTATAGTATTCAAGCCCATAGATAGGCAACACCTATAACCGTAATTTTCAAAATCATTCATGTAATTTTTTTCGTATTCATTGAGTAAAAATAGGCATTTTTTACTCTATCATTGTTTTTCTATCTGACACCATTTTTGATGAAAAAAATGATAAACTTTTCAAAATGGCAAATTGTTGTTCACAATTTTGCTCGAAATTGAAGTACTCTAGGAAAAAAAATGCAGTGGACAAAATTTATGTATTCTGTGACCAAGAATGACATGCCGTTAAAAAAATTTAAAAAATATTTCGTTTTCAAATTTTAAAATTTTTTCTTGGAACTTGAAACGTGTTTACCGTTTTAGAGATCAAATATACATTTTTTCATATAGGAGACATGTGGCATTCGAAAGTAGAGGTTACAAGCTTTAAGATGAGCCCCCGCTGGCCTTTCTAAGTTGCGCCAATTTTTGGACCTTGCTGGTGGTTGAGTTCAGAAAGAATGACCCATACATATTATTCTATCAACAAAACATTACAATCTAACAAATCAAAACACACATATAGTGGTATCAAATTAAATTGCAATATGTCCAATTTACCCTATGTTGCATTTGAAGGCAATGGGCAACCAGTTATACAGCTCGCTCTTTTATATGATTTACATATACTGCATAGTAAATAAATAGCACTGTATATTATACAACACGGTAGTAGCACCTTCAATTTTATATACAATGGATCCATTACCAGCAGATAAGAAATTGATGGAAATAGAAATGAAGTACATAAATAACATAAGCAATTTAACAAAATGGGGCAGACAGAAATTTATAAAAATGCAAAACAAGAACTATTAACAAATAAGATAGAGAAAAAGCAACTAATTGGTTTACTCATATCACAACAGCCACAATTAATTTAATTAAAACATAGTTTTTGAAAATTGTTTCTTAACATGCTTTACTTCATGCAGCTGTACACTTTACAGCTATTGTAGGTCAACTAATGTGAAATAAGATCAGAAACAGCTTTAAATAGCAACTATTGTAGAACAAATACATCAGTTCGTACTGGTCAAATCCCTACAATCTTGGAGGGTAGTAAGTACAATGATATTGATTTAATGATATCAGTTTTTGTAAATAAAAAGCCTTTTAAGAAATGGAATAAATTATTTTATTAGAATTTGTACAAAACAGTCAACAAAATGAATCACATAGTAGAATTCGATTCCATTTTGCATAAACAATTTATAAAAGTACTATCATTTTTACATATATAAATTTGTACAATTATAAATCAACAATTAACCAGGTTTATGCTGGATCCACTTAATACGGGTCATTCATATTCACTAGGATAATGTTCTTTGTACGCTAAGACATTCGGTAATATCACTGATTTAAGAAAAAAATAACAATTCTCTGACCGACTCTTAACATATTTTAAAGCCAAATTGTATATTTTACAATTAAATAGTCTAAACCAACTGTTCACTACTATTTGCAGAAAGATCTAAAAGTTTCCAAGCAGCTCTTGGATTTGGTTCTGTAGGATCACGACACAACACCCAAACATATGAGACACGCATTATTTTATCAGGATCACCTTCAACTACTCCCCCTCTGGCATCTCTCACAACCATAATTTGTTGTGACGTAAATGTTATGATCAGCACTGGACCTTGGTCCATTACTTTACCCATAACTAAATCAACATTGTCTACGTCTAAAATTTTTTGATTCTATTTTAAATCCTTGTTGCCGAGCTTGCTTAATAGGAATAGCAAATAAATTGTAAGGACCTTCGTGACACCAATCTTTCAATATTTCCAAATCACCTCTCGTCATAGCTTCTAATACATTTGGTATAATATCGGTTTCGCATTGTTTTAAAAAGCGTTTTTGTTCAAAGCTAGGATCTATTTTGCAGATTTCAGTTAGTGTTTCTGACAACTCAGTCTTTTGGAATAAGCCACCCATAATATCGGAAATCTTATCAGTAAGGAGACGTGACGCTCGTATTAATGCATTATTACTTTCATCATATTTAAGTTTCCAATCCATAACTTTATGTATATAAGGGTTATTATTTTTAAAATTTTGCCAGGATTCATAAAATTTAGAATCTTTATGTAATTCTACTCCAGTTGTCTCTGTATCTGGTTCGTAATATTTATTCACATGTATTGCTACGGTATCCGATCGTTTTCTTAAAATTGATGGACTTTGATATACTCTTCCTGAAAATATATGTACTTTGTAAACTGAAAGACAAATTAAATGAGACTCGTATAGGTACTTAGAAAATCAGCTGCGCACACAGGTGATTGTTGGGTTGCCTAAATATATCAGGACCGAAGTTAAACTGAAATATTTCTGATGCAATTTATTTTCAAATTTCATCAAATTCGCCAAATTTCTTATTTGAATTAGGAACAACAATTAGTCATACAAATGAGGGGTACATATGCAAAATGCGACATGTCCTTGTAAATGAATTTTGAGAAAACCGCAAAAAACTACCAGAAGTTTATTTTCCATAATATTTAGATAATTTTTGTCAGTTTAGTGGGATAGTCTGATTTAAATTGATTAGCCTATCTTGATTAAATTTATCTGAACACAAAAAACCAAAATTTGAGAAAAACTTAATGACATGTCGCGTTCTGCATTTGAATGTACGACTTGCCCTGTTTTGCATCTATATAATAAACAAGTACTGAATTTGAAAGCATATTTTATTGAACAAAAGCATACTTGAGTAGAACTAAGATATTAAAAACTAAAAATTCGTTTAAATAATAAGTAAATATGTGAAAAATAAAAAAGAAAGATACATTTCGAGCTTAAAATTTATATTATTATATCTTCTTCTGCTTCATCTGTTTCTGAATGTTCTTCAATAACATCGGCAATAGTATCACGCCCAAACAGTTGAATAAAATAATCCAAATGACTAAATTTTTTTTTTTCTCAAAAACACTTGTTACTATCACCGAACTATTCACAATCTGCCATAACGTAAACGAAATCGCGTGCCTATTTTCTCTATTGTGATTGGTTGTTAATGGACATGTCGCTGTTTGCACCTGAATGATTCAGGCAAATGTCACACTTTGAATCTTAATGTAGTCTAAAGTGACTAATTTTGTATTCATTTATTATGTTTTGCTTTTAAATGTATATTAACGTGGTGGAAAAAATTAAGCAAGTTCAATGATGTGTATAACTCAATTTTCAATTTTTTGTGACATGTTGCGTTTTGCATATATACCCCTCAAATATTCAAATTATAAAAAAAATCACTATACTGACGGTAACTATTATAGAAATAATCTATCTATACCTAATGTTATACCTTTAGATTATTTTGTAGGGGGAGACCCCGGCGGTTCCCCTTACTATTTATTTATATAACTAATTATGCATAGCTCAAGCTGAAATAAAGAAAAATTAAACAACATAATAGAGCATGGGATGGGTAAAACAAACTCAATTCACGCTTAACACTGTTTATATTGCAAAAGAGAAAAGATAAAGATATAATTTCATACAGTAATATGCGAAACATAAAAATCAACAGGATATAAATTAAACCCCAAATAATATGACCCTAATAAAATAAAAGGTTAAATATTTCGGAGTCGGCAAGTAACTTCGACGATTAAATGAAAAAAAATTATTTCAGAGGGAGAAAAATCTAGATTTTGGCCTCTTTTGTTACAATAAACCCATTCGGTGATTCAATACAATGAGTATTCTTGCTGTACCCCTAACAATTGCATAAAATGAATAAACGTGATAATTATAAATCAAAACAGTTGAAAATATATATATAAAAATTGAATTAATGACCCCAAAAGGCAAAGAAAAAAAAATATGATAATATCTAATAGTTAATTCTACAAATAACAATTCATAAATATAGCAATAAACCTCAAATAATTAATTAGTTCATTAGTCTATAAACACTAATTCGACTAGGCATTGATTCTTTAAGTTAATAAACTATTTAAAGATAAATTTCCAAAAGATAATTTAAAAGTTCAAAATATTTGCGTTTATATTATATACTTTATGATGTTATTTTATTTTTAGAGTATTTTTTTAATACAACTTTCCAATAACATTTAAAATTCTGTTGTATGTATGCTATTATAAAGATAGTTATAGCCACTAGGTGCACTCTGACCGAGGGGTCAACCACTTGCCGCAATACATGTACATTTTGGCGGCAATCACACGCAATCCTTAGCAATCACAAGGAAATCATCAGAAATCTCGCAGTTTTTATTGGCAATCAGCGAAATCTTTCACAATCCCACAATCATCATCGCAGTCGTCGAAATCGAATATAGTAGACATGCTGCCATCATTAATTTGCGGGAAATTCGATAGTTATTCATACTTATTATCAGTATTTTTGTCAAAAGCGGCATTTTGAGAATTGGTAAGTGAATACGTCAATAAAGCTAGCACTCCCACTTCAAGCAAAACGAAAGAAACCCGCCCATGATTTAGTGCTAATTAAAGACAAAGTACCAAAAAGGACTAATTCTTTTTGTGGCTAAAACCATTTAGACACAATTCGCATTTCAAAATTCACTTCAAACAAAAAAGTAATAAAGCCATAATTAACTACTAATTAAGGAACTACAACTCTATAGTCGCTATTCACATATAAAGACTGGCAGAGCAAACTGGCAATCAACTTTCATAAAAATGAAAATTTTCTAAGCTGTCATTAGTACTAATTAAAAACTAATTTGTAAACCCAAAATCTTCAATTTTTTGTACTTTGCGTTCACAATGGGCTCATTGTGACACCGAAAACGATTTCATAATAGAGGCTATTATAACATCGTTTCTGGGGTCTATTTGTTTTGTAAGATTGGTAACATGTTTTATATTACATATAAACACATTTAATTTTGACACATTCTAACCTTATAAAACGTCAAAAGTCATGTTATAGCTTTACCACATGTTAAACGCAAAAATCACTAGATTGTAATGCAATGTTTTTAATAGCTTGAACTTACAATTTCTATCAAATTAATGACGCAAAGTATAAAAAATAGTATATTACACTTGTTTTATAGACGTATTGTAGCACTCATTCCTTTGGAACACTCCTCGCTTCTCTTGTCGTGTCCCAAAAAACTCGTTCTACAAGAGACCGTCTTATACAACTCGTATAATAATATGCTCTTGTACCATGATTAAAATGTTTGAATAAACGATTGTTTAAAACGTGTGCCATCTGTTTCGAGATTATTAGGAATTGATTAAATACAGTGGCGTGCGGTGAGAATTTAGACTAGGGAAGCAACCACCATTTTAATTTTAATATACCTAGGTACAGGCGCGGATTCACGAGGTGGGAGGGTAATGGGGGAAATCCCCCAAATCTAGAAATAAGTATACATAGGATAAAAACAAATAATGTTTGTTTAATTATTATTTATTAAAACAATTATTTTTCCAAAAATCCCCCCCCCAAAATAATTCTCTGGATCTGCCGCTGTTAGGTACAATAAAAAAGTGTTATAATTATTACGCTTAAAAGTTTTTCAAAAAAGAACTGTTACACTTTATACATAGGGAATTTGTTGAATATTATTGTTTATTTTAAAAACTACTACTATGTATTTACGTATAATTCAACTCGATTTTCCGATCCTTTTTAGTAAAATACCGGATGCAGGTTTTAATCTTTGTTGTTAAATTTGAAAGTTCTGGTTTTGATCTGCCTTTCTCCTTGCCTGTATGCAGAAAATTCTCCTAATTTACAAACTGAAGAACAAAATCGTCGCGATTCGGATGTATCGAAAGTACTCGAACCTTCCACCGAAGCAGCTGAATTTGCAGTCATGACGATAATGCAATTTTAAATTTGCATATAGAGCAAACAAATAGAATTATTTGTCTTTAAAAAACTCCAACTTATATAAATTGAAATAACAAAATGTTTCAAAATACAGTCTCATTCGCAGATTTACATTACTTAAGTAACATTAAACTTAACAAACACTAAATCGAACAAATAACCAAATTATAATAAATACACATTTGGGCACGGAGCACACTTAAAAATAACGATCTTATACTATGTCAACCGTAACACTATGGGCAGACTCAGCGAGGAGAAGAGCAGTAAGCAACGAAATCGGTGCTTATATGCAGTGTATGTAACACATCTGAAATGGTATTACCTTTCCGCGCAAGTTTAATGAGCCTAATTTAAAATAGTACTCTAAATAATTATACTTTTTGTTGTACGGAATTGATATTAAGCTTTAGGTTGATTAAATATTACAAATTTAAATAAATGATAACCATGATTTTATAAAAATATTTTTGTTAGCATTGGTTTTTATTTTTAATAAATTCTTAATGGAAGCATTGCTTTCATTGCTTCCATGGACCGCACGCCACTGATTAAATATAAAAATGTCACCTGTCAACTGTGACATGGCTTATGGCAAGTATTTTGGAAGCAGAGGTGATTGCCTCGCAATGTCTTTTTCCAATCAGACTATTAAAAACTTTCCCATATATGGATCCAACTTTATGGCAGACAGTGCATGTGATACATGGTACATCGGGCGCATAGTGCAAGTTTTAGATGATCAAACATTTAAAATAAAATTTTTAAAATCTAAACTAGACGAGTATTAATATTTGGCCAAAAGAAGAGGATGTGCAGATTGCAAAAATATATTTTCCTTTTATGGGCCTATCGAATTACAGTAGGACTCGATTATCCCATCAAGCATTGAAGGATAATCGAAAAGACGGTTAGCAATAGGGAATTTTTTAATGAAAAAATGTTTTTGTTCTCAAAATTGTTTTATTTTTGGAGAAATTATATGTATGTAGTAATAGGCAATAGTCCATTTTGTTTAAAAAGCCGTGGAAAAATGGGCATTGACAAAGAGTATAAGTCTTAAAAGAAGTCAAAACTAGTTAAAACTCTAAAAATCTTTTTATACTTATGTAACGTTAAAATTAATAATCGTATATAGTTCCTAAACGAAGCATTTTATTTGTGAAGTGTGAAGTAATGTCCGTAATATCTTTATAAATGAATTTACCTAACAAACACATTTTAATTAATAGTACTGTTCTTGTAAAAAACAACGAGTACAAATACTATTGATTTTGTTCTAATCTTTAGCAATCACATTGAAAATCGCTTTTCAAACATTAGCACGTCAATGAAGAAGCAATCGCATTCTAAAAATCATCCCGCAATCGTCGGAAATCATAGGCATTGCGAAAGCAATCATTGGAAATCGTAGAGATTGTGAATGCAATCCTTGGAAATCAGAGATTGCGAAGGCAATCCTCGAAAATCATAGAGATTGCGAGGAATTCTTGGATTTCGGCAATACATGAACATTTTTTGTAAGAGTGGTTGACCCCTCGACTCTGACAAATATTGAAAGTCTTGTTGTATTCTCAGACTGTTAAACAGTGCCAACAATCAAATGGGAATAGTGGAATGCTGTATATCTTTATGCATTATTGTGTCTTAACATTCATCCAAATTTACTGAATGAACTTGCTCTATACCAGCGTTTCCCAACCGCCGGTCCACGGACCGGTGCCGGTCCGTCAGAAATTTTTGCCGGTCCGCGAAGAAATTACAATTTTCCAAAATTTTACTGAAACTTTTCTAATCCTGGAGCTAACATAGGGCAAATGGTTGGTAAATTGGTCTGAGTAAATTTACATACTAAATAGTACATACATATGTGATATATAACGGGCCGGTTCCGTACCTATGTGGTGGGGTAGTATCCAGCAATAGGTAATAAGATCAATCTTCCTTTAAGATCTTTAGAATTTTTAAGGGGGTATGGCGCGCACGGGTCTAGGCATACCGGAACCAAAAGAATTTTTGTCTTGAGTGCCCGATTAATGCGAACGATCAAAATCTTGGTTTCACGGTTTCTAGGGGCCACAAAACTTGCTTCGATCGGGACCGTTTTTTTGTGTGTCGATGCGTTGGGTAGTTCCCGTCTCAGATTTATAGTCTCGACCGTCTCCGGTAAACCGTTTAGGCAGAAGCAACAAAAAATAGTCCTTACAGTAGGTTGAAGTGAAAATCTGACCACGGAATCTTTGCCATCGCAGTACAGCAGTCGTTTCTACCGGAAAAGTTTTTTGCCGACACTCTTCCAGGGGCGGGGCTAGGGGTGGCATTGAGTTTTTAAACATGTGTTGGCGGCATTCAATGTCACGCGGCTTGCTATGAGCGGTGCATCGATTGGTTTTTCCATACCTCTAGCCCTCTCTGCTCCGTTTTTGAGAGACGATATCTTGGAAACTATAGGAGCCAAAACGACTATTTTATATCATCACTATTTATTTCAAACGACGGGCAATCTCAAAATATTTCCCCATCAAATGCCATGAGAAAAAGTTACAGCCGAAAAACTCGAAATCTCTTATTTGTTTTTTACCTGAGAATCGTTCTAAAGTAATATCGCCGCCACCAGCCTAACCGGGCTCCTAAGTGGAAACCACTTTTGAAGGTCTTATATGGTTGCCTCCGGGTCGTTTGAGCTCATTCCCGTTTTGGACCGCCGCTCCCGAAACCCACTAGACCAACGTTTTCGGTTATATCTCCGCTCCCTGTTCAGATATCTTGTTCTGGTTTTTATTGATGAATTGCCCTATGCGTCTAGAACCCGGTTATGGTCTTTGGCGCTGCACCCCGCCTTGCGATCGTTTCTTCGTTTGGCGAAAAGAGAAAAACTCCGACCTCCCGGACCCACCGATTTCGGGCTGTTTTGGTCGTTCGAAGTTTGGTGTGCGGGAAGCGGATGAGGTACGAAAACCGACTTTTGTTATTATAAAGAATGGATATTTATTTATTTTAGATTGTTTTTGTACAGTGTAAAAGTAAATTTATTATTATAAGATTTATTTTGCGAAATGTTTTCTTTAATTTTTTACCTTACCAGTCTGCAAGCAGATGATACATCGTTTGGCGGTCCTCGAACAAAAAAGGTTGGGAACCGCTGCTCTATACACTAGTAAATAATTTTCAAAATCTTAATCATAAAGATAATAAGGATTTTCCAAACCATTTTAAGGAGGATTTAGGTAACTGTTTCTTTTGAAGAAAATGGGAAGAAAATCAATGTAAAAAGCAGTCACTTTTTGTATGATGGTATATAAAACCAGTTGAGACTGCGCAGAGCTAACATTGCCATGACGAACAAAAACAACTGTATACTTTATAAATTAATTTATTTTTGAAAACTAATGTTGACTTAACACATTAGTTGTCATAAAAACTAAAATTCTAAGTCCTAAGACTTTTCGTTAAAAAAAAGAAAAGTTGCTAAAAATGTTTATTTTTTCGTAAATTTTTAAAAAATACAAAAATTTTACACATGTAGCAGTTGGTTTTAAAAGTGTGGTCCCTTTTATTAATGCTCTTAAATCCCTGTTCAACAAATATACATTATTTTGTTTTATTATTCGAATTGAATTTTTAAAATTTTCAATTTCTTTTTTGTGCGTAAATTAATTAAAAAAAAAATAAGCTGCAAAACAATACCGGGATTTGAACCGATGATCTGTTGCACAGAGATACGGTATTTTGTCACTGTGCTATACCAGCTTTGCCTTTATGATCGTCTTACCAATCTCTTCTTATAATTACATCTTGTGTTTTTCGGTTTTTCATATTAATAAATAAAATTAGGATCTTATTTAATTAAAAACGTGTTTTGTTATAGAATCACCTATAAAGCTGCAAACTTAACAAGAAAAATTAAACTTTCCGCTATTTTACGGATTTAATCTGAAAAGAAATAATCTAAAGGTATAACATTAGGTATAGATTATTTCCATAATAGTTAGCATCATTGTGATTTTTTTTATAATTTGAATATTTGTATGACTAATTCTTGTTCCTAATTCAAATAAAACCGGCGAATTTGATGAAATTTTAAAATAAATTGCATCAGAAATATTTCAGTTTAAATTTAAGTTCGGTCCTGATATATTTAGGCAACCCAACAATCACCTGTGCGCACAGCTGATTTTCTAAGTACCTATACGAGTCTCATTTAATTTGTCTTTCAGTTTACTTATGTATCTATTATAGCATAATAGATTAAGTTCTTACCATGCATACTTGTCGTGTCAATTTCTTGCTTTACAGCTTTAGTTGCTTGACTAATACTTTGAAATGCTGCCGTTTTTCCTAATTCTTGAGCTTTTTCAGAAATACTCGACGTTACATTTTTACCTATATCTTCAGTGAATCTACCAGCTTTTTTGGCTATATCAGATTTACCAGCCTCTTCTATAACGTCTTGAACTTTTTCTTTAATCGTACTTAATTTCTCTTTAAGAACTTCACTACCTGAATCATTTTTATTATTTATATTAACTACTATTTATATCTCTTTATTTATATAATAAGACAAACCTTTACTAGCTTCCTTCTCTACGGCTTCAAATTTTTGTCTAGCAGCTTTCAGAGCATCACTTTGTTCTAATTTGTCCGCCTCATCGCGGAATTTTTTCAAAGATTCCTTCATCTCTTTATTCTTCGCAATTTCTTCACGAAAATTATCGTAGAGTCTTGAGAAGAAGGATGACCGTTTTGCTTCCTTTGAGAAGAGTCTTTTCTGCAAGTTTAGGGATCGTTTAGTTTAGATTGCTTAAATAATTGATAGGGTACTTACGCCATGCTGTATTTCTTTTAGTTGTAGTCTAATGACAGTTTGATTCAGACGATGCATAGAAGTCACCGGTATGAGAAGCTTCCGACAATGATGCTAATAAAGTAAAATAGTAGTAAAAACACGAAAAACGAAACTAATATCAATTAATTGTAATATTTTGCAATATAACCTCACTTATTAGTAGTGGAATTAAATAAGAAAAATGTGTTATAGTAATATAAATGATTAAAATAAAATAATGCAACCTACCATAATTCTATATTGTTGCAGTTTGTAAATTCTTAATAAAATAAAAAGATTAAAAATACTTCTTCAACTTAACATGACCTCCTCATGTTGGGGTTATGGTAGCAGACGGTAGAAGGGATAACCATTTTTAACGTCACACTTTTTTAATAATTTTTATCAGTTCGTATCAATTTTACCTTTAACAATAATTTTTTAAGATTTTCTAATTTGTAATACTATTTTAATAAGTGTTTTATGTTATTAAAACTAATGATTTACACGAAGAATGATCAATGATGTTTTAGCAGAATGAAATAAATTCTAACCTAAGAATTTGACACTGACATCCTCCTTATTTATAATAATAAATAAAATATTAGTAATAAAAGAATATTTCATTAAGATGGAAGAGCCTTTACCAAGCACAAGCAAAGTTATAGATCCTACAACAGAAGACTTATCAGAAAATGAACAAGAACTTGTACAAAAAGAACAAAAACCTGTAAATGTAAACTCTGTAAATAACTTTAATTTGATACGAAATTTAACAACAATCAAATTTCAGATGTCTCCAGGTGCAGTAAAACTTAGAAGCTGGTTAAATAAAACTTTTCGCGTGGAAATGTCAGATGGCCGCGTACTAATAGGTGTGTTTCTTTGTACTGACAGAGACGCTAATTTAATCTTAGGTTCGTGTTCAGAATACCTACCTGAAGAAGCATCCAACTCTAGTAATGGTGGTAGTGAAGAACCTAGAATGCTAGGTTTGGTCATGGTTCCAGGAAAACATATTGTTAGTATAAGTATTGATCAGAATGAATCGTTAACATCGGAAAATGTGATGAAACAACCATTGACACATGAAATCAGTGCTGAGGATGTTATGTGACTAAAGATCTTTGTTTATATATTGTTTGTGTGGTGTATATATGTGTTGTTACTTTAAGTAATTAAAATTGTCATGTTTATAATTACAAACATTTAAGTATTTATTTATCTAAATTACATTTATTTGAAAAAAACAATAAATTAAATTAAGTAATTGCTATTTTAGAATATATTCTTCTTTTCCCATTTATACTACGATCACCCACATTTTGATTAGGAATTCTGTAACAATAAAATGTACATAAGCAAGATTTATTTTTTAAAAAGAATTAAGTTTCTTAACACTTAAGTTTCAGTTCACTATAACTTGAACTTCAATTTAACAAATTAACAAAAATTGAACAAGTTACGAACATAACAAATTTGATATGGTATGGTAAGGTCATATGATTGAAGGTTATTAATCTTCTACAATAACTCCATTATTCGTGCACAACTTTTCAACGAAAGTTTTCCAGGTGTCTTTATTTTGGGCCGTTTGCTTTACTTGACTCCATGTTACATTAATCTCCTTACATTCTTTCAATACATTTCTCTTCCATGTCAGGTTAGGTCTGCCCTGCTTCCTTCTTCCTTTGACGGTGTACTCAAGAGCTTGCCTTGTTATGTCTGAGATTGGCTTTCTTAAGGTGTGCCCAATCCAGTTCCATTGGTGTCTCTTTATACTTATGAGGATGGGTTCTTGGCCAATACTGTTCCATAACTCTGTGTTCGATATTACAGTTGGCCAGTATATTTTCAGTATTTTCCTTAAACACTTGTTAATGAAGGTTTGAATTTCCTTAGTTTGCTGCTCATTTAGTGCCAATGATTCAGAACCGTACAAAAGTACACTGATTATATTTGTATTGAAGATTTGGATCTTGGTATTTCTTGAAAGTTCATTTGATGCCCAGATCTTTTGTAACATTTTAAAAGAGGTTTGTGCTTTACCAATTCTCACTTTAACGTCTGCTTGACAGCTCCCCTTTCCCTGTAATGTACTCCCGAGATAGTTAAGACTTTGGGCATTCTGTACCTTTTCTCCATTTAGTACTAGTTGTCTGGTATCGTTTTAGCCGCATTTTGCTTTAATAAATTTAGTTTGTTCTGCAGGTGATCCCTTTTCTCCGTTATGAGGCAAACATCATCAGCATATTCAAGATCTTCAAGTTTTTTGTCGAATCTCCAAGTTAGTCCTCTTCTGTTATCCACTGATTTAACTATTATCCAGTCTACTACTAATAAGAATAGAAGGGGGGACAGTATACTTCCTTGTCTGACCCCGGTTTCAATTGCAATACTCTCTGATATCAGTCCGTTGTGCATTATACATTCTTGTACAGCATTTTAATCATTCTAATATATTTGTCAGGTATTCTTTTAGGATTTCCCACATCATGGTTCTATCTATTTTGTCAAAGGCTTTGGTGAAATCGACAAAACCTAAGAATATGTCCCTTTGCCATTCATTGCTTTCGTCAATTATAATTCTTATGGCCGGTTTCACAAAGCTTGGTTAAACTCTGATTAACTTAATTGTGATTAAATTTGAAATCTAGAAATATGATTAGATAAAATTCAAGGTTTGTTAAATATCAGCCAATGAAATTTCTGGATTTCAAATTTAATGACAATTAAGTTAATCAGAACTTAATCAAGCTTTCTGAAACCGCCCATTAGTGTGATAATATGATCTATGCATGCTTTGCGAGGTCTAAAACCTGCTTGATTATCCCTTAGCTTATCCATTGTCTCTTCTTTTAGTCTTTCTAGCATAATTCTTGACAGGATTTTGCTCGTCGTGTTAAGAATTGTTATGGCTCTCCAATTACCACAATTAGTTCTATCTCCCTTTTTTGGGATTTTGATAATTAGGAATGACAAAACCATGATCATAAAGTTGGAGGAGTAGGTGGAAATCTGCGGGAGCCAAATCAGGCAAATAAGGTGGATGCAGAATGATTTTAAACGTCGGTTCTGTCAACTGTTGTACTTGAATGGACCGCACGTTATCATAGTGGAACAACATTGTTTTCTTAATCATTCCGTAATATTTTTCCTGAATTGCTGCTTTCAGCTTGTGCAAATTTGCTGTGTAATATATTGGCCAGTAACCGTAACGTCTTTTTTCTTTCAAGAAAATCAATCAGCAAAATCAGTATATAAATATAAAGTACGTGTTTATAAGGGATGCTCACGGCTTCTTCAATTTCAAGCATCTTTATTTAGCCACTTTATCAACAATCTCTGGGGTGATTTTGGCTTTTTTTGGACGTCCTGAACGTGGTTCATTGTTTATGTCTACGGCTGTGTTTAAATTCCGAAACCCAAGAACTCACGATGGTAATGATTCCTCAAGAATAGCATCCAACCTAGATTTAATTTCTGTTGCAGTTCTTTCTTCTAAATGAAAAAGTTTAATGAACAAGCCCGAATTTAGTTTTTTTCCATATTGAAAACGCACAAAGGTGTTTGATTTAAATGCTTCTCAAAAACAAACAGCCTTTGTCAGGTAATCCATTATGAATGGAGTTATTCGGTTTGTTTGGTTAACAAAATTATAAAAATTTTTTTTACATCAATTTTACTCGGAAAACCTCTTCTGTGCCATGTTAGTAACCATTTAAATAATAATTTTTAGCGAAATATAAACAGAATCAAATCATATAATAATCATATAACAAAACAGAGAAATAATTCACTGAACCATGATTTGTTTGGTTAAATTGGTGGTATGGCCAAAATCAGCTTTTTTAATCTTTTGCTTTAACGAAACTGTAAAGTTGATATGGGGATTGAAAATTCTATTGTTAACTGCAATTTTGGCATGCCATCATCTATGGCGTTTAAAGCAGTCTTAACTTTTCCTCTTATTTATATCTTTTTAGCAGGTGCCAACAACTGAAATCAGTAAGATCGTGAAAAACAGTGATTGGCACAACCCTGCCAACTACTGTTGCAAGATAAATTTTGCGACTGCAGTGGTTGGTATCTAAATATTTTTAGTGTAGAATTAAGATATTTCATATTTCTTTTATGAAAAAGGCTTAAAAATACGCGCTTACTGCAAGATAATAGTAAAAAAACTGAAAAGTATAAAATTACTAGCAAATACCCGGCGCGCTTTGCTGCGCTTTTAATTAAATTTGGAAATGATTTCAATAGTCAATAAGTGCATTAAGTGCAAGAGATGAACAGAACGCCATCTATTGTTATCTATTTAAGTTGCTGTTGGTATAAATCGAGACCACGATGGCCGACAGAGTCCAATTTGGTCTTATTTTCTATTCTGGGCCAAGACCTTTCCAATGATACCAATTTCATCCAAATCGGTCCAGTGGTTGCGGAGAAAATCGCATACATATATACAATCTTTCCCTTTTATATATATAGATATTAAAATAATAACATTTATCCATCTTAGCTGTATATGCACACAAATACTCCAAAATACCTGAAGTACGTTATTTTTCGAATGCGTTGAATTCATGTGACAGAAGAATAATACCAACTGAGGAATTCACAAGTTTTTGTTATATTATGGCTAACATAATAAAATTTAAAATAAAACAGAAAACTAAAGAATCTGACACATTTTAAGATGATTTATAACTTACTGTGCCAATTTCTATAGCCCTGCCAACGACCGTCATCCTTACCCTATAAGGTGTTCATAAATTTGAAGGAGTGAATTGAAATTCTCACTTAAAAATCTGTTTACTGATTTGGGTAAATTGTCACTGAGGGGCAGGTCACTTCATAAATAGATGTATAATTTCAGAAAAAGTATTTATTTAAATACAGATAAATAAATACATTAATATACTTTTTATTGTTTCTAGCCTTATATGGTGAAACTCCATAATCATGAAATAAACAAAAGATTAGTAAAAGTTTTTCAAAATATTAAATTCCTACATTTTTGTAATAACAAACACAAATCGACATTTTAGAAGCTTTTGATATATACAAACACAAGCTCAGCGTGCCTTTAATGAATAAACAGATTGAGCTCAGTAATTCTCCATTACTGGAATCTTCTCTTTTTTTCTAGTTATCTATTTTTTGTATTTACCTTAGCGACATGTTTGTTTACAGTAACTCATAAAACTATTCGTACTGCAAGCACAGTTTATATTACTAAACTAATAATCAAGAATAATTTTTCCAATAATATTTCTTTATATATAATTATAATTCATTAAGTTCTAACTAAAGAATAACACAAACCAACAAGAAAAAGAACAATCAATATTAAATAAATAATAATTATTTCACTCTGTTCGCCCAGTCCAGCCCACAAAACTATTCGTACTTTTATTCTTAATTAATTATTCGGCAATATGTGATTTAGGTAAAAATATAATTAGTATTTCGTTGGTCCGCCTTTTGCTTCTATAACAGCTTGCAACCTTGTTTTCCTACTGTTAACCAAAACTTCAGTCTCGTCTGATTTAATATCGTTCCACACTTCAAAAACCTTTCTTTCAGCATTTCTTTGCCACTGATGGTATGTTTATGAAGTTTTCTATCAATTTCTGCCCACAAATTCTCTTATCGGATTGAACTCCGGACTCTGGGGAGGTGTTGCAAGAATATGTGGGCAATTATAGAGTATCCATTGCCTTACAATAAATGCCTTGTGCTTAGGGTCATTGTCTTTCAAATATTTGTACTGTAACTTGTAACCCATACATCCCCATACCATTACTCCACCAGCACTGTGTTTAAGAGTAGGTTTTAAATTTTTAATATTTAAGGCAGTATTGGGTTTTCTCCATACAAAATTCCTACCATCAAACCCGAAAATATTAAATTTACTCTCGTCTGAAAATATAACCTTTTTCCAGAATGAAATATCTTTATTTAGATATTTCTTGGCGGAATTTATCCGCTTGTGACGGTTTGATTTGGAAATGTATGGATTTTTACGGGGAACTCTACCGTTAAGATCGTAATCTCTGCCAAATAAGGAGCACTTATGAAAGAATCTTTCTTCACTTGACGCAGTAAGCTATTCTGTTCCCTTTCCGTTAAAATCTTCTTACGTCCTGTTTTGTGTCTATCAGAAGCTATTATTCCATCTTTTTTAATTTTCTTAATGACATATTGTACAGTAGACTTACTTCGATTAATTAGTTCACCAATCTCCAAATATGATCGCCCTTCACGATGCCATCTGCAGATCATTTCGCGTTGTTCTAAACATATTTATTATCTATGGTTCTAACTGATTTACTTTCCTTTACGGCCCATTATTATTTTATTGCTTTAGTTAACACAAACACTCGCATATGTCAAATACTGTGTAGTAATTAATCAGAATAAACATTTGGCACATTTTCACCCAGGTATAGCGATAATCTTTACTGATAAGTACCGAATTGTTTTATTAAATTGTATATTTTGTACAACTGGAGACTTAAATAAAACTAAACCACAAATATTATCAAGAAAAATATGTTTTATTTATATCTAGCTCGCCTAAGTTGTAACTGCGTAGAGGGTACGAATAGTTTTGTGAGCTACTGTATATTTATACAATTACCTTTGATAATGACAGCTTAGCTGTCGAAACAATTGCCAGGAAGATTATAATAAACTTGTGAACCTTTAATTAATCTTTTATTTATTACATAAATATACATTTATATACTTTTAAATATAAATAATTAGATTTAAATACAATAAAATCTATTTACATACATTTAAATAGCACACAGTCGATGACATCAAACTGGTTCTCAGCTAATAAACTTAACCTAAATCAGGATAAGACAACTAAAATGATTTTTTGTATCAGGTCCTTAAATGAGGATTTTACAAATGAAGAATGTGTTAAATTCTTAAGGGTTTGGCTAATTTCAACTTTGGCATAGGAGACACACTGTATACGAATTTCAAAAAGCCTATCAAAATCAATCTTTCTTATTAGGAACTTAATGAATGAAGTGTCTTTGGATTTGGTTAAACTTGTTTATTTTTCTTTATTTCATTCTGTGTGTTCATATAATATCGTAGCATGGAGGCACTCCACACATGCAAATGGCATTTTTGCTATCCAAAGAAGGGCTCTACTCATAATGACTGAACTTGGTTACCGAGATAATGCCAGAAGTAAATTTAAGGAAATATGTATCTATATTAAAAATACCATCTCTTTATATTCTATCGACACTTATGTATGTTAAACAAAATATACAAAAGCATACTGGTGTTCGCGAGATTCATAAATCTTCAACTAGGTATAAAGAAAATAAAAATTTAAAAATTGACTTTCTAAGACTAGAGAAAAGTAAAAATTCCATAACCCAGACAGCACGAAAGTTTTCAGCAAAGCCTTTCGCTCAACTTTTATTTGCGAACATAAATTTGCGTTAGCAATTTTGTAGCAAATTTATTTTGGCTTGTCCCGGCAAAGATGCGCGCGTCGAAGATAGTTCAGCGATTGTCCACGCAGTAAGCAGGCATTAGTGCTCGCTAATTCGCCATTTTACATTGTGATTATTTGTGGTTATCGTTATCTGGTGAAACGTGAAATGTGAAAACTAAATTGAACAAGTGAAACAACCCTTTTCAATGAATTTGGTAACTACGGAATCTTCTATTACTTACCTAGTTAATATCATTTTTGCTTAAGTGTATTATTATTAGGTGTATCTTGTTAAATTGGTATTTATAAATCTTGTTGAATTCTTTCATCCACGTGCAGAACATTAGTATACCTTATACATTACTATGCATTATCAAAGTAAGTAAAAACAATTTTGTGTTTCAGAGAACAACACGAGCAAACAGTCGACGTGGAGGTAATGGATGGCACACGGATGATAACAACAAATGATAATAATATATTCTATAAATAAACGATTTATAAATAAATTTTTTCTGTTTATTTTTTCATAAGCGTTCCTCCATACTCGCAACAATGGATAATACTACGGTTTCCATAATTCTATAAATTAAAAAAAATTTAAAATCAAGTTTATTACAAATTTTTGGTAAATATTTGTAACAAATTTTATTTTCATAATTTGCTTTAAGTTTGCAGGGACAAATTTTTTGCAAATATTTTGAACAAATTTGTTGCAAGTTTGTCATGGGGAAACTTCAATCTTTTCCGAAAATTTTATGCAAATATTCATGTTTGCAAAGGCAACTTTTCTGCAAATATTTTGGTTTGCAAAGGCAAATTTTTGAAAGTGTGCTGCAATTTTTATTTGCTATGTGGGAAGTTATCACGGACTAAACTTTTATAATAGTTTGCTAATTTACATAAAAAATCTTGCTGAAAAGCAGTTTAAAAATGTAATAAAAAAAACAAATTATTAGCAAAGACGTACTACTCTTTTGAAGAGTTTTTAAATTGTGAAAATTTTTAAAGTGCAATATTTTTTCTGTAGATAGTACTGTTTGTTATTTTTTTGTACTCAATTGTTATACTTTATACTTTTTATTGTTGACTTTTGTAAATCGATATGGATGTAAGAACGAATAAAAAAAAATAATAATAATAAAAGTAAGTACCTGTGGTGGGCAAACCATGGGTTTTTGGACTTTGTGTCCCAAAAAACTTTTGATCGGGGAGTCAATAACAATAACATATCAAAAATTCAGCCAATTTAACCGGGGGCCAGTTTCCATATGATTAGTGCAGGGTCCTTTAGAAGTAAATGACACCCACTATATGAAGCTTATGGTACTTACGTATAATTGCATCTGCCACCATCTACATTGTTTACATTCTTTTTTTAACCAAATAACTATGCAGGCTGTTGCTGAAAGTTTCATCTTTTGTTAAATAATCACCACAAAATTATGGGACCAAATAATATGCAGCGACGTTCAGATTACGTTATTATGCCATATTTTTATCATGCAGCAGAAAACTGTATTAAGCAATGGACAAACTGTTAATAACAGTAGCTGATAAGAAAACTCCAAATGAGATGGAGTTAATAGTTATTAATTCTCAAAAGAAGATCGAAGACATGGAAGTGAAATACCAAAAAAATTTATTGGTTGAATCTGTGAAAACAATAATGTTCACTTCAAAATTTGTACAAATGATAGTAGTTTAGCATATAGGGTTTAGCTGCTTCAGGTTCTCAATATTACAGACTACAAATATACGAAATACCTCTACAGCATGAGGTACAAGAGGACGGATTATGTATGTATCTAAATATACGAAATCACAAATCTGAAAGTTCAGAAGCTTCAATAATGTTAGGACTACTGACTTTGAAACTACATATATGTATAAATACAAAGATTAGTTAAAGTTTCACAAGTTTTATTAATATCTTAACCTGACAATATAGTTTCGACACTTTGTGTCATTATCAAAGGTAGATAAGATTGATAAACAAACACGTTGCTAAGGATAAATACATACAGAAAATAGGTAACTAGATACAATACATAATAAAAACTAAATATCTAACACTTCTAATAAAGGAGAATTACTAAGCTCAGTTTGTTCATTCATTAAAGGTACTGTGCGTTTATGTCTGTATACTTCAAAAGCTTCTAAAATGTCTAATTTGTGTTTGTTGTTGCAAAAATGTAAGAATTTAATGTTGTTTTGAGGTGTCATTGGGTGGTTCTGTTCCAAAATGTGTTTGGCATAATTCGATTTTTCTGGATGTTTAAGTCTATAAGAGCGTACGTGTTCTTTGTATCTTGTGTCGAAATTTCTAAGTGTTTGCCCAATATAAACCGAGTTACAAAAAGAACAATTCAAACGGTAAATGCCGGATTTCATGATATTTTGTGTTTTGTCTTTAGCATTGAATAAAAATGAAAAGGTGTTGGTGTTAGTTTTATAGGTTATTTTGTAACTGGTGGTTTTTCTTATTATAGTTGCAATTTGTTCTGATATCTTGCCAAAGTATGGTATTGATATGTAGTTTGTGTCTTGTATTTGAGTGTCAATTGGAAATATTCTTTTGAGAGCTAACCTATAATCTTTTTGTTGAATTAAAGTGTCAATCATGTTATGGTTATATAATGGTTTGCATGTGCTAATTGTTTGATGATTGAAATTTCTTTATCAAAATGTGATCGTTTCATTGGAGTAGTTAAAGCTCTTAAATTAGATTAAAGTAGTTAATTCTGAATGTCTAAAATTATGCCTGAAAACTTTGAAACTTTTAATTTATCAAACCTTCAAAATTTAAAAACCTGCTTTGAAGGTTTTAGTGTTGAATTTTTTAGGCAATTATCATAATCTATAAAACCTTAAAAATTTTAAATCTGAACCTTTTGAAAAACTTTATTGTAGGAAACTGTTATACTAGACTCCTACATTCTGAGTCTAGAATCTAAGATTGGCATATTTAAATACCGTCTATAACTATAATTCTTTAAAATGCAGTATTCCAATTTTAAAATCATGGCATTCCAAAAATACGAAGTTTGATAAGCTAAAGTCCTGAAACTCTTTAGAGTTTTATAAATTTAAAATGCAAGAACCTAAACCCTTAGACTTTTTAAAACAATGAAAGTTGGAAACTTTAAAACCATATGAATCAAAATTTCTAAAGCTTTTGAAATCTACTAAACTACCTAAAACCGTGAAAATTTGAAACTCGAAAACATTTTTACATTGACGCTCTGAAGTTGAAAAGTCTAAAATTCAATCTTAAAACATTATAATTTTAAGTAACCATAAAATAAAGTAATTTTGAAAATGAAGCACTACTTCAAAATTCAATATCCAATTTTAGTTACTATTTCTAATGGTTTCCATATCTGAAATGTTTAGAAATTAGAACTTTGGTATTACTTGTAAACTCTAAAACAATGATATTTGAATTGAACATTTTGTAACTTTGAAATCTTTAATAAATTTGTTAAAACCTCTCACCTTGTTAAAATTACTGTAGCGATTGAGCATGCTTCGAGTATACCAACAGATCAAAAATTATTAGTATTGACATATTTATTCTCTTTGCTAAAAACTAAGTACAAAAATCAATGTTCTTAAGCTGATTAAAAGTTATCAAGTTAAAATCTTTGATAAAACATAATAGCCCAAGAGCTGGCGACCAAAAAGTGTAAGAGTTTTGTAAAGGCTAATATTTTAATATTAGCTTATATTTAGGGTGTAAATAAATATCCTACACAAAATAAACTCGGATATGGGGACAACCGGTGTCAGCACCGCTTGAAAGTTGTAACAAGAAGTAGCGTCATCTAAGTGTTTTCTAAAAGCTGAAAATTGATTACTAAGCAGTTTATGTAATAAGAAACTGGAAAGCAGTCGTCAGACAGAATAATGATCGAACGCGTTGCATCAGCACCAATGCGGTGGTCGCCTGTCTTCAAAATGAGGTCAATGTAAAGAAGTGATTTGAAAAAGCTGAAATTTGGTACAGTGTTAATTTATTGAATATAATTTCTGAAAAAAACAGTCAGACTTCATTTTGATAGAACCGAGCTAGTCAGTAGTCGCTAGAAGTAACGACTAAGTCTGCTGTTTTTTTGAGAAACTATATTCAATAAATTAACACTGTACCAAATTTCAGCCTTTTTAAATCACTTCTTTAGATTGACCTCATTTTGAATACATGCGACCAGCACATTGGTGCTGATGCAACGCATTCGATAATTACGCTGTCTGACGACTGCTTTCCAGTTTCTTATTACATAAACTGCTTATAGTGATCAATTTTCAGCTTTTAGAAAACACTTAGATGACGCTACTTCTTATTGTTACAACTTTCAAGCGGCGCTGACGCCGACTGTCCCCATATCCCAGTTTATTTTGTGTAGGATATTTATTTACACCCTAAATATAAGCTAATATTAAAATATTAGCTTTTACAAAACTCTTACACCTTTTGGTCGCCAGCTCTTGGGCTATAAGCCCATCATCTATAGGTGTTTTCTACAAAGCCTGACAGGCAATTTTGAATGCATCATTCATCAACATCCGTCAATCCAAAATCCACCAGTTCCCAAAGATCTGAAAAAATGTCTTAAGCCTAGATCACAGGCTTGCAAAAAAACATTTTACCAAATACTTTGTTTGTACCCAAATAAATATACTGAGTCATATTGCTTTTGGCAAGCCAGATCTCTGAATCTAAGTATACCAGCAATTTTTCAAACTCCAAAACTTTTTTGTGTTATTTCTCACACACCACATGCCAGCTACTTTAAAACCACTTGTACTAATTACTGGACCGTGCGCTATATATAAATAATGGGCTCTTCATGCATACTGTTTATATCGACAATTGGCCATTGTATATACACATTAATTGATAATTGCTAATCATGTTTATGTTTTTAAGTATGTATCTGTAAAATACCGGTTGCTCCATTATATTTTGACCTTTTATAAACCTATATAACTTTTGAACTAATTGAGATAATGAAATTCTGTGTTCACCAGTCTTTTTTTTATTTTTTAAAGTTTTTCTCTGAGTATCCATCGTTTTTTGCCCACTTGAAATCACATAGCGTATTTTTGGGGATAGGGCAACTTTGTGATTTCAAATGAAACACCCCCACATATTTTTTCTCATTTGAAAAGCTCATTGTTTCCCTTTTCTAAAAGTGCCATGGTTATTATACAGGGTGATGGTTTTATAAGCTCTTAAAATGAATACTACATGTTATTGAAATGCTATGAAAAAAAAGTCTTTAAACATTACCCCCGAGTAGTTAAGTATAGAAGCTATGACAACTTTGTAAAACCAATAAAACAAATGTATTCAAGTTGATGGACGGCATTTTGAATATCTTTTATAACTAACTAATGTTTAGTGATTTGTTTATTTCTTAATTGTTTAATATTTTATAAGTATCCTGCTACCCTTTGTTAGATCGAGTTTCACATATACATCTTGAATATTAGCAATTGAAGTAATATGTAATGTGTTTGTGTCGTAACTAAACATGTCACATGTAACATTAAGAAATTGTCAATAAACTAATTTGACGTTTACAGTGATGTCCTCTTTAATTTCCATAGCCTACTTTATTGTGAATCATTATATTTTTTCGTAGCATTTAATAACATGCAGTATTCATTTGAATCGGTGAATGGAAGAACAGTGTAAGTCCAAAAATTACGAAATTCAGTTGAGAATATACGTTATTTATAAAAGAAAATTTTCTCAGATGCTTCACAAATTAATATATTTTTTGTACAAATTCCATGACCATGGGGAGCAAGAAAAACAACCAAGTTTTACTGAGATATTGTTTTATTCATTAAAAAAATATATAGCTGATGTTTCGCATGATTTTGTTCATGCCTCTTCAAAACTAAAAAACACAACATAAAGAAAAGGATGTAACTTACAAGGTTTAACATATTTTACACACATCAATTCCAAACACAAAACAAAACAATTTATAAATATTTTACATATAACAAACAACTCTAACAATTAAAAGATTAAAACAATTAAAAACTTCAAAATTAAAACTACACTTACCTATTAGAAAAATTGAATGTGAAAATTTCATTACATTTGTATAAAATTTGTCTAAAAATTGTTGCCTATCATCATGATAGTTGTGAATAAAATGTTAGCATTTTAAATATTTCCTATCCTTATATACCTACCTATCAATACAATTTGAAGTTAGAATTTGCAATCCTTTTTATTAAAGAGGTTATGATATATGAGAATTAACCCTTCAATATCGCTTCTTTCATTCATAGAGTTCTTGCCTTTCAATATATTAATCATTTCATTGGTGATTCTTTTTCTGTAATTAGTTTCAGTTTTTAAAACTTTTATACCATCATAATTGATGGTGTGATCATTATCAACCTTATGTTTCGTTAAAGAAGTGAATTTTGTAGGATCAAGCCTTACATTGTAACGGTGTTCATATAATCTTGTTTTTATGTATCTTTTTGTTTGTTGGTTAAGGTATTTTGTAGATTACATTTGATTTTTGATTAATACCATCTTTATCCTTTTGTTTGTCAAAAAAACAACTATTCTTGTGTTCATTATAAAAAACCGTATTAATATTTTTATTATTTTTATTATTTAAGTGTAGTTTTAATTTTTAAGTTTTTAATTGTTTTAATCTTTTAATTGTTAGTTGTTTGTTATATGTAAAATATTTATAAATTGTTTTGTTTTGTGTTTGGAATTGATGTGTGTAAAAGATTTTAAACCTTGTAAGTTACATCCTTTTCTTTATGTTGTGTTTTTTTAGCTTTGAAGAGGCATGAACAAAATCATGCGAAACGTCAGCTATATATTCTTGTAATGAATAAAACAATATCTCAGTAAAACTTGGTTGTTTTTCTTGCTCCCCATGGTCATGGAATTTGGACAAAAAATATACGTTATTCATTAAATTTCAAGCCCTACACGTTGAGCTAAAAAACAGTCCGTAATTAAGTTTTTTAGTTACGTTAAAAATGGAGGACCTGAAGAAGGTTTTACAAAGAACTTGTAAATTTAAGTTTAAAATAAAATCTTGGCAAAATTAATAAAATGAATGGAAAAAGGGTGTAAGTCCAGAAAATGTTTTTGATCGCAACTTTGTTTTTTGTAATGTTACAAAAATTTGGTTATGCTCACATCATTACTTAAACCCATAGGTATAACTTATCTCTAGACAGTACAGTCGTATTCAAATTAATTTGCAAATTAATCAGTTATATTCGTTTCCTGAAAATTATAAATTTTAGACTTAAACTCTTCTTCCATTCACCGACTCATTTTAAGAACTTATAAACCACCACCCTGTATAATAATTATGACAAGTATGGCACTATTGGAAAGTAGAAACAATGAGCTTTCCAATTGTTAAAAAATACAGGGTGTTCCATTTGAAATCATAAAGTTGCCCTTTCCCCCGAAAACCCGCTGTCATTTCCGATTAAACCGGAAGTGGGCAAAAAAGACGGTTACTCAAAAAAAAATTTAAAAAAAACCAGAAGACTGGCGAACACCGTATTTCATTATCTCAATTACTTCAAAAGTTATATAGGTTTATAAAAGATCAAGCTATAATGAGGTATCCAGTATTATTGTCTTTGATAATAAATTCCGTATTATATATTTCCTTAATCTTCTATTTTCATTCATATATCATTAAACTCGATTCTTATTTATGTAAAGTATGTAAAAATAGTAATTTCTTTTAGATACGTACTTATAAATAGCCACATTCCATTTATACTTCTGAACTAAATATTTGAATTATTACAGTTTATTCAAAACTTGCAATACTTAATTGTACTTTGAATCTTCTGTAACCATAGGTACTACACGTATTAAAAAAACTTTGAAACAATATTGCAAATGGGTACTTCATCCAGTTACTTCAATAGGTATTATGCTTATGAAAATACTTCATAATTATTCAAAACTGTTTTTAAATGGCGTTTGTAAATAGTACTTTTTCAAGGTTTCAATGTCATTGTAAAATAAAAATGAAAACCTCTAAAAACACTTTGATATTGCAATTGAATGTATTAATAATCAAATACGTACATATTGGTTACTCACAACCTTTGCAATGTTCAAGATATTAAATTAATAAACTTTTGTAATGCAATGTTGAAGTATTAAAAAAAAGGGGGGGCAAACGTAAGCAATTCAGATAGATTAATGTTCAGGCTTATAAAGTCACAATACAGGGAATTTTGGTATATAAGTAAGCAAAACAAGGCAGCTTTAATTGAATAAAATTTATTTACAATCAAACGATATAATATAAACGAAAAAAAACTCATCTACTAAGCAAATTACATTAAAATAGTTAGCTTATTTAAAATTTTTACTATTATCAAGCGGTGCGTACCCTTCTGTTTCAATTTTATGTTTAAATTGTAAATAGCTTCTTTTTCTATCGAAATGCTTCACCCATTGTGCCGTACAAGACTTTTCATACATTTTTCTAAATTCAGCACAAGGCCCACCTGTAACTGCTTCCGTTTCACCATTTTTGTCTAAACATTCCCAGTATTTATCCCTCGCACCCCAACACAAACTTCTCTCTTCTCTTGTAGGAAAGGACATGTCGTACTGAAAATAAATTTGTGTATAATAATATTCATAGTCATATATTTTTGAGTGTTGACCAATAGAATATAAACCTCACAAATCACTGATATATATTTTTGTCTCTATAAATACATTTGATTCCCTTGAACATTCTAAAAATAAACATTGTGGGTTTGAATGAATGAATTGAAACTATTTGATTGCATTTGTGATTTGCATTATTTTAATATGAATATATTGGATTAGATTTTATGGGTAGGTATCGATTTATGAATTTTGGAAAATTGATATTAAAAATCAAGACATAAAATTATTAATTTTTTTTAATTATTACAATTTGTATGATTTATGAATTTAAAAAGAAATTTTAATTGAATATTCTCAAAAAGTTTAGTATTTTTAAATAAAAAATTTAAATTATTGCCGCCTATAGGTACCTACATAAATAATACTCAAGATGAACAATATAAAATAGAAATCCCTAGAGTGGGTGGAAATAAGGTTAAGTTTGAAAAAATTTTATATTTACGTAATTTGACAATTTAAAAGTAAGGAATGAATTTATAATTTTTCTTCATAACCATTACTACCTTATTTGAAAGCTTGTTAAAAGCTTTATTGTTTTATATGAAGATTTATTTTTATTTTAGCCCAAGAACTCTACCCGTGACAGCTACCAAAGGATAAAGTTAACCTAAAAAACCCTGTTCTTTTTCCCAATCAAGATGTCTGCTTTTTGGTTTCTATTTCAAATGCAAAGAACGATATGACCTATAAATTATTAGTAATTTAATTTACACCTGCACTGATGGTCGTCATAAATACTTAAATAAAATGGAAAAAGTTGAAATAAAGAATTCTTCTGTACATAAAAAGAATTCCGAAGACTCTGGAGGAAGACACCCTAACAATGTTTCGATGGAAAAGGTTGATAAATTGACTATTAGGACCAAAAATGGATTAGTTAATGGTGTAACAGAAGAGAAGTGTAAGTCCTCTAAGAAACAGAACAAGTCGTCTGTTAATACGAATGCAAGTAAAGACTCGAAAAAGAATAAAAAAGGACATAGTTCTAGTATACAAAATAATGAAATAAATGTATCTAATTTAAATCCTTCAAAAAGAAGTAGTAGCCAAAAATCAAACAAAGTTGATTCAACAAACATAAGGAACTGCATTGACACTCAAGTTAATGAAGGATGTAAAATTGAGATATCAACAGTAGAAGCAAATAATTGTAAAGATGTAAATATTGAAATAAATCAATTGAAACCAAGCCAAAGTGAATCAAACTTAAAAGAGTCCCAACTTAATAAATCGGAAACGAAACGTAAAAAAAATAAAGCAAAAGTGAATAAATCGGAGCAGTCTATGCCAGCACCACAAAGCGATTTTAATTTACCAAAGTTTGACATTACATCTATTATGAATACGACAATTAGTAATGAAAGTTTAATTTCTAAGGTACCATTAACGATATCAGAAACTCCGTCAACAAGTCAGTTAGATACCAATAAATCATGTTTATTAGAATATCAAGATGCATCATCTGAATTTGAAAAAGATCTAATTGAAAGTATAAAGAATTTAAAAATTCAACAGGAAAATGCTGCAATTGATACTCAAAGTAAAGAAGGTAGACCTGATAAAACGGAAACGATGGAAACTGTCAAGACATTATATGAAGAAGAAGAAAATCTCTGTGATATTACATATGTTCAGTATGAATCAGAACTGCAAATGCCAATGATAATGAAGATCATTCAAAAAGACCTTTCAGAACCATATTCTATTTATACGTACCGATATTTTATCCATAATTGGCCAAAACTATGCTTTTTGGTAAGTCACTTTTTTAATTACTGTTTTACAGATTTATTATTTATGTTTACTTTTAAATAATTGTATATTTCTTCTGGTAATTTTAAACTTGGTATGAGACTACAGCTTTTAATTTGTCACTGTTTAGTAGACTTAAGATTTTAGGTTGGTATTAAACATTTTTTATGATGCTATAGGTTATGTATATGTCAATATTTTCAGTCTCACTGACTTTTAGTTAGTATGTATTGGTACAAACCAATTGGTCTTTTCTTTACTGCTCAAGAACATTACAAAATCTAAATTACACAGTAATTCTAACAGAAAAGGATGCTTTAAAATATACCATTGAGGATGCTTGGTATCGGATTTTCTGGCAATGCTAGACTAGAGCCGTATTAAATAATCAAAATTCAATTTTAAGTAGTGAAATTGAAGTTGCGGTAGGCTCCTTTTGAAACATTATATGAAATAGTTTTAAGAAAAACTGTTGAATGTAAGTACTTTCAAATATTTTATAGAATGCTCTACAGATGTTCCAGTTTCTTACTTCCGAAGAAAGCTAGGTCTAAGTAGAGTTCCTGAATGAAAACTTTTAACTGTGTTATTTTAGAGTGAGGACATGGATGTCAAAATCTATCTCTTTCTAGACCAAAACTAAGCTGTCTGAAACAGAGATATTTTTTGTCTCTTTTCACTTTAGTGACAAAATTTAGCAGCTGTCAGTTATAAATTTTAGGTTATGCTTTATGTCAGGTTTATTTTTATGCATGTAAAAGTTTTTAATGTGCACATCATCATTTATTTACTATTTATAGAGAATTTTTAAAACTACTATATATCAATTTTATATTTAATAATTTACGACAGCTTTCAATAAAGTGTTAACTGTACCCAATTTAAGATACTTTTCATGATTACCAACCTTCTAATAAATAGTTTAAAAATATGAAATGTCACTATACCTAAACCAAAAAATGAAGAAACTAAACCGAGTGAATCTAGCAGGCGCCGACTTTTGCTCTCAGAAGGTTATTTATATCTATTGTCTATGTCATTTGTTTTTTGAATTATTTTTGATGCTATGTTAAATATAGGAGCAATGAATGCATTCAGATGCTAAAGTTAGCGGTTCTCCTGATCGAATAATATATAATAATATAATAATAATTACTACAACCCATAACCTAAACCAAGGCCCCAGAAGCTATAAGCTTGTGCGGGAGGGAGGGGGCGATTATTATTATGTAGGCCCAATGTGCGGCTGCAGCCGACTTATAGATGGAACAGCGCAAATCCCACATTTGTGTTACAGCTAAGGAAAACTGCAGAAAACCTTAACCAGATTTGCCAGCGCCGGGAGTCGATCCCGGGCCACTTGGCTGAAAGTCCGGCACGCCAGACATTACCATAAACTGCTAAACAGCTGTCCAAAAGTTGCTGGATAGTTTTACAACTAAAATATCTCTGCGCTTACTTTAACACCAATTGATATTTTTTATATACATAGATTGGGTTACACACTGCTCCTGACGAAAACCTCAGCAACTAACGCTATCATTCAGGGAATCAGTAATTGCTGTGACCTAGCTCAATTAGCAAAATTATATTCTTAGTTAAAGAGCTGAGCATCCCTGCATGCTCCCAATGTCTTCCACATCTTTCTTGTTACTTAGTAATATAAAGACATATACCATTGACTGTCCCGAGCCTTACTTTGTGAACTCCATAATTATGAAATAAATGAAGATTAATAAAAAGTAATAATAATAATATAATAATAATCTTTATTTAGAATACTAATTAAACCCAATAATATAAAATAAATAAACTTTCATTATAACAAAATGTGTAAAACTTATTAAATAAAATAAAGCAAATAAACAGATAGTTAAATGTCCAAAAATAAAATTAACACAAAATCAAATAAACAAAAAGTAATTGACCAAAAAACGAAGTTTTCTTTTTTAAATATATTGTGTATTGTCAGATCAACATACAGATGTTATACATGACATTTATAATCTAGCTAGTAATTGACAGAATAATGACAAGACTATACTAATGTCTCAGACAGGTCAAATTAAGTTTATAACTGTTTAAGTATAATTGTTAAGGATTAGGCTAGTCACTATCGTCTTCGGAAGCTATAAGATCTCGCGGCATTTTTCGTTTTAATTAAAAAAAAAACGAATTTAACCAAGCATATATTTTTTTAATTCAATCTTAAACTTATTAATTGAACTTATATCTTAACGCTACATTTAATTCATTATACTTACACTCAGAGAAAAATAATACTTGTAGTAAGAAAATCGTGCATTAAATTAAGAATTTTGAAGCTGTTTTAGAACCTAAGAAGTTTCTAGTTTCAATTTAAGAAATAAATAAGAATAATATTCTTGTTTGCAATTCAAGAATATGAGAGCTTGAATGTAGAATAATCTATTTAAATTATGTTCTTATTTTTACATGAATTTGTTTTAATCTTAACATGAAAATTCTTAATTTAAAACATTCAACTTCTTTACTTAAACTTGAAACATTACCACTTTTAAATTGTCACATATTAATTTAAGATAACGAAATCTTAATTCAAATCAACGTGTTTCTTATTATAAACCGTCTGATTCTTGAAATAAAGAATTGTTTCTTACTTTAAGAAATGACTTGATGATGTTTTAAGCATTTTCTTTCTCATTTCAAGAAATTCCTAAACGTTGTTTTAAGCACTATTATCTTAAATTTTGTGATTGACTTTTAGGAATTAGTATTCAAAATAAAAGAAAACAATGGCACATGAAAGATTTATTTTAGATGCAACTACTTAGAAAAATACAAACACATATTTCTTTACAAAATAGAAAACTTGCCAGTCTCGAATCACATCTTAAACATACCACAAAAAAGGATTCTTCAGTAAATAATAGGAATAAAACAACACAGCCAGTCTCGGTGAATTGGCGGCTTGTAATGTTTACTTTCATAACCTAGTGGTCGCAGGTTTGATTTCCGACCAAGCTGGTAATTTTTTATATTCCCCCAGTTTCGGCTAAATTCTAGTATTCATCATCCCGAATCCTTGCCTAAAAATAAATAAATAAAAATATAAATAGCATTATATCTAATACTTAATGAATAATTATTAATACTTTAATTGATTAATTATGACTAAAGTTATAGAAAGATTACCATTAGCACACTTAACATGGCATATTTGTAAAGGAACCATTCTACTGTGGCAATCTCTTTGTCCCAAATTTTCTATTTGTCACCATTCTGATATCGAAATAAATAATAATGGTTATCATTTATCAGTTCACCCATTGCCTTTGCCAAGTTATCACTTAAGGTTAATACTTCACCACACAGGAAATATCGCGCACTCATGCTTCTATTATAACATAAAAGAACCAACTACAAAAAGTGCAACTAAGCAATATTGAACTAGTGTAAACAGCGACGCAGCTAGAAGCAACACTCAACGTTCTTGATTTACCTGCACTGCACTCTCATTTCCAGAAGAATTATTGTAATATGAAGAATTTAACGTTTTAATTTCAGAAATGTAAATGTTATACTTATTTGAAATTACATTGATTCTTATTTCAAGTACTGTAGTGCTTGAATCAATGCACAGTTTTCAAGAACATGTTTGTTCTCACATTAAGTACAAAATTTCTTGAAACCAAAAGTTAAAAATCTTGTTTTTGAACACACCTGTATAAATTGCAGAAAATAGTGTTTATTTTTAAAATGCAAAGATTCTTATTTGAAGTGGTTTAGTGCTTAAAACAATACTTAGATTTCAAGAACATATTTGTTCTCACATTAAGCATATTTTTTTTGATACAAGAAGTTAAAAATCTTCTTTTAAACTTGCGTCTCTGAATAGCAGAAAACAATGCTTAAATTGATAATCCAAGCATTTTATGTCTAGAATTAAAAATTATCTGGATCATTTTGATTTAAGGGCCAAAATACTTTTCAATGCCTAATCCGAGCAGTGGTTTAAAAAAAAATTAAAATTGAAATTAATATTTTCTTATTATTTATTGTTGATTAGAATGGTAATAGTTTAATATATAATATACTTACATTTGCAGCGATGTTTTTAATATCAGTATATTTATGGCGGTTCTAGGTCAATTTATCCCCGTAAAAATGTCTCGAACAAAAATAATTTTGCAAAAATATCCCCGCAGAAATAACCCGAGTAAAAAATATCCTCGACAAAAATATCTCCAACATAAATAACCCCAACAAAAATATCGCGAATTATACACCATTTTTAGATTAATGTAAATAAATAGTTATTAATAATATAGAAAATTAAATTTTATTGTTAATAATATGAATTGCTCATAATAATAATATTTATAAATATTCTCTTAATAAATACTAAATATAAACTTAAACAAAATATAAGGCATTACAATAAGAGATAAAGAGAATACAATTCAAAAAGCTAAATTATGAGCAACAGCAATTAAATAATCTAATGATTCATATTCTGGGTAATTCTGGACAATTGTTTTGAATCGATTATTATCAGGATATTTTTTTATTTAGTATTTATTGTGAAAATATTTTACAACAGTATTTTTGTACCAAGATTAATAACGAAAAGATTGGTAGAGACCAGAAGATATAATCTATTAGTATATGGTTATATATTATTTCCTCTTTGCAAAAATATAATGTTAAAATTACGGTAATGCTTCCTACGCGTATAAAATAGAGTTTTTTTTTACATAAAGTTTGCATTAGAATTTCTCTGAAACTATTCAATTATATTTAAAACCAAGGTAAGATTTGGGAACCTTATTCAATGTAACTTGACATAAATATTTAAAATTTGTAAAAATAAAAATTTAAACAAAAGATTTTTAGTAAATTAGAAAACCTTGTGGTAACGCTTCCTACATCACTCTTCCTATGCATCGAATTGCTCAGTAATAATGAATGGTAAATGAATGCAAAAAAGAATTATTAAGTTGTGCTTTATTTTACAAGAACATAACAAAAAGAATCTATGACCAAACGAATTAATTCATAATGTTTGTAATGACATCTTCTAATGAAAAATAATGTATTTCCCTAATATTCTTCACTTCTTTTGCAGTTGCAAAAATTTTCTTGAGATTCATCTTTACACCAAAAGCTGTAAACTCATCCTCGGAAAGTGTGAGAACTTTTACTTTTGATTCCGAGCATGCAGCCGTAAAGTCATCTGCATTTTGAATAGTGAACTTGCCACTATTTACTTTATTGATAGCAATTTTCTTTACAGCAGCACCGATTCCATCTACTACCCCCTTACCATGGGATTCAGTGAAAAATGACCACTGTAAATTAACATTAACGTCTGCTTGAAAAGCTTGCAGTAATTTATAATGTATTTGTTCTTAAATTGCTGTACTGCATTATCACTAAAGAAATAAACATTTTTGACCTTTGCGTCTAGTTGCTTCATAACGGAATCTATGTAAACTGGTACATAATCTTTAGTGTGTTTAATGTTGTCAGAAAAAATGGCAATTGATTTTTTAATGCCTTTATACCATTGTGAAATGGTGAAGATAGAGATTTGGTGATACCTAAAATGGGCTGCTTGAATTTCATACTGGTAAAAGTATTTAAAATTCTTGGCAAAATCCAATTGTATTCCACAGTCTGCTTCATTAGATTCTGACATAGATGTCAAGCACGCTTTAAAGTAAGATTGCTAAGATTGTAAAGTTGGAAATTGCTTTCTTGCCAATGAAATAACATCTTCCATCACTACAGTTTGTAACGATTTTGACATTGTACAATATTTCATCTGTGATGTTGGTTTTTCCCATTGTTCCAAGGTAAGATGTCTTTCATGTCTTCGGGAACATCAGGGAGTTTTTACAATTGTTACATTTGTTTTCAAAACAATTATCACTAAGTTCTTTGAATAACACATTTTTGTATGGACTAAAATTCAATTTCATATTAATTTGTGAATCCATCCAGAAATGAGAGTGACTCCAGTGCCAATCTGAAATTTTCACAAATTTTACAAAGGCGCATTTCCAAAGGAGTTTTTGAACATTGAAAAACGTTTTTTGGCCTTAATCTACAAAAGTGCGAAAGACTGATTTGTATCTCTGGATGGGCTTCTTTAAACATGTGATGAGTCTCTTTTAGATTCTGATATAAGTATCTTTTCTGCACTAGTTCTCCAATGCCATCTTTGTTTATGATTGTCATACAATCTTTCTTATTTGCCGATTCACGACTAATATCAATAGTAGTATAAAACGCCTTGGTCGTTTTCGCAGTTTCCGTCGATCGATTCATATCTGTAAGTTGTTCTTCTTGCTGAGTTTTATTTAAATTCGCTTTAGTTTCCTTCAGCAACTTTTCTAAAATAGTTAGTCTTTGTCGATTATCCTGAGGTAAAGAATCTCTGACCTTTTTAATTACTTTTTCGTACACTTGAATATTTTTAATGACAGCGGGTGCAGCACCTTTTTCTGCAGGAAGTTTGTTTTTTTCAGCACGAAAGTTTCTTTGATAAATACGCTTTTTCTCTTTTAATTGTATTTTCCTACGACCCCATAGGAAAGCTAAAGATATCGCACAATAAGGTAGGGTTGAAAGTTGGCAATATCATGCATCTTCTAAAAACAAATGATAAATGACATTTCTGTGCGGTAAGAATAGTTTCTGTACAGAAATGTCATTAGTTTCCCCACACAAATGTCATTACTCATCGCAAAGTTTAAATTATTTCGTATTTTATTAAATATCTGTCCTTCTAATGAACCTTCTTTTACCACACCTATTCCAATTTCTTTATTTTAATTAAAAACTATCGTTTAACAGGTTTAATTATGAAAATAATTTTTATTATTAATTCTGATGTCTAGCTATTAATTGTTAACATAACCTATAGGTATAGCTTAGCAAAAGTGTCGCCTGTTTCTGCCACTCTCAACTCAGCCCTTTGCCGCGAAATTTAAATAATCTGGTATTTGGCAAGGAAAGAGAGCTTCTGCCTAAAAGTTTTAGGTGTACCCGTGTGTAGAGGGGTGTACTGTGTGGATGTGTACGCACCCGCGCTTGCACTCGTTGGCAAGCGAACGGTAGATTTCGTGTAGTGTAAACATTTAGTTTATTTGGTCTTATTATTATTGTTGCAACTTCCTGCATTGTTAGTTGTTAATATATTGAAAAATTTTAAATAAATGAGTTGCAAATAAGTGCAGTAACAGCATACAAGAGAAATAACATTAATTCTCGAGGGTTACTGATAAATTGAAATCCTAAATTATTATTTTTAGGTTTCCATTTAATAGACCTGTTATTCTAATTTATGGATTAAAGCTGAAGAGAGAAAATTGGAAACCTTCAAAGTACCTTACACAAATTGTGGAGCGATGATACTTCTAAATTGATTGAAGAAAAGGAGAAGCGAAAATATCTAGTTTCTAATAGTGCCTTCAAGTTTCTCAAACATTTGCAAAATAAAATATTAATGTGGAAATCTCTTTTTTCTGATGTTTCTTTAAATTAATTCATAGAGAATGTGCTACATGTTTATTGTATTTTGAAAATGGTTCTTAGAAGAAATTTACTTTATTGTAATTTAAATTAAAATTTGAAATAAATTATAAAAAATATGTATTGTTTTTTGGGGTCGTAGGAAAAATAGCGCACATAACTCGCAGGAAAGTGACTTTCCGTGCTCGTTATGTAATATACTATTTCAATGCATCTTGTTCTTCTTTAGAAAGACTTGATTTTTTCTGCTTTATTTTTTTTCATATTTTTTTTGTGTTTCTTTTTCTTTTTGTGTTACTCTTGTATTTTTCAACATTATTAGATCTCAATCTGTCTCGGTAGGCTTTCTGAATTTCTTTACTGGTTTTTCCCATTTTAAAATCAAACTTGTTGCTAGTTTAAGAAAAAAATAGAACCGCATAAAAAATAGATTATCATTGACAATTATTATACTTACAGTCACAATTCTTTTTATAATATTATTCACGTAAGGAACAGGGATTTTTACGTCTGTAGTCACTGATTATACTGTACTACTTTGACAAAATACTTGGAACGAAGGATTTCTAATACATAAAGCAGAACTGATTTCATTACTTGCTAAGTGCATAATAGTTCTATACCTAAACCAGGAATACACAAAATTAGTATTTATTACCCCCCTATAAACAATACGAACCGAAAATGCTCATCTGGCATCTATCACAATATATCAGTGACGCATCGTTCGCTCTGTATTCATCTTTAGGATAGTTCTTCATAAAATTCCCTTCATAAAAAAGGAATTGGGGACGCAACTGAATATTGCACTATATTTTTATTCTTCGGTTAGGTTTTATAATAAAGTATTGCATTCTAATCTTAAGTATTACTCGACCAAATAGTAAAAGATAATCTATACATCACATTAATGGTAACGCTAAGAACAAATTTTAATTGCACATAAAATAATTGGTTTTCATCACAACTAACCGAAATCTTGAACAGAGGTTTATTTTCCTGTGATTTAAGAGATCTTCTAAACAAGAATAGGAAACTGTGATTTTTGTCTTGGTTTGAAAACCTTTTTGATGGTACCGGTAACGCTCCCTACATGAAATTCAAGAAATTGCAATATTCCCTGTACGAATAAATTTATATAAACAAAAAATGTATCACGTTATTGTTGCGACTTCGAATTTCCATGTAATATAACAAAAAATCCAAATTATTGTTTTTATACTTAATTAATATTACAATTCCTGGGTACTCTTATCTTTTCCTCTTTTATAAAAAAGCATGATGACTTTTCTTCATGTTTACTATATGAAATCCATTAAAATCCCACAAAATCTTATCAGAATAATCAATTGTGATTCTTTTTTATGCGTTCTGGCACTATAAGTAATAAAAAAATCTTTAAAATTCACGATTTTACTAATTGTCGAATCAGAATAACCCATATGCATTGCCTTTCTTCTTGTTTTTTCTTGAATCATTCTTAAGGTGTGTATTTGATCTGTGACTGATCTCTGTGTCCTAAATCCAGCTTGATATTCGCCTACTTTCTGGTCTGCTATGCTCTTGAGTTTATTGTTTATGTGGACCATATTTTATAAGTCACATTTAATAATGAGATCGGTCTATAATTAGTACACTCTAGTTTATCTCCCTTTTTATGTATTGGAACGATTAAGGCTTCTCTCCACTCGCTAGGCATTACACTCGTATGCCATATTCGCGCTATTAGTTCTTGGATTTTCTTTTCTAGTCTCCTTCCACCATACTTTAATAGTTCAACGTGGATCTCGTTGGTTCCTGCACTTTTGTTGTTTTTCATTTTTTTAATAATTCTTGCTACTTCATCAATAGTAGGAGTGTTGTTTTGGGTATCCTCTGTTTTATTGATATCTCTGCACCTCTGCGACTTTTGATATTTGTCACTATCTTTTCGTGTTTTGCTTCTATTTGTAGATGGTCGATTTGGTTAATAGTTCTACCATTCGGATGTTTCCATGTTCCTTTATATATTTCTTTGTTTTTTTATGCGTAAACACTATTCTTAAATTTCTGACTGCCGAAAAGTTATCTAATCTTTGTCCATTCTCTTTAGTATGTTCTGCCTATTATTGGAAGGTTTCTTTCTTCTTTCCCTATTTTTGCATTGACATCCCCGATTATGATTTTAATATCATATTTTGGTGTTGTTTCATAGAGGTGACCTAGCCTTCTATAGAATTTCTCTTTCTCTGCTTCCTCGGCCCCCTCTGTCGGTGAATGTACATTTATAATACTAAACTTCCTTTATTTCCCCATATTTCAAAAAATTCTAAGAAGGTATTTTGTGCACTACTTGGTGATCTATAAATACAGACTATTATAAATGACCCTTCTTTACTTATTATCTTAAGTACAAGCATCCAATAACTTTTATCCTATTCAAAAGTATCAATAACTTTAAATAATAATCATTTATTACAGTTTCACAATATTTATTAAATTATAACCTGACAATTGTTTTGACATCTAAGCTGTCATTATCAAAGCTAATATGAATATAAATAAACACGTCGCTAAGTTAAATACAAAAAAATATAAAAATAATAAGAATTAAATATCTTTCAATGTAACCAACGTAACGTTCTAAAAACACTTCCAGTAACGGAGAATTACTGAGCTCAATCTGTTAATTTATTAAAGATACTCTGAGTGTGTGTTTGTATAATCTCGATAGCTTCTAAAGTGTCTAATTTGCGTTTGCTATTACAAAAATGTAGTAATTTGATATTATTTTGGGGAGTCATTATGTGATTCTGTTCTAAAAGGTGTTTGGCATAATTAGACTTTTCGGGATGTTTATTTCTGTAACAACGCACGTTTATATCTTTATATCTTATATGAAAATTTCGAAGTGTTTGTCCAATATATACCGAACTACAAAAAGAACCATCCAAAGGCTAAATGCTTGATTTCATGATATAGTAGCAAAGTAGAAAATATCACATCAGCGGATACAGATGATTTTTTAGGATATTCGCGGATACTGATAAAGATATTCAAAATCGCAGTTGACATCACGTGATCTTGAAATAATAGTTTTATCTCGCTTGCAGAGCACTAACTCTGCAAGTCACGTAATTATTTGAACATATGGGGATACAACTTACAAGGATTTACGAAACGTGTGCTTGTTTTGTTATTGTGTCGTTTGGTATAATTAAGATCCGTATAAATTCCTCGGCAAAAAGAGTTTTTACGGGTGCGGATATCTGGCTCATCCCTGATCCTTGGTAAACAGTAAGCACTCTATTATTACTGCCACTATAATTTTCTGATTTACGTAGTGTTGTACGTAGACATTGAATGCGACCAGCATCATAAAGAGTTGCAGAAAAATATCAGTAAACGAATGTCAATCTGAAATGTAAATGAACAGAAACAAAACTTGCTGGCTGAACGTAGCTGAACGCACACAGAGAAAAATGTATTTAAATTTCATCAACAATTGTGTGGTATTGTAAAACAAATTGGTCTTAAAAAAGTGACAGGGACAATTTGTGTAGAATTATAAAACAAGATTGTGTCCATTTAGTTTGTCAAGATTTTTTAAATAATGTTTTCAATTTTTTGTAAGGATGTGTATAAACTCAAATATAACATTTTGTGGAAGTCAATAGTAATTTGGTAGAATCAAATGAATAGTTGTCTATAAGTTTCCATAACAAATTGTGTTACTTATTAAAACCGAATGTGTAATGTTGTTGCATACAATTTTATACAAAATTGTACAATTGTTGCGCTAGTTGTGCCACAATTGCTTAATAGTATTTAACACAATTACTTGTTCACATTTATACAAATTGTGCAATACTCTGGCACAAATATTCTATACAGAAGGTTAGGTATCACAAATAAAATATACATTTTTATATATATTAAAATATATGTAACTAATATGTATATAACTATACAATGTACAGTATATATGTATAGTTGTACAGGTCATAGATAAGATACTATTATTAGTATATAGATGAGAAACTTTGCTAAGATTAACGCTACTTACGTTTAGTTCTCACTAGCGTCGCCTACAGCGCTACTATAATGCGCTTCCGCTATTGCGCCAATTTCAAATTTCACTTCTAAATTATTGAAAGGTATGAATTGAAACAAAAGCATTTGTAAAAAGAGATATATTGTAAAATACATAGCAAATCAAATATAAATACATATATATTGTTATGTTATTTTCTGGAGCAAATTTGTTGAGTTACAGCTGACTCCAGTAGATACAATTATAAGTTGTACGTTATTACAAATTTATGAGTTGTAATTGGAATTGTTGTCATACATAAAATGTTATAAATGAGAGATACATACAACAAAATTTATAAAAATCATTTATTAAATACAATAATGATAACTAATGCCATTAAACATGCAATATTCCATTGGATATAATATTGTAATGTATGAACAAAGAGACGTAAGTATACTAAGAGTCAGTCATGATTGATAAATATTTTGTTAAATAATAATAGACTGAAATTTTAAAAGATTATATAATATGTAACCATGGAGAGTTGAAATATGATAATTTTGGGGATCAAGAGATATAAAAAAACAAAAGAATTTTTTTGGAAACAAATTAATTTTTCTCTGTAAATGAATTTAATCAGATCACTTTCCAATTTACATGTCTATTGACGAAGTAAAAACAACTAAAATTACTATCTACCCTGGGAGGAAATGGAAAATAGAACCAAATAAATTTCCTATATATAAAAAAATATCTTTCGGAAAAATTTAAGGAAAACCCAGATCATATTACAGCAAATGAGAAAATGATAGATATTATTAATATCATTACAGAGGCAGCTAATGACACTTTCCCCACTAAAAAACAATTTACCATAAAAGGGAAATTAACTCCTCCCGTGTGATGGGACGGAGAATGTGATAAAATTATAGAAGAAAGAAAACGAGTAATCAGTAGTTATAAGGAGAATCGTACTTTAGAGAATCTCCTGAAATATCAAGAAACCCTGGCACATTCAAAACAGTTTTTGAAACAAAAAAGAGAAACAGTTGGCGATCATTTTGTAATTCATTAAATAAAGAAACATTGTGCTCAATTATTTGGAATACGCTTAGAAAGTTTAATCGATCTCCAGTTACTAAAAAAACTACGTCCGAGGAATGGATCCCAGACTTCCTACAAACTTTATGTTCAGACCATGTTAACAATAAAAAAGTATACAAAATGCAAAATGAAATTCATGCAAATAGTTGGTTAAAAGTCCCAATTACTCTAGAAGAACTCGAAAGAGCTTGAAATATTAACAAAGATTCTTCGCCGGGCTTCGATGATGTTACATACTCAATGTTGTACCACAGTCCAAATAATATTAGACATGCACTGTTAATGACATTCACACAATGTGGCTTAAGGGGAAAGATGTACCTTTCTTAAAAAATATAGTTTTTGTGCCAATTCTGAAACCAAATTCCGATCCACGATCAGCAAACTCCTATAGGCCTATTTCTTTGATTTCCTGTATTTTAAAAATATATGAGATCATAAAAACCCGATTAGACTGATGGCTGGAACAAAACAACGTGTTGCTCCCTAAACAGTACGGATTTGAAAAAAGTAAGAGTACGAATGATGTTCTATTAGATCTTATTACTAGTATTCAAGATGGATTAACACATAACATAGCAGTAGGCTGCGTTTTCCTAGATATTAAAAATGCTTATAACTGGGTTAATCTTGATATTCTAGAACAAAAAATAATCAAACTTGGAATCTCTGTTATTGTTGGAAAAAACATAGTAAATATATTTAGAGATCGTTCTGTTTATATTAGAATGGGGAACAATAAGTTGTATGGACCACGAAATGTTCTCTAGGCATACCTCAATAAGTTTGTGTGTTTTACTATATAAAAAGTAATTCCTATTTTCACACTAATTTAAAGTGGGCCAGTAAACATTACATATTTTCGGAGTTACATGGTGACCAAGGGAAAATTGCAACCCAAGGGGGGGTTGAAAATTTCAATAATTTAACTTTGTATTAATCTTCACTATTTCTTACCTTCTAGTGATACTAAGAAACTTTCTGGTTTAATAATACCAACGATTGAATATTGGAAAGTTAGTAATTAACAAATAAATCAAACTTTTATACATGAAAAGACATGCCAGGGTAGAGACATTTTCAGCATTCAAATATTTTTTCTAGAAAATTGTAAATACTTTTCCTCTTAAATTCCAACGTACCTAATAGTGCAAAATTATTGCTACTTTACGAATATTTTATATTTATAATATAAATTACAGTTTATTAAATATTTGCAGAGACACACTAAAATAAAATAGCAGATATTCACCTATATACACATAATAATAAGATTAAAGCAACAAAATTTATTTACCCTGAGATAATTAAAAATAATAAACACAAGTATAATTCAAAGAAAATCAATTGTTACATATAGAATAATATGTATTACACATTATAATATAAGTTGTTTTTGTTGACGTATTGCCAATTGTTTTTTTTTATATTTTCCGTACCTTTGTACAGCTTGCTGTTTAATAATGTCATTAATATTTTTTATAACATTCCCTTTTAGTATGTTATTAACATTATTTACATAAGTATAAATATAAAATTTCAAAAAGGTTTTTAAAAATAATGAGAACAAATCATGTATGTTGCATTTTGGAAGATTATTAAAGTTAATTTGTCTATGTAAAAGCGACAATGTCGCTTTTACACTGTCCTGTGTAATTATCTTTACTATATAAAAATGGCTAACTTGGTAACATAAACTAAAGAGAGTAGAAAATTTCGTTCGTGGCCGCAGCAACGGATTTGGCCTATAATTACGAAACTGAATTAAATCTTGATGCGAAGAGCCATCTGGTGCAATTAAAATGCTGCGACAGATTTCACAACCACCTATGTTTTTTAGAATCTTTTTAGCCAAGTAGCCTGTCAGGTATGTTTCGGTTTCTAGAATTTTTAAATCAGTGCTAACTGTAAACTGAAATTCATCAGACAGTGCAACATTAGTTATTGAAGATATACCATGCATATCTTCTGAGGAGTCTCCCATTATAAAGGTTTTTAGGGAATCTAATGTCCCTTCCGATTCATCCTCCTCACAGTTTGAACCGGGACTATGAGGAGAAACAAAATTATTAATTATTAAACTTTTGAAAGACGACCTAAAACTGGTTCATGTTGGATTCACATTTCTACCACCATGGCTCCTGATGCAACCAAAAAATTTTTTCAAGGCATCTTGATTTAGATTCCTTGTGAGAAGAAATGTAAATCCGGCTGCACTGAGTGTTTTCCACAATCTGATTAAACCCTCAAGTGTAAGAATCCAGTTTGCAATTGTTGGAGGCACATATTCACGGTTATTGTTCACATATTTAATTGTCTTTAAAACTCGAATCGCCTCCAGCCAAAATTGATGGTGCAGTGATTGAGACTGGACAGCACATCTCAACACCTTTCCGGCTTCTGGTTTTATAAGTGATCCATTAACACTATCAAATAGCCGGTCTACAAACAACAAAAAGTTTGCTGTTTGTTCAGCTTCTGGTGGAAGACCATTACCTGCAATGAAAACAGAATATAGTATCATTTAAATGTAAACTTACTGCAACACAAACCATATCTTGCAAATTTTCGCATTACTGCTGACACCCTCTGGGAGAAAACTTGAGCTGCATTTTTGACCTTCATTTTTTTAATGACGTTAGGGTAGACGTGCGAATCCGTCAGACGATTTAGCATTCTGTAATCGGTAATATTTGGGTCATTATCAATGCTAACGTTTCCCAAGTCCCCATCTAGTTCATACAATTTTACAATATGGTCCCATTTAGCAACTTCATATTTCTCATGCCATTTGAAATGAGCATCTCCATTGAGCATATTGTTGCAAATTCCTTTAAGTAGATGTGGTGGGTCATATAATGGAATGATTTCATGTTCATTTATAATAAAACTATAAGTTTCATGCGTGTGCCCCTTTTGTGCGAATTCCCGTTTTGTTTCATTTACCAACATGTTGATCGCAGGTTTATTAAATTGGTCACATACTGTGGCAACAATGTTAAAGCCAATTGCCTGAAAATCACGAATAGCTGCTTTGATGCTTTGGGCTACATTTGGCGACTTCATTCCATTTTCTGAGAAGAAGTAGGCAATAGGCTGTTTCCATTTCTTGCCCACTCCTTTGAGCATGAAGACCATTGCGTGATCTGCAATTCTATTGGTACGAATATCACCATTATCTTCAAACCCATCAATACAGTCCTCAGAAGAGTTGTAGAATAAGGAAGGATGTAGCGATATTTCATCCAATAACAGGATACAGTTTTTATCACGATCATTTAAATTGGCCACACGTTTTTCAAGGCTATTTAAAATCGCTTTGTTAACACCGCAACCAAAAGGAACTTTCTTCAGTAACCCCATTAAAGTTTTGCGAGAAGGCAATGCAAATATTTTTTTGTAAAAGCTTATACCCCTTGGGACTTTGCTTCAATAGCAACAAGCCAAGCATTTTATCCTCTAAGGTATAACGTCATCCTCTACTCTTTCTTTGCTGTTGTTTTAATTGAGACTGGATAAAGTCCAGTGTTGTTTTGTTGACTTTCGTTTTAAAAAAATCTCCAGATTCTGTCATTTCATTGACTTTCTGCAAGCGTTCAGCATTTGAAGAATTTTCTAAATCCAATTGCCTAGCACTATTTAAATATTCTTTTGCCAAAGAATATAGTTTTCTTTTTTTGGGCGTTAATTGTTCCTTCTTATGTATGTTTATTTCATGTAGGAAATTAACTCTTCTCTTATTACCTTTAAAACAATACATACAATAAATGATTTATTATAACAAAGTAGACACACATAAGTTCTTTGTTATGATATTGTAAAACAAAATAAGTGGTTCAAATATTATCCTAGCAAGTACTTATATAATTAGAGATGTTGTTTAATAATTAATATATAACTAATTTAATCTGCATGATCTTTATGAATATTCTTACTATTTACCATAATAAAAAACTACATTTATTGTCTTAATTAATGAACTAAAATATATAAAAAAAAATTATTAAAAGTGATTTAAAGTGCTAGTTTTGTAATCCTTCACAGAGATTGAAGAGGACCTGTAAATTGTTCAGTTCTAAGAAAAATTATTATGGTTATATTTGAACCACCACCATTACAATGAGAACAATAATTTTACCTTTTAATACTCGGAGTCTTTTCGAGGCTTTGACTTGTAATGGTGTTCTTTTTCTTTTTAACTGCTGCAATTCAGAAGTCCCAGGCAACTTTTCTTCCACAGTCACATAAGAAGGTCCCTGCTCTACACTTTGTGGCATTATTTCATCATTCTTCAGCATTTGAAATCCACATGGCTCTGTTAAGTTTTCTTCAACTTCGGCAGACATGGTAGTAGATGCAACATCTTCATGAAAAATGCCTATAAGAATAATAGACAATCATTTGGAATAGGTAAGCACAAAAACAATCAATATATAAAAGTACAGCAAATATAAAGTTATTTTACTGCTCAACTTTATTCTTTAACATTAATTGATTGAGAGTATTATAGCAGCATATGATATGTAGCTTACCAGGTGCAAATAGATGAACTGAAGGTATGCTTTCATATTTCAAATTGGTTCTGTTTCTATTATCCATAAACTTTGAATCTTCATCGAAATGGTGATCACACACCCTGTAATTTTTTCTTACAGAGGCCATATCGATTCCCAATAAATCCTCACGATGTAAAAGGTTACACCATGTCTTAAATAGCTACAAGAAACAATATAGTAATGAATCTATTTCCATGTCATAAATACTGAAAAGTGTTTTTTCCTCTACAGTTTGCATCATATGTATTTCATGGTGTTTATAACTTTTTTAAACAGTTCTTCTTAAAGAAGGAATAACCATAGCAACAACTTCATTTTAGCAACATGTAGATTCAAAATCAGCCTTTATTTGTGTGGGGTATTTTATTTAATACCTTGCTTATTATAAAAAAGGAAGAAATGAAATACAAACCTCAATTTCTCGAGGAAACACGTGCATTCTCTTGTCCTGGTTAGTGTAAATACACCCCGGAACGCAACACTTAAACACCATTTTCTTAATTTAACCCTTTATAGGACACTGGTACAAATATGTACCACGTGCACTTACAGGCGTCTACGCCATTATATAAACATTAAATATGATCCTTACGGATTATACACTTGCTCTGAATGGATAGTGGTAGAAAGATATGCCATAAATTGAATTGCGCGCCGGCAACGGTATAAACTTGATTTAGTGGTATCCATGTGTACCACCGAACGTCTAATTATTTGTGCAAGGAATGTTGTGTTTTTTTCTTGTATTATAATATCACAAATTGTTTTAACTGTTTAGGTTGACGCGAAATAACTTTAGATATTGTTTGAACAATTAAAGTTGATATTAAATTAATTAATTTCACCAAATTTTAACAATTAGTAAATGTAAGGTTAGAATCGCTAAATTTCAGTGGTTTCTTTGAATTTCATTTGCAAACTTAATATTACCTGTTCGGGTTTAATTTCTTTACAAATGATTTCGCATTATATGATAATTTCACTCTGTTATTTGTTTTGTTGTATAATGTTTGCGGCAAGGAAAATAAAAAGCCCTAAAAAGTGGTGGTACAAGTATGTACCTCAAAACTCCTGTAGCAATATTTATTTTTGAAGTATTATGACTTTTTTCAGATGGAAAACGTTAAACTTTTTGATTTGTCGAATAAGAAACATGAAAAGTATCAGCAAAATTACTTATTAGGTTTTTATTTATAAAGTAGGGGAATAAATGACTGATTATTTTCTTCTGAACTGAATTATGTTTAGTTTTCCTTTACTTAAGTATTATAAAATAGTTTTTATACATTAGTAATAATGTGATATCTATACTTACATGTTGTGATATTTCTTCTAGTGATACCATTTATGTAGGAGGTATAAGTATACATAGATTTTGGTTTGTATTATTCTACTGAATAAACTGGGTTTTGATAAGATTGTTTATTTTACTTATGGTACAAATATGTACCATAAAAATATAGGTGTAATTCTTTTATCTAACGATTTGTGATATCAATATGTACCACAAAAATATCATCGCAGTGCACTGTGGTACTTATATGTACCGATCTAATTACAAAAAACTAATCAAAAAAATCTTTTTTAGTTCATGGTAAGTTATGCTTTTACCTTCTAGCAACCCGTTTTTGAACTCAAAATTGCATATTTAATAATATATGTCTCTTGCCCTATAAAGGGTTAAACAATTCAGCGATATAGCGAAGAACAATAATATCGTGTTATTTGCAAATTAAAACTGCCTGAAATAACAATAACAAATTTGAAAACAAAATGTCAACTGTCGTTCGTCATTTGCCAAATTTATGCGAATAAAGCGCCTTGGGCGACACTAGTAAAAACTAAACTGAATTCTCGGCCAATGGGTGGGAGTGAGCAGACCCTGGTACAGGTATAACACTGAAATTTCCTTTTGCTGCCCCCTGTTTATATATAAATCTCGAATTTACATTAATAGCGATAATTACAAGTGGTGACATCTATAAGGTGTCATCCATAAACTTTGCGAAACACAATAATTAGTAGAAAGCAGTTTGAACACTGGATTATGATTTCATTCAAACAAAATATTGTATTAACATTTTTTACAATTATACTTCAACATAATATGCTAGCTTATCCTCTACAACATTGTTCCAAAGAATGCAGAACTAAATCTGACTGTGTTAAATAATTGTCGTACGTTCCTGTTAGACAATTCAGTAACGAAAACCTACACAACGCTGGACAATACGATTCGACAATTATAATATAAATTTTTCCAACACCGTTTTGAACAATATTGTGTAAAGCTCTTATGAAGTATTTCTCTCTGTGCAACTTCTAACGCCGTCCTAGTTATTTCCGGGGTTATAGTAGATTTATATCGCTTAACAGGGTTAAGTCGAGTTTGCCCCGGAAAGTACTCGGATGGGTAAACCACGAGCGCAGTGTACTTGTCTACATGGCTCCGCTGCCTCGTTTCATACCCGCACATCCACTCTGCGACTTGGTGTATCCCGCACCTCGAAACCGAAAGGTATAAGGGGTTAAAGATTATGTATGTATGTACCACGAGATCATTTGAATTTATAATTAAAGTTGGCTGTGATTTTTAAATTAGATTGGCAACACTAACTGTTCACTTCACAGTTTGATTTGAATTGTCAAAGTGACGCTCCAAAATGTTTAATCTAGAACATAAAATTGCATAACCTCTAATTTACACAGCGAGTCAATTGGCAGGATCGCCAAACGTATAAAAAAATTCCCGCCTACTTTAATTTTAAATTTAAATGATCTCACGGTATGTAGATTTGCAACTTTATTATTAGGAGGTCCAATTTGCTTAACTGGAAATGTGCACACCAAGCTATTTATTTTAATAACGCTTGCGCATCCTCATGCTCAGCGGTATGGTAAATAATTGCGTTCAATGGCTGTCCATGATTTGAAATTGCTGCCAACTTAAAAAAATCTACGCCGCGTCCGATTCATAGAACTGTAATTTACGCGTATTAAATCTAGTTTTGATCTAACGCAATTGTTTTCTAAACTGTCAATTGCGAACAGATGTTTTATTTTGAATATGTCAAAGATATTAAAATTATTTCTCAATTAGGACCATTCAGAAAGCAATACGTAAATATTCAAAAGAAATCGATGTGCTTTTGTAATTTACCGGGGCGCAAAGTTTAAAATGCAACTTCAAGCAGTCGATTTAATAGAATTAAAACGCTTTTCCGAATTAATGTTTAAACTGTCAGGTAAACCATTTGTTTATCCAAGTGAACTTTTAACTCAAGGCGATGTTGAAAGAATCAGTCGAATGTTCGCTAGTCCTAGAAAACGTAAACCTAGACCGAAATTATTCGTTCCCACGCGAGCGATCGTATGTCCTGTTATATCCGATCGTTATTATAACATATGGTCGTTAGAAGTGGATCCCATACACATAAAACGCGATGACAGTTTTATGGGACATCAAGCAATTGCTTCTCCACGACTTCCGGCCGCGATTGCTATGAAATATCGCAGTTTTAGTTTTGGAAAAGGTAACACCAACGACATTCCATTGGATCTTTTGGGCCATTGTAATTATATTTCTCCTAAACACGCCGTGCTCTTTTATGACGAAGTAGATCATTCATATGAATTGCTTAATTATTCTTGTTATGGGACATATGTTGATAATGCTTTAGCAGCAAATGATGAAACATCTAAGTATGGTGAGAAAGAAAAACAACAAATTACTGAATCAGAAGAAGAATGTGAAACAAAAAGGATTAAAATTAGTCCAATTGTTAAGCGTTGGTGTAAAAAGCCAACAATAAAATGTGGTTGCATTCCAAGCAGTTTTGAAGCTCTTACTTCAGGATGGGAGGGGTCACTTACAGTTAAACATGGTTCTGTATTGCGTTTTGGATGTCTGTCATTTGTTTTTTCAATTATAGACAATTCTGTTGAATCTACGTAATTTAATTAATTTACCCATTATTGTATGTATTTCTTTTTAATATTGTTTTATAAGGTTGCATGTTGAAACCGAGGTTGAAACAGTACCAAAAATATTTACTTATGTACCAATTATAAATATATTCTAATTTTATGAATCAGTCTTTTAAGTCTTCAGCGATACCCAAAAGAACTTCACAAGATGAAGATTGATGTTGATCATTTTTTTGTGAACTTTAGGTTTCGATAGAATTGATGTTCTTTATTGATTATCTCGAGTATTGTTGGTTGTCAGTATAAAACCAAAATTCCTCTTGATTTACAAAACACCACTGAATAAGAGAATCTTTAATTAGTCAACATTCATGTAAAGTGAAAAATAATTCCTGAATGATTCCGGGTGAACTCAGTTATTTTTTTTTGCTGATCAAGTTGACAATAAAAAACAAACACTGTCGAGCATTCCTTTTGACATAATCAATTTACCATAATGAGCAATAACATTTCATCTCTAAAATATATTAAACATAAGTATTCTGAAGATTATTTTTCAAGTTCTGATGAAGATGACTTAGCAAATCATAATAAACAAACTATTTTAAATGACAGCGATATTGAAGGTGAAGAATATGGAATTCAAAGAAATATTGGCAAAGAATCATTTACAGCTTTTAATCTAACAGAAGAAATGGAAGAAGGTTACTTTGATAAAAATAAGCATTTCATTTGGAAGAAGGATAATAATGAAATTCGAGACAATTGGGTAGATGCTTTAGATGATCAGGAAATTAAAATTATTAAAAATGTGGATGATACTGAAACTGATAGTAACTGTGTAGAAGTATTTCAGGAAGTCGAATCTTATAAGCAAATTCTGAAATACATGAATCCAAAAGAAACTATAGATAGTTGCTTGAAGCGATTAGGCAGACAATATAAGGGATTAACCAGCATGGAAAGATTAAAATTGAAGAAAGCTGGTTTGTTAGTTTCAAATAATGAGGTTATGGAGTTAACAGAATTGACTAATAGAGTATTAAGTGAAACTGGAAATATAAATATTTATGAGGAGACTTATGAGAGTATTTTAAATAAAATAGAAAAATCATTAAATGAAGAAAAATAAACAAAATCATTTAATAATTATAATTATTATTATATATGAAATATAAGTTTTGATAAAGTTTTGTTTTCTTAAAAATCTTGTTCTCGTAATAGAATAGATGTATGGGTCATTCCATCTCAAGTGGTCCTTTTTTGGTAATCCTTGACAATATTAATCATATAGTGATCTTCTTATAAAGATATATTTCAGTGCAATTTTTTTTTGAAAAAGTCATCTGGTTACCTAATAATTCACGCTTGAAAGTTGATGATGTCCGAGTGTATGCTTGACTTTAAATGTTAAGAACTCCATCATATGGTAAATTTGTATTTTTGTAAAGTTAACACTTTCCAAGGTATAACCTAAAATAAAATAATAGTTACTTATTGCATAAGTGTTTTAGTAGGCGTTTTATCTATGAAAGAATGTTTAAATGCGAGAATTTTTAAATTTTTTTTAATTTTAAGCCATTCCATGTCAACCTTCACACCCGTTACATCGTTCTTCCTTTGGCTTCCATTCCATAATTCGTTTTATTACCCTTTCTGTATCACTTCTCATAACATGCCCAATCCCTTGTAGTCGTTTTGCTTTTATTATTTTCATTATGTTCTCCCCCTTCATTTCTTGCATTATTTCATGGTTCATCTTTAGGATGCCTATATTGCCAACATTCTACCTTAAGAAGAAAAATTAACGTACCTTTTCTTTGAAGTTAAGTAAATAAAAAATCATATGAACATCGGAATAGTCAATTTAAAGCAACAGCTGCGTGCAAGATTATAAGCAAATTTAATATTAGTCCTCCTAAATTTGATTATAACCATTTGCCTAAAAAAATAATGAAGATTTGAGAAACACTTCCACTAATATTTCTCATTAAGGCATTTAACAAGCAACTGAACCACAAAGGCACAATTTCTGATTGAATAGTATGCGCACTATAACCCATTAACTAACAATGGCCCTGCTCGCTTTAGTCGGTTTTCATGCAGGGTCCATACTTAAACCACTACCTGTAATCTGTAATAGCCACTGCACGCAAGTAGAATGCTATACTTTTTCTATGACTATTCAATAGAAAGCTGCACTTTTAATCTTGACCTTGTTTGCCGTTTTGTACTTCTTTCTTGATTTTTTCTGGAATATATAATTTTATAGAGGTTACGTTTACAATTTTAAAATTTTTGCCGGCGTACAAATTTTATCATTTTCTCTAGCAGGATTCGGTTTTTACTGCCTTTTAATTACAAAAACATATAATAAACTATTATTCATGGTCTGTGGGTAATGAATATCATTACTCACGAGTCAACACATATACGAGGTGTGACAATTTAATTCCCGGAATGGCCGCGTAGTGTGGCCCGTGGGGTGATTTGGTAAAAATTACAAGACTAGATATGTTCGGACATGTTTTAACCAATGTGTACATAAATATCAAGCCGATGGAGAAATTTGTTAGTTAACTATTGCGAAAACAAAAATGGTCTGCATGCCAACTTTGCTGTGAAAATCGAAATTTGGAGCAGTGTTAACATTAAATTTTGTGTGAAAATAAGCAAAACTGCCACTGAAATCTTGGGAGCTGTTGAAAATGGCATATGGTGTGGATGCCCTACAAGAGTTGAGTGTCTTTGAGTGGTATAAAAGATTCAAAGATGGGCAAGAAGATGTGAACGAAGATTTCAGAAGTGGGTTGTCAACAACACAAGTAACGGACACAAATGTGTCCGAGATGCGAGATTTGGTAAGATCTGACAGATGATCAAGTGTGAGATTAATAGTGTCACGTGGGATTTTCGTGACTGGAGGACGTAGTCAGAGGTAGAGATAAATCAAACTCAAGTTGTAAAAAACAACTATATACTAAAGACAATAAAGAGAGTAGAAAAGGTTAACATACATGTTGACATATTGATACATATTGTGAGGACGTATATGTCCTCCTAAACTAATACAATACAGGGGAGGTTGGAACCAACCCTATTCTAGCACTAAATCTACTAAGCGTAGGAGCTAGACTCCTAGTAATTATAACTAAGCCGGGTAGCCTGGTCACAACTCCCCATAATTTCGCAGAGAGTGGGCGATTAAGCGCCGCCCACTCAACTAAGCAAACTAAGCCATAATTAATCAAAAGACACTTACCCGCTTGTTCTTGATGAGGCTTCTGGTGAGTCCTGGCACAGACTGATTTGAAGCCAAAACAAGCGGGTTTATATACTGCTGAAGGCGGAAACGTTACTGAATAATTGAATACATTAAGTGGGATACGAAGAACACATGAATACATAATAAGATGCAAACCGTATAAATTATTCGAATGAAACTATAAATTATTCTAATGAGATTCAAACTGTATATTTTATTCTAATGAGATTCAAACTGTATATTTTATTCTAATGAGATTCAAACTGTATATTTTAGTCTAATGAGATTCAAACTGTATATTTTAGTCTAATGAGATTCCAACTGTATATTTTATTCTCAAGGCTTCGCAGATTGTGTACCGCGCGTGGCGGCGTGTGGGTGAGTATTGCACTACTCTTGATACTTAATGAATGCAAGTTGAAATGTTACAAAAAGGATTTCATTTAAAATAATTCCGTTTGTGACACTTTCCCCCTCTTCGACGTTAGAGTGGTGGGCAAGGTGTCGTGGAAGGTGTGACTTCCTAAAATAAAAGATTAATTAAGAATGAGGTGTTAGTTACTTAATAGGCTCAAAATGAAATACAAAATTAGTCGGATATTAGACGCGTATTAAAAAAAAGGAATTTGTCAACAGGAAAAGGTGTATAGTCAATTACGTAATTAACAAAAATACTAGGACGTATGTGCAGGTTCGAAATGTTCGGTGTGCCAGATTGAATTGTAAAACTGCATGCTGTTAATACGGTGGAAAAAAAATCTTAAAAGTGGGTAAGTGTCTTTACCGAGTAAGCAAGCAAAGATAAAATGTCAATGTCTTAGGAATAGTGTTGATAACAATTCTCCGTTAGCAACGCACATATAAAAGAATGATTGTGTCGATGAAGGTTGAGCCGGAAGAATTATGCAGTTATTCCTTGAACGCGCGCTATAACCAATGTGTTTATGGGAACAGTTTATTTAAATAGTTAAGGACGTGAATCTTAAAGTCGATGATATGGATTATCGTAACAGTTAAACAAAAACAAAATTAATTAGTTAGAGTGAAGAGATTGAAGTTTTAATAAATCATCCATTAGTGAATCTAGAAAGGTAAAGAATTTTTGTCTTAAATATTCGCGAGAAGCAAATATAGCTAATAAATAAAAAGTATTGATTGTAAAGGGACGTCTCCGCCCTTGTTGAAAATTGATAAACGAAATTCATAGACAGAATCCATAGTTGATGGGGACTTTATTTTGAATTATTTCCGAAAGACTGTCTCCAGCGGATTTGAAAACATTTGTACAAAGGTACACCAAGAAGTAATTACAAAAGCAAACAAGGAAAGGGACATACTGCGAGGTATACTCTTTTCCCCCTCTTCTAAAAAAAAAAACGGATGAAACTCATAAAAAAGGGAAATCTATGATGAAAAGATATAAATACTGGGTAAAAAAAAAACGCAAGTGCTATTCAGTATTATATTATCCGACTTGTAAATATGCCACGTAAGGTGCGAAGGCCATACCGAGGATAAAAAGAACTGAGATAAAAATAGGTCGGTCTTAGTAAAAAGTAATTATGTGAATAACTGAATGTGATAAAAATTGTTGATAGAACAAAAAGAAATAAAATTTAAATTATGGTTAAAAAGCAAAGGGAGTGAGAAACCGTAAATCGCTAAAATAAAATCAAAAGAAGTTTGTAGATGCAAAATTTATGCGAGAAATTTAATTTTTTGTTTTTCCGTAATGGGAAACAGTAAAAGAAATACTAGTTGACTGTAGGGACAAGGTCGAGTGAACACTACTATGATCGAAATACATGGACGTTGGGAGAGCATAACCTGCTGCTAGTGCTAAGATATAGTGAGCCAATTAACAAGAGGGAATGCAAGAGAGAAACACTAATTAACCGTTGCGTAAAGTTAACGTTAATTTAATACTAAAAATATTGACATAAAGAAAAAGGACAATGTAGAATAGATAAAAATATTTATAAAGGGTTTTAAAATTGGATTTAAAATCTTGCGAAAAAAGAAATAATACAGGTCTTTAAAAGATTAATATAAAATTGCCGAAACAGGACATAACTAAAATTCATCATAATATCGTTAGGGTTAAAAAATAATTTACGGAAAAACTTGGTAAAATTTATAGTGTGTTGTTGAAACGTTAATATTAGTAAGATATTAGATTTTAAAGGATTCGAAGAGAAAGAATCGAAATGAACAAGGAAATGAAAACGAAAAAAGACGACATAATTAAATGGAAAAAAAACGTGGTACTGCAAAATTAGCGTACGAGAATGGTTAATCTTAGAGGAAAAAACGCTGAGTTAAAAAAGATTCGCAGGGGAAAAACAGGGATCATAAAACCAGTGACCAGAATATTGTATCATTGTTGTATCATCTCGGAATAGAAGCACGGATCTTTACCACAAGTGGAGTGGTTTAAAAAAAAAGGTAAGTAGTGCAAAGAGGGTGCGAGAGGGTACCCCGGAACAGAAGCACGCATCTCCACCACAATGTCACGTGGGATTTTCGTGACTGGAGGACGTAGTCAGAGGTAGAGATAAATCAAACTCAAGTTGTAAAAAACAACTATATACTAAAGACAATAAAGAGAGTAGAAAAGGTTAACATACATGTTGACATATTGATACATATTGTGAGGACATATATGTCCTCCTAAACTAATACAATACAGGGGAGGTTGGAACCAACCCTATTCTAGCACTAAATCTACTAAGCGTAGGAGCTAGACTCCTAGTAATTATAACTAAGCCGGGTAGCCTGGTCACAACTCCCCATAATTTCGCAGAGAGTGGGCGATTAAGCGCCGCCCACTCAACTAAGCAAACTAAGCCATAATTAATCAAGACACTTACCCGCTTGTTCTTGATGAGGCTTCTGGTGAGTCCTGGCACAGACTGATTTGAAGCCAAAACAAGCGGGTTTATATACTGCTGAAGGCGGAAACGTTACTGAATAATTGAATACATTAAGTGGGATACGAAGAACACATGAATACATAATAAGATGCAAACCGTATAAATTATTCGAATGAAACTGTATAAATTATTCTAATGAGATTCAAACTGTATATTTTATTCTAATGAGATTCAAACTGTATATTTTATTCTAATGAGATTCAAACTGTATATTTTAGTCTAATGAGATTCAAACTGTATATTTTAGTCTAATGAGATTCCAACTGTATATTTTATTCTCAAGGCTTCGCAGATTGTGTACCGCGCGTGGCGGCGTGTGGGTGAGTATCGCACTACTCTTGATACTAAATGAATGCAAGTTGAAATGTTACAAAAAGGATTTCATTTAAAATAATTCCGTTTATGACAATAGCCAACACTGCTATTTAGAGTTGCTGATTCAAGATTACTAGATTCTGTTTGGAGGAAAAGATCTGAATTGTGGCCTGACAAATGGATCATCTATCACAATAATGCGCTCAGTCATAGTGCACTCCTCATGAAAGAATGGCCAAAATATTGATTACCCAATTAGATCATCCTGCTTATTCACCCGACATATCTCTATGATTTTTAGCTGTTCCTAAACTAAAGACGGCGCTAAAAGGACGAAGATTTGCTGACATAGCCGATATCCAGCAAAATGTGATAAAGGAACTGAAGGGTATTCCGGAAAAAGAGTTCCAGGCCTGCTTTCAAAAATGGGAGCGCAGCCTAAACCAGTATAAAGTTGCACAAGGGCAGTACGGTGACAATAGCCACTAGTGTACATTGGACATTCCTTGGGTTATTTTAAGATTTTTTTGTCGTTGGATGATTTTCAGAAAGATGCTTTGTTTTGAAGATACAAGGCGATAAAAACTTTTCGAAAAAACAACAATACTTGTCGTTTTTGATGTGTGGTAAGAAGCACCATTTTGTTGAAAGATTAAATCGCGGTCAAGATCGATTTTTAACGATTGGTAACAAGTTAGCGTTAAGAATTTGCTCATACTTTTCAACATTAACTGTGCCGTCTATGGACTGAAATCATTCTAACCCTCCAGCTGACATATAGCTCTAAACTATTGCACCTTGAGGAAACCTAACCGTACGTTTTAAGCAGTACTTATGGAATGGTTCATGTTTAGCTCCGATCACTCTTTTGCGAGAGTAACCAACGAAAACACCAGACTTTGACTAGTTGCTGAATATGACCTTATACCAGTCATTCTCTGGAACATTGTCTAGGACAACTACATATTTAGTCCATGTCACTCGTCGTTGTTCTTGTTTCTCGGTTAGAAGTTTTACTTTGACTAAATACAAAAACCGTTTATGTTACAAAGATAGTTAAGGAATACTCAATGCATCAAAGTTTAAAGATACAATACTCCACCTCAACCAATTCAGCGATCTACATATGTTGCATTTAAGAACTCACGAGCAACCTCACTAAAATTAACCTCAATAAAAGCTTAATTATCAAACGAAAATACAAGGCGCAATCAATTTTAACAATTAAGAGAGAAAATGACAAGTAACTATGGAAACTACCATCAACAACCAGGCACGTAGCTAGGGGGTGGCTCACGGGCCTGAAGCCACCTCCCCCCTTTTTTTAACTGTATAAAAGAATTTTTTTGTAATAATTATATTTAAGTTAATATGTTAGCCACCACCCCTCCTCCGACGTATGAAATCTACGGTTAGAGTAATGGTGTACACATCTGCACTAACCTGGTGTGACTGAAAATAATATCCTTTTTTTTAATCGGAACATTGAATGTTGAACACATGTATCTGTGAACCCCGAAGAAGTTGCAGGGCATAAATTTTATAATTGTTCTGATCCTAAAGAATTTAAGTTCGTAGATAAACTTAAACTGAAAGCAAGATTTTTAAGAAATATCTGAACTAGCAACCACTTGATGAAAATGGAAACATTTCTCAACCATACACTAAATTAAAAAACCCTCCCAATCTGCTACAAGCTAAGCTTATCAAACAATTTTGCACTATTTGAAAGTTTTTAAATGAATCTGGAAAAAAATTTCACGTGAAGTTGCAGAAAAACATGAACATTAGGGTGGTTCTTATTTGGGTTATGTTGGAATTTTGGTTTTGACAGGTGTCTACTTGATTAAAAAAAGAACAAAAATTTTAACACCAATACGAACTTCCTATCTCTATGCTAATCATTTGTTGTAACGAGGAGAAGTTTTCTATTTAAAATACACACGTTTTTCAATTCTTATTTATATATTTGACCACTGGAAAAAATTGCTGAAAAAAAATTTGAAAATTAATTTTATGGCATTAACGGGCATGGATGTTACTTTTAGGTTAAAAAAAGATTATTTGGGGCATTTGATTGTTTCGTTGCTTTCGCACCAACCTATTGTGGCATTGCTGAAAATCTTTGATGACTTTTGAATTTGTCGGTTTTGTACATCCCCACAACTATAGGTTTATGGTGGTTACTGTATCCTGTAGGTTTATATTTGTTTTATAATGCATTTGTAAATTACGATTTTGTTATCCATGGACAATTGATAATTTGACCCCACCAAGCAATACATTTACTGGAGCTTAGATTAAGCTGTAGGCGTTTAGTTTTTACATACTTTTGCCAGGTAAGTCTTTGTTCCAGTTGTTGGCCAAAGTTTAACTTAAGTCTGGACAGGTATTGATGTGTTGTGGAGGGTGACTTGGAGGTAAACAATGTGTTTTGTGGTAAAGGTGACTTGGGTTAAGTTTGCTAATCCGTTGTCTAATTAATTCTTTCACAACTAAATTATCTGATGATTACTTTATTTTATTATTTTTTGAATCGATTCTTACTTTTCATAATGACAGATTAAAATAATTGTTATAACCATTTATTGAAAGAAAATTATCATTTATTCTAAAATACACTGAATGGAAATTTCTCTCTCATTTGGCATTGTTGTATATTTATTTGAAATTTGTCAGGCATTTAGTAATTTGTATCATGTGAAACTGAGTTTTGCGCTCACTGTTCTGCACAAGTATAAATTTGTGGGGAGTAGCTTAACTATTTTTTCTTTGATCTTGCCAATGGGGACAAAATTAGTTGGCAACATAACCACTAAATAAGCTGTTACAGCAGTAGTATTTTTCAGATTTGAAACGTCAGTTTTTAGTAAGATTATTATTATGAATTTTATAGATTATTAAGATGTTCTAGTTAAAAAAATAAACAAACAAATCATAAAAAAGTATATATAGTAATTATTCAATGAGTAAAAAAAATACTTAAACGTAACCGTATTTTAGTAAGGTCGAAATGTAATTAAATGAAAATGTCCTCCAACAATAATCTTATTTAGTAACTTTTTATATTCTGACGTTTTTGACAAGTTTGGTTTATAAGTGGCAGTTTTTATGATTACTGGAGGAGCTATATAATCTAGATCGAAATTGCATCGCCCACATTATCTGTCAAGCCCAACAAGGGGCCACGCCTTCTTATTTGCACACCCCTGCTCTAGATGAAGCTATATCATAACTTATATTTTATAATTAATAATTATAATTATTTCGTATATCAATCCTTCATTTTCATGTAAAAGCTTTTATTCAATATTTTTGGATTTATAGGTTATGTAATTCTGCAGGGTTGCAGTTATCCTGAATAAATTACTAAAACTGTAATTCACCCTCACCACACACACTTTTAATCACTCTGGACATGTGTTTCAACAGCTAGGCTGTCATCTTCAGCAAACACTGAATAACTAAACTAAAATCTAACCTTATATTTGTTTGACTAACCGTCAAGCTTGACTGTTTACTGGAGCAATTCTAAAAGACTTGAATTAATAGTCTATAATAGGTATATAAGGTTAGATTTTTTAGATTTTAATTTAGTTATTTAGCGTCTGCTTAAAATGACAGCGTAGCTGTTGAAACACGTGTCCAGAGTGATTAACAGTGTGTATGGTGAGCGTGAAGTACAGTATTAGTAAGTTTACACCACAGTTTCAGTTTTTTTTCCTGAATAGATGCCCGCTGAAATAAAAGTTCGAAAAGGATTACTCTAAACATCCTTCCAAGACTATCTCTTCTAATTAAACTTCATTAGCAATTTGTAGATTATAAGCTAAAAAATATCTTGTTTGAAAGTTAATGTAGTGTTTCAATCTGCATTTGTTTTTGGCTTTATATAATTAGTGTTTTTTTTTTCAGGCAATGTGTGAAGACAAATGTGTTGGAGCAATAGTATGTAAATTAGATTTCCATAGAAAAACAATAAAAAGAGGATATATAGCCATGTTAGCCGTTGATAAAGACTACAGAAAACGCAGCATTGGTTCAACATTAGTCCGTCGCGCTATAACGGAAATGATTGCTGGAGGTGCAGATGAAGTAGTGCTCGAAACAGAAGTAACCAACAAGCCTGCATTGCGATTATATGAACAACTGGGTTTTGTGAGAGACAAGAGACTTTTTAGGTATTATTTAAATGGGGTGGATGCCTTGAGACTCAAACTATGGCTGAGATGAGTCTACTACTTTCGGAAAAAATAGTTCTCATTTGTTGCCATACTCAGGGTACATGTGTAGTAGGGTTTTTTGTCTGTTAGCACCGGTTATTGCTACCACCGATGGAATTATGACGTGGGTTTTGTTTAGAAGTATATATGTTAATGTTACTTTGTTATAATTTTTCTTTTGTTAACTCTAGCATTTTAAATTTTCTCAAAAAATACAGTGTGCTGAATCTTTTTTCTTTTTCACTATATTTCTGATTTGGAATGATTACACAGGCCCACAATATAAAAAAAAAGTCTTGTAGTTGAAAGGTGAGATAGCATACCGTATGGTTTTTGGTGTGCTGAAAACAAATCCGGGGTCAGAACTGGCCCATCACCCAAGGATTTCGACACAACCTTAAAATACACCTCAAAGAATTTATAGAAATACATCTAAAAAAAATCCTTGGATGATGGGTCAATTCTGACCCCGGATTCGTTTTCAGCACACGAAAAAACTACAAAACTCTTTTGTTTTTTGTGGATTTGTGGCAGGCCTACAAAAGAAAAAAGTTTTGTAATTAAAAATGAGGTACCATACCGTATGTATTTCGTGTGCTGAAAACGAATCCGCGGTCATAACCCAAGGATTTCTACATAACCTCAAAAACACCTCAAAAAAATTTATAAAAATACATTTTGAAAAAATCTTTGGGTGATAGGTAAATTCTGACCTCGGATTCGTTTTCAGCACACCAAAAAGCATACGGTATATGGTACCTTACCTTTTAACTACAAGACTTTATTTTGTGGGCTTGTGATTATACAGACATTTATTGTGTGATGCTGGTACATCTTAGGTAAAGATTTATAAAAAGAAATACAATGAAACTTTTATAAAGGACATTATTAAGGACATTAGTATGTTCCGTAGGACATTAATACCTTTTTTTTTACATATATAATAAAACTTTGAGTTGCTGGTAACTTGGATGTTTAATTTTGATAAACTGTACTTACTTCAGTAGAGTAACGTTAGAAAGAGTAAGTGTATTTTCTTTTAATGAATGTCAAAAAACCACCATTATGATTCAGTGTAAAGTCGATCAGTTTTAGCAGTGTACAATTTATAAACATAACCTTATTACGTCTATTTCATCTAATTGTCAAGTTGTGTATGAGGTTTATACTCATTTTTAAAAATGCAATCCAATCATTTAAACAAATTTTATAGCCAACGTTTTATATAATTCTACACAAAGGTTTTTAGTTTCTATCTGTGACTCAAATTTGGTATCTTATATTGTGGTTTTCATAATCTCCTCAATTGCTGCCAATATTTTAAACTTATACGTAAGTAAAACTTTTATTAGTTACAGAAAATGTACATTCCTGACCTATTATGTGAATTATGAAAATTAATACTGTTTTTCTTCATAATTAATTCTTGTCTAGGTCAGATTTCTAAGAAGACTGACTGGCTAATTTCCTAAACCAATTTGAACGATCCATTCAAATTCAATGAATCGCTAAAGTGGATCTGGAATATATCTATACTCTTTACAGTATTTAAATTTATTGTACATGCATATCTGTATGACTGAATCGTAGACTTTAATTTACAAATACAATACAGTTAAAAACATTGGGATCGTAATTTAATCAAATACAGTAAAACCTTCCATTATAGATACTTATTTCTTATATGAGAATGCTTGCTATAAGCAGACAAACTTTCTGGAACCAACATTCTGTTATTGCGAAGAATGCTAAATTCCCTGTTTTTTCTTAAGTGAACAACCCCTAATAAACAAACAAACTGTGTTAAACCAACAGTTTCTGTTTAATGGAATTTTGCTGTACATCTGAAATTGTCATGGTCCAATGAGGTGTAAAATGTAACTGTAAACCCATTCGGTTTGGTGATTTATTCAGTTGTCAGTTGTTTATTTCGTTGTCAGATAAGATGAACAAGTAACTTTAGTGATCTGATCATATCAGCAAAGTGTACTGAATGCAGAGCTATCACAATTACCGACTAAAACTAAATGAAGTACAAATTACTAATTAGTAATTAGCAATATAATGAAAAATATGCAAAATTCACTCGATAAAAAAATGAGGAATTGAAAGTTATACATGTGAACTGGCTTAAGTAATTATTAAATGGGAAAACTAAAGTTTTGTTTATGTCAATTTTTTGGAGTTTAGTGTATGAATTACATTTTTTTAAAGTATTTGTAGTATCTATTATTCTTTGAAATTAAATAATTTTTTTTCTTATAAAATAATTCAATTAAAAAATTAAATCACATACCACCATGTAATTGAACTACTAAAAAGTAATTCAGTTACTTAAAACAGGTAAGTTATCTAAATTCTACAAGGGTTGTCTGTTTAGTTTTGCATATACGAGGTAAGCACCATAAATTCTCGGCCTGATATAGAAAAAATAAACTTGGTAAAATATAATAATTTTCATGTCTGGTCGGGCGATTATGACCTATTCAATGGCCTGTTTTTAGAGCGTAAGTTGCTAAATTAGAGCTCTAGGGCTCTAAAACTTTTTAGAGCCCGCTAGAAAAAATTATTACCCTTGTTTACGCCGTCTTCATAGTAACAACAGTAATTATATACCATTGCACCTACCTACTTGAAGTTTTGCACTTTTTAGATTATTTTCATTTTAAAATTAAATATTAATTTAAACTTAGGCCGGACATAAACTAACATATGCATTTCGGGCTTAATTAGTGTTTTAGAGCCCTTTATCGTCTTACCTTCGGCTTTTGCCTCAGGCGGTAACTGACTCTGCGGGCTCTAACACACTCAATTAAGCCCGTAATACATAATATACTATTATTTTTCAATATAATCTCCCCTAATGTCAGTACACTTATTACAACGTGGAATTAATAATTCAATGTCCTAGTAAAAATAATCTAAAGTTTTTCCTTCAAAATGTTCAATTACAGCTGCTTGCAACTTGTTCTCATCCTTAAAACGACGTCCCCTAAGGTCTTTCTTTAAATTGGAAAATAAATCATAATCACTACGAGCCATATCTGGACTGTACGGTGGATGATCCAATGCTTCAAAGCCGCATTCGCGAATGGCTGCTTGTGAAATTATGGCAGTATGAACGGGTGCATTGTCGTGTAATAATCGAAAACCTCTTGTCAGCTTTCCTCGATGTTTTTCACGAATATTGTTTCTCAATTTATGGAATAAAGACGCATAATATGTACTGTTTACAGTTGTATTGCGTTCTTTAAAATCAATCAGTAAAATGCCATCACAATCCCAGAATATTGTTGTCATAACTTTCATTGTCGATTGAACGACTTTCGATTCGACTCCATTCCATCGATTCCCTTCTTTGGATAGAGGATCGTAATACAGAACCATTGTTTCATCTCCAGTGACAATGGGCTGCAAAATCGGCTTTGGGTCTTCTCCACACAAGTTTAAAAACTAGCGCATGCATTCGACGCGACGTTAACGTTGAACAGCAGAAAGAAGACACTGTACCCATCTTGCACTAATTTTATTCATACCCAAATAGTCATGAAGAATTCGGCGAACACTTGTTTCCGAAATGTCAGACATCACTGCTAACTCCTTAACTTTCAAACGGCGATCTTCTCATACCATTTCTTCAATGATTGCAACTTTTTGAGGTGTTACTGCTTCAATTGACCGACCGGTGCGCTCTTCATCTTCAAGAGATTCTTGCCCCAAACGGAAATATTTTGACCACTTTTTTACAGTGGAATATGAAGGAGAGAAGTCACCATAAACCCTGTCTAAACGTTGTTTGACTTGATTAGGCATATGCCCTTCTTTTGTTAAAAATCTAATGACCGCGCGGTACTCAATTTTCGTTAGCTGCAACATTTTCATGCACTCGCCACGATGCTTGAGTTGCTACGAAAAAATCTATTACGCTTCTAGCCGTAATATACTGTATAGTAGTAGTAGTAGGTCTCTTACATCTTCAACTATGACGCAACCGAGTTTGAACACGTTGGCACCTGTAGAAACCCGCCAGGATGAGAATTTATGGCGCTTACCTCGTAGCCGTATAGAAGGCGCATAGAGTCAAAATTAACCTCAATATTTAGTTAATCTAAATTCAAAGTTTCGTCAAGATATGGCAAGTGATTTATGTAGTCACAGTGAATTTTTAAATTTAAAGCTGATAAGTCACTAGAAAAAATGGAATTGAGTTGAAAACATGTTCACGCAATAATCTCTTACAATTTTCGGAGAGGATTATCTCAAAAGCAATGTCTCGCCAAGTTAGTTTCTGGTTTTGGTGATGAAGCACCACACCAATCGATAATTTCCTGCTGGTACTGGGAATTCCACCAGTCTCAGTGACGATCCCAGGATAGGTCCACCAAGGACAACAGTCACCCAGAAAAACATTGATGCTGTGCGGCAATTAATCAAGGAAGATCGACACCGGCCATATCGCGAGATTGAGACATCCTTAAGCATTTTAAAGACCTTAATCCAAAAGATCCTACAAGATAGATTGGGTGTGAGAAATTTAGTTTCCCGTTAGAATCCAACAAAAGGTATCTGTTCCCGAAGTGTGTTGAAGAAGATGGTCTCAAAGTTTTTGTCTAAATATCAGTTTATGAAGCTAGAATTCCTTTATAAGATTGAAGAACGGTTAATGCTGATTGGTATCCAACCGTTTGTTTGCCAGAAGTAATCGCCTTGCTTCGAAAAACCAACTCAGAATCATCATCCATCAAAACAATGAGTTCAGACACAGCTCAAAAGACAATTGAATTTTTAGAGCAGCAAAACATCGAATTATTCATCTGTACAGTCCCGCCCTAAGTCCGAATGATTTTTCCCAAGAATCAAGAATGAACTGTGTCATCAACGATTTCAGTTGCAAAAAGAAGCAGTTGATGGCTTCAAAATGGAAATTCCACTGTGCCAACTGTGATAAACTGTGCCCTGACTGAAATAACTGCTTTAAAGGCCCTCTTAAGTCATGAAACTACTAATTAAATATGATACAGTTATTCTTTCTGGGAATATTAGTGAAAACCGCACTTTTTTATCGTGCAAAATAAGCAAGATATAAGCATTTTAAAAAATCTTGATGACGTATTTTCTACCGATACAAGCCAGCTACCAGCCGTGGGGAAATTACACTTTACTGTTTTGAATACAAAAAGAATTCTATAATAATATAATACCAATTATTCCTAAAATTCAAATGCAGAATTTATTGTTTTCATACTTGTCACAAAAGAAATATTTGTCACAGACACATTGTGGTTGAAATTAATGAGATTAATTTGTTGCAATAAGAAGTTGAAGGCTTCCTGTTCGTTTAGCAGGATAGGAAGAATGAAAAAGATTCGCTCACAAATGAATAATAGGGCCCTTGCATGATTTTCAGATTTATTCCCAACGAGTTTAGAATTGCACATTTTACTGTTATTCAAAATATTTTTGCTAAATAATTGTTATTATTATAGTTATTAGCGAAATAAGTTTAAACAATTATTCAGGCACCACACGTAGACCCGTCTTGCAAATGCACTTTTGTATTTAGGTGTTGTAATTTCAAGTTTATTTGTATTCTTATATATATATATAATTTAGCACAACAGGCCTATAGGCCTAGGGCTATTTTTACAGCCTTTCTCCACTTCACTCTGTCTTTTACTATAGTTCTCCAGTTTCTTATTCCTAACACTCTAATGTTCTCTTCCACTGCTTCTAACCACCTCTTCCTTGGTCTTCCTCTTCGTCTCGCTCCTATTAGACTCCCCCTCAGCACTGTTTTTGGTACTCTGCTTCCTTCTAAGCGCTCTAAATGACCGAGCCACCGCAGTTGTTGTTGTTTTATCACCTTTCCTATGTCTGCTTCTCCAAACAGATCGTAGATTTCCGCATTTGATCTTCTTATCCATACCTCTTCGTACCTTTTTCCCCCATAGATTTTTCTTAGTACCCTTCTTTCCCACCTTTCTAGTTTCTGTTGTTCGTTCTTGCTTAGAGTCCATGTTTCACACGCATACAGTACCGTTGGTCTAATCACTGATTTATAGATTCGTTTCTTTGCACTTTTTGATACACACTTTGAGTTTAACACTCCACTTATTGCTGCCACTACCCTATTTCCTTTTATTAATCTTGCTTGTATCTCTTCACCCATCTTATTGTTTTCTGTTATTATTGTTCCTAAATATGTGTAGCTGTTAACTTGTTCAAAATGCATTCTTTTTCCGTTTTGCCCTGTTATTTTTAGCTCTTTTTCCTCTGTCTCTACCTCTGTGTTTCCCATTATCATATACTTTGATTTTGTCTCATTCATGGTTAGTCCTAGCTTTTCTACTGCTTTTTCTAAATCTTTTACTAACTTTATCAGGTGTCTTTTTGATTTGGCTATCAATACCAGGTCGTCCGCGTAGGCTAAGCATTGGTGTTCATTGCTAAATATTGTCCCTTGCCGATTTATCTTACTTTCTCTCATGATTTTTTCTAGAACTAGATTAAATAACACTGTTGATAACACTGTATTCTTAGTTATTAAATAACTTACCACGTGTTTGGTTTTGCTCTTTGTACTAAGAAAACAGTCATTTTCAAGACTATAATAGCAAGAGGGGTTATAGAAATGTAACTTTTAAATTACCAACAAAAATATGCCTATTATTCATAAAATAAAATAATAATACTCGAGTCTATTAACTAACTCTTTAAATGAATAAACAGAAATTAATTACTAATGAAGATAAATGCGATAATTCCGTTGATACTTTACGTTTCTTCTCAGGTTTCCTAATGCATGTAAGCCTTGAATTAGGGTGTTTTTCTATAAATTCAAAAGTAACTAAAAAACGAACACGTATCAAGACAAAACGAAACAATTTTAAACGCACCGGAAAAACAAGTAAACCGCGTTGCAGGAATAGCTGATACAGGATTGTACGCTACATGACGCCACGCGATTGGCACAAACTCATAGGCGTTTTGCAAGCGCTTTCGAATTTCATAATTTGATTAACTTTTATTTTAGTTTTAATCCACATCTGTACACTTTTATGTCGCCCAAAAAATTCCGACACATATTTCAGCTGTATGAATTTCATATTATATGCAATTTAGCAACATTTATGTTTTGTGCAAGTACCCTATTCTTATAAGGTTTAATTTTTCTTTCGTTCACGAATTTTATTATGTAATTCTCTGGTTAAATACATTTTCTCGATCAATGAGTGAATTGGGAGCAAATCATGTTTGTTGAGAGTTAAAAATATTTATTGTTTGCGATTTTTTTTGCGTATAAATCATTCGTGATTAAAATAACCGCAGTTTTATATAATATCGAGGGCACCAGATCAGTATGTGCCAAATTTGTGATTTTCAATTTTTATGGCATATTGATTTCTGGTATCAACCTGTGTGTTGTCACAAACGGCCATATGTTTTGTAAGGCATAAATCTGGCCATACAAAACATTCCTCCGTTTGTGACAACACCCAGGTCGATACCAGAAATCAATGCGCCATAAAAATTGAATATCACAAATTTGGCGAATACGCCCTTCTGATCTGATGCCTTCGATATGTGAAGATGCAGTTTCATTAATATACAGATAATTGCAAATCTTCAGTTCAAGAGATTTCATTTTCAACAAGATTGCTATTTAAATTTATTAGTAATACCTATTTATGGTCTCTTTCGATAGTTTTGACCTGCACTTGGTTAATAGGTCGTATGCCATATGAATAAAATGTAGAAAATGACTCGCTAACTAAATATCATATTTTTCATCCTTTATTAATAGAAGTAAAATCACTTGCTACAATTCATTTACGAAGGCAAAATGAAATGTTCTTGGCCTGGCAGAGAAAGTCTGTGTTTTTTTGTTCAAAAATTCATTTATTCTTCTACGTAGTCCCCCTTAGTTCAATGCACTTTGTCCAATGTTTCTCCAATGAACGGATTCCATCCCTAAAGTGAGATTCTGAAAGATCTGCAAAATAGCCATCTACGGCTGCAATCACCTCTTCATTTGATGCAAAACGCTTTCCAGCCATAAATCTCTTCAGATTTGGGAGTAGATGGAAGTTAGAGGGGGCCAAATCTGGTGAATACGGTGCATGTTCCAACAATTCGTGCTTCAGATCCCACAGTTTTTCTTTTGCAATCCGGGCCTCTTCTTGCGAATTTAGTTGGTCCAGGAGACTTGCGTAATATTCGCCAATTATTGTTTTCCCCTTTTCAAGGTAATCAATGAAAAGAATCACACACCGGTCATGACCTTTCCGGCAGATGAAATCGTCTTCGCTCTTTTTAGCACAGAGCCACTGGCTTTCACTCACTGCTTTGATTGCTGTTTGGTTTCTGGCATGTAGTGGTGGACCCACGTCTCATCCATAATAACAAATAGGCGCTCAAAATCGGTTGGATCCTTTTTAAAACGGTTCAAACATTATTGAGAAATTCGTTTTTGCATGTGTTTTTGGTCAGTGGATAACAAATGCAGCACTCATCTTGAACAAAGCTTTCTCATAATTAATTCATGATGTAAAATGTACCGTATCTTTTCTTCTGATATGTCTATGCTCTCAGCTATCTCATACACTTTTAATCGTCGATCATCAATACATAGTGTGCTCCTTCTATGTTTTCTTCTGAGGTTGCAGTTTTTGGCCGCCTTTCGCGTGGATCATTTTCAAGTGATGTACGACCACGTTTAAATCCAGCCGCCCATTTCTTCACTGTTGAAAATGAAGGAGCAGACTCCTTATAAACCGTTACCAACTTTGGATGAATTTCCGTTGGCGATAAACCATTCAAAACAAAGAATTTTATGACGTTACAATATTCCAGTTTATCCATTTCAACAAGACACACACAACACATCTACTTTAAAAATTCGTATAAGAAACTATTTGACAGATCATTTCTGTGCGAGGCCAAGAACATTTCACCTTACCCTCATATATGATCAAATATTAGGGAATTTTGGCTATATGCATGCGGTCAAATTGTTTTTGATAATAATTCTTCATTAATTATTACTCTGTTTTCGATTTATTTGTTTTCATCAAAAAATTTGTTAAAAAATGTATTATGTAATAACAAGTGGAAGTACAGTGGTACCTTGGTTTGCGAGCATAATTTATTCCAGACATGTGCTTGTAATTCAAAGCAAGTTAAGAAATAATTGAAACTCAGACGATTCGTTCTACAACTATTTACTATTCATATAAAAATGATACAAAAATACATACAAAATACATACGTATATGTAAAAATAAAACAAACACTAACCTGCACTTTGAAAAAAATGTGAAGTAACATTATCGTGTAAGACGACTTTCACATCACCAACATGCGGTCACAATGATATAGTGAATAGTTCAAACAGAAAGAAGTTCAAAAATTATATCAAGAATCGAGGGCAAAAATGCATCCCGAATCACGCGCTCCCCTCTATAATTTAACTGATAAAATAAACAGCAGATGAGCTTGAAAAATTCAGTAGTCACAAATTGATTTTATTTAAGAAGAGCTAACATGATGCTTAACGTGTATTCAATTAAATTGATTTAATTTTCCCTATTTTGTACTTCTAATGGGTTATAACTAAAAATTTGCATAATTACTTTTCTTTAAATAGCGTCACTACACTATGACACTTAAAACAATCAAATTTTTAATTATAACCCGTTATTAAGGTGTATGTATTCATCGATGACAAATAAAATTTTAAAATATAAAATCTGCTGACATCTTTAACAGTTGAAGTAACATCAGATGCTGTTTACACTATTATCTTATCGTATATGTTTACACAAATGTTAATGATGCGTTGACCCAGATTCTTCAATTTATTGTTAAGGATAATAGTTGTGATATTAAAAATTTTACTCGTATTTATTGCAAGACATCTCTCGTTTATCAAGTTAAAATTCATTAAATCTTTAGGGGGTAATGCATCATGGTGCCTTAATTAAGTTCCTTTTTTTTACAAAAGATAGTATTTTTTAATAAAACTACAAATATGTTAAGAAATTTTGAAAATATTCACTAATTAATTAATAAATAATTATTTAAAGAATTATTTATTAATTCATTCGTGAATATCTTCAAAATAATTCTTAAAGAATTATTTATTAATAAGTTCGTGAACAATTTCAAGATTTCTTGTCATATTTGTTGTTTTATTAACCACCGTAAATAAATAAATAAAATGATGATTCAGTGATTATAATAAAATAATGTTTGTATTTACAACAGTATTGTTATCAAGGTAATGTTGACAACAACCACCTTATAATATTACATTTTAAGTTGAGAATGCACAGAGCTAGCATTGCCATGACGAACAAAAACAACTGTATACTTAATAAGCTACCTAATTTATTTTTGAAAACTAATGTTGACCTAACACATTAGTTGTCATAAAAACTAAAATTCTAAGTCCTAAGACTTTCCGTTAAAAACAAAAAAAAAATTGTTGCTAAAAATGTTTATTTTTTTCGTAAATTTTAAAAATACAAAATTTTTCATTTTTCAAAAATTTACCGAAATTTTCGGTGGTCATTTTGACCACTTTCCCGAAGAGATACAAAAAAATGTTTCAACCAAAAGTTTCTTAGAATTTGATGTACTATAAGATTCCATATGCATATGCAGCCACTAAAGTAGCAACGGACAACGAAAAAGACAAGTTCTACGAGATATTAGAAGAAATGTGTGAGAAGATTCCGAAACATGATACATTAATAATAGCAGGTGACTTTAATGCAAAGATAGGGAGGGAGGAATTTATAAGAAATGTGGCAGGAAGACATACCATTCATGAGATAACCTCAGATAATGGAAGGAGGCTATGTAACTTAGCAACGCAAATGAATATGACAATAGCTAGCACAGTGTTTCAACATAAGAAAGAACATAAAATTACATGGATGATGCCAGGAAGGACTGAAGGAAATCAAATTGATCATATCACAATTAGAAAGAAGAAACAAAAAATGATACATGATGTACGGTCCTATAGAGGAACTAGTGTAGATACAGATCACCAACTGGTGATAGCAAAAATAAAATTGAGAGCCTTGGAGGGTACAAAAGGGAGAAGGATGCAAAGAAAATGGAACACAGAAGAATTAAAAAACGAAGAAAAAAGAAGAGAGTATGAGAAAGAGCTTCAAATTCAACTAACTAGAGAAAAGAAAAATGACAGTATAGAAATAGAGTGGAGTAATATAAAAAGCAGTATACTGAAGGCGTCAGAAAAAATACTAGGCCTAAATAAGCAGCGTTATAGAAAGGATTGGTTCGATGGCCAATGCGAAATACTAATAAAGAGAAAACGGGAGGCAAGGTTAAAATGGATACAAACTAGTAGAGAAGGTGACTACGAAGAATACAAAGAAATAAGGAAGGAAGTAGCAAGAATAATTAAAGTCAAAAAACAGAAGTGGATTGATGAAATGATGGACGAAATAGAAAAAGACGGTAAAAATAACACAAAGTTGTATCAAGAGATTAGGAAACAAAAGAGGAAAAGGAATATAGCCGCAAACATAGAAAAAGGAGAGTGGGAAAAACATATACAGGAAATTACAGAAAAAGATGAAGAGATAGAAGGTAATGAGGAGATAAGGGAAAATGATGAGGAAGAAGAAGTCGAGGAGCCAACGGAAGAGGAGGTCTACGAAATAATCAAAAGTTTAAAAAAAAGGAAAGCCACAGGACCAGATACTATATGTAATGAGATGATCAAAGACGGAGGAGTTGAAATAAAGCAAAGAATATATAAGTTGATGAAACAGATATGGAATAACGAGACAATGCCTGATGAGTGGAGATCTGGAATTATAGTACCAATACCAAAGAAGGGAGACCTAATGTTATGTGAGAATTATAGAAAGATAACACTGCTAAATATAACATATAAGATATTAACTTCGCTGATATTAAAAAGATTAAAAAAGTTCACTGAAAAAACATTAGGAAATTATCAGAATGGATTCAGGCAAGGGAGATCGACAATGGACGCAATCCATATAGTAAAACAAGTAGTAGAGAAATGCTATGAGCAAGATATTGAAGTGGAGATGGTGTTCATAGACTTTAAACAAGCATTTGACACGATAAAAAGAAGTTCGATATTAAGGGATGCAAAGGAGATGGGTATACCAAAGAAATTGTTAAAAATGATAAGAATGTCTATGGAAGGATCGAAAGCAGCAGTACTATCAAGTGAAGGACTAACAGAAGAAATAGATATATACAAAGGAGTACGACAAGGGGATGGATTATCAGCGACATTGTTTAATATTGTAATGGAGGGAATAATAAGGGAATGCAACATAACGGGAACAATAATAGAGAAATCTATCCAGGTCGTTGCTTATGCAGATGATATCACAGTGATAGCAAGGGATAGAAAGAGCTTAGAAGAGACGGTAGAAATGATCAGCAAAAAAGCAAAAGAAAGAGGGTTAGAAATCAATCAAAACAAAACAAAATATATGAAGATTACAAGAAAAGATGACAGAAACAACAGAAGAGTAAGAAGAATAGGAGAAATTAATATAGAAGAAGTGGAAAGTTTCAAGTACCTAGGGACAATAATAAATAAGAAAAATAATAGGAGTGAGGAGGTAGAACAGAAGATACAGTCAGGGTATAAAGCGTACTATAAGCACAAAATGATAATGAATAACAAGAAAATAAGCAAGAGAACAAAATTAAGATTGTATAAGACAGTGATAAGACCTATAGCAACGTATGCAGCAGAAAATATATGCCTCACACAAAGAGATGAAGAGAAGCTAAAAATATTTGAGAGAAAAATAATAAGAAAGATATTCGGAGGGAAGAAGATAAGTCAGGAGCAGTATAGAAGATTAATGAACAGTGAAATTGAAGAATTAATAGAGAACGAAAATATAGTTAGAGTAATAAAAGCCAAAAGAATTAGATGGTACGGACACATTGATCGAATGAGCGAAGATTCAATAGTGAAGAAAATGACGAAATGGAAACCACAGATGCGAGCAAGAGGAAGACCTAAGATACGCTGGGAAGAGCAAGTAACAGAAGATATAAAGAGAATGGGAATCACAGAATGGAGGAAGAAAATGAGAAATAGAAAGGTATGGAGGGGAATTGTGAAGGAAGCAACAAGACACAGAAACTTATAAAGACTCATTTAAATTATTGTATATATTATTATTATATTAGTATATTATTTATAAACTTGTAAAAAAAATAATATAGTGTAATGGAGTGACGCACCATTAACACTTAATGTAGTCAAAAGAGCCCTAAAGGGCGGCTTCAATTCCTATTAGGAATGTATAGCCTTATATATATATAAGATTCCAAAAAGAAAAATTCAAAAAAGTCAACATGGAAAAAGGCGACAGACAGACAGACTTCACGAATTCAGAGACGAACTTTTTGTTCGTCGAAAATTGACAGTTTTACTTCGTTGTCCAGGGACCGCAAGTTTTTCATACCTAGCAACCACCTCGCATGTTTTACTTTCGCTTTCGGTTGCCTTGTCAAGATAGAAAGTTACACTTTCGTAAAGGGGAGAATGAAAAATAACATTCAATTCTGTCAAGTACTTATTGAAATATTAATTATTAAAGGCACGTTTTACATCAAAACTCCCGAAAAACCGTACTTTTTGTAACATAATTTGCGAAAATTCAAAAACCAAAAATCAGATAGTTTTACAAATTTACTATACAAAAATAAATTGTCTATCTAACTGTTTTTGTTTGAATTAATTTGAGCAGTTAATTTTTTTACTATGCACATTCAAATTCACGGCTCAGAACTTTTGCATTCGATTTGTGAAAAAAAAATTTTTATGTAAACAAATAAATACAAAAACTAAAATTTTATAATATAGGGTAATTTCAAGGATTTTTTAATACATATTGAAATATTGCCTACATTTAATCAGATTTTGCATTTGGTTTGTTTAGTTCGGCGTGTTGAATCGCAGTAAAAAATGTCTTTAGAATACGCGCGTTTTGACAGAGCAATGCTTACTACATTTCAATGCGTTCATACGTTGTATTGCAGTAAGATTTGTTTTCGTAGCGGCCTCTTGGGGTGCTTCAACGCTATGGGTGTGTTGTTCTGTAGTAAACAATGCCAATACGCCATCGGTCCAGAGGTTTCACACATTACAAGCATTTTTCACGGTAACTATATGTATTATAAACAAACCATTTTGACAAATGAATTTCTTTTATTATTTACTATTCAAATGTTAAATAACCCATTGAGAGACCAATGACTTAAGAGGGCCTTTAACAATTGGTTTGAATGACTGCAAAAGTGTATCAATCGTTGTGGAGGATACTTGGAAAACCAATAAAGCACATTAAGGCGATGTACTGTTTACTATTATGACTGTATGCAACACTATAAAGACAACCCTTCTAATAGATCTTTCATAAATATTAAATATTATTAAAACAAAATGTTTTATGTAAAAAACAATTTTTTTAGATTATTTAACACATATATAATTCAACCATTCGAAATTCATCATTTTGATCCTCATGGGAGCATCTTTATTTAGATCTGTTAACTTTTCATAAAATTTGGAGTTTAAATAGCAAAAGCATCCTAGTAATGGCAATAAATACACAAAGTCTGCTATAGGGTAATCCAGAGTGCTGTCAAAGTATCAAGTTCCTGGAGGACAAACATAAGATATAACTTCAAATGGTACCTTAAATTGCTCTCTATTTACATAAAATATTAGCCAAAGCAAAAATTGGATGTTTAAATTACTAACACGATACAGATATTTAAAGCATTTAATATTTGTAAAACTACAGTGCTTCAAACTGTTTGTTTGTCCTGCAGCATCCCTTTAAACTAGCCTGTTTTGGATTTCCCTATTGTGAAATTAATTGATCTTTTAATGTGTGCCTGTTGCATTGTTGAAATAATCTAACTAAATACTATTTAAACTTTTTTTTTAATTGAATTTTTCTCGATTTAATTTTCTCAAACTTCCTGCACAGCAACTCAAATCATACAAATTTAACAATAAAAACTCTTCAGTGCTACATGCTTTCAATACAGTGAAGCCTCGTTGATCCGAATCTACGTTAATCCGAATACCACGACAATCCGGATCAGTAATTTATTTACATTGATTCTATTGTAATCCGGATTTAAAGGTTTTGATAATCCGAACTTCCGAAATTTTGACCGAAATTTTTATCCAGAAGCGTGCAGTGGTGCATAGGAAACAGTGAAGCAATCGCGATGCGACGTATGCGCTGTCACGCTCGCATGCAATATGTACGAGTCCGATAGCGCATACGTGTCGTATCGCAACTGCATTGTTTCGTATGCACCGCATGCTGCTGTAACTTTATCAAAGATGTTTTCAAAAAGGATGATTTCAGGGCAAGTAAAGATTGGTTACTTAATTTTAAAAAGACACAATTTATGTCTGTTAAAAATCTCGGGGGAAAAGCTATTCAATGATTCGCAAGCAGCAAGGTCCATTAAAAACAGTTGCAAAGCGATCAGTGTGGCTTTGCAATGGGCGGTAGAAGGCTGTTGCTATTGTGTGTTTGTGACAACATTAAAATATTTTTGAAATTTCAATAGCAAAAAGTGTTTAGCATTCGTTGAACCACTTTTAACCTTTCAAATTGTATTCTTTTTAATTTCTTAATAATTGCTACAACCCATAACCTGAAACCAGGCTGCAGAAGCTGTAAGCTCATGCGGGAGGGAGGGGGCAATTATTATTATTACGTACGCTCAATGTGCGGCTGCAGCATCAGTTTACCAAGACGCGCCGTGTCGATCATCATCATCATTGCATGCTGGTAATCTTGATCTAACAGCTTTATTTGACATTGATATTAATCTTGCAGTTCTGGGTAATTTCAAACTTTTTCAGTTGACTATATTAAAGAGAGATTTGACAGCTGGAAGGTGGGTGTATAAAAAACCCTATGGATTGGTATATATACTGGTATATATACCATATTGGTATATGGACTGGTACTAGGATCATACTTTAAAAGTTGCTAGAAATAACGACTGCTTCTAGCAGGGCCGGCGCTAGCAGTTTCGCCGCCCCGGGCAAAAAGGTAAAATGCCGCTCTTTTATAACAAAAATTAAAAGAGATAACCTAAACCCTTCCCACGCTTAGTAGTAAAATAAAACGAGAGCAAAAAAATTGGTATTAAAAATGTTGGTTTTGATTTGCGAAAAATACAAATTTCTTGATATATGATTTTAGCACTAAATTGAAATTAAGGTTGCACAGAAAAAAAGAAAAGACACAAATCTAGTATATAATTATAAGATGCATATATTAAAAAGATAGTAAAACAAATTATAGAACCACTAAAAATAAAAACCTAATTATTAAAAATACAGTTAAACTTAAAAGTGTTTTTTCTCACCTTTAATTCTGAGAATTTTTTGATAATTTTTTGACATCAATTTCTTCAGCTAGCTCATGTTCAATGGCTAATGTTGTCAAGCCATTTAGCCGATCCTCAGTAGTTGTAGAGCATAAAAAAAATGTTAATTAACTTTAATTTGGAGAAACTTCTTTCTCCACTTGCCACACTTATTGGGAGAGTAAGCAAGATTCTTAAAACTATACCGAGATTTGGAGTAAAATCCAGCTTTGAAATGAATTTTAAAATCTCAATTGGACTTTCTTTTTTATTTAGTAAGGCTAAAACCGATACTATCTCGTCTGCCAGGTCCAGCGTGTTTATATCTGATGAATTCCCATCACTTAACACTATTTCTAGATCTTTACAATATTTTAGTAAGTCATTTCGAGAGGTATCTTTTAAATCATAAATATTGTATAAAAACTGGAAATAGTTGCTGTGGGTACTGATCAAATGAAGCCTGGATTCAAGTGCATTGATAGCTTGGTCTAATGTGAAAAAATAAAACTCAAAATTAGCCGGTATGTCAATTTCATTGGAGAGTTTTCGAGCATCGCAAAGCATTTCATTAAAGGCTGTGTCCGATCTAAGATCCTTGAAAAAATCTACAATTTTTCAAGAGTTCCATAGCAGATGGTAAGTCATAGTCTTTTGTCTGCAAGAGCTTACTTATTGGATTGATACAATTTAAGATTTTGTATCAAATTACAATGGAGCATAAGAACTTAAATTGTTTAACACAACTTAATAGTCCAGAACCTCAACTCTTATAGAGTTGTCAATCTCCGAATTATTATTAATTATTTGCCATGTCATTAACGACCAAGTTTAATGAGTAAAAATGCTCATGGATTTAACGCTTTTATTCTAGATTGTACTCCCGATTTATCACCTCTCATGTTGGCCCCATTATCGTAAGCCTGTCCCCTCATATCCTGCAAATTCAATCTCAATGTTTCAAGTCTTATGTATTAGAGTTGAGAGTTCAGAGCCTGTCGATCTTTCAACCGGAAGAAAGCCTAAAAAGCTTTCATTAATTTTAATGGAAACCTCATTGGGATTGGATTTGTCAATGGATACATACCTTACTAAGTCTGTCATTTGCTCGATCCTGTTGACATCAGGAGTACAATCTAGAATAATTGAATAATATTTAGCTTTTTTAATCTCGCTAATAATGTGAGATGTTATATTTTCATTTAAAAGAATAATTATTTCATTTTGAATATCTTTTCCGAGCTAGTAGACTTTAACTTCCTCTTCTTTGAGAACTCTGCGGATATGCTCTTCCATTACTGGATCAAACTGAGCAAGTAATTGAATAATTTGTAAAAAATTACCATTACCGAAATCGTAAAGTTTGTCACTTGTACTTCAGAGGGCTAAAAAATTTGGAGCAAGCATGTTTATTGTTGAAACAATTCCTAGAAGCACCTCGTACCAGTAATTTATTTCTGCGGTAATGAGTCTTTGTGAATGACTGTCGATCGTTTTAGAGTACTATATTCTTTGACTAAATTCAATCCAAGATTTTTGACTTTGGATATGGTTTTTAGAGGTTTTATGTTGTTTTCAAGTCTCAGCGAGGTGCTTCCAATCTTTAAAACCTTCAGTAGAAAGTGAACTTAAAATAGAACCAAAAAGTTTGCAGCAAAAGCAATAAACACAGTTTTTTGCAATTGAATAGACTAACCAGTTACGCATGACTTTTTCACCATTTTTCATGTTTCTCAAATAATGAACTGCGCTAAATCTTCGACCGGTATCATTATACGGAAAACTGTATTCCTTTAATGGTTGAGGTGCTCCTTCTTTTACCAAAAAGTATATTTCGGCTTCTGATAAGCTAGTTGGCCAGGAACCCGGATCTGAATTTATTATCGTAGCAAATGTCTCTTTCTTGGATTTCCCTGGAGTAGGTTCAGTGGACGTCCCTGGAGTAGGTTCTTTGGATGTCCCTGGAGTAGGCTCCACTTAAGCAATATCGGTAGCTTGATTGGTAATGGATTCATAATTTGAATTCTAATATCTCTGTGTCGTCATCATTCCTTTTCGTGCCTTGTAGGTAACTTAACAGACTTCCAACCTGTTTTTGAATTTGAACTTGTTTTTCGACCCTTTTTCTTTTGTACTGAGCACCCGATAATCTTTTACTTCCATCAGACATTCTAAAAACAATTAAGAAAATGTTTCAATAAAAAATAATTGTGTTTTTTTAAACGAAACAGAGGCGTTTTTGAATATTTCAAGGCGAGATTTTGTTGGCTTTGTTTAGGGTAAATTGTTAAACAAAACACTTTCTTTTCCATTGCTGACGTTTCGGTTTTAATCAAATCTTATTCAGAGATTCAAGGTTATCGTGACTGGTTTTTCGCGACTCCATACGCATACATGTTCCGACAAATTAAAACACAGGGTAAAAAATTCTTTTACAGCACTTTGTATGTGTGTCCATTTATTTAAATTATAATAAAAAGGGTCATTTTTTATTTTATACATTTTTAAGCAGGAGTTTATGCTTGTGAGTGATTTCCTTGAAATGTTTTGATATTTTATCTATATTGCACTGTATTTTTGGTTCGGTTTTGGATTTGGTCTTTAATACACGAAAACTCTACTCATCTTTCAAAACGTGTTTTTATTTAAAAACTACATACCTCAACCTTATGTCGTTCTCATGCTTGAGGATTTTTGAAGTGAGTGGGTACCTATACTTAAAAGTTCGTAAAACATATTAAAAGCAAATTTTATTAAAATTCCACCTTTTAATTTTTCATAAGTATTCAAATGAATCTTGGTTTAATTATTTTCTTCATAAACTAGTTAATTTTACAGCCGATTTGCCTCGTCCTAAGGTTGCCGCCCCAGGTAGGGGCCCGGCTTGCCTGACCCTAGCGCCGGCCCTGCTTCTAGCAACTGCTGACTAGCTCGGTTCTATCAAAATGAAGTCTGACTGTTTTTTTGAGAAACTATATTCAATAAATTAACACTGTACCAAATTTCAGCTTTTTCAAATCACTTCTTTACGTTGACCTCATTTTCACGACATGCGACCACTGCATTGGTGCTGATGCAACACGTTCGATCATTATGCTGTCTGATGACTGTTTTCCAGTTTTTTATTACAACAACTGCTTAGTGATCAATTTTCAGCTTTTAGAAAACACTTAGATGACACTACTTCTTGTTACCACTTTCAAACTGCGCTGATGGCGAGTGTCCCCATATCCGAGTTTCTTTTGTGTAGGATATTTATTTACACCCTAAACATAAGCTAATATTAAAATATTAGCCTTTACAAAACTCTTACACTTTTTGGTCGCCAACTCTCGGACTATTAAAAGTATATAAATGCACTTTTTTGGCTTAGGGTAGTCCAAGAACCAAAGCAAAAAAAAGTAGGTTCATAATGCATCTTCTACAGAATTGGTTTTCTTGTTGGAAAATGTTCGGTGGTGTCCCCTGAATGTAACCTCAAGTTGGCGGGAGGGGGGAGGGTTGAGCGTTAGCTGCCGTCTTGGAAAACACATTTTATCAAATATCTCGTGAACCGTGTATCGTACGACAAAAATAGTGGAGATCGTTTTCGTACATAATAACATTTTCTACAACTTTTATTCGAAATACTTTTCTGTATAAAACAGCGAAAAGTGATCAGAAAAATGACAATATATGGCAATATTTGTAGTGAATCTATTAATATTATAAATAGTGTGAAGAAGTACTCATAATTTATAGATTTTTCTTACTTGCATAGGTAGAACGTATTATCATAAAAAATTGTCAATGTAGTAAGATACAATTGCTTGTACATCGTACATCATAAAAATTAATAATAATAATACTAATAATGAGGATGATGATGATAATAATCATCATGAGAAAGGAAAGGTGGAGAAAGGATAACCAAGATCAATGAATGCAAATTAATTTTTTGAAATAAAAAACGGATTAAAACATTTATACAAAAAGTGGCACATTATTTTACGTTATAAGTCTCATCTGTTTCGATGATGAAGGAAGACACATCGCCTTCCACATCCCTGTCTTCTGCCTCCGCTATATCTGTAGGAGATAAATCGAAAATTTCATCTTCATCGTTTTCGTCTTCGATGGCATCCAATATCCCGAAAACGCGTTGGAACCCAATCTATGCAATGAGCGAGGTTCTACTGTTTTATACCTGAATACTATTGGAATGTTGAAAGAGGCAGCTGTTCCATACAATCTAAAATATATAGGCGCATGATTTAATAGCGTTATAGATCTTAAAGTATCAATTTTATAGAAAAAAACTTCAAATAAATTTTATTGGAAATTTTGTGTTCTACAGATTTGGTTCTTACCATTTTTAATGTACCATCAACCGTTAACTATATATTTAGCAATAACCATGTTGGAAAAAGTTTGACGCGCTATAAATATAAACCTATGCACTATACAGAAAAAAGTTTCGAATAAACTTCAATTTTGTAATTTATTTATCTTTCAAGCTTTGACTTTGAAACATCATTTTGATTGATCATTTTATACTACTATAAATCTCGATATATAAAACTCATGGAGATCTTTTAATATATGACATAATAGTAACATAAGGGGCAGCATAAGGGGGATTAAGAAACAACATAATTACCACCAGAAATTATTTGAGCCCATATTAAATTGCTTGTACCAGTGAATTTTATCTACTAACTAAACATATCCAGCTACATCTGCTGACTGAATGCATTCTTACATGAATGTATAGATGTACTCACTGAGGCTTGTAATTATTAGACTTAAATGAATACTACCATTTCTCTAATTATTAAAAGCTTATCTCTTCCATTGTACCACGCTTCCACTGTAATCGACTCGTGTTTATAAAAGCGAAGTTATTAACTTAAGCTCCTATCATTGTTTGTTTGGCTGTGCTGAATAAGTAAAATCATTACTGAACTTAGATACCATTATAAGTTACCAATGACCAAACAACAGACTAATATTTAGTATATGTTTTTGGTTCACCAATCTTTATGGAGTTAAAGTTTGTTACCTTAAAGGAAGTGACTAGAGGACTAGACACGTCATCAATTTTGCACAAATATGGGTGGCCAGAGTTCAGCTGTTGCTAGTGGTGCATCAACAAGAATGTTCTTGCGTGAATAATAAATGACTAAATATGCTAAAACTACTTAATAATTACAAAGTGGTGCAAAGAATAAGAATTTTGCAAACACTGACGATAGACCATATCGAACGTGGGTATCAAAATATGGACTCCAACAAACATCTGAATTTATTTCAGCTGTTCAGAAATATATTGTTGCTGGGCAACGAAAGTACTCATTCATAAATTTGTTTTACCAATCTCTAAGGTAATGGAGTTTAATGCATGCCATGCATTTTATTAATATTTCATAGTTGACTTTGATCAACACTAGATTTTCTAAGATCACCACAAGTGCAGTATGGGACTTTTATGTCTTCTTTCAAGTGCAGTACAGGACATATTACCCCATAAACATTGTGCTTATAGTTTTTTTTAGTCAAAACTTAATATTTTTAGATCTTTACTTAATATGTATTGACAAAGCGATCAACATGAGTCGGCATATACTCTTCATGAGCAGGAGAGTGATATTGTAGCTTCAGAGATTTACAGAAAGGAGGACAGTCCCTCAAGTCTATTTTCAGCCACCTCTGGATTTTGAAAAAAGTCGTCCGAATCAACTTTTTATTGTTTTTTAGACAATGTTTGGTCAATGCTAGGCTAAATGAAGGCGATTAGATGTGTAACTATCCTTATAAACAAATCATGTAAAAATACCAAAATATGATTTCAGTCATGACCTGCTTAAGAGGAAAAGCATCAGAATCAGTTCTGTTGATTCGGTAAAGGGTTATCCACAAAGTACTTAACACTTGAGGGGCGAGGGAGGGATAGCTAAATTGTGGTGACGGGGTGGAAGGAAGGATTTTGGCGAAAAGTGTGTACGCGTTTTAATTGAAGGTAGTATATTATTATTTCAGATTTCAACAAAATAATATTTAGAAACAATCCTCCGATGATCAACAAGCAAAGCGTAGGACCTTATATTGCACCCCGGATGTTATGTTTTCAATAAAATTCATTTATATTAAAAACTCAAGTGTGACAAGTCAAAATACAATTAAGTTGAAAATAGTTTATATTTACGATAGTGCACATACTAACAGAAGCTTCAATCGAGTGTGACGAGGGGCGAGGGGAAGCTAAATCTGATGCTTACCAGTAAATTGGCAATTATTGCCAAGTTCATCGGTATGATTCTATATGGTTCGAGTCACTTTTGTTTAGTCTAGAATTGACCAAGTACTGTCAAAAAAACAATAAAAAGTTGATTCAGATTTTTTTAAAATTTGGAGGGAATCAAAAATAGGCTTTAGAGGGTCCTTTGATATCTAATATAAATTTACTATAATCTTTTTTCTGAATTATTGTTATTTATAGAATGTAGCTACATCAAGTTTATTTATTGCAAATCATATCACCTATCAAAATATGCAATGTAATGTGAATTAAGTCGATATATCTGTGTAGACGAGTGTCCCGCAAACAATTTGTTTATTCTGGGTGCAGTTATGGTCACAGAAATTAGTTTATCTAAATAAAGATTATTACAGGTATCCCGTAATTTTTTATTATGGGATATTATGATTTATTTTATAAATAGGGTTTAGAACGCAATACGAAACATATAGGTACAGCTGATTTCAAATAAATCTGGGACAATCAGTATTCCATAGTGTAAATGTTGCTTTTTATTTTTCTTAATGTTTAATGAATTTTATGTAGTTACCTATGAAAATATAATTTAAAGCCTAGTTCACTACTTGTTAAAAATTGCTCTCAAAACTTGTCCTAGATTTATTTGAAATCATCTGTACCTACACCATCATTAGAGGAAAAATAATAAGAGATATGGTTCCCGCACCTGGGGGCAAGTTTGTGCTTTCGAGTACTGCCACACGCTATGAAAGCACAATATTGGACATATATGTTAATGTCTATTAAGTTTTCTTGGCCAATACAGTAAAAACTCTTTAATTCGAACCTATAAATGCAAGGCTAATTCGTATTAACGAGGAATTCAGATTACTGGATGTGCGAATATAAACATTGGTTTATGCCATGGTACTTTATTATAAAGAACTTAGCTTATGTAATTTACTAATTTAATTTTTATTACAAACATTTTATTATTAATTAGGAAAATCAGTAATTTGTTTGCTTTAAGTTTTCTCTTTCTCCTTTTATAGCGTGCCCTCATTTCATGGTCTTAGTTTCAGTGTTTTTCTATTTCCTGTACCTTTGTCAGCAGACGAGATATATTCTAGAGATTTTAGTTTTGTTTTTCTTTATATTGCTGATTGTCGATTTACCAACACCATATTTTAAAGTAATCGCTAAACACTAACCCAACATTTAATTGTTGAATAATTTCTCTGATAGTTTTAATAATGTGTGTTTTTGTTTTGACATTTTTTATTTGAATTTTGAACATCACGAATACAAATTGTGTATTAACAAAATTGAAAGAAAAAGGTTTTAAGGTAGATGATGTCATTATACAAACACTTGTGGCAAAACTGCAACGTCAAAATATTTAGGGCGTCTTTGTGATGGTATTATTACTATATTTATAGCTTATTTTTTACATCTGTAGCCTTCGGGAGTTTTATTACTCTTTCTATTAAGAACAAAAGCGTTTGTTAATCTTCGTAGAATTTGCTTACACCCGTCGGGTCGTAACAGTATCAGTCAAAAACTGCATCAGCAATCTGCTATAAGCTCATTTATAATTAATACTCACCTTCCAAGAATGCTACATATTCAATTTTAGTTTGTACAAAGAACTTTCCTGTTCGGATTAAAGAGATTGGTTCGAATTAAAGAGGTTTGTTCGGATTATAGCTTGTAAATGTTGCTGTTCGGATTACTGGATGTTCGGAATACAGTTTGTTTGGATTATCGAGTTCCTACTGTACTATTCTCACATCCTCAAAATATGAATTTTAATGGATGTTAGATTAGAATGATTAATCACAGCGTCTGATGGTAAATAAGGCTAAACCATGTTTTGTTTTTTAGAAATAGAACCCAATAGAAAACAACCCCCCTGTCATCAAATAAAAATCACATAATAGTTATTTGTAAGTCTGGTAAATGAATTCTTACATGACGAAGGAGCCAAGTCTGGAATTTTGAAACAAGTACTGTGAAAAATCAATTACCGGACATATGAAATGCGATATTATGATTTCATATTCTGTTGCATTCTGTGATTTGCATTAAGTAAATGATGGGAGACTTTATAGTTATTTATGTATTAAGGGCATAAAGAAGCTTTTATGGCCAGAAGCTTTATTTCTAGGCAGAGGCTGTAGGGCCATAAAAGCAAGTTATTCCCGCTATACATACACTATTTTATGCACAGATTAAGTTTTTACACCAAGCCGCTGTGCTCATACGAAGTACGTTACTATAGTTACTATTCCAAAATATTTAATTTCAGCTTATTTTCATTGGTGATAAGTTTACAAATTATATTGAGAACCAATCAAGTTCTACAAAAAAAATTTCCAACATTTAATTGACGTTTTGTTATTGCTCGTCTGACCATAAAGAGGCCCTTGGGCCATAAAAAGACATTTATGTTTAGATGAGTCTTGCAATAATAGTCTAATTATAATGCATCTGTGCATAAATGTCATTGAAGTAACAACAGTGCGCATGTTGATTTTGTTGATAAATTAAATGATTTCATTTATTCAGTCCGGTAGATTGTTATAGTAACCACTACTGGACTCGACCAGATTGAAGTCATTAATGTAAACAAGAAAATGTGACAGTATGAAACAGAATTATAGAAATAGGTAACCATCAGTCAAATAAGATGTCAAAATAAATATTATAAAAATAATAATTTAAGGTGAAAAAAAATTGTTTTAAATCATATTTTAAATGCAAATCCATATAAAAAAAATCAACACTATATTAATTTCCTTAATTAATTAGAATTATTCAAACAAATCTAATGTGAAACATAATCTAAATAAAGCAAAATATATTTAGTACACCTTGTATATTTGCAATTAGTATCTAATTCGTACGGAAAAATTGTCATTCTGATGGCAACCACCTTGGGTAGCTCAGAGTTAGAGTACCCGCCCAGAGTAGGTCCTGTTTGATTTCCAGTCGGGGGGAAAATTTCACCATATGGATTTGCATTCAGAATATGATTTAATATTAAAATGTTAGAAATATCCCAATAGTTGAGATTTTAAATATCACAGCGGTGCGGTATATTTTCATGGTCAAATATGTCTCATAAAACTTTTACAATCCTCTTTCTCTTTTGGCAGCCGAGGTTATTGTATAATTTGGTTGGAGATGAAAAAAGGGTAGTTCATTTCAAGATGTCTATTAGAAGAGGTTTCATTGTAGTTTCAAACTTATATACATACCTACCACATATTTGAGCTTAATACATTAATTGCAAGTAATAATTGGAATTTGTATGTTGCTAAAAACAGGGTTGATGTTTCTGTACATTTAACAATGTTGAGAACTCTCAATCATTTTCATAATAAAAAGCATCACAAGGTCTTGATGATCTAATATTAAGTCATTAACGTATGTAACATATTAAAAAAAACAATTGTGTGCTTAATATAAAAAAAGAAAAAATTAAAAAATGTAAATTATTTGTGTGAGGCGTGTTCTGCATTAGACAATGTAGTAAAATTGTCTATAATATTGTATCATAATTATGTAAATATTGTTCGTTTATTATTATTATAATATTATTACTATTGTGTAACAATAAAGAAGAATCAAATATGAATTATTACAGTTATTACAAGTTCATAATTATTAGTGCAATTTATTTTAATTCATTTCATGTTTATTATCTGGTTGTGAAAGAAAAAAGTTCACTTTTATATTAATCCTAACAACACAGTTCGAAATAAATTATTTACCATCACTTTCTTTTTTTATTACCTAACATCTCGGTTTTCCTTTTTATAGATTTTATTAAAATGCTCAATTCAGGATCTTTTTTGTAAGTACTATCATTATTGTCTTTTGTTTTTTTAGATTCTACGCCACTACTATTGTCAAGTTTACTTTTCCGTTTCAATTTCTCATTTACTATAGCTTCCATAGCCCTAGTCTTTTTATACTGTGGATCTGTCGGGTCCACGTTAAAGTGATGACTAGAATACAATGCTGAAAAACGATCATCCGCTACATTTATCTTGAAATCATCCTCATCTTGTACAACTTCTGTTTTCTTCTTATTCTTCAATTTCTTCTTTGCTTTACTTTCATTTTCTCTTTCTTGGATTTTCTTTAAACTAAAATGCTTTTTACCATTATCCTCTTCATCATTTGCTAGAAGTAACTCTAATTCAGCTTTCTTCAACTCATCCTCCCCATCAGAAACCTGATCAACTTTCTTCTTATTATTTTTTTTCTTAAACTCTGGTTTATCAAACTCTTCAGCAAAATATGGATCATTCATATCAATACCTGAAGGAATATCAGAATCATCTTCATCAGATTCTTGATCATCATTTTCTAATTTCTTTTTGCGTTCTTCTCGTTTTACTTTCTGCTTTTCCTTACGTTTCTCTAAATATTTCTGGAATGGTGTTTTCTCTTCTTTCTCATCCAATTTCTTTTTAATTAAACTGTCTGTTTTTTTCTTTAGATTAATTCCCCACGAGATTTCCATCTCTACATCTTTGTCTTTCTTCTTCTCATGAGTTTCAATATCCTGCAGTAATGCTTTATATTTATCTATGGAACCTAATTTCTCATTTTGACCATCGGATTCTTCACTGCCATCATTATTCTTCTCACCGTCCTCTTCATTTTCTTCATCACTACTTGAAGCTAAATAAGCTTGTAAGTCAGCATCAGCAATATCATCAACCTTTCCAGTAGCCAATTTCTGAGCGATTTCAATTCGATCTGGAGCAGTTTCATCCCAAGTTAGATTAACTTTTGCTTGCTGTAATGCGGTGGTTGTAAAAAACCGCGGCTGATACTTCCCCGGTTCAGGTAATTTATCACAAACTTCCTTAGGCTCGTGATCGAAAACCATATCATCAGGTATGAAACGTAAGTCCATCTTTGTCGCACTAGATTCATATTCTAAACCATCACATTCTGTATAAATCTTATTAGCAGTATTTTCATTATCACACACGATAACTGCATAATAATACTTGAGCCTGTTGAGCTGATATTGCCTTAATTTTTCCATGTGATACCTGGAGCCTTCAGTGCCTTCTTCATCCTCTTTATTGACTGGCGCTGATTCTACTAACTCAGAAGGACCTTTAATTTCCTCTTCTTTCATGCGCTGCAAACCAAACTCTGACGGATATATACTTACAGATTTAATTAAACCACCTGGTGGTAAAAATGAATTTAATAATACCATCAAATCAACTGTTCGGATTCGATCCCAATCCATATTGCATGCTGCTAATCTGTATGTTGCTTCCTCGGTTCTATCTGCATCTCGATCTAATTCTCCCCATGCATGTTCCAGCATTTCATCACCACTAGCTTCACTACCGCTTTCCTCATCATCCGATGAACTTTCCGAATACAATGTTGATTCTCCACGAGCATAATCTACATTTAAATTTTTTAATCTTTGCTTTACTTTATCTGTTATCTTTCTATCATTTTGATTTTTTACACTAAGCTGGTTGAATTCCTCATCTTTTGTGTCTTCTTGTCTAACGTCTGATGTTTTTGGTGGACGCACAAATTTTCCAGTTTCTTGTTTTTCATCATTTTCGTCTGCTTCGTTTTCTGATTCAGACGAATTCTCTGCTGAACTTAATTCATAATAACGTTTTAAGTCTTCATTGGAAGTGTGATTTACAGGCCTGCCTCGTTTATCAATTGTGTATTTAACTTTAAATTGTTTATCTTTGAACATAGACTTAAATCTTTTGTCGATTTTTACTTTTCTTTCTCCTTTTGGTATTCTTCTGAATTTGGGGTCCGTTGCTATGTGGGAAAACCGTTTGTCTTCCTCCATCCTGATGTTTTGTATGGTAAACTACCCCTTAGTTTAGTACTTTATTGGTGTTGTATATGTAGAAATTTCTAAAATATAAAGTAATTACTAGAAATTTAACAATTGTTACTAAATAAATAGTTACCACGTTAGAAAGTTGCTTAATATAATAAAACCTAATCAGGTTATTTGAATGAATGGAATCTTCTTGTACTGTACAACATTTAGGGTTATGCACGTGTGTTTCTCTTGTCATAACTACGCGATGTTGCCAATAGTATTTATAAAACCTTTACATGCAGTCAGATGGTGGAAAAAGTTTACACGGTATTAATTCCCAGTCACGGAAATAATCAGTAGTAAGGGGCCAAGACCATGTCTAATCGCCAATAATAGTTTGAAAATTGTTCTGTAGTGGACGAAGCAAGCGAGGGCTATTTTCAAAAAATTACCACAGGTAATTTTTGATAAGATAACTTCTCAAAGAAAATCTCAACATCTGTACTATTTAATACATATGTATTTTTATTAATTGCATACTAATTGAAGGAAAATTGATGGACAATTTGTGTAATAATGTTAAAAATCAGGTGCTCCTTCAATTCGCTAAAACTTATCAGGTGTATTCTGTTTACCACAGATCATCTTAGTACTAAGATTTACTAAGTTAAGACAAAGTGAGATTAACTAGGCCATTGAAAAGTAAAAAGAACATAGAAACATGTTTATGTAAACAAGCAGAAACACACGACATAACCGCAAATTTGTAATCGTTTGTGTTTTCCACAAGGATGATGAAAAATATTATTTTATATTAATTTCCTGCAATATACTATGATAACTGCTGTGGCTCAAATTCATTTTCAATAAACTACGTATTTACATATACTTTCTATGATCAAACATTTATTTACATATGACATAATAACCTCAAAAAAACTCTGTTTCACTACATACTTTGAAGTAAGCTAAATAACAAGCACAGACTCAGTTGGGGCAAGGGGGGAACAAGTTAGCTCAGTACCAACTCACTTGTGACAAGTAAATAGAACACAACAATTTACTAAGATAATGAGAATAAGTAAGAATCTCACTTAAAAATGGTAAAAAGTATACAACTAATGCAAAAAGCTCTACCGCCTCAATTTGACGTTTGGCGCTTTACGGTATGTCCATTGGCCAGTTTTCGGCGTCTTCCGCTTGACGTCAGTCGCCGTCGCACACTGGGGACCTCTCTTATAAGTAGGTGCTCAAAATAGGATTTCTAATTTGTAGTCATTTGAAAAAAACGTGATGTAGACATGTAGACAAGTATTTGACACATTCCTATGCTAAATATTAAATTGGTAGCAGTTGTCATCGGGAAGATATGAAGGTGACAAGTTACTTTATTCACTCGGTTTTTTGCAGTTTTATCTTCTCTCTTGAAAATACTATTATAATTGTAAAATTATAATTGTTGATGTACTTACATGAAACCAGAGGAATGAAGTATCAACATGTGACACATAAAATAGGCGGCCAAACACACAAGACTTTTATCGTTAAAACTTTCCTTAGGCTTTTAAATTTACACCGCCGCACACTGGGGACCTCTCATATAAGTAAGTGCTCAAAATAGGATTTCTAATTTGTAGCCATTTGAAAAAAACATAATGTAGGCATGTAGACAAGTATTTGACACGTTCCTATGTTAAATATTCGATCGGTGACAGTTGTCATTGTGAAGATATGAAGATGACAAGTTACTCTATTCACTCGGTTTTTCGCAGTTTTATTTTCTTGAAAATACTCGCGGCTTTTATGTGTTATTTCTTAAATTCTGTGACGGATTGTTATAAATAATCTTGTTTATTGTTTGCAGCCTTACTTTGTGGAACTCCATAATCATGAAATAAATAAAGATTATTAAAGTATATTATTTAATAAAACTGTGAAACTTTTAACTCTCGCCACAAGAACCCTTATCCGAATGGAACTTAAATACAGTTACGTTTGGTCTAAGTTGTAGTCCATTCTTAGCCATGCGAACTTTAAATGAACTTGCAGATTTAGAGCAAGCTCGGTTTCCTCGAGCTAGCCAGCTACTAAAGACACAAGTCTATATTGACGATATACTAGGTTCCAGCCCTTCAGTATCGTCTGCCCTTTCATTACAAAAGGAATTAATCGATTTATTAAAACTTGGAGGATTCGAACTTCGGAAATGGGCTAGCAACTCACCAGAGCTATTGGCTACTGTTCCAGATTCGGATCAACAAATGCCTTTATCATTTGATAAACAGGAACCGCAATTTCTAAAAGTCTTAGGTCTTCAATGGCACCCTTATAATGATTTATTTTCTTATCAATGCCGAAGCACTGAAAACCCATGTACAAAACGTACGATTCTTTCCGATATTGGCAGAATTTTTGATCCCTTGGGATTTTTATGTCCCGTTCTCCTTTCTGCGAAATACATAATGCAATGCTTATGGAGCTCTAAAACGGATTGGGATGAAACCCCAACACAAAATATTGTTTCTTCGTGGACCCAGCTCAAAACTGAACTTCCCAAGCTTTCTGAGCTTATAGTTCCACGACGTATTATGTTAGATAATTACCAAAGGTTGGAAATTCACGGATTCTGTGATGCTTCAATAATTGGTTATGGTGAATCCGTTTATTTTCGTTTCGAAGTAAAGAACAAAGTTTCTGTTTTCCTAATTTATGCTAAAAGTAGAATCGCGCCACTCAAATCTTTAACTTTACCGAAACTCGAACTGACAGCTGCCAAACTCCTGTCTGATTTAATTTGTTTTGTAAAAGACACTTATTCTGAAATTCTTTTTGACGATACTCTCGCAGGTTGTCCTTTCATGGTTAAATTCTTCGCCAAGTAGGTGGAAAACTTTTGTGGCTAATAGAGTGAGTCACATTCAAGAAATTATTCCTTCCACATCATGGCGATATGTTCCTTCTGTTAAGAATCCAGCTGACTGTGCTTCCAGGGGAATGACCCCTTCTCAATTACTATCCCATGACATGTGGTGGAATGGACCTTCTTTTTTATATTTGCCACGAAAACAATGGCGTGACGATAATTTTACTCAGTTAACTGACGATGACGTCGAAGTTATCAAAGAGGAAAAGCAAACTGTCCTAAATGTAAGTGTCGAATGTAATATATTGGATTTAATCCTTGATAAACATTCCTCACTTTCAAAAATTCAAAGAATATTATTCTACTGTTTTCGGGTTTCTATTAATTTCAAACCATCTTCTAACAAACGATTTGGAAATCCCACTTCTGATAAGTTACATAAGACTTTAATGTGTCTTGTAAAGCATGTACAGTATTCAGTTTTTTCTGATATTATTTCAAAAATAAATAAAAATCAATTACTGCCTAAACTATTCAGAAAACTAGCGCTTTTTCTCGATTCTGATGGTTTTCTTAGGGCGGGCGGCCGTCTAAGGAAATCCAACTTAGCCTTTTCAGTTAAACACCCTTTACTGTTACCAAGTTCGCATCGTTTAACTATACTGATTATTGAACATACACACAAAACATACTTGCACCCGGGTTTAAAAACATTACATAATTTAATTTTACAACAATTTTGGATTTTGTCTGCACGGAAAGCTATTCAAAAAACCCTTTCAGGTTGTTTACGTTGTTTCAGAGTTCGTCCAAAATTTTATGCCCCTCCTACAATGGGAGATTTACCTGTACATAGAATTTCACAACTAAAGCCTTTTTCACATGTTGCTATCGACTTTTGTGGTCCATTCTTTGTGACTATGTATAGAGCGCGAGGTGCTAAGGTGTTTAAATCTTATGTATGTGTTTTTGTATGCACGGCCACGAAAGCCGTACACCTAGAGCTTACGCAAGAGCTTTCTACTGACAGTTTTGTCGCAGCCTTTCGACGTTTAGTCGCTAGAAGAGGAAACTTAATTGCCTGTTATAGCGATAATGGAACAAACCTGATTGGTGCCAACAATCAATTTCTTGAATACGCAAAACAAGCTTCTGAAACTCTGTCTCTTCGATGGCAATTTAACCCACCTTCCGGGCCCCATTTTAACGGACTTGCTGAAGCCGGGGTAAAAATGGTAAAATCGCATCTACTTCGTGTAGTAGGCGACCAACGTTTATCCTATGAAGAATTGACAACATTATTATGTCAAATTGAATCTTTACTTAATTCGCGTCCTTTATGTGCGCAGAGTTCGGATCCTAACGATCTGATACCGCTTACACCGGGTCACTTCTTAACATTAGAACCTTTAAACTCTGTAATACCCGAACCTGACTTGTCTACATTAAATATTAACCGTCTTTCTCGCTGGAAACTTATAAAAAAATTACATACGGATTTTTGGAAACGTTATTCTATGGAGTATTTGAATACCTTACAACAGCGCTTAAAATGGTCTATTCCTGTAAAAGAAATTAAATTAAATGACTTAGTACTGATTAAAAATGAAGTCAAACCTCCTCTAAAATGGCCACTTGGCCGAGTTATAGAACTACATCCTGGTGAAGACAAACATACGAGAGTTGTCACTGTCAAAACGGCAAATGGGCAATTTCGAAGACCAGTGATAAAACTGTGTCCACTTCCAAATGTTTAATAATAATAGTTTTCTTTCTATAGTTTTTTGTTTATTTTTGTTATTTTAAAGGGCACGTTGGAAGTGCGCGCTCATTTTTGATCAAGTGCGTGAGTTGTCAGTCAATATAAAAAGATTTAGTTTCTACTAGTTCTGAGACTCGTTTTCCTAAGTCTTCTTAAAACTAACAATTGTGAGACCACAAGAACAAGAATATATTGGCAATTGGTGCATAGTATAAAATAAGGGGATCCCCACCATCAGCAGTTTAGAAAAGACCAACGGAGTACGCTCACGGTAAGTGCCCTTAGTGAACTTATAGCGATTACAATTTGTGTATGTTTATAAATGTTGGCATATAATCTTATTTACTTTCAAATACAGTCCACGAAATCAAAGTTTCTCTTATGCGCTGACATTTTTGTATACGGCTATATAAACCTGTATACGGCTGCAACTAACTTCCTCTTATAGATCTATTGCGCGAATTCCCATTATTATCCCTTTGTTATATGTTTATATACGCGCATTAATCTTTCTATTCATATATATATATATATATATATATATATATATATATATATATATATATATATATATATATATATTATTCATATATTTATATACTTCATAGTCTACATCGTGTAACCACGCGAAGCAGAAGGAAGTTAGAAGTGACCTGAAGATGGCAAGTGTGATCTTGCCGAAACGTCGTCAACCATTGTCTGGTTCCTCTAGGAGCCGAATAGTGAATACGCGGAGTGAAACCCGGAAAAGTAGTGAAGTATCATATAATATCCGCGGAAACTTAAAATGTAACATATATATATATATATATATATATATATATATATATATATATATATATATATATATATATATATATATATATAGTTTTTGTCTTTTTGGCACCATTTTGGTATACTCGTTTGCAGTGTGACACCCAAAATTTCAAAGTGACACCCGGTTTTGGGTGCCAGACGGTTTTGCATTGTAAACGTAAGCTATAGGTTTGTACTACCCTCAAACGCATAAAAACGAAAGTTAGTGTGGGTGCCAGATTGACAATAAATGATCACGGATATACAACCTTAGTGCAAATGGTTGGCCACCAGAGGACGCTGTGTTATATACATTTTGATGAATGTTTTCCTTCTGGCACACGAATATAATTGTATGTATGACACCCACCAACTGACAACATTGCATTCTATCATGCGGCGGGTACAACCGCAAGGTTGACGGAAGTCACCGCTGCATAGACAAAGATGGGATATAAGATGAATATACTTTCCTACAACCTTATGGCGTAAAATTTGAATGTTATTTATAAGATTGAAATTGGATTTTATCAACATCTTTCTTTTTATAGCGTAACGTTAAGAACCGTTATTTATGTGTATTCTAAACATAAAAAATAATTAATGTAAGACATCGGAATGAATCAACCCTTTATACTTGAATACTATTAGTTATACTTTCCAATTAATGATGTTTTGTCTTGTTGTCATGACGTTTTTAATTCTGAAAAACGCTCTGATCTTTTATATTACTATTAAGATCCATAAATACTTAATGGTGCTGAACGGTTTTATCATGAGACAGTAAGACGATTATTGAAAGAAGTGCTTTTGGGGGAAGTGTGATTATTAGTTAGCACCAGTGATGTGCCTTTACGCGTAAAGAATTCATTCCTTACGTTTGGCGTAAATAACGTGTAAATAATGTAAACAATGTACATAATCAGTAGAGAATGTAAATAATTAGTAAAAAATGTAAAAAAAACTAAAAATTATAGGTTATGTCTTTATATCAATCAATCTATAATAGTTTTGATGTGTTATCAGTTATTATAATTTATAACTTGTGATGTGAACGAATCAATGGTTTGAGTTGTTTATCTATAACAGGTACATAGATAAATATGGTTGGTAGAAAACGAAATACTGATATGTATATGGTACTTGATCCTGACTTGATAATCAAATTAAACAAGAAATATATGTAGCTTTTAGCGAATGTGTAAAAAGGATAAAAGATTGAAAGTTCTAATTCTTATAAAAAAATCTAAAAACTCAAATCCTACGTTTTTTATATGTATTTTATTTTCTTTACGTTATTTACTTTTTGACGTAAGAAATAAATCAAGTAAAGATTTAATTGTTGACACGTTATAAAATGCGTAAAAAATTGCCGTAAATTATACGGCACTTTACTGATTAGCACTAGTCGAATTCCGGCTATGTATTGATTTCATTAATTTATATTAAACATTTAAAATTGTGTTATAGGTTTTGATTATAAGTTACCTGACTAATTACACTGCAAATAAATATGCAAGACTTCCCACCAACATAACTGTTTTGATAATGAAGAATAAAGACTTTTCATACTTGCAGAATTTTCCCATCACTTCAAGTTTTTTTTCACAGCCTGCTGAATGTACCTCATCCAGTTTTGGTGCCTTGTACTACTCTAATGACCAAAACTTAGCCATTTCTTGTCACATTTTAGAAATCTTCTCTCTACTGGGAAGATAAAAAGTGTAGCTTTAAAAAAGTTATTATTAAGTAAATCGGTAAAGAAACGACTGTGTAATAGCCTAAAACAGACACGACAACACTTTTTTGTACGGCCTATATGTAAAGCTCTACTTCACTACCTCAAAAGAGTGACTAAAGTAGCTGTTTTGATTCCTAGGGAGTAAAGTAACATAATCGCGTTATATCCAAGAAAATCTAACCTACTATGCTACAATTAAGTGATTTTGGTGTTAAGAAATTTCAATTGTCAGAATGACTTTTAACAGTATTTTCGAAAATTTCGAGGATTTTACGTAAGTCCTTTAGGTCGTGCATAAAATAGCGTATACACCACAGATCTAACGAGCCTTTTAATCTGGCGTGTGTTTATTGACCTGTTTTACACTCGGGAAAATAAACTTCACATTCAGGATTAAATTGGCATATAATATTTTCAGAAATTTTTCATGTTTTTAAATGTTAAATAATTCCAAATTTAACTTTTTTAAATTTGTATTAATAGTCATATCTGTCAGAAAAACAAGCCTTATTTTGCAAAAGATCGGGTAGTTCCGAGTTTTGGATATGTTTTGTATGTTGGAGTCCTTATTAGAAATCCAAGTTGGCGCACCAGTGCCATATTGAAAAACAAATAAAAGTTTCGACATTTCTTCGGTTTTCGAAGAATATTTTGCAAACGGTGTGTTTTACAGCGAAAGTGGTTATTTTTAATTTTGAAGTAGACTAGATTTGCTACACTTTAAGTGTTGCCGAGAAACAGCTAGAAGAGAATGGGAAACTGGGCTCTTGATCCTGTTTTCGTCCAAAAAATGCTTCCATTCTTTCATGCACTTTTTTATGTCGAGGGTGCACATTACTATTTGCAAGACATGTTGACATAATTAGAAGAAAGTATGGATGCTGCTAAATACAATAAATTCACAACTGAAGGATATTTCACCATCAGATGCACAAAAGAGTTTTGGTCAGGTATATGGTCAGATATGACCATAGAACAAACACTGATGAAGACGATGAGAAACTCTGGAGGACTGACCCATGATCGTGGAATCACAGACAGTGTGTTTACTCGATGGACTCTAGAAATGATACATCTTCAGAACATCTTTGATGAAGTTAAGCAATACTGCGATATTAACTTAGTAACATCTGAGCAACATCTGGATATGAAGCCTTTTCACATTACCCGAGATACTGATAACATGGATAAGCTCAGACTGGTTTTATCAATACCCTTCATTTCTCAAAACTGTCTTGATCATTAATGATGATTAGAATTACCAGAATCTTGAAGAGGCTATATCTTGACAACTATTAGGTTCCGCAAAGTCATTCTGTACTTAAACTGCAGCAAATTTAATCTACTTTATAATTAAATATAACCATGTTTGTCGTAAAACACATCGTTTAGGAAATATTATGCGAAAACCGAAGAAAAATCTAAATTTTCCTCGATTCTTCAATGCCCACGTGGCAAACCCATGGTCGAAAGCTTGGATTTCTAATAAAGGGGCCCAACAAAACATATCCATAAACCAAAACTACTTGACTTTTTGCAAAGTAAAATATACAGATTCACTGGACACTGGACTATAATGACAGATTAAAATAAAGAAAAGTAATAATTGTTGTTTTGCATATTGTTTTGGTCATTTGCTAACCAATTTAAAAAAACAAAAATTTCCTAGAAATAAAACAAAATATATCTTCAATAAATGAAGAGAGAGAAATTTTATTTCTTGACAATCCAACTCGAAAATTTTTAACCAATCAAATTACAGAATTTTTCAAATTGGGACCAATGAAATTAGTTTTATAGTGAACATATGTCAAAATGAAATGTCAAATTTAATTAAATTAATATTAACTACACACGCTAAATAAAAATTTGCTCGATGGATTGTCAAGCCGAATACAACTCGTAGTCTAATTTTTTCTTGCAAAATTTATCATTTAAGACATTCGTAGCTTTTGCTTTTGGAAAATTACACTCGTCTCCTGAGTCGACTTATGTAGTTTTCGTTGCGAAAGCTACTCATATCTGAAATGACAAATTTTGTCGGAAAAAATTAGACCACTTGTGATATTATATATGAGTAAATGTCACTTTGAACCGCTGAAACTTAAAACATTTCCAAAGAAAAACTTTTTTCATGTCTGTTTCAAGCTATAACTCAGTCATTTCTTTACCGATTTTCATTACTTTTGAACTTTTGTGAAGCTACACTTCTTATCTTCCCAGTAAAGATTTACAAAATGTGACGAGAAATGGTTAAGTTTTGGTCATTATAGTGCAAGGCACCAAAGCTGGATGAGGTACACTCAGCAGGTTGGAAAAAACTCGAAGTGATGGAAACATTCTGCAAGTATGAAAAGTCTTTATACTTCAACATCAAACCGTTTATATAGGTATAGAAAGTCTTGTATATTTCCTGTATAGCACCAGTGTTATCTTAGATTAAGCCTACAAAATAATTTTAATATAGTGTTTATTAACATTCCAATTAATTAAAGTATCAATAAAGTGATACTCTATAACATACAGGAAATGACATAAGTAAAATCTTGGTTATTTTATTTTTAGTGCCAATATTCATGTCAGGGCTTCCCCTAATATGTGCTACAATAACAATTTGTTTTGGCTGTGTCTCATTCTGACTCATTGCAAAACGGGAAGGATGTATCAAAAGAATGGACGGATGCAAACAGCTAAACTTGAACGCGCAATACACCAAGCCTTATTTAATTCTATCCTTTGTCCACACACGCACCTCAATACGAGCCATCCTTTACAGTTAAATATCCTTGCATGATCCATGCTTTTCCACACGTGCTTTCTTATTATAAAACGAATTAAGTTAAACTAAAGTGTTTTAATTTTTTATGCAATTGCATTGTTACTGCTTTAAAATGTATCCAACAAGAAGCCAGAAAATATTACAGTTAGGTTTAAAAGGTAAATTTTTAAATTTGCTTAGAAATGTCAGTCCAATAATATATTATTTGTAAACATTAACCTCACTTTCATTTACAAGATAGAATGCGCGAAAAATGCATTCAAAGTTCTCGGAGAGTAGTACTCAGTATTATGTAAATTTAGGAAAATTTCCATTAGAGTTTTACAACTTTTACAAGTATGTGTTGGGAAATATTGGTGAAAAATATTAGAACGGTTCAAGTTTTCATGCTCTGTCTTGAAAATGAACGGAGTGATCAATTTTATTTATTTTTGTTACGATCAGGGATAGTTGTTACTATAAATTAGAACTACAGAATTAAAAGAAAAATAGGTATTATTTTTAGGGTTGATCTTTTTATCTCTTTTTAATTTTGTCTGGAAGTTGATTATCATATCAATTAATTTGCAGATAAATTTAAAAAGAAATGAAACGTTTCTTAAAATAATATTTAAACAATTATAGGTAAGTTATTACAAATTAAAAAATAAACTGTTGTAAAAAGGTAAATAAGCATTTACCTATTTCACAAAAATTGTACTTTTTTACAGAAGCTACTTTCAAATATTTTCAAGCTGAAAGTGAAGAAGTATTAATTACTACAGGTACATTTTTAAATCACAGCCTTAAAAATGAATAGCTAAAAAAGCATTCACAAATGCATCCTACTTACTCTCTAAACTAAATTTTAATAATTTGTTAAAATTAGTTCAAACTAATACTATAAAATAGTTTGAGCATATAGATCTTAATTATAAAAGATGAACCAAAAACTTGGCAACATTGTTGGGTGCCATATATATGGGTTTTTGTTGTATTTTTATACAAAATGGGTGTCATTTGTACAGCAAACTTTAAAATTATATACAGGTGCCACTTGAATAGGCAATTACATAATTATATACGCCGGGCGCCAAATAGACAATAAGTGACAGCTGTGCCACATAGTCAAGCACATGAGTATATATATATATATATATATATATATATATATATATATATATATAATAATAATAATAATAATTACTACAACCCATAACCTTAACCAAGGCCCCAGAAGCTATAAGCTTGTGCGGGAGGGAGGGGGCGATTATTATTATTATGTAGGCCCAATGTGCGGCTGCAGCCGACTTATAGATGGAACAGCGCAAATCCCACATTTGTGTTACAGCTAAGGGAAACTGCAGAAAACCTTAACCAGATCTGCCAGCGCCGGGAGTCGAACCCGGGCCGCTTGGGTGAAAGTCCGGCACGCCAGACATTACACTACCAAGGCTGTTATATATATATATATATATATATATATATATATATATACATACTGACATACATACATACATACATACATACATACATACATACATACATACATACATACATACATACATACATACATACATACATACATACATACATACATACATACATACATACATACATACATACATACATACATACATACATACATACATACATACATACATACATACATACATACATACATACATACATACATACATACATACATACATACATACATACATACATACATACATACATACATACATACATACATACATACATACATACATACATACATACATACATACATACATACATACATACATACATACATACATACATACATACATACATACATACATACATACATACATACATACATACATACATACATACATACATACATACATACATACATACATACATACATACATACATACATACATACATACATACATACATACATACATACATACATACATACATACATACATACATACATACATACATACATACATACATACATACATACATACATACATACATACATACATACATACATACATACATACATACATACATACATACATACATACATACATACATACATACATACATACATACATACATACATACATACATACATACATACATACATACATACATACATACATACATACATACATACATACATACATACATACATACATACATACATACATACATACATACATACATACATACATACATACATACATACATACATACATACATACATACATACATACATACATACATACATACATACATACATACATACATACATACATACATACATACATACATACATACATACATACATACATACATACATACATACATACATACATACATACATACATACATACATACATACATACATACATACATACATACATACATACATACATACATACATACATACATACATACATACATACATACATACATACATACATACATACATACATACATACATACATACATACATACATACATACATACATACATACATACATACATACATACATACATACATACATACATACATACATACATACATACATACATACATACATACATACATACATACATACATACATACATACATACATACATACATACATACATACATACATACATACATACATACATACATACATACATACATACATACATACATACATACATACATACATACATACATACATACATACATACATACATACATACATACATACATACATACATACATACATACATACATACATACATACATACATACATACATACATACATACATACATACATACATACATACATACATACATACATACATACATACATACATACATACATACATACATACATACATACATACATACATACATACATACATACATACATACATACATACATACATACATACATACATACATACATACATACATACATACATACATACATACATACATACATACATACATACATACATACATACATACATACATACATACATACATACATACATACATACATACATACATACATACATACATACATACATACATACATACATACATACATACATACATACATACATACATACATACATACATACATACATACATACATACATACATACATACATACATACATACATACATACATACATACATACATACATACATACATACATACATACATACATACATACATACATACATACATACATACATACATACATACATACATACATACATACATACATACATACATACATACATACATACATACATACATACATACATACATACATACATACATACATACATACATACATACATACATACATACATACATACATACATACATACATACATACATACATACATACATACATACATACATACATACATACATACATACATACATACATACATACATACATACATACATACATACATACATACATACATACATACATACATACATACATACATACATACATACATACATACATACATACATACATACATACATACATACATACATACATACATACATACATACATACATACATACATACATACATACATACATACATACATACATACATACATACATACATACATACATACATACATACATACATACATACATACATACATACATACATACATACATACATACATACATACATACATACATACATACATACATACATACATACATACATACATACATACATACATACATACATACATACATACATACATACATACATACATACATACATACATACATACATACATACATACATACATACATACATACATACATACATACATACATACATACATACATACATACATACATACATACATACATACATACATACATACATACATACATACATACATACATACATACATACATACATACATACATACATACATACATACATACATACATACATACATACATACATACATACATACATACATACATACATACATACATACATACATACATACATACATACATACATACATACATACATACATACATACATACATACATACATACATACATACATACATACATACATACATACATACATACATACATACATACATACATACATACATACATACATACATACATACATACATACATACATACATACATACATACATACATACATACATACATACATACATACATACATACATACATACATACATACATACATACATACATACATACATACATACATACATACATACATACATACATACATACATACATACATACATACATACATACATACATACATACATACATACATACATACATACATACATACATACATACATACATACATACATACATACATACATACATACATACATACATACATACATACATACATACAGATATACCGTCAACATGGCGGCCGATGTAGACGCTGTGATTCAAGGCGCTTTACAAAAATTAATAAAAGTGACGGAAAAAAGTGGAAATCTTCGTAGTGATTTACGGCAGGACATCATAGATGCAGTAAGTGATATAAGAAAAAGTTATAATGAAGTTAAAAAAAACGTGGAAAATAAGACAAGCAAAATCAAAGAATTAGAAGGTCAGCTGAAAGAATGTAAACAAAAGCAAGGTCGTTCAAATGACTTACAAACGGCAGGTATTAATTCTAATGTGCAAAAACGGTATGCTGATGTTTTAAAAACTGATAAAATAGGGTGTATAGAACAAAGACATAATGTATTCGTTAAAACAAAAAATAATCACACAACAGAGGAAATGAAAAAGAAAATTAAAGGTAATATTAATCCCGCGCAAATTCAAATAGGTGTTAGTGCTTTTAAATCTTTAAAGGATGGTAGGATTTTAATTCAATCGGAAAGTAAACAAGAAGCCGATATAATCAGTAAGAAAATAAATGAAACATGCGGAAATGAGATGGAAGCATATACACCGCAATTAAGGAAACCGAGAATAATTGTGCGTAATGTTCCCGAAGATATTACATCGGAGAATGCAAAAGAAATAATATTGATAAGTGAGGTTATACGAGCAATATTTACTTTTCATAACAAGAAAAAATTGAAAAATTTAATTTTAGAAATAGATGGAGAAACAAGAAAAAGACTATTGGATAAAAAATTGAAAATCAATTGGGAGATTTGCAGATGGGAGGATTATGTGGTAGTCAATAAATGTTTTAAATGTAATAAATACACAGGCCATAAAGCCGAGAACTGCACAGGGAATTTAACATGCCCCAACTGTAGCTTAGAACACAAATTGAAGGATTGTACAGTAACGAAAGATAATTATAAATGTAGTAATTGTACTAATTATAATAAATTTAATATAGGTGCAACAGTAAATGAGTGTCATTCCTCATTGGATAAAATGTGTCCTTGCTATGTAACAGCTCTAAAAAGAGTAAAACAATACATTCAATATTAACAATGGACTATAGAAACAATAATAATGAATGCTTGAAGATTAATTGTTTACAATTGAACGCACAACACTCAAAAAACGTAACCAGTAAGTTAATGCAAATGATATCTGAAACAAAAACAGACATTATATTTTTACAGGAACCTTATGTTTTAGACAGTAAATTAGTGGGAATAACGAAATCATATAAGATTTATACCACAAAAGGGGGGAGAATACGAGCCGCAATAATTATAAATAACATAATTATGGATGTTGTTTTAATAAATCAACTTTCGGACGAGGACAGTGTGGCAATCGAAATAAACTATAAAGGTAAAAAAATATATGCAGTAAGCATGTATTTCGACATCGAACAAGACATTGAATTAGATTGTAGGAAAATTGAAAAAGTTAAATCCTTTATTAAAGAGAATGGATTAATTTTATGTGTGGATAGTAATGCTCGTTCAGTTAACTGGTATGACTATGTAAGCAATCAGAGAGGAAAGAAAATGGAAGAATTTTTAATAATTAATGAATTGAGTGTAATGAATGAAGATGTTGGAATTCCGACCTTTCAGACTAACAGAGGTCAAAGTTGGGTTGATTTAACAATTTGCAACAATAAACTGGTTCAATGTATAAAAAATTGGGACTGCGGTAAACAGGAAAGTGGTTCAGACCACAATGTTATAACCTTTAATATAGAAACAGCTACGCAAATACAACATATACTCAAGTTTGAAAGATTCAGGTATATAGTTAAAACAGAAAATTATGAAAAATTTAACAAAAATATAATTGCAGGGATGAAAATAGAATATAATTGCAGCAACGATATAGACCAGGTAGAAGAAATTGATAAAGAGTTATCCAACATGGTTAGTAAATGTAACGATTTGGAATTCTTTATGAATACTTTTCAAAAGGCACTAATGACTGCTTGCAGGAAATCGTTCAAAGTATCTAAGCGCAGATTAAAGCACGTTAAAGGTAGAACAGTGCCCTGGTGGACTGTTGAGTTGACCATTCAAAGGCAAAAGGTAAACGCATTAAGACGAAGGTACCAGAGATCTGGTAATAATGATAGATTAAGAGAAGAAAGAAAAAGATTATATTTTGAAGAAAGAAAAGAATATATGGCAAACATAGGAAGAGAAAAGAGGAAATCCTGGAAAGAATATTGTAATTTAACCACAACTCAAAATCCTTGGAATGCCGTTTATACAATAGCTGCAGGTAAAACAAAACCTTCTGTAATATTATCAACCCTTAAGAAAGCCGATGGCTCTTACACAGTTAACTTAGAAGATACGGCTGAACACATGATGCAATACTTTATTCCCGAAGACAAATTGGAAACGGATAACATAACACAAAGGAGGATCAGAGAAGAAGTAAAAGAGGAATTTCACACTTCAGATGATAAGAGATTTACTGAATATGAAGTTGAGAACGCGATAAAAAATATAGATAGTAAAAAAACACCTGGTGAAGATGGGATAGGTAGTGATATTTTAATGCTGATATACAAAGTGCTACCCCTATTCATTACTTCCTTATATAATGAATGTTTGAAGCGAGGGATTTTTCCAAGTATTTGGAAAACATCAATAATTGTTCCCATAGTAAAACCAGGCAAAGATCACAGCGAGGAGGTAACAAAATACCGACCTATAAGCCTCTTAAATGTGGGAGGTAAGGTGCTGGAGAAGCTTGTTATACAAAGAGTAATGCATTTTACATTCTCTAATAAATTATTGAACTTAAATCAGTTTGGTTTTAGGTCACAAAGCTCTACAGTTGATGCTATAATGGCAGTCAAAGAATTTGTTGAAGCGAGTCTCAAAGAAAAGAATGATATAATAATAATAAGTCTTGACGTGAGAGGAGCGTTCGATGCTGCATGGTGGCCGGCAATACTTAAATCACTTAGAGAGTTTAAAACTCCTAAAAACTTATATAAACTTATAGAAAGCTACCTTAACAATAGAACTGCAAAATTACAATTAAATGCAATAGAAGTAGAAAGAGCAGTAAATAAGGGCTGCCCGCAGGGCTCCTGCTGTGGTCCTGGTCTTTGGAACGTAATGTATAACCCTCTATTAAATTTAGAATATACAAGTCACACAAAAGTTATTGCATTTGCAGATGACCTTTTGGTACTAACCAGGGGCAAGAATAAAAAGGAAGTAGAAAATTACGCAAACATCGAAATGTACAAAATAGAAAAATGGGCAGAAACCAACAAAATGAAATTTCATGAAGGGAAGTCCAAGGCTATGTTGGTATCTAGGAAAAGAAGGGTAAATGAAACTGAAATAGAAATTTATCTAAACAATATAGTACTGGAACAAGTTCCAATGATTAAGTATCTTGGAGTATACATAGATAGTAAGTTCAATTTTGACTACCACATACAATATATATCAGACAAGTGTACAAAAATAATGCATATGTTATTTAGATCGGCAAAACTAAACTGGGGTCTGCAACATGATGTACTAAGCACTATTTATAAGGGTGCTATTCTACCTTTAATATCATATGCCATTCCAATTTGGGAAAATGCCTTAAAGAAAAAAGCAAATCAAAAGAAGTTACAACGGTTACAAAGGTTAATAAACATAAAGATAGCTAAAGCATATCGAACCTTATCATACGACGCGTCCTGTATAATTGCTGGACAAATACCAATAATAATTAAGTTGAAAGAATTATCAAGCATATACAGAAAAACAAAAGGTATAGAAAAGGAGAATACCACATACGATGCTCCGACACCGCATCATAACTGGCTTCACCCAGCCGAAATCCCTAGAATAGAAGAGATAGATGACACGACAAAATCAATCATAGAGATATATACGGATGGAAGTAAAATTGAAGAAAACGTAGGTCTGGGAGGGGTAGTCTATAATCGAGGCCAATCAATAAAAGAAATAAAATATAGGCTGAGTAAATCATGCACAAACAATCAAGCAGAAGCCTTGGCGGTTCTGAAAGCTTTAGAAGAAATTAATAAACTAGAGAACATTCCTGATGAAGAAAAAATAGCTACAATTTACACGGATAGCAGAGTAACATTGGACGCTCTAAGAAATACAAAAAATCATAACAACGTAAGTGAAGAAACAAGGAAGAGATTAAGAAAGATGCAAGACAAGAATTGGCAAATCACATTTAAGTGGATAGAATCACATATAGGAATTATAGGAAACGAACGTGCGGATGCACTAGCTAAGGAGGCCACCAGTTTACCGGAAGAAACAGCAATTTACCACCGAATGCCAAAATCAAAAGTTATAAGTGAAGTGCAACTAAAAAGTATAGTGGAGTGGCAACAACAGTGGGATATATCAGATAAGGGTGCAATAACAAAAATGTTCTTTCCTACAATAAAAGGAAGACTAAAATATAGAATTCCAGTGAACTCGAAGTTTACAACAATAGTGAGTGGACACGGAAACTTAAAATCTTATCTACATAGGTTTAGAATTATAGAAAGTCCTGACTGCTTATGTGGAAACGGTGAACAAACAGTTGATCATGTATTATACCAGTGCAATAACCTTACACGCCAAAGAAGAAACTTAATAAACAGTATCTTACTTTTGGGTGGTAATTGGCCAGTAGAAAAACACGACTTAACCTATAAATACTTACCAGCATTTTTAAAGTTTGTTCGATCCATAGATTTTGAAGTAATATAAAAATAAATGACAAATCTGTATAATTGTTAGGAACGAGTTTATTTATGATATGTGATTTATAAATTATAAACTTAAGTTATTTTAAAAAATTTTGTTAGTCAAATTATCAATTATCAATTTATTATCTACACATTATTATTACAATTTTACATTTTACAATTTGATTATATAGTAATTACATTATTATCTAAGATAAATATAAATGTAAGTAACTTCATTTATATAAGTATAAGCTCATAGTTAATTTATTGTAAATAACGTGCATGTAGTATTACTTACCTGTAATGGAGCATGCTGAAAATAAACGTATTAATAAATAAAAAAAAAAAAAAAAAATACATACATACATACATACATACATACATACATACATACATACATACATACATACATACATACATACATACATACATACATACATACATACATACATACATACATACATACATACATACATACATACATACATACATACATACATACATACATACATACATACATACATACATACATACATACATACATACATACATACATACATACATACATACATACATACATACATACATACATACATACATACATACATACATACATACATACATACATACATACATACATACATACATACATACATACATACATACATACATACATACATACATACATACATACATACATACATACATACATACATACATACATACATACATACATACATACATACATACATACATACATACATACATACATACATACATACATACATACATACATACATACATACATACATACATACATACATACATACATACATACATACATACATACATACATACATACATACATACATACATACATACATACATACATACATACATACATACATACATACATACATACATACATACATACATACATACATACATACATACATACATACATACATACATACATACATACATACATACATACATACATACATACATACATACATATATTGCTGTGGATGGTAGTTTCAAAATTTTGGAAATTTTGTAAAATTCTAAAATCTTTGTTAAAAACTAACACTTTAGGAATATTTTATCAACTTTTCCAATTAAAAATATTTTTAAGTAAGTTACTGGTGTGTCATTGATTACACAACCAATGTGTACTTTTTAATAAGGTTAAATAATACATGTTTCTTTATTTATTTATCAAACGGTTTATTCACCAATTTCTTAAGAATATGTAACATCCAGTTGTGCAATTTATTGTTATTATCTAATTCATTTATGACTAATTTTCAAATGAGTATATCGATGGGTTATGTGATTCTCATAAGATTTTGTTCATGTAAATAGTTCGTTATTATTGCAAATGTTATGTAATAATCTGTAATAGATTTGTCACTTTTATTATGATTATGTTTTAATCTGTTATTATGTTTGTAAATAGTGTAGTCATTGTATTAGATGGTAAGGTGACGTCAAATTGTGTAATATAATTATGTAAATAGTAAATAGTATATAAGCTTAGAAAATCATAATTTTAGGAGACTTTACTAAATAAAGCGACGCAGTAAAGTCGTGTTAAAGACAATAGTAAAATGTAAATAGACACTTACTGATAGAAAGCGACGGAGTAAAGTCGTGTAAGATAAAATAGTACAAATGTAAATAGACAAGTTAAGTTGGTTGGTGATTTGAATACGGCGAAAGTGTAAAAAGTATAAATTGTAAAAGTGTATAAGATTATAAAGAACCACCTTAAAGTTAAATTACTTGCTAAAGTTAAGCAAGATAATAAATCTACGTTAAAACCATAAACTAGTGTTTTATTTAATATTAAACACATAAAAATACCACAAAATATTCTTCGATAAAGGGAAAAAGTACCCGCTATTAATAAAACAAAAGTGTGCGATCTAGATCAAAAGTCTTATTCTTTGGTGGAAAGTTCTGGATTGTGTTATATGGGAAATCCATGCAAAAGGAAGTCAACTGGAATTGGAAACCAGCACTGGGACAACATAAAGTGACCTACTCTGCCAATTGGAATTGGAAGAGGACAATACTAAAAGGAAAAAAGCAACGTTATAAAAAGGTAGGAAGTTATTTCCTTTCTGTATTGGTATCTACTGAAGAAAAGACTATTGTTTGTGAGGTGTAATTAAGTGATTTGAACAATTTAGTAGTAGTTAAACTTAATTAAGATTTCAATTTAAAAGTGATTTCGATTTCCATTTGTATATTTATTTTTAATACCACAAGAATCCACATTCACCCTGAGATGAGTCTTTCTTAAAATTAATTATGTTATATAAGTTATTTAACTGGCGCCCAACTCTCTTACGTAAATTTGAGTTAATCAAGAACTAACGTAACATTAATTTTATAACTATTGTATTATTTAAAACTATAAAAAGGTATTTGCTAATCATATTAGAAGTTATAAAAGAGGGAAGTTGAAAAGCATTTCCAAAGTTCACAGTTATTTAGAAAAAATCATTTTACTTATAAAATAATTATCTACGATCTAACAGCAATTATTCACAATTTCAAAAAATATAATTTTACATTAAATAATATTTAGAATGCAAATTCATATAAAAAAATTTATCATCGACTCTGCTGGGACTCGAACCCAGGACCCTCCAAAAAAATATCTAGTTACTTTGTATGTCTGCTTAAACATCTAATTCATATGGAAATTTTCTCGCTATGCTGGTAGTCGTACTCTGTAGCTCAGTTGGTAGAGATACCACCTAGACAGTGGAGGGTCCTGGGTTCGAGTCCCAGCAGAGTCGATGATAAATTTTTCTATATGAATTTGCATTGTAAATATACTTCACTACTTTTCCGGGTTTCACTCCGCGTATTCACTATTCGGCTCCTAGAGGAACCAGACAATGGTTGACGACGTTTCGGCAAGATCACACTTGCCATCTTCAGGTCACTTCTAACTTCCTTCTGCTTCGCGTGGTTACACGATGTAGACTGACGTCTTGCTGCAGCGGTTGGTCTTTATATACGGTTACGGTGTTGCGCATGGTTGCGGTCGGCTGGTTTTTGGCGCGGCTGCGTGTCATTGGTCTCGCTTGATCCGGTGGCTTTCTCTCGCTTTCCCTTTTATCGTTTTGCTGTGCTGGTTTTCGCTTCTTGACGGTGATACTGGTTATAGCTGGTTTCCAAGCTGATGGTAGTCGCTGTGTATCGTCCCTGGTATTAAGATTGTTCGGACGTTTCTCGATCTCAATGGCTTCTCTTATGGTTTCGTCGGGTCTTATGTTGTATATTTGCTAAAACTTTTGTATTTTCGAAATCTATGTTATGAGATGTACCACTTACATGTTGTGCTAGTGAAGACGTTCTCTCATTTTTGTTGACTGCATTTCGGTGTTCTTCTCTTCTTACTTGAATTCTTCTGTTGGTCTGCCCTATGTAGGATTCCCCGCAGTCTTTACATGGGATCTCGTATACTCCTTGGCTTTCTAGTGGTATTTTTGTTTTTGCGGATGGTAGCATGTTTCCAATCTTTTTATCGGTGTTGAAGATGGTATCGATGTTGTGTTTTCTCAGCACTCTACTTATTTTGTCCGTGGTCCCTTTGATGTACGGTAAGTGTGCTTTGGATACCGATGTTTCTTCTTCTTTTGGCTTTGGGTCCCTTGGTGTTAACGCTTTCTTGATATTTCTGGACGAGAAACCATTTTGTTTTAATGCCAACTTCACCTGTTCTAGTTCTTGATGTTTATTATCGTCATCAGTCAATCGTTGTGATCTGGTTATTAATGTCTTGACTACTGACTGTAGTTGCGCTGGGTGGTGATGTGACTGCGCGTTCAGGTAGCGATTTGTGTGGGTTGATTTTCGGTATACTGTGTATCCCAGGCTGCCGTCTTCCTTCTTGATTATAGATACATCTAGGAAAGGTAGTTGATTGTCCTTTTCCACCTCCATTGTGAATTTGATCTTCTGGTGTATGTTGTTTAGATGCTGTAAGAAGGTCTGCAGTTTCTCTTCTCCATGGGTCCATATAATAAAAGTATCGTCTACGTATCTTAGCCATAGTTTAGGTTTGTCACTTTCCGTTTCTATTGCTCGGACTTCTAATTCTTTCATGAATAGGTGCGCTATTACCGGCGATAAAGGTGATCCCATAGATGCTCCTTCCACTTGTTTGTACCGTTGATCTTTGTAGATGAAGTAGGTGTTGTTTAGGCAGTGTCTTGTTAACTCGATGATTTCATTTGGGACTTGGTATTTCCGTTGTATCATATCTACTGCTTCTTTTACTGGAACATTCGTGAATAAAGAGGTTACATCAAAGCTTACTAGCAGATCTCCTGGTGCCACTGTTATGTCTTTTATACGCTCGATGAAGTGGCTTGCGTTCTTTACGTAAGATTCGGCTTCTTCGGCATAAGGTTGCAGTTGCTTGGCCAGGAATTTCGCTAGAGGTTGCAGTGGTGATCCAATGGAGCTTACGATGGGTCTTAGTGGTACACCTTCCTTGTGGACTTTTGGTAATCCGTACAGCTTAGGGCATGATGACGACTTCTCTCTCGGAATTAGTTGTAACTGTTGTTCTTGACTGAAACTGCAGGCTTATATTTTGGCTTTAGTGGTCTTTTCCAAATATGTTGTAGGATCTGTTGAGATTGTTTGGTATCCAAGATCATTTAGTAAGGTTTCTATTTTTCTTTCATATTCACCCTTATCCATGACTACGGTTGCGTTGTCTTTGTCTGCTGGTAACACGATTACGCTAGTATTCGCCCGTAGGTCGCGTAAAGCTTGGATTTCTTCGTGGGATAAGTTCTTCTTCGGTGGCTTGGCTGTTCTCAGTATACGTGACACGTCTTGACGTATAATTTCGGCGGTATTTCTTGGGATTCCTGTTATTGATGCTTCGACTCCGCAAATAATGTTTTCTATTGGAATCCGGTTTGGCGCTACTGCATAGTTAAATCCTTTCGATAGCACGCTATGTGTCGCTTCATCCAGCGGTAGATCTGAAAGATTGAAAACTACTTTCTTTGGTTCAACTTGGTGGTTGATGTTCTTCTTGGGCTGTTGTTCGGCTTGTAGCTTCTCAAATTTCTTCTTCTGGTTAGAAGTTGTCAAATTAGCGTCAGTTTCTGCTCGAAACTCCGTGAGGTTATCTAGTGTTGACCATAGAGCTGGATGAATTGTGTTACTTAAACGTAGGTGTAACTGTAGTAGCTCGATGTTGATGCTATTTAGCGCCCTTCTGGTATCGTGAATTGCTTCTCTTGTCAATGCTAGGCTTGCTCTTCTCAAGATGTTCTTCCTTTGGTTGTTCTTTTTGTGGAACGTCAGCTTCATGGAATTTGGTATTATATTCTCGTCCCGGCAGCGTTCCAGGAATGCGAGGTTGCACAGCAGCTTGTTTCTTTTGGATCGTAGCTTCTCCAACTTTTTGACGTCTCGTAGAATCTCCTCTCCTAAAACCCTCCCGTAAAGGTTATTAATGTTACATTTTAAATTTCCGCGGATATTATATGATACTTCACTACTTTTCCGGGTTTCACTCCGCGTATTCACTATTCGGCTCCTAGAGGAACCAGACAATGGTTGACGACGTTTCGGCAAGATCACACTTACCATCTTCAGGTCACTTCTAACTTCCTTCTGCTTCGCGTGGTTACACGATGTAGACTGACGTCTTGCTGCAGCGGTTGGTCTTTATATACGGTTACGGTGTTGCGCATGGTTGCGGTCGGCTGGTTTTTGACGCGGTTGCGTGTCATTGGTCTCGCTTGATCCGGTGGCTTTCTCTCGCTTTCCCTTTTATCGTTCTGCTGTGCTGGTTTTCGCTTCTTGACGCCTAACTTGACGCCACTAAAGCCAAAATAAAAGCCTGCAGTTTCAGTCAAGAACAACAGTTACAACTAATTCCGAGAGAGAAGTCGTCATCATGCCCTAAGCTGTATGGATTACCAAAAGTCCACAAGGAAGGTGTACCACTAAGACCCATCGTAAGCTCCATTGGATCACCACTGCAACCTCTAGCGAAATTCCTGGCCAAGCAACTGCAACCTTATGCCGAAGAAGCCGAATCTTACGTAAAGAACGCAAGCCACTTCATCGAGCGTATAAAAGATATAACAGTGGCACCAGGAGATCTGCTAGTAAGCTTTGATGTAACCTCTTTATTCACGAATGTTCCAGTAAAAGAAGCAATAGATATGATACAACGGAAATACCAAGTCCCAAATGAAATCATCGAGTTAACAAGACACTGCCTAAACAACACCTACTTCATCTACAAAGATCAACGGTACAAACAAGTGGAAGGAGCACCTATAGGATCACCTTTATCGCCGGTAATAGCGCACCTATTCATGAAAGAATTAGAAGTCCGAGCAATAGAAACGGCAAGTGACAAACCTAAACTATGGCTAAGATACGTAGACGATACTTTTATTATATGGACCCATGGAGAAGAGAAACTGCAGACCTTCTTACAGCATCTAAACAACATACACCAGAAGATCAAATTCACAATGGAGGTGGAAAAAGACAATCAACTACCTTTCCTAGATGTATCTATAATCAAGAAGGAAGACGGCAGCCTGGGATACACAGTATACCGAAAATCAACCCACACAAATCGCTACCTGAACGCGCAGTCACATCACCACCCAGCGCAACTACAGTCAGTAGTCAAGACATTAATAACCAGATCACAACGATTGACTGATGACGATAATAAACATCAAGAACTAGAACAGGTGAAGTTGGCATTAAAACAAAATGGTTTCTCGTCCAGAAATATCAAGAAAGCGTTAACACCAAGGGACCCAAAGCCAAAAGAAGAAGAAACATCGGTATCCAAAGCACACTTACCGTACATCAAAGGGACCACGGACAAAATAAGTAGAGTGCTGAGAAAACACAACATCGATACCATCTTCAACACCGATTCCAGTTAACTTAAAATGGGATTTTTTTAATTACCGCAACAACGTATTGCAAAACTGTTCAGTTTCATAACAACAAAAGCCCGTAGATTACAGTGATACTAAAATGGCAACAACCTTTTTGCGCTAATTAAAAACATTATTCAAAGTTACCTGTAATGAAAGAATAGACCTGATTTAAATTTTGGTCTTTAAAACAAAAGCAGTCGTTTAAAACAGTTTGTTTAAAATGGTAATGTTATTTACATGCATTGCTTTAAGCGAGACATAGTGTTATTTATAACAATCCGTCACAGAATTTAAGAAATAACACATAAAAGCCGCGAGTATTTTCAAGAAAATAAAACTGCGAAAAACCGAATGAATAGAGTAATTTGTCATCTTCATATCTTCACAATGACAACTGTCACCGATCGAATATTTAACATAGGAATGTGTCAAATACTTGTCTACATGCCTACATTATGTTTTTTTCAAATGGCTACAAATTAGAAATCTTATTTTGAGCACTTACTTATATGAGAGGTCCCCAGTGTGCGGCGGTGTAAATTTAAAAGCCTAAGGAAAGTTCTAACGATAAAAGTCTTGTGTGTTTGGCCGCCTATTTTATGTGTCACATGTTGATACTTCATTTCTCTGGTGTCATGTAAGTACATCAACAATTATAATTTTTTTTAAATTTATATTCGGAAATATAATGTGAAATCAAAGTGTTATGCCATATGTTAAAATTTGAGATTACGAAAATATCGTCTTCGGCTTTTAGCGACCAAATTGTTTAAATCTTCATTCCTCTGGCACTCATTCCTCTGTAATTCTTTAGGTCAGAGGAATAAGTAGACAACAGAAGAATTATATGTTGCTACTCTTTTACAGTGTAACATTATTATAGTAATAATAATAATTGTAATTAATTTGTGTGTCATGGCGGAATGAACAATATTCGTTCTTATTTGGAGGTTTCGCCACTATAAATGTGAAGCCCTGACAAACAGAATTATTTATTGCAGGTTTTTAACGCAGTGTTTTTTTCACGCGTCAACCAAAAAACGTTATCGACCAAATATTGTCCTACGTATATAAGTTTTTGTTTAATATTTAAAGTGGCAAACAACCCAGAATAGGAATGAATATTAATAATTGTAATATCTTACAGGACTAATAGCTTTGGCTAACCAAAATTCCAAATAATCGCGTGAGGAGAAGTTAAAGAAAAAACGTGAAACAGAACGTAGGCGTTATGAAAGATTAAAGCAAGATGCAGGAGGTAGGGAAAAACTTGGGCAAAAAGAAAGAGAACAATACTTAAAAAAGAAAGGAAAATCGTTAAACCAATACACGAGTTATCCGAAAGAGAAAAGCGTTTCTTTGTATTTTGAATCATTCCTCTGGCTCGAATTATTAAAAATTCGGTAAAAATGGTAAAAATGGTAAAAATTAAGAAGTATTACAAATAAGAATTTTACTTATTTTTTATATTTTTTATTATATTATAATTTTTTATATCGATTGCCTCTTATCTTGTTTTAGAAAAGTCTAAATATTTAACTAAATGTTATTCTTCTACATCGTAAATCATTCATCTGGTCTCGAATTTTTGTAAATTAGGTAAAAATTGTTATTTTTACCTAATTACCTGTTCTTTTATATCCCCTGCATATAATGTCATATTCTAATTTCAAATATTGTAACTTGCTACTTTTTAACTAACTTATGTTACTTTCTACTTTTTAAAGCTAAAGAACAAACATTAGGGACAATTAGGCAGGAATCACACTGCTCGACCACGTCGATCGTCCGAGACCGACAAAAATTTCGAACACATATAACTGCATGCGCAACGTCACACTGTTAGACCATCGGCCGTCCACCGTCGACCATGCTTGATCGTCCAGCTTGAAATTCAAACGGGTTGGAATTTTGACCGACTGTGGTCGACGATCGCATGCGCGTTATTACTTTGTATTTCAAAACACGTGGGTGTGTTTGCAAAGTTTTGTGTATCAGAACATAACTTATGTATAAAGTTTATAGACATGGATGTAAAAATATCGCAATTTTGTTTTTCTGCAGTTAGTATAATAGCCCAGGATCAAATTTGGTTTTACAAGCTGCACTAAAGCTGTAGTGGTCAGACCTACAGTCAACCAGAATTATCAAAGTAGCTGTAGCAAGTCATTTTGTCACAAAACAATTTTCATAATAATCAATTTACCTAGTTCTGTTATTACATACAGGTTCAGGCAAAATATGTAATTTATTTTTAAAAATAACAACTATTTGGTTAAATATAAAATGTTGGGGATGTTTATTACAGTTTCTTTGGGGTTGATAACTTGATTTTATGTTTAGGGATATTTATTACAGATTCTATAATGTTGGTAGTTTGTGTTGCTAAGGGGTAGTTAAGAAACGTTGGGTTTTTGTTTTTAAAAACAGGAATGAGGGGTTGAAAAAACAGGTAGTAAGTAGCCATATTGGCTTGGTTTTTAAAAAGGAATATAAAATTCATGTAAGTGTATATCTGTTAATTTAATTTATGTTGATTCTAGTTGTGTGGTGTAATTTTTATATTATTTAATTAATCTAAAACCCAAACCTCTAAATCTAAAAGATTCGTTTGATACTTTTAACAATTTATAAATTTATCCTTTTTATGTATAAATATTACTAGAAAATAATGTTTTATTAACGTTTGTAGTATCCTTACAACTAAGTATTGCTAACTAGGAATGTCATTTGTGCATTTATGTAGATACGACTACTACTGTTATGTGTCTTATTGTCAGTACTTATTGAGTTTTTAGGTTAATGTTTCTAACCTAACTAAATGTTATACTTTGTGACTGAGAGGATATTTCCTAGGTATTAATCTCCACGGTGGTATGAAAACCCGTGATAGGCCGTGTGAGAAACCCTTAAACCTTTATTTATTTATTTGAGAGGAAGGCTCCACGGTGGTAAAAAAGCCCATGATAGGCCGTGTAAGAGAACCCTCAAACCATTATTCTATTTACTGATATTTCTTATTTCGTATGTGTCTTTTATGTGTATATAAATGTATGGTCACAACGTATCTATTGCTATGTCAAATATGATATGATTTTTGTTCAGTAGTTCTTGTGTATTTATTTTAATCTGGCACTTTTACCTTTTCTAGTTTATCTGTAAATCTTTTTGATTGACTATTTCACTCAATTTTTGATGTTTTATGTTGAGAGATTTGCGTTTGTCTATTTATAAATGCCTAGTATAATCACACAACTGTATCAACTTGATAAATTGATTTATTGATCTGTATTGTTTAATGTAACCAAACTAAATAATCATTTGATCACATATTAAACTTGCAGCGTGTACGTATTTAAGCTGGGCTAGCATATAATTTCAAGGAGGTTTTTAGAGAACTAGCCACTTATTTGTATCAGTTTAAATACGTCCCTCCTCGCTCAAGATTAAGAATAAATTAATAAAATAATACAATCATATTTAATTGTTCTTTTATTTGTGTTCTTTCACTTGTGATTTCTCTTTCTCCGTCCGTATGAAGTGGATCAATCGTTATCAACCTTGGCCACGTGGTATAAAAAATAATCACAACGTAGGATCCAGTTTGTTCTTTTTGTTATATTTATCTTTATAAAGTTTGTCATTTGTAAGGTTGGTAATACTGTGTCAATTTCAGGTTTGTTAAATATTTGAATTTTACGCGGGTAGAGTAAGATGGGCCGTGATCGTCTAGTGGGTAGGGACCCCGGCTCATTACAAAGCATTGATGAATAGCGGATACAATACAAAAAATTCTCCTTGTTCCCGTTTTAAATACATTTCTTGGGCCCATATTTTTCTTTTTCCTCTTCTTAATCTTCTCAAAATCATATAATTAACAATTACATTTTCGAAATGGCTATCACCACTGCTACTCATTTTGAAAATTTTATTAGAAAATTATTAAAAGTGAGGTTAGGAAGAAAAAACCGCTCAAGGTCGGCCGACCAGTGTGATTTGAATATTTTAATGATCAGCGGTCGGCATTTTTGCCAATCCTAATGGGTTCGGTTATGGAAATAAATGTATGACTTTTGATTGGTTGGGGGTGCTCACGTGATGTGCACGATGAGTTGTCTTGCCTGCTAAGGCAAAATAGCATATGTGAAAAAATCAGGTTTTGAGAAAAAGAGGTTGAAAAATGTTTTTAATGCCGTTTGTGTGTTTTTCATTATTTTTTTATAAAATTCGGGCAGCTACTTGAGTGTTACGTTCTTAGTATAACTAGATACTACAAAAGGCTATTGAATTCACTAAGCAGTGCAAAAATGTCATATACGGTTTTGCCTCAGCATAAAGCCAAAATGTTATTGTGATATGTTGAATGGAAAATCAGGATAAGGTGTCAAACGTGGTTTTGCCTCTGTAAATTATTGAAATTTCACCCTTTATTTTGAATAGAAAACTAACATAACGGATCAAGTACTGTTCTGACTTTGTTGCTTACGGGATATTTTTATAGGAAAACGCAAGTAAAGGCAAGTAAGTTGCTGTACCCTGTTAATTACGTTTGTAAAATACGGAAATTTCATACTTCATTTTAAATAATAGACTCGTTCATGTTTGTATTTTGTATTAAAAATGAAAATGGCAATCCAAATGCTATGCATATTATAACTAAAATAAGTCAATTAGGATAAAATGGATAAAATGTTAATAACAAAAGTAGTAAAAGTTGAAGATTTCCTACAGGCCTTCAGCTTGTAGAAGGTCTTCAGAGTTGCTATTATCAGGTAAATTGACCCAAAACAGTTTTCTGCTCTCTGGCATTTTTGGTACCAGCTCGCTAACTATCGTTGCTTTTTTATTAACAGCGATTCCTCTATGAGAATCCATATGCTGAGGCATACGCAGGTTTACCTTTTTCTTCAATGTGTTTTCTGTACAACGAAATTCTCCGGTTGGGCTGACTTGGTACATAAAATTAGTAGATCCACGTGTAAATTTCGCTGCGGTGATATCCTTAAAATACGGAAGAGTATCTTCATGTCCTTTAGATCTTCGTGTGCGAATAATGTTTTCAAATTTAAAAAAGTCTTCAGGTTGTAAACATGTCAATTCCGTTCGATGGGAGGATTTTTGGCATGCCACCTTAAAATCGTCAAAGTCATAGACATTTTTCATTTTTCTCATCGCTTGTTCGATACGTCCATGTAAGCCATCCGCTGCCATAAATGTGTGCCCTTTTATTAAATATTTCAAAACAATCTCTTTGGTCGAGCAATAGTCTGAGTTAATATAACAGATCACTGCAGAATACAGTGCAAAATTTTTGTTTTGTCCAGTGCAATTGTCCATCCAAACGATTATGTTTTCGGAATCTCTATTCAGAGATAAAAATTTAATAAATGCGCTTGCGACGTCTTCTGCACGCCGTCCAGCGATACCCTCATGCCACAGAACTACATGATGATGCCCCTTTTTTTGCATCGAGGCAAATGTCTCGTTGAAGGTAATTAACCTGGAAGTAAAGAAGGATTCTTTGATATCAGGCATTCTAGGTAGCAGAACCACTTTTTGCATATCTGCCGCGAAAACCACTGCATCAGATATTGGTACTGCTGAGTCTTTTTTGTACATTTCTCTAATTTGAGAAACCTAAAAAAGAATATTCACTTTTTGTCTCCAAAAAAATAACTCAACATTACCTTTTCCAAATGCTCAGTTTTAAGTCTCACATTTTCCTCGGTTGGATTGAGATCCATTTCTTGACAAAAACCACATTTCTCTGGAGTTGGCTCATAAAATCCAATATTTAAATGGTCAATGGTACTCCTGTAAACTTCGTAACTAACTTTGGAGTCCGGATGTGAATTGCAGTAGTCGTTGTGCATAAATTTTATGGTTAAGTCCGGTGGTAGGTATTTTCTATTGGGTGCGTGTTCTCGTGTATAATGGGAAATTGTTGGATTATATTCATTGATGTGTGCAATGATTACATTTCTGTCTTTTTTATTGGCTGGACTGTGATGGCCCCGTTGATCTTCCAAAGGTACCAGTCTTTTATTACCATTGGGATCTCTCAAAGATTTACTTAGGGTTGTTAAAATGTTCGCATTCCCATAACCTAAAGTTCTTAAAAAAAATATTTGACAAACATCTACATCTGCAATAGTATTATCATCTGCTTTTTTCATTGGTAGAACGTATTTTCGTGTCATATTCCTTCGACCACCCTCACGTAATTTTCTTCGAGTTAACGATTCATTTACTTTTGTAGAAAGCCATACCCTTTGCAAGTGTCTGTTCATATTCCAGTATTCTTTATTGATTTCTATTCTTTGCTCAAGTGAAAATTTTTCGTAGCACCGCAATTTACATTGGCATGGATCTTTAACAGGATGTTTTTTTCTGTTATTTTCCATTTGTTTTTCTAATGTTCTATGACGTTTCGAGCTTCTTTGTTGGTCTAATGTTTCATCTGTTTGTTGGTGGTTTACAGCAGGATCATGATTCTCCATTTCTATGTCATTTTGAGGATTTATATTTTCTTCATCAACTATTATTTGTGTATTATCTAACATTCCCTCAGCTTGGTTTTTCCCACCAATCTCCATCTGATTGTCTAACAATGGTCTGTGACTTTCTGAGTTGATCCCTTCATTCTTTGTTTCATCTGTTAGCTGACCACCTTCACCAATAACTTGGTTATCAATTATTTGTGCTTCATATTGTCCTCTTAAAGTTTTTTCAGAAACAGGTAGTTGTACATTATCTAACATTCCTTGATCATCTACGTTTTCTTTTGTAACTTTTCGTTTTTTCTTAATACCAGTTTGCAGATTATTGATAGTGGTTTCCGTATTTTCTTCGTCGGAGTCACTGTCATTAAGCTCATCACTAGATGCATGGAAATCTGGATCCTTATCCTCGTCATCAAAAGTTTCATGATACAGAAATGAGTATTCGGGAGGAATATTTTCCATCCATTCTGTAAAAATAATGCCTTACATTACAACAAAAACTGCTTTCTTTAAATTTCAACAAAATTAGGACTGAGTAACAATACTATTTACGCAACTTACTTGATGTAGACATGGACGGACTATCTTCATTTTGGTCCGCTTCGTCATTCTCTAAATCATCCTGAAAATAATTTCAATGATAATAATAGAAAGAATGAACCGACTTCAACCTGTACAAAATTGGTAAAAGTCCCTACAATCATTCGTTATTGCGCGATTTAAGTGCAATTATACGAAAATTGTTTTTACTGGAACCAGCGGATAGAAATCTAGTTTAAAATTCTAGCTTTTTTCTCTCTTAAAATTGTTGATAGTTGCAGAAAGATTAGGATCTAGGTACAACGAGTATTTACACTTTTCATCACAAAAAAAGAACACAGTAGATAGATGTTTGTTTTTAATAGGTATATCAAATAGTGGTTACTGGTAATCTTTCCGACTGAATTTGTGAATGTTCTGAATGATATGAATAAGTAATTCAAAATAGGTACTTTTGTTCCATACCTACCAAATTGATTTCACAATAATTTGTAATAAGCTGATAATTATTGTATACATAAAAAAATATCTTTCTGCTTTTTTTTAGTTTCTAACCTAAAAATTAATTTCAAATATTTACATTATACTTACCAAATATTTCATCTTCTTAACATTCGCTAAAATACGCAGCGTCCTGGAGGACATGTTTCCTTAGTTTATTGCACAAAAAAACACTAACAAATTCAACAATTCAACAATCGCACTGACACGAAAGCGTATAAACAACAAAAGTATCATAAAAGGCACAGTGGCAAAACAGAGTGAAGCAAATATATACTGTTTCGCCTAAGGAGGAATTTTAGTGCATGAAAAATAAACCGTGGCAAAATAGTATAAGCATGATTTATTCTATTTTACCATTGCTTTAGTTCAAATCTATGCAAGAGGAACTTTCGGCAAAAGTACTTAACAATTTGTATGCTATTTTGGCTTGGTATTACAGTTCAATGTTTCAAATAAAAATGAAATAAAGCAGTTTATACTTTTTTGCTTCCGTCAACTATGTCGTATATACTTTTCTGCCATGTTATGTCTTGGTATGAATGATCACTTATACTATATTGCCACTGCATTTGTACCAAAACTAAAATAGATACAGATTTTATTCTTATACCATCTGAAAGAGCAAATCAAAAGCAAGCGGGAAATTTAAAAACTTGAAATTGAAATTAAGTATAATTAAGTATTAATTGTGCCGAATTTCAGATTTATATAATTGTCATACTGACAGTTTAATTTATTAAACAAATTTTCAAGATAACCAACGTTCTAATAAATAGTTTCAAAACATGAAATGTCACTAGGAAAATTTGACATGCGTGACTTAACTCTAAATAACACACAGCTCAGCAGTTCATATTTAGGAACCCTAATAGAGGCCAGTGTAACGTGATATCCGTTGCTTTCAGTTCATGGTACCGGGTAGTTACGCTCCTTCCTACAGTTTTATATTCTATAATAATAATAATGATAATCTTTATTTAGCATTCGCTATACTTAACTTTACATATAGGTACTACAGTGGTCCCTTTCATTACACTTTCTTACAATAATTACCAACAACACAAGTTACAATAACAGATAAATATAAAAAGTATAAAAATAAATAATATAAATGACTATATGTATAAATTCTATGACTAGATGCTAGATATAAAGAATTCTTTGACTTTTCTTTTAAACTTTTTTAAATTTAATCCTATTTGTTCAGGCAATTGATTGTAAAGAATAATTCTATTATAAAAAAAAGAATTTTGTGCTTTTGATGAATTTCTTCGGCTTAAATAAAAATTATTGTTAAACCTTGCATTGTGATTGTGAATTTCATTTACTAATATTAAATTATCTGTAAATATTGTGGTAATAACCCTAATTTCATTTTATGCACAAAAACAACAACCTGAATTTTAATAAAAGTTTCAACGTTAACCCACCCTAATGTACTTAGCATATATTCCACTCTTGTATATCTATTACAATTAAGTATTACTCTCATTGCTTTATTTCGTAGAAGTTGTAATTTATTGAAATCCCCTTTATTTCCCATAAATAAAATAGTAGCGGCAAAGCAAAAGTGAGGTAGTATTATTGTATTAAAAACCAATCTTTTTGACCAAGTTGACAAATAACCACTACATCTTCTCAAAATCCCAATTTTTTTGAAATCTTTTTACAAATGTGATTAATGTGTTCATCAAATTTTAAGTTTTTATCGATAATAATGCCCAAATACTTATGACTGTCTACTGTTTCAACTATCTCACCATTAACATTAACTACAAAATTATTAAAAACCTCTTGATACCCCCTCCCTTTACCAATAATTAACGATTTAGTTTTATTTACATTAAGTTTTAATTTATTACTTCCTAACCAATTACTTATATTATTTATATCCTCATTTAAATCCCTTTGAATACCAATATTATTCCTCCCACTAATGTACACAACCATGTCATCAGCAAACAGATGAAATTTACATTTTTTAATGACATTACTAACATCGTTAATATACAGACTAAACAAAAGGGGTCCTAAAATACTCCCTAGTGGTACTCCATAATCTATGTTCCAGCCTGATGATACATTTTGGTTACATTTTACATACTGCTTCTTATTATCCAAATAACTTTCAAACCAATTTAATACAATTCCTCCCACCCCGTAATTTTTTAATTTTATTAGTAATTTCTCCCGGTCAATAGTTTCGAAAGCCATTTAATACAATTCCTCCCACCCCGTAATTTTTAAATTTTATTAGTAATTTCTCCCGGTCAATAGTTTCGAAAGCCCGTTTTATATTAAATTTATTTATTTATTTATTTTTGGGCGAGGAATCAGGACGGCGGAGCATCCTTCGTACCTCATGGCACCGATTGCTATGATCATTTGTCCGACCCTACTAGAATTTAGCCGAATCTGGGGGAATTCCACCCCCAGTAGGGATCTTTATCGTGCCAAACATCGCATTGGCACGGGACCTACAGTTTTACTTCCTATCCGAAAAGAAGGCATGTTTTAAATTTTTCTCCGCTATGAAAAATTACCAGCTCGGCCGGGGATCGAACCTGCGATCTTTGGATTATGAAGCAAACATGCAAACAAGAACAAGAACACTATTATAATTGCATCATAGCTTTCTTTCCATTCATTTATCAAATATTGTATTGCTGTTTCACAGCTAAAATTTTCCCTAAACCCTGACTGATATTTACTTATTATATTATTTTTATTTAAATGTTCTAGCAACTGTATATAAACAACTTTTTCTAAAATTTTAATATTTGATGGCAACATCAAAGCATAATAATAAACATAATAAGACACATTTTTAGCTCACGCATCCAAGTTTATAGAAAACGACCACCGTAACGGGGAGTTTTCTAAATGACGAGTGCCCTTAAAACGTCTTATGAAATGAATACTTTATATTATTTTTTTGTTTGGGTTATTTTAAATTATTTAAAAATGCACTTTTAGTTTTATTCCTTGTTGTATCATCCAGACATGAGAGTTAACGGCAACAAGGCATTATTATATTTAAACTAATTTAAAAATTACATAAGAAATCCCATTATACCGAATTCCCAGAATTATTCTTGCTGGCTTCATTATTACAAGTTTATGGTTTTTCTTATCCTTCTCATTCATGTTTTTATTTAAATTATCTCTATATGTACATAGCTATCTTTTATATCGTTATTAATTATTTTGTTAATTGTACAATAGATTTCCAAAATCTAAGATATTGAAGAAATGGGATTTATATTAAATGCAATATGTCTTGTCGGGAAACCGGAATTCTAACCTTAAACTTGTAAACAGTGGAAATTTGTTTATAAATTCGTGTTTTGCACATTTTAGCTTAGTTTTATACCGATTTTCTAATCTTTAAAAGAATGGCTACTAAAAATCCGGAAGAAATAAAAATGTCGCCGTTAGCAGTAACTGTAAACGAAGGTAGCGTAAGTTCTGGTCTTGTAATGAAAGAACGAAAACTATTAAACAATCCAAATCTTTGGCATAAAGTTATTGTAAGTTATAATGCATTCTGTTATATAAACATTTAAAATTGTTGTTATTCTTATTTTTGGTTGTAGGTGTACAATAGCGAAAATCTCACCAGAGATTTTATTTTAAAAGTAATCTTAGATGATGTGCATCCATTAGATTTTATTCCAGTTCGATATAACAATGAAGGTGTTACTTGTTCATTTTTTGCCAGAAATTGTAGAATGGCAATTGAAAAGTTGTGCAGACAGAATTTGGTTGTAGCAAACCCGAATAATAAGGATAAGCCAGTAAACTAATAACGTTAATTTTGTTCATGATTATTTTTTAAAAATTTTCAATGTTTTAGTTTAAATTGACCATTATTTTGGCATATTCCAATACATCTGATTTACTGATAAATGTACAAGAAAATATTTCTGTGGTGCTGCATAAGAGGTATACAGGACAAACAAAAATATTGAATCTAGACAGTTTTCATAAAGATTCAGGTAAAGTATGTAAGCAAGGTGTTGACAGGTCTGGATGTTTTATTATGGGTTGTAATAGTTTAAGCGCTTCAGAATTACCAATAATTCTACATGAAACTGTGTTGCATTGAAACTTCAATGCAACACTTCATTTTTGAGTTTATTTTTATTGAGGTATATACAGTCTTCGTAAAATTTAGCTTTAAATCTTTTATGTGTGAGCAAAGGAAAAACAGGAAGTAGCAATTTATCTGAAAAAGATATACAGTGTGGTGATAAAGTAAGGAACAAAATTAATAATTGTTATTTAATGTTTTCAAGCAAAATGCTCGGACAAGTCAATTTTATTTTTTAAGTACCCACCTTATGACATAAAAATTTTACTTATGACGTCATGTAATTTTACACAATGATGTCATCATTGGTTTTTTTAAATAACAACCCCAATTTTTTTGCTGGTTTTTATAGATGGTCCAACTACTTAAATGATGGTGTAAAAAAATTGGTACCTTAGATAACTATCTTTTTAAGAATATAACACTGTAAGAAATAAAAATGTAACTTTAATGGAAGAAAATCTTAATTAAACCCCAAAACCAAACAAAATTTAGCGCAAGTGTTCAAATTGCTCTCCGTCAACCATTTGGCACTGACCGATACGAGTGTAAACACTTTGTACACTTTGCTCAAGGACTTCAGGAGTAATGTGCTCCACTTCAGCATGAATTCTTTGCCGTAGCTCATCTAAATTATTTGCCTTATAAAATAAACCTTTGATTTTAAATAACCCCACAGAAAAAACTCTAAGGGAGTCAAGTCTGGGGAACACGGTGGCCACTCAATTGCTCCTCGAAGTCCTATCCACCTTCCAGGAAATGTGGCGTCAAGATATTGACGGACGTTTATTCTAAAGTGAGCAAGCACGCCATCTTGTTGAAGCCAAATATCCTGATGGAGTAAATCTGCTTCGTGATCATTTGGAAACATTGCTGTCAGAGCTGGCACTAAATCAAACCGCAAAAAGTCCAAATAACGTGCTGCTGTAAGGTTTCCTTCAAAAGAGTAAGGCCCTATTAAACTCCGTCCGATTATTCCAATCCAAACATTTAATTTCCCTTGGCATTGACTGTGAGAGTCTCGAGTCCAGTGAGGATTTTCTCTTGACCAATACATGCAATTGTGACGAAGTACTGTCCCATTCAGGCAAAAAGTGGCTTCGTCAGAATAGAGGATATTATTTTAAAAATTGCAGGTCTTCATTGCAGCATGACATTAGTTCTTTGCAAAACTGCAAGCAGAGGTCTGGATCATCATTTAATTCGTGAATCAATTGAACTTTATAAGGATGATATTTTTCTTTCTTGAACAACTTCACGACAAAAGAGTGGTCAATGTTGTTATTTAGGGCTAGCTGCCTTGTAGAATGGTGAGGATTCTCTTCAGCTTCAAGTAACACATCGAATCTAGTTTCTTCATTTACTCGAGATTGACCTTGCGGAGGCAAATCATGGATGGATCCCGTTTAAGTAAATTTGGCAACCAATTTACTTACTGTGGATCTTGCAATAGGCGGTCTATCAGGATGTTCTTGGTTGAATGATTGACATGTTTCTTCATGTGTTCTTAGCTTATCACCATATCCAACCATTATTAAACGGCAAAGAGAATTATCTTTTAAAAAACTTGCAAAATGCCTCATTCACACTCTCACTAAAATACTCAAGTGCTGTTTTTAAAACGTCAAATTTACGAGTATTAACTTTTGTTTCATCTGTCAAAAGTGATACAGACATGATAACGATAATCTGCAAAAACAAGTTTAAATTGTGTTATTTTCTCAAACAAATAGTAATCTAAGGTACCAATTTTTTTACACCATCATTTAAGTAGTTGGACCATCTATAAAAACCAGCAAAAAAAATTGGGGTTGTCATTTAAAAAAAACAATGATGACGTCATTGTGCAAAAATAAATGACGTGTCATTTATGCTCTGGTGGAGTATAAACCATTGTTATCTTTAAAGATGTCATCCATAGCAACTACCATTATCGATGCAATGCAATTTACCAGTGTTTCCATTTTCTTTTTTTTTTAATATCATGCATTATAGAATGAATCGTTTGAAAATAAAATCTTATTGTATTTTATTAGAGTTTATGTGACTTTGTATGAATTTTATTTGGTTTAATTTAATGGAGTTTAAATTTCCAAACTTTGTCATATGGCCCATTCCATCTCAAACAGTCAAAGTCACCAATTTTGATGAAATTTTAGTATGTTAATCTTTGTCAAAAATAAAAGGGCTCCTATTTTTTGTTTGGCCCAAAAAATTCTGGACCAAGTTACAGGTTATCAAAGTTAAAGGCAATTTAATTTTTTGGCGATTTTTTTAGTATTTCGGAAACTACTAGGAATATTTTAAGGTAGTTTAATTTGCCTGAAAGGTATTTTTTTTTCTCTAAATCTTGACACCTAAATTATCTTTGTAGCATGTACCTGAAGAAAGTTATATGGTTGTTTATTTTTGAACAGGGTCAACTTTTAAGTAAGCAATACAATTAAGAAAAAAAAAGTAGACAAGGATGGGGCTTGTACCTGCGATTTCTGATTACGAATTCGATACGTTAACCGCTAGGCCAATCAGTGTACAGCTTCTAGCTTTTCTTTATAGCTTATTACCAAAAGCAATAAATCAATAAGCTTTTTAAGCATTTTTTTAAATAGCTTTTGGATTTCTTCCTAAAGTTTAATATGTTTTTGACGTAAAATGAATTCTTCTTTTGATTGATACCAAAATTTCTAGTTACATTTGCAAGACTACAAATTTAGGAGGAAAATGATAAAATTCCATTGGATTTCCTATATTATCGGTTATAAAAAACTGATTGTATCATTTCTTACTCTTGAAGTACATGCATTGTGTTTTCATTCATTCATTCATGTGTCTCGGTACATTTTTCTGTGGAGACAGCCAGCGCTACCTAGCGCTGGATGACCCAAACCATAAGAGATGACCCAGACCCAAAAAGTAAGAGAGAGAGGTGAGGATCCGAGCTTGAATTCTTTTTTTGTATTTCAACAAAAGCAACAAGTGGCGTGCAATCACCACGCTTTGCTTATTCCACTTTGACCTTTGGAGGAAAGTGACACCAGTTTTGCAAAGTGAAGTGATACGAGTTTTGCAAAATACGTAAGAACAGCAATGTTTTAAGAGTGCGTTAGTTACTAAAGCTTACCCATTAGGGTAAGCAGTTGGCACCTAGTATTATTAAATGGTATAAACTTCTCTATGCTCCGGTTCAGAAGATTTAGTATTTACTAAACCGATGGAAGCGTGATGACATCATCAACTGTTTTTAAAATGGCATGATAGGTATTTTTTTCTAAATCGATAGAGTATTGCATTCTCTTTTCAACCATAATAAATATTCATACTCATACAAAAGAAAATTTTATAGAAAAACATGAAAAATGATTTACGACTAGTAGGCTTTGATTTTTGGTTCTCCAGTTAATAAAACAGAATTATCTAGCAAGCTTAGGTAAATAACGAAACTTTAGTTCTTCCAGTGGAGTATTTAACCTCATACCTTTCAGTGTCGAGGCGTCAGACACCGAGCCGCAGAGTGCATGTGAAACGAGGCAGCGGAGCCATATAGGCAAGTACACTGTGCTCGTGGTTTACCCATCCGAGTCCTGACCGACGCAAACTCGACTTAACTATGTTAAGCGAGAGAAATCCACTATAACCACTCTACCGTACTGCTGACTCCAGTGGAGTATTTACAAATTCTTTTTTGGTGGGGAGTTACTCTATAAAAATTCTGAATCAAAATTCTCAGATTTTCACATATTATCCTTCCAACTAAAGATGAACGCTGGTCATCGATGCTCTCTGTGTGGTATAAGATTAAAAAACTCCTAGTCAAATCAGCATCCATAGTTTGACAATTATTGATTTTTACCGTGTTTACGAAAATGTCATATCAGGTGATTTTTTGAGGTTAGGGATAAGGAATTTTGGACGTTTGTAACCTTCTTTTAGATTTTAACAGAAAGTTTTAAAACATTTTCAGTAGGAAACTAAGAATTATATGAAATAAATAAAGATTATTAAAAGTTTCACAGTTTTATTAAAATATACCTGACAATATTGTTTCGACAGCTATGCTGTCATTATCAAAGGTAATATAATTATAAACAAACACGTCGCTAAGGTAGATACAAAATAGGTAACTAGATAAAATAATAATAATAATAAAAATTAATAATAAAAATCATAATTAAACATCTAATACTTCCAGTAACGGAGAATTACTGAGCTCAAGTTGTTCATTCATTAAAGGTACCCTGAGTTTGTGTTTGTATATCTCAAAGGCTTCTAAAATGTCTAATTTGCGTTTGTTATTACAAAAATGTAGGAATTTAATATTATTTTGAGGAGTCATTGTGTGATTTTGTTCTAAAAGGTGTTTGGCGTAATTCGATTTTTCAGGATGTTTATTTTTGTAATGACGTACGTGTTCTTTATATCTTATGTCAAAATTTCGAAGTGTTTGTCCAATATATGTACCTTTAATGAATGAACAACTTGAGCTCAGTAATTCTCCGTTACTGGAAGTATTAGATGTTTAATTATGATTTTTATTATTAATTTTTATTATTATTATTATTTTATCTAGTTACCTATTTTGTATCTACCTTAGCGACGTGTTTGTTTATAATTATATTACCTTTGATAATGACAGCATAGCTGTCGAAACAATATTGTCAGGTATATTTTAATAAAACTGTGAAACTTTTAATAATCTTTATTTATTTCATGATTATGGAGTTCCACAAAATAAGGCTGGAAACAATAAATAAGAATTATATATTCGCAATATGGAGAAATATATTCTTCTCAAATACAGTTTTACATTTAACAAAAGTCTGCTATTTAATATTTTAATCAACTTCAATGCTATTAAAGTACTTAATTATAATAGAATTAACACTATTTTTGCTTATCCATCTCTTCTCTTGTATATTCATTATCTATATTAAGTACATAAAATGCAGCGTCTATCTGTCTGTCATTCTGTATGTTCGCTTTTTCTGAAACTATACAAAACGTAGAGTTTATAAAATAAAAAAATATCAAACGACCATTTTAGAAGAACTTGCTAGGTCTGCAGTTTTCAACTTCTTGCTTTTCTTTTTTTACCAGGACACAAATTTTTACAGCCTCAGCTGCTCGCTGCAATAAACAAACAATTGTAGTACAAGATGATCATAAATAATAATTAACGTCTCTTAACTCTTGTACACAAAATAAAGGAAGTAAATTTCCACAGTTTCCCTTTTACCTCTCGAACTAGTTTAGTAAATTCAGGAATAACTAATGAGACTGCGAATGCAGTGTCTTCCCTTATACTGACATTAATATGTATTATATTAGGTAAAATTGCAATTTTCTGCCAGTTCTGAGAACTGAGATGCTTATTATTATTGAAACACTATAACACTCACGAAAAATATGTAAATAAAAAATAACTTCAGCAAATGTCACCTGTACCAATCAAATCTACAGGTTACAGGTATCAGAGATACCTGTGACATGTTTTACAATAAAGTCACATGCTCATAACCTCATTCAGCAATGCCTATAATTTTGGCATTTTCTTTCAGAAATCTGTGAAATACCTTAAAGAATCCATAAAATTGATCAACTTTATCTGTAGTGACGACATTCATTAATTTTTTTCATGATAATTTTGCCAATAAATGTAGTTATTTTTACTGTTTTGTGGCAATATGTTAATTTGATCTAGGAATTTATTTGTAAGGTTGGCCACTCCGTATTCTACACTCTACAGAGCTAGTCAAATCAACTTCCAACGACCCAGAGAAGTGCTAATGTAATGCTATCTTCGTCATACTCGTAAATAATGAGAGTAAAGCACAACAAAACGCTTTCTGTGATAATTTCTTGCAAAGATGACGCAGAGCTCATCTTTCGGTGGACGGATAGTAACATAGATTTTGACATAAATGACCTGGACTACTAAAAGAAATTTAGGGGTGGCTTCATTCCGTTATCCCCCCCCCTTCAATACTCAACTGAGGTATTCTGATGGACTTTAATCTTCAATTAGGGAAAATGTAGAACAACAGTACAAAAATAAGAGAGAAAAAAAGAGAACACAACTTAAAAAATAGTTCTGTAATGTCATCATGCTCACGCCGCTTTAGTAAATACAAAATTTTTAACCAGAACATATAGAATCGGTTCAGAAACTATTAACTCTTGCTGCTGTGCCCACTCCTACTACATACAATTATCTTCTCTTTTGTCTTTGCTTAAAGACGAAAGTTTCACGCTTGCGGTTCACTTCTGACATAATTCCCATTTTTCTCACATTCTCTCTTTTTGCATAATTTTATGTTATATTTGTTTCAGTTTTTGTGTTGTTTCTAAGCAGATATACTTTTAGGTGCCTTTAATTATTCACCTAAAGAAATCCCATACAATTGCAGGCGAGAATTTGAGGTCTAAACCCGGAAGTTGTTCCTTGTCTATTTAAGTCCGTGAAAGTCTTCTTTACTTTTGAATGACAATTGTAGTGGTATTATTACTGTAATTTTTTTATAATTACAATGGATTTTTCACTGTGAAGATTCCATTCCTCTTATAGCAATATTTATACATGAAGAAAATATTCCAAATAATTTTTTTAATTAGTTATAACCAGGACAAACATGGCCCTGCTGATTGTATAGTTAAGTACAAGATCCTATGCGGTCTTGCCGATAAATTATGACAAGTGATGAATCACTCTTCATAATTTTATAGACACAATCTGATGTGTAGTTGAGTACCCAATCTGATGGGATTGGGTACTCAACTACACAATTGGCAAGGTTATACTCTGGCCTGGTTTAACTAATAACTATGGGCTTAAATCCATTTTTTAAATGGACAAGAATAAATTGAGTTCGCTTAAGGCGAAATTTTATAAACACCTGGATACTTTCTTGTTAGTGTAACATTCAGGCCTGTATTTAATAAAGAACTAAACTATGTCTTAGATAACCTGTCTCAAGACGTAAACCAACTTGCAGTAAGCTGACCTCTGAAGCATCATTTACTATGACGCGCGTATGCGTACCATGTGCACTTAACTCGCTCTTACAGTTTCAGCATAATATGGAATGGAAAATGATATTGATGAAAATGAAATACACCACAATTAAATCAGACTCGTCATTCGCTATTTAAACATAAGAAAGCCTAATTTAAAAGAGGTGTTTGCCCTAAAAAGGGCAATTTTTGAACAGCGTCCGCGGCAAATAATCTTTTTATTCTGCGAACCAAAAAAATTACATCAGCAAACTAAGAATTTTTTTTAAATAATAGTTATTAACTATGATCCTTTTTGCGTCTGAAAATTGCGACTTGTTTCCTTTTTAAAGGAGTGTTTTCTTGATTTTCCGCCATTCTTGAACACTTACATAAACACAACACTCTTATGAAACAGATGCAACTGCACAGTACAAACGTTAACGAGAACTGATTGCATATATGTGTTTCTGCATGTAGGTAAAGTAGCTTAAGCGTTAATGAGGCCACATGCGCGCCGACCAATAGCATCGCTTATGGTTTGTTTACGTTTTGCTACAGCTTATTTCAGACGCAGTTTAGGTATATAGTTTGCTTTTGGGCCAGATAAAGTGTGATAAGTTTTGATATAACGTTGCAGAAGGGTTTTATATTAAAAACTGACGTCATGAAGGATAGCCGTAAAAGAAGCCCAGAAAACATTTTTGGAAATCAGCATAAAAGGAAATCAACACAACCCTTATGAGTAATGAATTTTGGTGGGATTGGCTAACTCATAGGTATGTTATAGCTCAGACTCCTGACTAAAATGTTTTCTGGGTGTAAAATTAAAATGAACAGTTTTGCGGTATAGCTTGTTAAAGCTGAAATACTTATGTTCTATGAATGTTGTTTAGGATTCCTTACAATGTGATTGCTCTGTGAATATTAGTTTAAAGTACTGTGAAGCGTAGATAAGATTTTATAAAACTGATTCTCTTATTCATTCTTATAATTTTCTATGAGTTTGTATACAGTATGTTTCCAATTTGAATCAAATTTTTCTTAAAGATACAACACATTATGCTCTACTTGTGACCAAAATCTCATTCGCCCTCTTCAAATGCAAAGCCACCTGTGATACCAAAATAAAGTGGATAAATAACATAGATTTTATGTTATCCAAAATAGTCCAGTCAATTTAGAATAAATTTTCATGAATAGCGGAAAGTTGAGGTAAGTCCGTAGATTTTTGCATAGAGCTTCTTTGTGGATTGTTAAACAACCTCCTAAAAGTCAACACTTGTAGGTGGTGAGCTCAAAGAGATAATGAGGGTAAACCACGCCCCCTAACGGTTTTTGTCATTTTTCTCGAAAAACTATTAGGGTTATCGAGATGAAGGAAGTTAGGTAAAATAAATCTTATTTAAATCCCTACCAAAAATGTCCGAATGCTGTTTCGTACTTCACCTTCTTTTTTGTGATATCAAAGAAAGAAGATATGTCATAGACGGATCAGCAATTTGCACCGTAATTTGCTCAAAGAACTTTCGGGCGTAACTTTTTGTGGTCTCATATTCGTCATGAAGTAGCTAAGAAAAATTTACTGAGAGCGGGAGGCGATCTTGTCCAGTCATCTTTTACCTTAGCATCTCTTCGGCAAAATCCATCAGGCAATATTATCGATATTCTTGGTGCCAGTCAGCTGAAAAATTCGTATTGGCAAGTTAATTATTTTTGACATTTTTGGCAAGTTGACTGACTAAAAGCCAAATTTTAATTGCACACAATTCGAGAAACACAATTGACAGATGATCTATTAATTATTTTTTCGTTTTTATTCATGAAAATCTATGGCCAACTTCTGAGAACATTGTTTTTAAATTTACTGGATTTTTAGAGAAATTTTTTTGTAATGAAATTTTGAAATTACTTGGGCAATTTTGAACAAATTTTGTTGGTAAAATCTTTCGAAAAGAGAATTTCTAATATGATTTTTTTTTATTTTTTGCTTTTATTTTGGTATTGTAGGTGACTTTGCATTTGAAGGTGGCGAATGGTTTTTTGGTCACAAGTAGATCAGAATGTGTTCTATTTGTAAGCGCGCGGGGTGTCCTGGGTTTGCCTCGGTATGCGTCTCTGCTTGGACGCCAAGTTTGTACGGGGCTTGCTTACGAAGTGGCGCAGGGTGTGCTTTCGGTGATCGGCAGTACTCTCGGGCGCCAGTTATTTTAACGTGGTATGCCCCACGGACCCGGGTAACTACTAGTGGAGAAAAGGTAATCCAAGGAACTGCTGGTGTCGCTGATGTCGGCCCTGCCTGGATCACTTTACCTGTCACTAAAGCTTTCAGAAAACGAGGGTGTTAATACTAACAAATAAAACACACAATTGCCAAACTCAATAATATTTATTAATATGAAAACTCTAATACTCTAAGCAAGCTTCAATCTCGAACCCTAAAAGTCTACGGTTATCTACGGCAGCCATAACAAGCGGAGTGTAATACGGCGTGCAATAACAAGCAAGCATGTGAATACGGAGTCGGGATACGGGGTCGTAAAACGGGGTATTGGGTAATGGTGGATGGACCGGACGAAAGTTAGGACGGAAACAGATCCCCAGGTTAACACACAGTGAGGTCCCGGAAGGGTAAGGGATGTAAGGATGAGACTCCCAGGTTAACACGCAGTGAAGTCTCGGAAAGGGGCGAGCGATGAAATCGGGGCGGAAAGGGAATCGGAACTTACGGCAAGAGAACTTGCTCTTATATTCCCTCTGGGGCGGCGGCTGGCTGGTGGACTGGTCTGCTCCTGCAAGTGAGTCGTGACGCGAAATCAATAAATCGGTGCCCCGCACCTTCTTATATACGTGCTCTCGGAGCGTGAGGAAATGGTAGGAGTGAAACGGAGCGGCGCACGCCAAAGATCAGTTAGGGAAGGGACGTGTGCTCTCGCTTGAGTCGTCCGTTTATCCGAGCGGTCTCAGATTGCACAGAAGAGAAACATATTCACTTTTATTACCAAAACAATTAACTAAAATTTTGTAACTTCGTTACATATCTTTGAAGAATGTTTGGTTCAAATTGGATAAAAAATGCCGCCTAATTTGCGGCACACTGTATATAATTATACGTAGGTAACTTTTGTTAAATCAATTATCAATAATCATTTAATTTTCTTATTTAAACACCTAATATTGTAACACAATATCCACTAATTTTTTTGAGCAAGGGTGGGCGTTATTTTGCGAAAGTTAAAATCTTTTAGGTTGATTTCCCTAGATTTCTTTAAAATGTCAAAAACATGAGCTGTGCAGACAGAGTGGCCAGCGAACCTGGAAACCTTGAAAACTGGGAGAAAACCGGAAATTTGCACAATCGGGAAAAAACCTTGAATTAGTGATCAAAGTCGGGAATTCTTTTCAGGGAAAAATAAAAAACTAAAACTAGGAATAGGCTACAAACAAAAACACGTAACGCATTATTACTTTTTTGTGCAACCGTACGCGAAGTGGACACATGCGAACAGGATGCGAAATGCGGACGTAAAAATTACGCCATCTCGTTGCGAAACTTGTTCGTATGATTTCAAGAATACGGGCCCAGTATCTCCAAATACTTTTACGATTTTTTTACAAAACTAATTGCTTTGTGTCATTTACATAGAAACGCTGCAACATAAAAGCCACCTTTCTATTGACAATGAATTAAACTGTTGGATTTTCAAAACCAATGGAATTTGTAATTACATATTTTTTTACGGTTGCACAAAACATGTTGTGTATACCTTGTTTGCGAAATTCTTTAGCGTCCTCGAGATTGTCCTGCCTCGACCGCAAACGGCCTCGAAGACAATTTTTCTCTCGGTACGTTAAAAAGAGATTTCACGGCCTTGGTATATAAATATATTTTTTTCTATTTGCTTGTCCAAATGAAGCCATTTGGACACGTATTTGCAAATCCAAACGATATTCCGTTGAATACTGGAAACAGTAACATTTTATTTTTAAAGTTAATGGGGCCGCATTACGAGCCACGATTAAAGGTGTCTCTAAAGTTTCATTTAAAATCAACAAGAATAGAGATAGCTTTATCTAATTTTAATAGATGGGAAAAGATTAGAATTGGTCACCATGGTAATTAAACATGCTGTTAATTTAATAGTGAGATGCGAATACGACTCTATATTGTTAAAACAGCTGTTCTTAAAATGTCAAACTAATTTACGCATATTTGAAAAACAAATGCAGCATTAGAATTTTCCAAGTTGCCTATCAAACTATTTAACATCGTATTCCTAAGAAATTTTGTTTAAAACTAAGTTATTTTTTTAAACGATTGTAAATTAACGCAAATAGAAAATAGTATATTTAAGTATTAGTTCCATAAGAACACGTTTTTAGCGCACGCGTTCAAGTTTAGAAAATGACCCTTGTAGCGGGGAGTTTTCTAAAGAACAAATGCGCTAAAACGTCTTATGAAACGAATACTTTATACTTTTCTTTTCTATTTGCGTTATTTTGTAATCATTTAAAAAAATAACTGTTTTAAATAAAATTTGTTAGGGATACCTTGTTAAGTAGGCAAGACAGTTGCAAACAGTGAGAATTCTAATTGTGCGTTTGTTTTTTAAAATATCGTAAATAAGTTTGACATTTTAAGAACAGCTGTTCAACGATGATACCTTTAAAATATAAAATATTACTGTTTTCAGTATTTAAATAAATCTCTTTTGGATACGCAAAATGCGTGTCCAAATACCTTCGTTTGGACACGCAAGTAGAAAAATTAGTATAAAGTATTCGTTTTATAAGATACGTTTTGAGCGACAAGGACATATAGTAAAAATAGTAGTTTTAGTGCACTTCTCTTTTAGAAAACTGGACGATAAGCGGGTCGTTTTCTAAACTTGAACGCGTGCGCTAAAAATGTGTCTTATGAAACTAATACTTATTAATTCCAAACAAATAATTTGATCGTCAATATGAGTACCTATGCGCAAATTATTGAAGAAAAAACCGGGAAAAATATTTTACGACCTGGAAAACCGGGAAAAGCCTTGAATTTCAAAGTACCACTCTAGCTGGCCACCCTGTGCAGAGTTTCACTTTGTTAATATTAACCCTGCCCACTGGGAGGTTACAGTTTAAATGGGTTTTAACATGGGTTTGGTGTATTTCTAGAAACTTTGTGGCATAACTTTTTTATTAGTTAGTTTTTGACACGTAAACATTGGTGTGGCTACAGCAGCAGAGAAAGCACGCTAAATTTGTAAGTTGTAACGTAGCGCCTTATAAAGCGCCTGTCCTGCATCTACTTTTTGCAGTAGTTCCAACTGATATTTGGAGACTAACCTCACTGTATGGACTCTTAAACAATATTTTGTAAAACATAAGCATTGCAACTTTAACAAACCCTCATAAGACCCCTTTAAGACCTCATGAGACATTTTAATCAGTAGGCTGAGAGCTACATGTAAAAATTAGCAATTTTCACTGAAATCCAATTTTTATAATGTTCGTGCAGGGTCTCTTCTTTTCCATCCCTACATATTAGCTGGAGTCGAAAACAATCTAGATTTTGATGTTGATGATTCCTGGAGATTTAATAAAGCACCTAATACAAAAGTTGTTAGTATTGACCATGAGAACCTGTGTCAAGTAGTGTTTGAGAATTTAGATCAATTTGCTGATCTGAATCATGAATTTGATATACATTTTGTTCAACTGGGATCCAGGTCTGTTTTAAGTGTCTTGTGTTTATAAATTGAAGTGCATGACCTGCACATGGAGATATATGTAAAATGCTTCAATACCATAGAAAGTATAGATCCATTCATCTACTGTTTCTGTCACTGATATATCTCAAAAGTCACTGCACTCCGTCTGGCCCATAAGCAAATGATTTTTATTTTAGAAGCGTATTTCTTCTTTAATTCCAATAAAAATATTAATTTACAGATCTAGCTGAATTTTGCACTCTTTCACAACCAAAAATATTGTATTTTGTGTTGCATTTAAGCAAGCAATTCCAAATACAACATTTAAAGTTGACCAATAATGACATCAACATTTTAAGTCCAATTGAGTCAATTTGGGGAATGAAAACACTAACCACGTTAGACTTGCGTAACAATATGGTATGGTAGCTGTAGTTTACAAAATGAGTAATGACACATTTTCTTATTTTATGCTATTTGTAGATTCAAAAGATAAGTGAATTAAATATATTAAAAACAATGCAAATAACAGAGTTATTATTGGATGGAAATCCGTTATGTGATGATTATGATGAATATGCATATGTACAGGCTGTAAAAGAGATTTGCCCAAAAATTGAAAAATTAGTAAGTTGTTCTTAACACAGTAAGATAACAAAGTCTGGATTTACAATATTCATTTTGCTAGGATGGAGTACTACTTGGTCAGAATGGATTTTTAGCGTTCCGAAGAAATTATCTATGTAACATGGATGGGCAAGAATTAGTGGATCAATTCATAGAACATTATTTCACTTTATATGATAGTGTACATCGATCGACCCTAGAAGCACTCTATCATAAACAAGCTATGTTGTCTATTACATGTCAGTATTTACCAGGACAGAGTACAACAGCAACTGCTAGGTAATATTTTAAAGCTAAGTACAACTGCCTTGTTCTAAGATGAAATCGGTGACACATACAGAACGTAGTATTGGCAGTTCTCGGTATTTAGGCTGACTGTGCTTATTCTTAAAATAAGTCACTTAAAACAAGTACGAGGTAAGCGCCGTAAATTCTCGACCTGATGTAGAAAAAATAAACTTTGTAAAATATAATAATTTTTATTTTTGTATACAACGTGGAATTAATAATTCAATGCCCTTGTAAAAATAATCTGAAGTTCCTTCAAAATGTTCAATTACAGCTGCTTGCAACTCGTTCTCGTCCTTAAAACGATGTCCCCTAAGGTCTTTCTTTAAATTGAAAAATAAATAATAGTCACTAGGAGTCATATCCGGACTGCACAGTGGAAGATCCAAAGCCTCATTCGCGAAAGGCAGCTTGTGAAATTGCGGCAGTATGAACGGGTGCATTGTCGTGTAATAATAGAACACCTCTTGTCAACTTTCCTCGACGTTTTTCACGAATATTGTTTCTAAATTTATGCAATAAAGACGCATAATATGTACTGTTAACAGCTGTATTGCGTTCTTTAAAATCAATCAGTAAAATGCCGTCACAATCCCAGAATATTGTTGCCATAACTTTCTTTGTCGATTGAACGACTTTCGCCTTTTTGGGACGACGTTCATCGGGTGGCCGCCATTCCATCGATTCCCGTTTGGATAGAGGATCATAATACAGAGCCATTGTTTCATCTCCAGTGACAATGGACTCCAAAATCGGCTTTGGGTCGTCTCCACACAAGTTTAAAAACGAGCGCGCACATTCGACGCGACGTTGTCATTGAACAGCCGAAAGAAGACATGGTATCCATCTTGCACTAATTTTATTCATACCCAAATGGTCATGAAGAATTCGGCGAACACTTGTTTTCGAAATGTCACGGCGATCTTCTAATACCATTTCTTCAATGATTGCAACTTTTTGAGGCGTTACTGATTCAATTGGCCGACCGGGTGCGCCCATCATCTTCAAGAGATTCTTGCCCCAAACGGAAACATTTTGACCACTTTTTTACAGTAGAATATGAAGGAATAAATCACCATAAACGCCGTCTAAACGTTGTTTGATTTGATTAGGCGTGTGCCCTTCTTTTGTTAAAAACTTAATGACCGTGCAGTACTCAATTTTCGTTAACTGCTACATTTTGATGCACTCGTCATTATGCTTGAGTGGCTACTAAAATCTATTATGCTTATAGCCGTAATATGTATAGTGTAGGCCTCTTACATGTTCAACTATGATGCAACCGACGTTGAACATGTTGGCACCTGTAGAAGCCTGCCGGGCCGAGAATTTATGGCGCTTACCTCGTATGTAGATATACTTTTGGGTAGCTTTACTAAAAGATGTTGCTTTCAGTTTAGGACAATACAAATGTGTGTCTAGAAATTTAAAATTGCTATCTGATTTGGCAAGAAGTAAAGAATGTCTCATGATGGGCTCTAATAAAATTATTAAAGTATTAACTACTTTACCATCAACGGAACATGATCCTTATACATTCACAGTTGATCTTGTCTATTACACAGTAAGTTTAAACTTCCTTTTTAAAACGAAAACATTTCTAAAGCTTATTCTATAGGAGAATTCAGCAATTGTGACAGTAACTGGCGTCTTTCGTGAGGGTATGCAATCATTGCTAGATTCTGAAAAAATTCTTGGTTTTACAAGAACATTTGTACTTGTATGTGTCGGGAATGGAGAGTACAACATCGTAAATGAAGAATACCATATAAGCAATGCCACTACAACACAGCAACAAAGAGCATTTAAGATAGTAAAAGTTCCAAGACCAAGCCATTTATCAATAGATCGTCCTCAAAACAATAAAGAGAGAAAAAAATTGGCTTTAGCACTCAGGTGGATTACTAATTTGAATCTGCAATGGGCAAAAAAGTATTATATGCTAATTTGGTTTTATATCATTTTTTATTTTCTCTGCTTTTAGATGCTTGGATGAGTGTAATTATGATCTTAAGAAAGCATTAATGTTATTTGTAGACTTATACAAAGTTGACAAGATTCCTCAAGACGCTTTCGTTAATTAAGTATATTATATTATTTAAAGTTTTTTTTTGTATGTTTGAAAATTTTTTAATTTGTAATATGAAATATTGGTTTAGAATGTATTATATACTTAGTACATAGGTATATGTAATATTTTGGTTAATAAAAGAGGTTTTTGTGATTTTTGGATTTTGCAATATTGATAATATAGGTAAATAATGAAGTTTAAGCCCATCAATACATCAATGGTTTTCAATCTTTTTCAAATCATGGCCCCATTTGACTTTTGCTATACCAAATACTTTAATACGAGGATAGATCGAAAAATTTCTAGAACAAGACTGAAAAAAACAACTTTTTGGGGAAAATCGTATTTATTCTTCTACATGGTCTCCTTTCAGCTCTACACATTTAGAAGACCCTTCACAAAAATAAGAACTACCCAAACCTTAAAAATATCAGTAAACAGTTTCGATGATTTTCAGTATTCGATGAAAATTTCTTTCCAGCCAACCATTTCTGGAGATTTGGGAACAAGAAGAAATCCGACGGAGCCAAGTCTGGCGAATAGGGTGCATGTTCAATTAACTGGAATCGTAGTTCGTGCAGTTTCGCCATCGCAATTACCGACTTGTGGGATGGGGCGTTATCCTGGTGGTACAAGACCTTTTTCTTTACCAAATGAGGCCTTTTAGCTTTGATTTCTATGTTCAGTCTGTCTAATAACGACGCATATTTAATACTCGCTTGTTATTGTCTTCCCGTGTTGCAAGTAATCAATAAAAATTATTCCTCGGGAATTCCAAAATACGGTAGCCATGACTTTTCCAGCAGACGGAATTGTCCTTTGCCTTCTTTGAAAAGAAAAATATTATTTATTTGCAAGAATGTTTTTTAAGTTTCTAAATAAATCTAAATACTTATATGAGGATAGAATGAAAGTTTTTCGGAATGACAATGAAAACAAAATAAATGTGATTCAAGTTCACACACTTAGCCCGACGTTGCTCCAGCCTCGAATTCTTTTTGGAAAAGTGAATTTCTTCAAGATCATCAAAATAACCATTTACGGTTCCAATTACATCTTCATTTGACCAAAATCCCTTCCTAGCTAGGAATATTTTGAGTTGGGGGCGTATGTGGAAGTCCGAGGGAGCCAAATCAGGCGAATAAGATAAGGTGGATACAGAATGATTTTAAATTTCAGTTCTGTTAACTGTTGCACTTGAAAATAGGACGTTGATGGAAGATACATAGCCTCTCATGTTCAAGACAACTTCACCTTAATGGGTACACACCGGGACGCTCCTTTGATGGGCCCTATAGAGTAGCCTCGAAACAAAGCTCTGTTGGGGGCACACCAGGCCTATAACTGGGAGATCGGGCTGGCAATACCATTTAAAAACCAAGTCCCGTCACACTTGAGGTTGGATTCGATCGGACAGTGGCCCCAACTCTGGCTCGGTGAAGGTACTTCAGGGTTCCGATGTACTGACCTAGGTTAGGGGAATATTCCTAATGCTGGACGAGGCACTTGGCCCTGTATGAAAGAGGACGGGAGGGTGCCGGCGGGTGAGCACGTGTTAAGTCGATCGCTTCGGTACTAACCTGGTTAGCTAGTAGAGGGTGGATAGGCAATCTCTCGCTGACCAGTGAGTAACTGGGAGCAATTGCGCGCTGATTAATCGTATCTCAATTACTTCCTCTCCCAGGGAAGGAGCGTGGGAACGTTACGACTTATGTTCGCTCAACTACGAAAATATAACTTATTGTGTGTGTAAAAAGTAACTATAATTAATGTAAATTCATAATTAACGTGACAAAATGCTCATTAATTAATCTACAAAGTTTTAAATGAATGGGAAAATCGGAAATTCATACCTAAAATCTGGCAACGTTGCATCTATGTCTAAAATATTAATACTGACAATTTCTGAGGTTATGGTTTAGTTCGAGTTTTTCTCAAGTCAATAATTTTCATTCCTTTTATAGTAGAGTCAATTTTTGCAAAAAACATGCCCAAGTTCTTATTTTATACTATCTAAAGATAGAGACTTGAAATCTTTTGTAATGCCTTCTGTTAGTGCATAATTGTTTCCTTTTAATTTCGAATTAATTATTATTTTCGCGACACACACATTTTTGTACTTATCAGGGTACGTTGGAAGTGCGCGCTCAATTTTTGATCAAGTGCGTGAGTTGTCAGTCAATATAAAAAAAAAAAGATTTAGTTTCTACTAGTTCTGAGACTCGTTTTCCTAAGTTTTCTTAAAACTAACAATTGTGAGACCACAAGAACAAGAATATATTGGCAATTGGTGCATAGTATGAAATAAGGGGATCCCTACCATCAGCAGTTTAGAAAAGACCAGTGGCGTAACGACTAGCTGATGGGCCCGTGTTCCTATTTGCAGTGCGGGCCCCAACTCAAATTTTTTATTACCTGATGCATCATATTTTCCCTTTTTATTTTAACACATTTCATATATAAATATTTTTTGCACGTCCTATATATAAGGCTCTACTTTAGTCCCCCAAAAGAGGGAGTAAAGTAGCACTTTTACTCCCTGAGGGAGTAAAGTGTTTCCATGACAACAACAACAAGTAAACAACAAAAACAAGTAATCGCGGTACATGTTAGGATTTATTATCCTGAAACTACGTGATTTTGGCGTTTGCAGAGTTCAATTGTCAGAATGACATGTAACGAAATTTTCGGAAAAAATTTCAGAAATTTTAAATTTTTGCGATTAAGTCCTTTAGGACGTGCAAAAATAGCGTATATACCACTGGACTAAAGTGACTTTTAATCCCTCGTGTGTTTAACTCACATTCGGGATTAAAAGATGCACTTTAGTCCCTGGGTATATAATATACTATTATATAAAATAAAGCCTTGTTTATGGTAATATTTTATTGCACACAAAACAAATAATAAATATAAATCATCCAACAAATTATAAAACAGACATGAAAACTTACAATCTAAATATAACTGAACATTTTATAGTTTTTTCCTTGCTTTTGATGTGGCAAAAGACGTAATGAGATTGGATACGTCTAAATTTCTGGCTATTTCATTTTCTATTGATATAATTGCTAAACTTGACAATCGTGTTTGATTCGTTGTATTTCGTAAATAATTTTTAATTAATTTTAACTTTGAAAACGATCGCTCTGCTGTTGCTACAGTTACAGGTATAGTTAAAAATAACAAACATGCTGTTACAATTTCCGAAAAACTACTGCTTGAACAATTATCAATAAGTATAAATTTAATAAGACCATCCACTGATTTAATTCCTACTATTTCATCGCGAAAACATTGACGAAATGATAAAATTTGGGGAGAAATTGCTTCTGAAATATCATTTTTATAAGTTGAATGCAAAGTTTGGCACATCTCAAACAATTCATCCTCTGAACTATTTAACAATACACCCGAATTTAAAATTCGGAATGTGTTGTTAATAGAACGAAGACCTGCCGACCTGCTTTCTAACTGAGATATAATAATATCTACCGTTTTCAGAAAAACGTTTATCCTAAAATTATCTTCACTAGTTTCAATTTGATACTGATTTTTACTTTCATCAAAAAATAATTTGCGGCGAGATATTCGCTTTTCTGAAAATTCAGTAGATATTCCCCATTGTGTCGCTAATACCCCGGCTTCATCGCGTATTTCTTGAAACTGCTGCCGAAGTTTCTTTATATTTTGACGAGCATTTTCAAGCAATTTTGCAGCTTCGCCAATGTTTTGGGCTTTGCTTTGGAGCAGTTTGGAAACAACGTCTGTTGACTGTAAAATTCTTGTTTCTAATACAATTAGAAGAACGGTTTCGAATTTTTCTAAAGTATTTTTGAGCGCTTTTGCTTCATCAATTTCATTCTTTAGTTTAGCCGTTAAAATAATTTTTGTCAGTGTTTTGAGAATATCCAAAAAATTGAAACGTAATGCAAATAATGCATCGTGCCTAGAAGACCACCTTGTAGGCACCAATCGCTTAAGTTTTATGGATTTAGACTGTTTCTCAGGATATAGTAAACCCCATCTTACAATGCTATTACCGAAAAAAACAAATTTTTTCAAGAAAATCGAAAAAGTTTCTAATAATTTCTACTTTTCTTACAGAATCGTTTAAAACTAGATTCAAATTATGTGTAGCGCAGTGAACATAAGGAGCGTTTTCAACTTTTTCTGAAATTTTGGCTTGCACACCGTTGTAAGCACCGCTCATGTTCGCTGCACCATCGTATCCTTGACCCCGCAGTCTATCTAAGGATAAATTTAAACTATTTATTTCCGTAATAATTTTACCACTTAATGTAGATGCAGTCTGATTTTCTACAGGAATAAATCCTAAAAAGGATTCTTTAACAACAATATCTGAAATGACGTTATCGGTTTCAATTATTTCAACATATCGAAATACTAAACTAAGCTGGTCAATTTTTGTAATATCCTGAGTGGTATCAATTATAATTGAAAAAAATGGGCAGGCGTTAATTTTGTTGATTATTTCATCCCTAACGGAATTTCCGAGCAGCTCTATTATTTCGTTTTGAATTTTAGGACTTAAATAAGTTACAGAGTTTTTGGTTTTACTTTCGAGTAAATCTCGCAACACAGAATCATATTTCGAAAATAACTTAATAATAGCTAAAAACATTCCAGGATTTTTCGAATTAATGTTCTCATCATGTGCTCGAAACGGCATATTTGAAGAAGCAAGCAAGAGCGCGACATCGATAACTCGTTCAAGAATTTTGCGCCAAAAGGAAATTTCTTGACGAATTATTGATTCGTTTTCAAAATCGATAGTTTTGTTTAAACGCCATTTGTCATAAATAGCACAACACTGATTATGTTCATGGTTCTCTTCATGTCTGTTTATAACTTGATTTAAATGAATCCAGTCATCAAAACCTACACTAAGTGAATTTTGTTTTTTTAAAAACAACCAGCATGGTTGACAATAGCATTTGTTGAATATTTCTGAATAGCACAACCACATTCTTTCAGTTTTCAGACCTATTTTAGAAAATTTTTTATTTCGTTTTTCGCATCTTTTGGAAATGGACCGGGAGGTCTACAAGGGCCGTTTAAAATAATAAAACGTTTTTGGTCATTAGTTAGTTCCTGAGGAAAATATCCGCGGTCAGTAACATTTTCACCACTCAGGTTCACTAAAAAATATACATAAATATATTAATAACAAAATAATGTATTATACGGACTTTATCTTACATTCTGTTTCAGTAACTGGTACTGATGAAGTTGACTGTATCTCGGTGACTGTTTTCGGATCCAGAACTATATTATTAATAACTATAAGAATATATTTTTAATAATAATCAAAATTAATTTTGTTTGCTTACTATTATCACTAGTGGTTTCAAATATTCCACATGAAGTGCCGGAACTCGGGGATTCAATTTCACTAACTTCAAGTTTGTCATCACATTTTTTAATTAAAAATTGATCTATTTTTGGTAATTTTTCCTTTTTTTCCGCCGCCTCTAATTTTGCTTTTCGCTTGGCATTTCCAGATTTATGTTTGTATAACAGGCTCATTGTTTTTACACGGAGAAACAAAACGTTAAACTTGAACACTTGTAATTTCTAAACAACAAACTATATAAGAACTGTTTAACTTCGGAGTTCAAACTAAAAGTGAAAAATGCCAACAAATGGTAAAAATGCTCAAATGCTAAAAATGTATTTAGCTCGGTTCCAGGAAATACAAGAAAGGGTCGGGTCGAAGTGATCGAACTGTCATAAACTGTACAAAAGATGCATCCATCCTTTTACATCTTATTTAAGCAATTTACCATCTGTTTGGGATTATTTCTAGTGCGGCGAAAAGTAAACAACAATAAGATTTAAGAATGTGTATACTTGCAATAAATTGTAAATGCAAACAAATATTTTTTAAAATAATAATTATTACAATTCGCTAAGCTGTAGTCTAGGCACCGGGCCCCTTCGGGGCTCGGGCCCTTGTTCCGCGGAACCCGCGGAACCCTGCTCGTTACGCCACTGGAAAAGACCAACGGAGTACGCTCACGGTAAGTGCCCTTAGTGAACTTATAGCGATTACAATTTGTGTGTGTTTATAAATGTTTGCGTATAATCTTATTTACTTTCAAATACAGTCCACGAAATCAAAGTTTCTCTTATGCGCTGACATTTTTGGTTTCTTCTCGTCGGATTTACATCAGTTTAAATAATTCAAACAGCATAAATTGATAATTAAATTTCTAAAATTTCCATCTGCAGCCATCATTTGCCGTTTCGATAATCTCGTAGGTTACAACGGATTGTCTTTCGCACGTAAAACGTTCAATTACAGCAATCCGTCACGGTATCAGTTCATCTACCGGACTACTATTTGTGTTTTTCAAAACTCCATTAGGCGCATTGGCAGAGCCTTAGACCATTTCAAGCGTTTTATACTTAAAGCTACAAAGTTGTTAGACGTCGATCAAAACCAATTTACAGAAAAAATATTGATATAATAATTGCATTTAAGTATTAAGTTGCAACAGTTTTCTTACCCAAATTAACTTGACAATGGCTGATATAAAACGACTAGAAGCTAAAAGAAGTATTTATGCGGGTGGAATTACAGAGGTATACCGGTTTGCTATGCAGGCTCAAAAAGATACTTCTGTTCTTGGACAGTTTCAAGTTAGATATAGGGACTTGAAAGAGGTTTATGACAATTTTGAAGAAATTCATAATGAAATTATCATGAAACTCGAAGAAGATTCAGATTTTGAAGCACAGGATAAGGTGCGGAAAGATGTTGATCAATTTTATTACAATTCTAAAACAATTTACTATACGCTTTTTAAATCTGACACTTCTGTCAGTAGTGACACTAGTCAGGTTAAAGTTGAAGCCAGCGTAAAGCTTCCCATGATCAGTATACCTATCTTTAAAGGAGATCAAAAACTTTGGCCTACTTTTTTCGACTTATATAAAAAACTAATACACGAAAATTCGAATTTGTCAGATGTCGAAAAATTGCAGTATCTTTTCTCCTATCTGGAAGACGAGCCTTTAAGACTGCTTAGTGGTATTTCAATTACTAACGATAATTATAATATTGCTTATACTAAGTTGGTTAATCGTTACCAAAATAAGCGTCTCCTGGCATCCAATGCATTAAATGCCATTATGGCAGTTTCATTAAAAAACGATAGTGCAAAAGAATTAAGGTCACTTTTAAATACATTTTCTGAATCACTAGCAGCTTTAAATGCCCTTCGTTTCAAAACAGATCAGTGGGATTTTATGCTTTTTCATTTACTTTTAGAAAAATTAGACGTTAGCACACGTACTAGTTTTGAAATTCAATTTAGCACGGTGCAAATACCGGAGTATGACAATTTGTATCAGTTTCTTGAAAATAAATGTAAGGCTCTCGAATCTGTTCAACATTTGACAAGTAATAAATTAAATAAACCTAGCTTACTAAATCAAAAAATCCTAATGTTTCAAAAGGTTATAGCAAATCTGTTCCATCAGTCACTTTTTTAAACAAAGTGCCAAACGATTCGCTTTCTTCGAAAATAAGATGCTATCTGTGTAAAGAAGCTCACGTACTTTCAAAATGTGCACAGTTTCTAGAAAAATCTCCCAGTGACAGAAATGCTTATATAAAACAAAATCGTCTATGTACCAATTGTTTGCATCATTCGCACAACGTCCAAAACTGCACTTCATCCTTTCGATGTCGCACGTGTCACTATCGGCATCATTCTGTCTTACATATTTCCAAAACCTCAACGCAAGTTACCTCTGCACCTCTTTTGAATAATGTTTCGCAGGATAACACTACTTCCCCTACTAATCTAAACAATATTTCGACTACGATTTCGGGAAACACTTTCGCTTCACAGAGCACTGTTCTTTTAGCTACTGCTGTTGTCGAAATTTGCGATGGTAAAGGTACTTATCAATCTATTCGTATTTTAATAGATTCTGGTAGCCAATCTTATTTCATTAGTGAAAAATGTCTACGCCGTCTGAGCTTAACTAGGCGTCAATTTTCTGCTTCGATTTACGGACTAAACCAGATGTCTTCTTTCTCTTCCAAAGGTCTGACTCATTGTGTTATAAAACCGAAAAATGATTCAGAACCTATTTTTTCTTTTGATGCAATAGTTGTAACAAAAATTTGCTCTAATATGCCATCCTTCGATTTACAAACAAATAAATGGAATCATTTACAAGGGTTGAAACTTGCCGATGATGGAAGATACATAGCCTCTCATGTTCAAGACAACTTCACCTTAATGGGTACACACCGGGACGCTCCTTTGATGGGCCCTATAGAGTAGCCTCGAAACAAAGCTCTGTTGGGGGCACACCAGGCCTATAACTGGGAGATCGGGCTGGCAATACCATTTAAAAACCAAGTCCCGTCACACTTGAGGTTGGATTCGATCGGACAGTGGCCCCAACTCTGGCTCGGTGAAGGTACTTCAGGGTTCCGATGTACTGACCTAGGTTAGGGGAATATTCCTAATGCTGGACGAGGCACTTGGCCCTGTATGAAAGAGGACGGGAGGGTGCCGGCGGGTGAGCACGTGTTAAGTCGATCGCTTCGGTACTAACCTGGTTAGCTAGTAGAGGGTGGATAGGCAATCTCTCGCTGACCAGTGAGTAACTGGGAGCAATTGCGCGCTGATTAATCGTATCTCAATTACTTCCTCTCCCAGGGAAGGAGCGTGGGAACGTTACGACTTATGTTCGCTCAACTACGAAAATATAACTTATTGTGTGTGTAAAAAGTAACTATAATTAATGTAAATTCATAATTAACGTGACAAAATGCTCATTAATTAATCTACAAAGTTTTAAATGAATGGGAAAATCGGAAATTCATACCTAAAATCTGGCAACGTTGCATCTATGTCTAAAATATTAATACTGACAATTTCTGAGGTTATGGTTTAGTTCGAGTTTTTCTCAAGTCAATAATTTTCATTCCTTTTATAGTAGAGTCAATTTTTGCAAAAAACATGCCCAAGTTCTTATTTTATACTATCTAAAGATAGAGACTTGAAATCTTTTGTAATGCCTTCTGTTAGTGCATAATTGTTTCCTTTTAATTTCGAATTAATTATTATTTTCGCGACACACACATTTTTGTACTTATCAGGGTACGTTGGAAGTGCGCGCTCAATTTTTGATCAAGTGCGTGAGTTGTCAGTCAATATAAAAAAAAAAAGATTTAGTTTCTACTAGTTCTGAGACTCGTTTTCCTAAGTTTTCTTAAAACTAACAATTGTGAGACCACAAGAACAAGAATATATTGGCAATTGGTGCATAGTATGAAATAAGGGGATCCCTACCATCAGCAGTTTAGAAAAGACCAGTGGCGTAACGACTAGCTGATGGGCCCGTGTTCCTATTTGCAGTGCGGGCCCCAACTCAAATTTTTTATTACCTGATGCATCATATTTTCCCTTTTTATTTTAACACATTTCATATATAAATATTTTTTGCACGTCCTATATATAAGGCTCTACTTTAGTCCCCCAAAAGAGGGAGTAAAGTAGCACTTTTACTCCCTGAGGGAGTAAAGTGTTTCCATGACAACAACAACAAGTAAACAACAAAAACAAGTAATCGCGGTACATGTTAGGATTTATTATCCTGAAACTACGTGATTTTGGCGTTTGCAGAGTTCAATTGTCAGAATGACATGTAACGAAATTTTCGGAAAAAATTTCAGAAATTTTAAATTTTTGCGATTAAGTCCTTTAGGACGTGCAAAAATAGCGTATATACCACTGGACTAAAGTGACTTTTAATCCCTCGTGTGTTTAACTCACATTCGGGATTAAAAGATGCACTTTAGTCCCTGGGTATATAATATACTATTATATAAAATAAAGCCTTGTTTATGGTAATATTTTATTGCACACAAAACAAATAATAAATATAAATCATCCAACAAATTATAAAACAGACATGAAAACTTACAATCTAAATATAACTGAACATTTTATAGTTTTTTCCTTGCTTTTGATGTGGCAAAAGACGTAATGAGATTGGATACGTCTAAATTTCTGGCTATTTCATTTTCTATTGATATAATTGCTAAACTTGACAATCGTGTTTGATTCGTTGTATTTCGTAAATAATTTTTAATTAATTTTAACTTTGAAAACGATCGCTCTGCTGTTGCTACAGTTACAGGTATAGTTAAAAATAACAAACATGCTGTTACAATTTCCGAAAAACTACTGCTTGAACAATTATCAATAAGTATAAATTTAATAAGACCATCCACTGATTTAATTCCTACTATTTCATCGCGAAAACATTGACGAAATGATAAAATTTGGGGAGAAATTGCTTCTGAAATATCATTTTTATAAGTTGAATGCAAAGTTTGGCACATCTCAAACAATTCATCCTCTGAACTATTTAACAATACACCCGAATTTAAAATTCGGAATGTGTTGTTAATAGAACGAAGACCTGCCGACCTGCTTTCTAACTGAGATATAATAATATCTACCGTTTTCAGAAAAACGTTTATCCTAAAATTATCTTCACTAGTTTCAATTTGATACTGATTTTTACTTTCATCAAAAAATAATTTGCGGCGAGATATTCGCTTTTCTGAAAATTCAGTAGATATTCCCCATTGTGTCGCTAATACCCCGGCTTCATCGCGTATTTCTTGAAACTGCTGCCGAAGTTTCTTTATATTTTGACGAGCATTTTCAAGCAATTTTGCAGCTTCGCCAATGTTTTGGGCTTTGCTTTGGAGCAGTTTGGAAACAACGTCTGTTGACTGTAAAATTCTTGTTTCTAATACAATTAGAAGAACGGTTTCGAATTTTTCTAAAGTATTTTTGAGCGCTTTTGCTTCATCAATTTCATTCTTTAGTTTAGCCGTTAAAATAATTTTTGTCAGTGTTTTGAGAATATCCAAAAAATTGAAACGTAATGCAAATAATGCATCGTGCCTAGAAGACCACCTTGTAGGCACCAATCGCTTAAGTTTTATGGATTTAGACTGTTTCTCAGGATATAGTAAACCCCATCTTACAATGCTATTACCGAAAAAAACAAATTTTTTCAAGAAAATCGAAAAAGTTTCTAATAATTTCTACTTTTCTTACAGAATCGTTTAAAACTAGATTCAAATTATGTGTAGCGCAGTGAACATAAGGAGCGTTTTCAACTTTTTCTGAAATTTTGGCTTGCACACCGTTGTAAGCACCGCTCATGTTCGCTGCACCATCGTATCCTTGACCCCGCAGTCTATCTAAGGATAAATTTAAACTATTTATTTCCGTAATAATTTTACCACTTAATGTAGATGCAGTCTGATTTTCTACAGGAATAAATCCTAAAAAGGATTCTTTAACAACAATATCTGAAATGACGTTATCGGTTTCAATTATTTCAACATATCGAAATACTAAACTAAGCTGGTCAATTTTTGTAATATCCTGAGTGGTATCAATTATAATTGAAAAAAATGGGCAGGCGTTAATTTTGTTGATTATTTCATCCCTAACGGAATTTCCGAGCAGCTCTATTATTTCGTTTTGAATTTTAGGACTTAAATAAGTTACAGAGTTTTTGGTTTTACTTTCGAGTAAATCTCGCAACACAGAATCATATTTCGAAAATAACTTAATAATAGCTAAAAACATTCCAGGATTTTTCGAATTAATGTTCTCATCATGTGCTCGAAACGGCATATTTGAAGAAGCAAGCAAGAGCGCGACATCGATAACTCGTTCAAGAATTTTGCGCCAAAAGGAAATTTCTTGACGAATTATTGATTCGTTTTCAAAATCGATAGTTTTGTTTAAACGCCATTTGTCATAAATAGCACAACACTGATTATGTTCATGGTTCTCTTCATGTCTGTTTATAACTTGATTTAAATGAATCCAGTCATCAAAACCTACACTAAGTGAATTTTGTTTTTTTAAAAACAACCAGCATGGTTGACAATAGCATTTGTTGAATATTTCTGAATAGCACAACCACATTCTTTCAGTTTTCAGACCTATTTTAGAAAATTTTTTATTTCGTTTTTCGCATCTTTTGGAAATGGACCGGGAGGTCTACAAGGGCCGTTTAAAATAATAAAACGTTTTTGGTCATTAGTTAGTTCCTGAGGAAAATATCCGCGGTCAGTAACATTTTCACCACTCAGGTTCACTAAAAAATATACATAAATATATTAATAACAAAATAATGTATTATACGGACTTTATCTTACATTCTGTTTCAGTAACTGGTACTGATGAAGTTGACTGTATCTCGGTGACTGTTTTCGGATCCAGAACTATATTATTAATAACTATAAGAATATATTTTTAATAATAATCAAAATTAATTTTGTTTGCTTACTATTATCACTAGTGGTTTCAAATATTCCACATGAAGTGCCGGAACTCGGGGATTCAATTTCACTAACTTCAAGTTTGTCATCACATTTTTTAATTAAAAATTGATCTATTTTTGGTAATTTTTCCTTTTTTTCCGCCGCCTCTAATTTTGCTTTTCGCTTGGCATTTCCAGATTTATGTTTGTATAACAGGCTCATTGTTTTTACACGGAGAAACAAAACGTTAAACTTGAACACTTCTAATTTCTAAACAACAAACTATATAAGAACTGTTTAACTTCGGAGTTCAAACTAAAAGTGAAAAATGCCAACAAATGGTAAAAATGCTCAAATGCTAAAAATGTATTTAGCTCGGTTCCAGGAAATACAAGAAAGGGTCGGGTCGAAGTGATCGAACTGTCATAAACTGTACAAAAGATGCATCCATCCTTTTACATCTTATTTAAGCAATTTACCATCTGTTTGGGATTATTTCTAGTGCGGCGAAAAGTAAACAACAATAAGATTTAAGAATGTGTATACTTGCAATAAATTGTAAATGCAAACAAATATTTTTTAAAATAATAATTATTACAATTCGCTAAGCTGTAGTCTAGGCACCGGGCCCCTTCGGGGCTCGGGCCCTTGTTCCGCGGAACCCGCGGAACCCTGCTCGTTACGCCACTGGAAAAGACCAACGGAGTACGCTCACGGTAAGTGCCCTTAGTGAACTTATAGCGATTACAATTTGTGTGTGTTTATAAATGTTTGCGTATAATCTTATTTACTTTCAAATACAGTCCACGAAATCAAAGTTTCTCTTATGCGCTGACATTTTTGGTTTCTTCTCGTCGGATTTACATCAGTTTAAATAATTCAAACAGCATAAATTGATAATTAAATTTCTAAAATTTCCATCTGCAGCCATCATTTGCCGTTTCGATAATCTCGTAGGTTACAACGGATTGTCTTTCGCACGTAAAACGTTCAATTACAGCAATCCGTCACGGTATCAGTTCATCTACCGGACTACTATTTGTGTTTTTCAAAACTCCATTAGGCGCATTGGCAGAGCCTTAGACCATTTCAAGCGTTTTATACTTAAAGCTACAAAGTTGTTAGACGTCGATCAAAACCAATTTACAGAAAAAATATTGATATAATAATTGCATTTAAGTATTAAGTTGCAACAGTTTTCTTACCCAAATTAACTTGACAATGGCTGATATAAAACGACTAGAAGCTAAAAGAAGTATTTATGCGGGTGGAATTACAGAGGTATACCGGTTTGCTATGCAGGCTCAAAAAGATACTTCTGTTCTTGGACAGTTTCAAGTTAGATATAGGGACTTGAAAGAGGTTTATGACAATTTTGAAGAAATTCATAATGAAATTATCATGAAACTCGAAGAAGATTCAGATTTTGAAGCACAGGATAAGGTGCGGAAAGATGTTGATCAATTTTATTACAATTCTAAAACAATTTACTATACGCTTTTTAAATCTGACACTTCTGTCAGTAGTGACACTAGTCAGGTTAAAGTTGAAGCCAGCGTAAAGCTTCCCATGATCAGTATACCTATCTTTAAAGGAGATCAAAAACTTTGGCCTACTTTTTTCGACTTATATAAAAAACTAATACACGAAAATTCGAATTTGTCAGATGTCGAAAAATTGCAGTATCTTTTCTCCTATCTGGAAGACGAGCCTTTAAGACTGCTTAGTGGTATTTCAATTACTAACGATAATTATAATATTGCTTATACTAAGTTGGTTAATCGTTACCAAAATAAGCGTCTCCTGGCATCCAATGCATTAAATGCCATTATGGCAGTTTCATTAAAAAACGATAGTGCAAAAGAATTAAGGTCACTTTTAAATACATTTTCTGAATCACTAGCAGCTTTAAATGCCCTTCGTTTCAAAACAGATCAGTGGGATTTTATGCTTTTTCATTTACTTTTAGAAAAATTAGACGTTAGCACACGTACTAGTTTTGAAATTCAATTTAGCACGGTGCAAATACCGGAGTATGACAATTTGTATCAGTTTCTTGAAAATAAATGTAAGGCTCTCGAATCTGTTCAACATTTGACAAGTAATAAATTAAATAAACCTAGCTTACTAAATCAAAAAATCCTAATGTTTCAAAAGGTTATAGCAAATCTGTTCCATCAGTCACTTTTTTAAACAAAGTGCCAAACGATTCGCTTTCTTCGAAAATAAGATGCTATCTGTGTAAAGAAGCTCACGTACTTTCAAAATGTGCACAGTTTCTAGAAAAATCTCCCAGTGACAGAAATGCTTATATAAAACAAAATCGTCTATGTACCAATTGTTTGCATCATTCGCACAACGTCCAAAACTGCACTTCATCCTTTCGATGTCGCACGTGTCACTATCGGCATCATTCTGTCTTACATATTTCCAAAACCTCAACGCAAGTTACCTCTGCACCTCTTTTGAATAATGTTTCGCAGGATAACACTACTTCCCCTACTAATCTAAACAATATTTCGACTACGATTTCGGGAAACACTTTCGCTTCACAGAGCACTGTTCTTTTAGCTACTGCTGTTGTCGAAATTTGCGATGGTAAAGGTACTTATCAATCTATTCGTATTTTAATAGATTCTGGTAGCCAATCTTATTTCATTAGTGAAAAATGTCTACGCCGTCTGAGCTTAACTAGGCGTCAATTTTCTGCTTCGATTTACGGACTAAACCAGATGTCTTCTTTCTCTTCCAAAGGTCTGACTCATTGTGTTATAAAACCGAAAAATGATTCAGAACCTATTTTTTCTTTTGATGCAATAGTTGTAACAAAAATTTGCTCTAATATGCCATCCTTCGATTTACAAACAAATAAATGGAATCATTTACAAGGGTTGAAACTTGCCGATGAGCAATTTTTTACGTCAAGCCCTGTTGATTTACTTGTCGGTGTAGAGATATTTACTCAAATACTGCGAGAGGGGCGAATTGTTGGCGCCCTAAGTCAACCTACAGCTCTTGAGACTGTCTTTGGTTGGGTTTTACTAGGAAAAGTAAATAATTCAACAAATTCACAACAGATTAATTCTTTTTTCACGTCACCAGAGACTCCACTGGAAATAAGTATCCCAAAATTCTGGGAAATCGAACAAATCCCCTCAAAAACATTTTCTTCTCCAGAAGATATTAAATGTGAAGACATTTTTCGACAAACCGTTACTCGAGACTCTTTCGGAAAATTCATTGTCTCACTTCCTTTTAAAAACTCCGAACCAGACTTGGGTGATACTTACCCTCAGGCCTTTCGCAGGTTTTCCATGCTTGAATCTCGATTACTGAAAAATCCTGAACTATATTCTGCATATTCTGACTTTATGAGAGATTATGTTGAAAACGGCCACATGACCCTTGTTCCACCAAATAGTCCGAAACCTTCCTTATCTTGCTATTTACCACATCATTGTGTTTTAAAGCCAGAGAGTGTTAGCACAAAGCTTCGAGTAGTATGGGATGGCTCGGAAAAAGGCCCCAAAGGTCTAAGCTTAAATGATACATTGCTTTCGGGACCGAAACTCCAAAAGGACATTTCTTCACTTCTTCTTATTTTTCGCATGCAGCCTGTAGTTTTTATAGCTGACATCAAACAGATGTTTCGCCAAGTCTTCGTTACACCTTCCCATAGAAACTTTCAAAAAATCTTGTGGAGATTCTCGCCACAAGAACCCTTATCCGAATGGAACTTAAATACAGTTACGTTTGGTCTAAGTTGTAGTCCATTCTTAGCCATGCGAACTTTAAATGAACTTGCAGATTTAGAGCAAGCTCGTTTTCCTCGAGCTAGCCAGCTACTAAAGACACAAGTCTATATTGACGATTTACTAGGTTCCAGCCCTTCAGTATCGTCTGCCCTTTCATTACAAAAGGAATTAATCGATTTATTAAAACTTGGAGGATTCGAACTTCGGATATGGGCTAGCAACTCACCAGAGCTATTGGCTACTGTTTTAAATTCGGATCGACAAATGCCTTTATCATTTGATAAACAGGAACCGCAATTTCTAAAAGTCTTAGGTCTTCAATGGCACCCTTATAATGATTCATTTTCTTATCAATGCCGAAGCACTGAAAACCCATGTACAAAACGTACGATTCTTTCCGATATTGGCAGAATTTTTGATCCCTTGGGATTTTTATGTCCCGTTCTCCTTTCTGCGAAATACATAATGCAATGCTTATGGAGCTCTAAAACGGATTGGGATGAAACCCCAACACAAAATATTGTTTCTTCGTGGACCCAGCTCAAGACTGAACTTCCCAAGCTTTCTGAGCTTATAGTTCCACGACGTATTACGTTAGATAATTACCAAAGGTGCGAAATTCACGGATTCTGTGATGCTTCAATAATTGGTTATGGTGCATCCGTTTATTTTCGTTTCGAAGTAAAGAACAAAGTTTCTGTTTTCCTAATTTATGCTAAAAGTAGAATCGCGCCACTCAAATCTTTAACTTTACCGAAACTCGAACTGACAGCTGCCAAACTCCTGTCCGATTTAATTTGTTTTGTAAAAGACACTTATTCTGAAATTGTTTTTGACGATACTCTCACTTGGTCAGACTCGCAGGTTGTCCTTTCATGGTTAAATTCTTCCCCAAGTAAGTGGAAAACTTTTGTGGCTAATAGAGTGAGTCACATTCAAGAAATTATTCCTTCCACATCATGGCGATATGTTCCTTCTGTTAAGAATCCAGCTGACTGTGCTTCCAGGGGAATGACCCCTTCTCAATTACTATCCCATGACATGTGGTGGAATGGACCTTCTTTTTTATATTTGCCACGAAAACAATGGCGTGACGATAATTTTACTCAGTTAACTGACGATGACGTCGAAGTTATCAAAGAACAAAAGCAAACTGTCCTAAATGTAAGTGTCGAATGTAATATATTGGATTTAATCCTTGATAAACATTCCTCACTTTCAAAAATTCAAAGAATATTATCCTACTGTTTTCGGGTTTCTATTAATTTCAAACCATCTTCTAACAAACGATTTGGAAATCCCACTTCTGATGAGTTACATAAGACTTTAATATGTCTTGTAAAGCATGTACAGTATTCAGTTTTTTCTGATATTATTTCAAAAATAAATAAAAATCAATTACTGCCTAAACCATTCAGAAAACTAGCGCTTTTTCTCGATTCTGATGGTTTTCTTAGGGCGGGCGGCCGTCTAAGGAAATCCAACTTAGCCTTTTCAGTTAAACACCCTTTACTGTTACCAAGTTCGCATCGTTTAACTATACTGATTATTGAACATACACACAAAACATACTTGCACCCAGGTTTAAAAACATTACATAATTTAATTTTACAACAATTTTGGATTTTGTCTGCACGGAAAGCTATTCAAAAAACCCTTTCAGGTTGTTTACGTTGTTTCAGAGTTCGTCCAAAATTTTATGCCCCTCCTACAATGGGAGATTTACCTGTACATAGAATTTCACAACTAAAGCCTTTTTCACATGTTGCTATCGACTTTTGTGGTCCATTCTTTGTGACTATGTATAGAGCGCGAGGTGCTAAGGTGTTTAAATCCTATGTATGTGTTTTTGTATGCACGGCCACGAAAGCTGTACACCTAGAGCTTACGCAAGAGCTTTCTACTGACAGTTTTGTTGCAGCCTTTCGACGTTTAGTCGCTAGAAGAGGAAACTTAATTGCCTGTTATAGCGATAATGGAACAAACCTGATTGGTGCCAACAATCAATTTCTTGAATACGCAAAACAAGCTTCTGAAACTCTGTCTCTTCGATGGCAATTTAGCCCACCTTCCGGGCCCCATTTTAACGGACTTGCTGAAGCCGGGGTAAAAATGGTAAAATCGCATCTACTTCGTGTAGTAGGCGACCAACGTTTATCCTATGAAGAATTGACAACATTATTATGTCAAATTGAATCTTTACTTAATTCGCGTCCTTTATGTGCGCAGAGTTCGGATCCTAACGATCTGATACCGCTTACACCGGGTCACTTCTTAACATTAGAACCTTTAAACTCTGTAATACCCGAACCTGACTTGTCTACATTAAATATTAACCGTCTTTCTCGCTGGCAACTTATAAAAAAATTACATACGGATTTTTGGAAACGTTATTCTATGGAGTATTTGAATACCTTACAATAGCGGTTAAAATGGTCTATTCCTGTAAAAGAAATTAAATTAAATGACTTAGTACTGATTAAAAATGAAGTCAAACCTCCTCTAAAATGGCCACTTGGCCGAGTTATAGAACTACATCCTGGTGAAGACAAACATACGAGAGTTGTCACTGTCAAAACGGCAAATGGGCAATTTCGAAGACCAGTGATAAAACTGTGTCCACTTCCAAATGTTTAATAATAATAGTTTTCTTTCTATAGTTTTTCGTTTATTTTTGTTATTTTAAAACACAAGGTGTTTTGGCGGCCGGCTTATGTTAGTGCATAATTGTTTCCTTTTAATTTCGAATTAATTATTATTTTCGCGACACACACATTTATGTACTTATCAGGGCACGTTGGAAGTGCGCGCTCAATTTTTGATCAAGTGCGTGAGTTGTCAGTCAATAAAAAAAAAAAAGATTTAGTTTCTACTAGTTCTGAGACTCGTTTTCCTAAGTTTTCTTAAAACTAACAATTGTGAGACCACAAGAACAAGAATATATTGGCAATTGGTGCATAGTATGAAATAAGGGGATCCCTACCATCAGCAGTTTAGAAAAGACCAACGGAGTACGCTCACGGTAAGTGCCCTTAGTGAACTTATAGCGATTACAATTTGTGTGTGTTTATAAATGTTGGCGTATAATCTTATTTACTTTCAAATACAGTCCACGAAATCAAAGTTTCTCTTATGCGCTGACACCTTCAGTACTGGACCAATATAAAATGTTATATGTTTAAAATGGGGGCACGCCCCCTCGGGGGGTTGAAACCCCCATTTTGTACCCCTAATTTAATAACGCAACCAAATTGAGCGAAATTTATGTTGGGAGGGTTCTTGGAGTCGCTGATTATGAATCCAATGAGAAAATTCAAAATGGCGGACCCAAAATGGCGGTCCTAAGATAACGGCATTTGAGATTGAGAATGCGATTTACGCCGTTTCTATTGGTTTTAGAGAAAAACTCAAAGAGTCAAAAATGTTTAAAATGTGATTTTGCAAAGGAATACACTATTTTGGTTACCTTATTATGTAACCCCTTCGCTCTGCCCTAGTACTAGGGTCAATTTTTGCAAAAAACATGCCTAAGTTCTTATTTTCTACTATCAAAATATAGAGACTTGAAATCTTTTGTAATGCCTTCAGTACTGGGCCAATATAAAATGTAATATGTTTAAAATGGGGGCACGCCCCTTCGGGGAGTTGAAACACCCATTTTACACTCCCAATTTAATAACTCGGGTTTTCCCCATCAACTTGAACGAGATTTATATTGTGGGAGTTTTCGTGGTTTTTGATTATGAATTCAATGAGAAAATTAAGAAATACAAAATGGCGGTCTTTGAGATTGGAAATGCGATTTACGCCGTTTCTATTGATTTTAGAGAAAAATGCAAAGAGCCAGAAAGTGTTTAGAATGTTATTCTGCATAGGAATACGTAATTCCGGTTACCTTATTATTCAACCTCTTCACTGACAAGCCAACTAGGGGAGAGTGAAGGGGGTTACATAATAAGGTAACCAAAATAGTGTATTCCTATGTAAGATCACATTCTAAACACTTTTTGACTCTGATTTTTTCTCTAAAATCAATAAAAACGGCGTAAATCGCATTTCCAATCTCAAAGACCGCCATTTTGGGTCCGTCATTTTGTATTTCTTAATTTTCTCATTGAGTTCATAATCAGGAACCCCAAAAATCTCCCAACATGAATTTGCCTCAAGTTGATGGAAAACTTCCCGAGTTATTAAATTGGGAGTGTAAAATGGGGGTTTCAACCCCCCGAGGGGGCGTGCCCCCATTTTAAACAGCATTTTATATTGGTCCAGTACTGAAGGGATTACAAAAGATTTCAAGTCTCTATCTTTAGATAGTAAAAAATAAGAACTTCATGCAAAAATTGACTCTACTATTATTAAAACAATAGTTTTTAGAACTTCCCGGCTCTATTCTTATTACTGTGCAGGTATGGTGATTTATATAACAATCTTAACTGTAGTTTAAATAAACGTAATAATATTTTAGTAGCTAATTTTAACTATGGCTGAACGACAATCTTTCAAAAATCCAAGAGGAAAAGTAATTCATTGTGGTCCAAATCGATGAAATGGGGAAAAGTAGTAGATGAACCATATTAGGATAGAACCATATTGCCCTCTTATATTTGTAATTTAAATCCAATCGAGTTGATATGGGCACAAGTGAAACATGTATTACTACATATCTGCTAATAATATATACTACAACCGTTTACTTGCTGACGTGAAAAACCGTTACTGCAAAACGATGGAATTATGATAGTGTGCGTTATTCATTAGTACTATTTATAAATTTGTTCATAAAATACACTGGCATCTTGTACAAAAGTACAGAAATAAATTTTATATATTCTTCAGTAAATATTTTGAAAACTAAACAATATTAATTTTCAAATTTCCCGCAGATTTAATTTTAGGTGTGTGAATGTAACTCGGATCGAAGCGCCATCTACTTTATTCTTATTTGATTTTTACTATAGTAACCTTCTTCTTTCAAGATAATCAATCAGTAAAATTACTTTTGGCATCCCAAAATACTGGAGTTTTTTTTAAACAGTAGGGGAAATCCTCATGGACTGTCTCTTTGACAGTGTCGGACTCTTACCGGCAAAAACCCCTACTTTCTACTCTCTATTGAGCGCCAGGATCACCTTTTTGGTCTACATCAGTGCTCATCATGGTCTTGAACTTATATACCTCTTAGTGTTGCCAACATGGCAATAAATTTAAACCGTTCTCAATCATTTTGGATCACCCTGTACATTTAAAAATTCAATCTACTACCTGCACAGGTTAATTTTGTTTAAAAAATTTTATAGTATATTGGGAATCTAATTTTTTCAGCAATCCAAATTTTAGGGTTAGATCGATAAAATCTTGACTTTGCCAAAATAACGACCATCCTCGTAGGTATGGTATATTTTACAAATTTACACGAGAGGAAATTTACAATACATGACTTTAAGTTTGTAATATAATCTATGATTATACATAACGAACAAGTTAAAATAGTTTGTAATTTCTAGTAAGTAAATACTACATTAATAATAATAAATCGGTGCGACAGCTGTTAGCTCCCCAATGTCAGGTCTCATGGGTAATATTTTACGTTGCAGGTCTGGTTCCACATTAGGTGCATTCCTGTATTTATTTTTTATGTGAGTGGGAGCTGAAAGTGTAAACTCGGATAAGTATGTAGTTGCAATAGGCAAGTATTCTATTTTATTATTGCACTAATAGTAGAGGCAGCATAGAAAATGAAATACTTAAATACTGCATTTTAGAATACAAAGGTACCACTTAGGACTTGGCACGATATATTAGACCTTGGTAAATTGATCTGCAGTATAGTCGATCTATCTTAGAAACAATTTGGTAGAGGAAAACGCAAGTTATGTTTATTTCAGGTGATTTTTAAAATTTCTGAGTCTTTAGATGAGAGACGACTACTCAGATCAACGGTACCCACGTTGAACAAATTTTAATTGAAACAAATGAACAAGCATGACAGCGAAAGGCTAAAGAGTCAATTGTAGGTGAATTGGCTGAGTCGCGTGCTACCAGAGCAAGCGTTACATCTGTTGACACCATATCAGATGTGTGTTTCGTCAAGTAGCGTTGGGATAAAAATGCCTTCAATTCTTTTTGCGTGCTACAATTAATATTCTGAAGTAATGCTCAATGATATGTGATAATTACGTATTCCATGGTATATATTTGGCACATTAAAATTAATACGTGAAAAATACATCCTTTTCATATCTTCGTCATTACCATGACATTCACATGCTTTTGAGTAGTACCTATGCGAATTGAACAACATCTGTTGTTGGTTGACTGGGCTTCCCCTATTTTACAGATTTTACCAAAGAGTAGTATATTATAAGAGGCAAAACTTCGCGCGGCGTCTTTGATCTTTCGTCATCAGTTTCAATGACCTTGGGACGCTTGTCCCTTTAACTTGGATCAGCAGAAATGCGCGCCAAGTTTAAATATTTACCACGCCTGAACTCAACCAGCTAACGTCCAGGGTTGTTAATTTCGTATGTATACTAGTTGGGCAGTATATAAGGGATGATTTTAATAAAACTATACACCAATTGTTGTCTTTATTCAATTTAATTCAAATTTTTATTGTATATAAAGTTTTACAAACATAAAAAGCTTATTACAAGTGATTGGTAGATACATATATGGTATTCTCTCTCAACAATATAAAATATTTAATAATCAACTAATGATAACATGTAGCATGAATTGCAGTTCATTATAGAATGATATTTAGTATGTATTTAGTATACAAACTATAAATTACTTATTGATTGGTTTTTCACCAGTGTGAGTTAACATGTCTTTTAAACAGTAAACATTAGTAAACATTTATAATCACATAGATTACACTCGAATGGTTCTCACCAACACATGTGTGTTTTAAGACTAACACTTTGAGTAACTTTTGAAAACATTTATAGTCGCACAAATTAGACTCAAATGGTTTCTCGCCACTATGAGTTAACACAGGTGTGTTTTAAGATTAGATTACATCTATTTTTGAGGTTAAAGAATTAAAAAAATAATCTTAAACTAATACGATACTTAAATAACACAATACTTCGTCTTTTGGAAATCGAAAGAAGTGAATGTCGTTGTTATCTAAATAAAATATATTCCTGCAGTTCTTGTAAACACCCGCGGTGTTTACGTTTTTCTCCATTCATGTTTTGGTTCAACTATAAATGTTCAATTGTTTGTTTATTTAACTCTCATAATCACCAAAAAAACACACTACACATTAACTGTTTGTCGCAATATGGGTAGACTTTCACGGAATAACGAATTGACTTGACAGGTATAAAAGAATGAAAATAAGCATCCATCTTTGGCATTTCTGTGCTCCCGTCCAATGGCATCGCAAGAAATTAAGAGCGAGCCGAAAGTAACCGAGAATCGGCGATGGGCTCTTTAAAGTGGTTTTGCTATTCTATCTCTCTCGGAATTGAGGTTTCTCTACCAACTTTCGCCTCATAATATCTACTCTTTGATTTTACTTTTGTTTATCGATAAATGTGATTGACACTGTATAGATGTTACGGTTATTATTATTATTATTAGATTTTACAAGATTAATTTTATTTGGCATTTGTATTCAAGCAGAAATAAAGTGGGACGTAGATATTTATAATTAGTCTTAGCATATAAGATAAAAAATACAATGGCTTCGAAGTGATGATGTAGGTTGTTGGTTGTCAATCTCACGTCCTTATTGTTATCCAATAACTATAAGGGTTATAAAATTGTTACCCGCAAAATGGGGGTTGCTAATTGGGAAACGATAACAACTTTAAACCGCAATTAAATCTGTCGGTTGTCAGCTAAAGTCAGTCGTGGGTCTCGTAAGCGGTTTTCTGTAATGGGCGCCAAGAGTCGTCTAAAACAGCTCCAATATTTATCGACAATATCTGTAAATAACAACACATTTGCGACTACTTCCAATGTGGTCGACTTTTCCCAATATAGATATTTCGATAGCTGAAAATACAAACCCCCAGATAACACGCATACAAATAATAAGTCTTCAAATAAGGTATACAGTGATTTATTATCAAATCAATCAAGTGTAGATATTTTCAGTTAAGGTTAAATAGCCTTGGCAAAAATTGTCATGCAAACCATTAATACTTATGTACGGGGCCAGAGGGGGGCTTGTATGAACCAGGTCAGAATTCATGCGAGCGGGACCAATTACTCTAAACCTGTGTAAAATTCAAATATCAAAATGTAAACAAAGGGCACGGTAGGTTAACGCACTATCAGATTGTACAATCGTTAACTGCCGCCCGGTAGTTAGTTGATTAACCTTTAAGAACATTAAGAATGTGCCTGATGATATTAGTAATTTATTGTATAAGGATTTTAGATAGCATTTTATTCACGCAAGAACGTTTAAACGCGAGAGCTTGCTCGAGCGTTTAATTTTCTTAAGTGAATAAAATGCATCTAAAACCCGTATGCAATACAATGTTTTATCCACAATCACACTCATTTAGAATCAGAATTGCCGAATTTTATCAAAAAATTATTTGACATTTTACTGCGACGGCGGATGTTACCTTGAAAATCATTATTCGTGTTCCATTTGTCGTAGTACCTTTGCTTTACTGGTTGCTAGTGTGTTCAACAATCATTATAATTCCATGTGTTTTATGTATAGAAACCCTAGAGTTTTATAAACCACATTATACGTTGGCAAGGAGTTCAATTATTACCTTATTATATAGTGATTGTGGATAAAAAAATTTATCATAAGTATAAACAAGATCTTTCATTACATGATGGCTTTGTTAGTAAATCTGATAAAATTCTATTACCTTTTAATTTGAAAAGAACGCTCATATTCCTAATTATCCATGGCCAATACTTTCAATGGATATATGCTTTATACAATATGAAGAACAACAACGTAAAGTACTTGTATCTTGTACATTACTCAGATTATTTTGAAATTACTTTTCTATAGAATCTTACACCTTTTGCAGTTATATCCAGTTTAAAAGTCTTTCGGCAAATATGGAGTACCAGAACTTTTAATTTCAGATGAAGGTACAGGCATTTCGTTAAGAAGCAAATGGAAGAATTTTCACAAAAATTCCATTTCAAACACATCACTTCGTCGGCCTATCATCAACAGACTAATGGAAAGCCGAATCAACAGTCAAGATTGTGAAGAATCTAACCAAGAAAAGTCAAACAAAAGAGCATTTATAGTGGATGCTCTTAGATTGTCAAAATACACCAAACAAAATTGGAATCAGCCCAATACAACGATTAGTGACCCGAAAAACTAGACATGGTATACCTTCATTAAATTTAATACCAATACCACTAGAAAAAATTCTAGATATAATACAAAAATTCATCAACAAAGTAAATATACCCGATATTCATGTGGGTGAAAAAAGAACAAATCCAACTAAAACCCAACATATCTAAAATGTGGACTGCAGGAATAGTAAATGAACAGTTATCAGATAGATCATACATTGTCAACACAAATGGAAAGCTTCATCAGAGAAATCGAGTTAACTTGAAACCGTATCTTGAAGAAAAGAAAACAAAAATGCAGGGAAATCAGTAAGGTTATGGAAAGAAATATAATTACCAGAAGATAAAGTGGTATGTTTCGTGATCGCGAGCTCGAAACCAAACCAAGTGATCGCGAGTTCAAAAGCAAACCAAGTTATCGCGGGTTCGAATAACGAAACAAAGTGATCGCGAGTTCGACAACAAACAAACTGATTACGTCTTTATAACTAAAAGTGGCCGAAAGTTTCACACTAAACAAGACGGTATCAAGGAAAATCTACAGATTCCTACATTTACTCTTTAGGTCAAACCATCAAGGAAGAGACCTACAAAATATAAGGCAATTATTTTTATAATTAATCTTTATATTTATCTGTAAGTCGGCTGCAGCCGCACGTAGGGCTTACGTAATAATAACAATCGCCCCCTCCCCTCCGCACAAGCTTATAGCTTCTGGGGCCTGGTGTCCAGGTTATGGGTTGTAGCAATTATTATTATTATTATTATTATTATATTTTATTTCAATATTTTCTTGTTATTAGATTTTCAATTATTTTCATTATTATGTATCTAGATTATTCTATATGTATCTCTTCCTCTTATCGATAGATAATAAATTATTTTTTTTCTATGCTTAGAAACCTTCATTTTTAATGTTTACTATAGTAAACCTTGTATTACGATATTTTTCCTTATTGCAGGTGGTGGTATGTAATGATTTTCTCTGTTATAGCATATAATCTCAACCACCAAACAAACTAAAATATCCTTTTGTATGAATATTATATGCATGACAAGATACCACAGCAGTAAATATAGAAAATGAATGTGTTGTATGAATAATAAGTACCTAGTATAAGTTATGACCAACCAATGTATAAGAAATGTAAAAGTTGTTGTTTCATGAATTACAGTTATATTCATGTCGTATTCTTGAGTGGCTTCTTCAATAATGTTTCTAAGAAAAATCTGAGAATTTGAGCACCATTTGTGCAAACGAAACCCAGATTTATTTAGAAGAGCGTTAAGATTGTCGTAAAGAAGTTATAAGTCACCGTAGTCATCACAGCCACTAAGGATGTCATCAATGTAGGTATGCTTCAAGAGAGCATCTGCTGCTAAAGGAAAATGGTCACAATCTCTTTGGGCAACTTCGTTAAGAACACGAGTGGCTACGTATGGAGCGAAATTTGTACCGTAAGTGACGGTTGACAGTTCTATACATTTTAGATTTTCTGTCGGGTTGTCCCGCCATAAAATATTTTGTAGAAATGTCTGGTGCGGATTAATCTTAATTTGCCTATACATTTTCTCAATATCGGCTATTAGAACAAATTTAAAGAGCCTAAATCTGCACAAGATATCGTAGAGTTCTGGTTGCACTTGAAAGCCTTTCAGGGTGATATCATTTAATGAGTAGCCTGTTGAGCTTTTTGAAGATGCATCTTTTCTCAAGAGTAAAAAGCCTTTTTTGAGCAATTCTAAAAGAATCACCTAATTTGTGTTCGTTGGGCGATTTTAAGGGCATGTCTACTTGATAAGAACCATCTTCCAATATTATGGTTGATGCTAAAAATACTTGTTCAACTTGCTCGGCTTCAGGTGCCAGAGAAACCTTTTCTGGAATTTCTTCTATGTTCCAGAATTTTGTAAGAAGGTTGTCAAGGTCTGAGTCTTGTAAAGCATTTGCATTTTCTTGGGGATAACTATTTAGCACAAAATACGTACAAGAGTTAGGGTTTGTGAATGGACAAGTAAGGAGTACGTTTCCAGCGATTATCCAGCCTAAGTGAGTATTAACAAGAGTGGGGTTATTAGTGCCATGCTGGACTATGCCTCTGGAAATTAATGTATAATAGCCATCGACACCAACTAGTAGGTCGATGTCAGAGGGATTTCCAAAATTGGGGCCAGCGAGCTTTTCAAAAATGTTATTTGGAATGTTTAGTCTCTCCACTTGAATTGGAACTTGAGGAAGATTATGAGTAATTTTATCCAATACAGCACAAGAAATTTTAAAACGTTTGCCTTGGTTAACATTTGAGTGTAGGAAAACGTCTATCATTTTATTGGATAATGTAGTATTCTGAGATATCCCCGAAATGTGAAGAATTTTATTGTAGGGCTTATAATTGAGTTTGTCTACTAACTTTTGTGTAATAAAAGAATTTTGAGATCCACTGTCCAATAGAATTCTGGCTTGTACAGGATCACCTTGAGGAGTGTATAGGGTTACGTGTGCAGTTGCTAAAAGAATTTGTGATTTTTTTGTAGAGAGAGCTGATACAATTGCCGACGTATTAGCAATTTGTGTCACTTGGGGGTCAGTAGGTCTGACATTTGAGGGCAGCACCACATGGCTGTACTGTGTGTTAGTGTTTGAAAATGATGCAGCATCTTGAGATTGGTTAGATGTACTTGAGATCTTGTGTGAGTGAGTTTGGGTATTGTTACTGTGAGTAAGGTTTTGAGAATTTAAATTATTACCGTTTAGGTTTGAGTTTCTAAACTGTTGAGTGTTTAGTGGGTAATTTTGGGAGCTGCTATGAAACCTATTGTGAGAGTCATTTTGAGTGTGTAAAATTGTGTGATGTTTCCTGTTGCAACAGGAACATTTATAAGTAGAATTGCAATTTTCTATGGCGTGTCTTGTTCCTAAACAATTGCGGCACATAAAAGAGAGGTTTTTTAACCAGACTAAAATAAACAAAGCTTAAACCTTCAAACGAAAAGTTCACATTAATTAAACTAGATTAGAACACAAAATACGATACTTACTGTATATAAAATGCTTAAAGTTGCCGGCTTGAGATCTCGATCTTTCTACAAATTTAAATTTCAGGTCGTAGGTATTGGTTCTGCAGTTGTCTAATTTTTAAAGGAATGGATAAAGGTTTCAAAAACACAATAACATACACAAGAAGGGCGCCATCTGATTATGAAGCTTAATAACAATAGTTAAATAGTACAAATAGATCAAATAAATCTAATAAATCTGTCTGAAATCACTAATCAGAAAATGAAATCAGACCGATATAAATTTAGTGCAAAATATTAGTTACAACAGAGTAAAAAATTTAGTTTAATGATGATATGAATAAAAACTTTCATAATTATATGCTTCTGTCTTACTGGTTTTATTATATACATGAAATAGATACCTAGATATAAATGCTACACGCACACTGGGGAAAAACCATTTAACACATAAAATTATAAGATACAAATGTACAGTAATGCTTTATATATAATAAGGGTTGTCAAATGTTATTGTTGTTGTAAATAGTTGCTACAATATAACTGACCACGATACAGATGTGTGTTCTTCGAACTGAAGAGGAACGTCACCAATCAGGTCAAACGTAGCGTGATCCGACGAGACAACATCAACCAAGTCAACGTAATGGTCTTTTAACAACCCAAATATGCAACGTAGTGTATGAAGTTAACGTAAGGTTTATTAAAGAAAAAGAAAAAAGGTCTGTAACAAATAAAATCAATTACCAGAGTGCACCTAGCAAACATCTAATAAATACCTTAGATAAAAGGTGACCTTCTGAAAGAGTTATACCGCTCCCAAATGCGACTAACGTCGATTAAATATTGAATCCTGTCAAAGAATTAAGTATCAGAGAATGAATGTAAAGAGAAGTTATTCTATAAACTTACTAGATCGTGCTCCTAATCTTCAAAAAGAATTAGTGGAAATTTACGGTTGCCAATAAACTTGGAAACCACACCAAAAATTAATCATCGATCTGCACAAATGCAATGCCCATACCACAACATAAAGGAAAAACTAATTTAACGGTGATGCCACTAAAATATTCTTTTTAAAGAAGTAGCTCCACAATCGAACGAAAACGAAGTGAAGTCTGTTATCAACAACAGGAAGTTAGTTCCAAACAAAAAGGCAACTAAACGGAGAGAAAATGCGAAAATCTCTAACCGCTATATAAACTAACACAAAAGCATAGCTATACAGGGTGCTACGAAATTAGCACGTAACAAACGCCATAAAACATATTGAACCCATACACTAGAATGTCTACGGTTTGAAGTTCGTTATACTAAATGTTATTATGGTTACCAGAAAGTTCGTTGGTAATATTAAAAAAAAAGAATCACTACCCACACTTATTAAAACTGAAATAATAATTGTTTTTTTTAAATTTTCAATCGCGACTCTCCACAAGTTCGAACCGAGATATGCACTTGATTGTAGTATTTGGCCCCATAAGCACCAATGTTGTATTAGAATTTCAAATCATTATAAAAATGTTACAAAATTATTTTTGAGTTTTATACAACACAATGCTTTTTTTCAATGCTTTTGTTTTTATAAAAATGTTACAAAATTATTTTTGAATTTTATACAACACAATGCTTTTCTTTCTCTATTTTACGACCATGTTCTATTGTTTCATAATGTTCTAATACAGCAAGGCTAATATGATGTTATTTCTTATTATTTTATCCTATCCGTTTACACTGAAAAAACAGAAGCAAGTTTCAGAGCACGGAGCACTATACTATAATCGTATAATTCAAATCAATTTCTTAGTTTAAGAATCCCGTTTAGATGTTCGTAAATACGTACTAACATATACCTACCAGTGTGAAGTTAGCCTGTAAAGTTGGCCAGTAAAATTTCCGGAAATACCCGAACATCCATAGACGTGCACATAAAATATTTTCATAGGAATCAGAACCAAATTTTCCCTAAAGTTCTGAAATTAGGATACAAATCCAATGGTATAAACTACATTTCCTTAGCATGGGGCTAAGGGGGGTAAAAATAGCCCCTAACTCTTAAAAACGGTATTTGGGGATGTAGTCGGTCAGGAATCAGAATGAGATTTTCTAAAAAGTTCTGCAATTAGGATACAAATCAAATGGTATACACTACATTTCCTTAGCATGGGGCTAAGGGGGGTAAAAACCGCCCCTAACTTTTAAAATCGGTATTTGGGTATGAAGTCGGTCAGGAATCAGAATGAAATTATCCACAAAGTTCTGCAATTAGGATACGAATCAAATGGTAAACACTACATTTCCTTAGCATGGGGCTAAGGGGGGTAAAAACCACCCCTAACTTTTGAAATCGGTATTTGGGGATGAAGTCCGTCAGGAATCAGAATGAAATTATCCATAAAGTTCTGCAATTAGGATACAAATCAAATGGTACACACTACATTTCCTTAGCAAGGGGCTAAGGGGGGTAAAAACCGCCCCCAAACTTTTAAAATCGGTATTTGGGTATGAAGTCGGTCAGGAATCAGAATGAAATTTTCCATAAAGTTCTGCAATTAGGATACGAATCAAATGGTACACACTACATTTCCTTAGCATGGGGCTAAGGGGGGTAAAAACCGCCCCTAACTCTTAAAATCGGTATTTGGGTATGAAGTCGGTCAGGAATCAGAATGAAATTTTCCATAAAGTTCTGCAATTAGGATACAAATCAAATGGTACACACTACATTTCCTTAGCAAGGGACTAAGGGGGGTAAAAACCGCCCCTAACTTGTAAAATCGGTGTTTGGGGATGAAGTCAGTCAGGAATCAGAATGAAATTATCCACAAAGTTCTGCAATTAGGATACAAATCAAATGGTATACATTACATTTCCTTAGCATGGGGCCAAGGGGGGTAAAAACCGCCCCTAACTTTTAAAATCGGTGTTTGGGAATGAAGTCCGTCAGGAATCAGAATGAGATTTTCCATAAAGTTCTGCAATTAGGAAACAAATAAAATGGTACACATTACATTTCCTTAGCATGGGGCCAAGGGGGGGTAAAAATCGCCCCAAACTTTTAAAATCGGTATTTGGGTATGAAGTCGGTCAGGAATCAGAATGAAATTTTCTATAAAGTTCTGCAATTAAGATACAAATCAAATGGTACACATACCACATTTCCTTAGCATGTGGCTAAGGGGGGTAAAAACCACCCCTAACATTTGAAATCGGTATTTGGGGATGAAGTCCGTCAGGAATCAGAATGAAATTTTCCATAAAGTTCTGCAATTAGGATACGAATCAAATGGTACGCACTACATTACCTTAGCATGGGGCTAAGGGGGGTAAAAACCGCCCCAAACTTTTAAAATCTGTATTTGGGTATGAAGTCGGTCAGGAATCAGAATGAATTTTTCCATAAAGTTCTGCAATTAGGATACAAATCAAATGGTACACACTACATTTCCTTAGCAAGGGACTAAGGGAGGTAAAAACCGCCCCTAACTTGTAAAATCGGCATTTGGGGATGAAGTCAGTCAGGAAATTATCCACAAAGTTCTGCAATTAGGATACAAATCAAATGGTATACATTACATTTCCTTAGCATGGGGCCAAGGGGGGTAAAAACCGCCCCTAACTTTTAAAATCTGTGTTTGGGAATGAAGTCCGTCAGGAATCAGAATGAGATTTTCCATAAAGTTCTGCAATTAGGATACGAATCAAATGGTACACACTACATTTCCTTAGCATGGGGCTAAGGGGGGTAAAAACCGCCCCTAACTTTTAAAATCTGTATTTGGGGATGAAGTCCGTCAGGAATCAGAATGAAATTATCCACAAAGTTCTGCAATTAGGATACAAATCAAATGGTATATATTGCATTTCCTTAGCATGGGGCCAAGGGGGGTAAAAACCACCCTTAACTTTTAAATCGGTGTTTGGGAATGAAGTCCGTCAGGAATCTGAATGAGATTTTCCATAAAGTTCTGCAATTAGGATACGAATCAAATGGTACACACTACATTTCCTTAGCATGGGGCTAAGGGGGGTAAAAACAGCCCCTAGCTTTTAAAATCTGTATTTGGGGATGAAGTCCGTCAGGAATCAGAATGAAATTATCCACAAAGTTCTGCAATTAGGATACAAATCAAATGGTATATATTGCATTTCCTTAGCATGGGGCCAAGGGGGGTAAAAACCACCCTTAACTTTTAAAATCGGTGTTTGGGAATGAAGTCCGTCAGGAATCTGAATGAAATTTTCCATAAAGTTCCGCAATTGGGAAACAAATCAAATGGTACACACTACATTTCCTTAGCATGGGGCCAACGGGGGTAAAGACCGCCCCTAACTTTTAAAATCGGTATTTGGGGATGAAGTCCGTCAGGAATCAGAATGAAACTATTCACGAAGTTCTGCAATTAGGATACAAATCAAATGATATACATTATACCTTAGCATGGGGCCAAGGGGGGTAAAAACCGCCCCTAACTTTTAAAATCGGTATTTGGGGATGAAGTCCGCCAGGAATCAGAATGAAATTATCCACAAAGTTCTGCAATTAGGATACAAATCAAATGGTATACATTAAATTTCCTTAGCATGGGGCCAAGGGGGGTAAAATCCGCCCCTAACTTTTAAAATCGGTGTTTGGGAATGAAGTCCGTCAGGAATCAGAATTACATTTCCTTAGCATGTTGCCAAGGGGGTAAAAACCGCCCCTAACTTTTAAAAGCGGTGTTTGGGAATGAAGTCCGTCAGGAATCAGAATGAAATTTTCCATAAAGTTCTGCAATTAGGATACGAATCAAATGGTACACACTATATTTCCTTAGCATGGGGCTAAGGGGGGTAAAAACCGCCCCTAACTCTTAAAATCGGTATTTGGGTATGGAGTCGGTCAGGAATCAGAATGAAATTTTCCATAAAGTTCTGCAATTAGGATACGAATCAAATGGTACACACTACATTTCCTTAGCATGGGTCTAAGGGGGGTAAAAACCGCCCGTAACTTTTAAAATCGGTATTTGAGGATGAAGTCCTCAGGAGTCAGAATGGAATTATCCACAAAGTTCTGCAATTAGGATACAAATCAAATGGTATACATTACATTTCCTTAGCATGGGGCCAAGGGGTGTAAAAACCGCCGTTACTTTTAAAATCGGTATTTGGGGATGAAGTCCGTCAGGAATCAGAATGAAATTTTCCATAAAGTTCTGCAATTAGGATACGAATCAAATGGTACACACTACATTTCCTTAGCATGGGGCTAAGGGGGGTAAAACCGCCCCTAACTTTTAAAATCGGTGTTTGGGTATGAAGTCGGTCAGGAATGAGAATGAAATTTTCCATAAAATTCTGCAATTAGGATACGAATCAAATGGTACACACTACATTTCCTTAGCATGGGGCCAAGGGTGGTAAAAACCGCCCGTAACTTTTAAAATCGGTATTTGGGGATGAAGTCCGTCAGGAATCAAAATGAAATTATCCACAAAGTTCTGCAAATAGGTTACGAATCAAATGGTACACACTACATTTCCTTAGCATGGGGCTAAAGGGGGTAAAAATCGCCCCAAACTTTTAAATTCGGTATTTGGGTATGAAGTCGGTCAGGGATCAGAATGAAATTTTCATAAAGTTCTGCAATTAGGAAACAAATCAAATGCTGCACACTACATTTCTTTAGCATGGGGATAAGGGGCATAAACACCGCCCCTAACTTATAAAATGGGTATTCAGGAATGAAGTCCGTCAGGAATCAAAATGAAATCTTCCACAAAGTTCTGCAATTAGGATACAAATCAAATGGTATACATCACATTTTTTAGAATGGTGATAAGGGGGGTAAAAACCGCCCCTAACTATTAAAATCGGTATTTGGGAATGAAGTCCGTCTGGAATCAGAATGAAATTTTCCATAAAGTTATGCAAGTAGGATACGAATCAAACGGTACACACTACATTTCCTTAGCAAGGTGATAAATGGGGTAAAAAACGCCCCTAACTTTTAAAATCGGTATTCGTGAATGAAGTCCGTCTGGAATCAGAATGAAATTTTCCATTAAGTTCTGCAATTAGGATTCAAAGAAAATGGTATATATCACATTTCCTTAGCAAGGGGATAAGGGGGGTAAAAACCGCCCCCCAAAACTTTTAAAATCGGTATTTGGGAATGAGGTACGTCAGGAATTAGATTGAAATTTTCTGTTCTGAAAGTGTTAAAAGTTCTGCATTTAGGAAACAAATCAAATGGAATACATTACATATCCTTAGCATGGAGCTAAGGGGGGTAAAAACCGTCCCTAACTCTTAAAATCGGTATTTGGTGATGAAGTGGGTCAGGAATCATAATGAAAGTTTCAATACAGCTTTGCAATTAGAATACAAATCAAATGGTACACACTGCATTTCCTTAGCATGGGGCTAAGTGGGGTAAAAACCGCCCCTAACTTTTAAAATCGGTATTCGGGAATGAAGTCCGTCAGGAATCAGAACGAAATTTTCCATAAAATTCTGCAATTAGGATACAAATAAAATGGTACACACTACATTTCCTTAGCATGGGGCTAAGTGGGGTAATCCCCTTAGCCCCAAGCTAACAAAATGTAATGTATACCATTTGATTTGTAGCCTAATTGCAGAACTTTATGGAAAATTTCATTTTGATTCCTGCCGGACTTCATTCCCAAACACCGATTTTAAAAGTTAAGGGCGGTTTTTACCCCCCTTGGCCCCATGCTAAGGATATATAATGTATACCATTTGATTTGTAACCTAATTGCAGAGCTTTGTGGATAATTTCATTCTGATTCCTGACGGACTTCATCCCCAAAAAACGATTTTAAAAGTTCGGGGCGCTTTTTACCCCCCTTAGACCCATGCTAAGGAAATGTAGTGTGTACCATTTGATTCGTATATTAATTGCAGAACTTTATGGAAAATTTCATTCTGATTCCTGACCGACTACATACACAAATACCGATTTTAAAAGTTAGGGGCGGTTTTTACCCCCCTTTCCAACATGCTAAGGAAATGTAGTGTGTACCATTTGATTTGTATCCTAATTGCAAAACTTTATGGAAAATTTCATTCTGATTCCTGACGGACTTCATCCCCAAATACCGATTTTAAAAGTTAGGGGCGGTTTTTACCCCCCTTAGCCCCATGCTAAGGAAATGTAGTGTGTACCATTTGATTCGTATCCTAATTGCAGAACTTTATGGAAATTTTCATTGTGATTCCTGACGGACTTCATTCGCAAATACAGATTTTAAAAGTTAGGGGCGGTTTTTACCCCCCTTAACCCCATGCTAATGAAATGTAGTGTGTACCATTTGATTCGTATCCTAATTGCAGAACTTTGTGGATAATTTCATTCTGATTCCTGACTGACTTCATCCCCAAATACCGATTTTAAAAGTTAGGGGCGGTTTTTACCCCCCTTAGCCCCATGCTAAGGAAATGTAGTGTGTACCATTTGATTCCTATCCTAATTGCAGAACTTTATGGAAAATTTCATTCTGATTCCTGACGGACTTCATTCGCAAATACCGATTTTAAAAGTTAGGGGCGGTTTTAACCCCCCTTAGCCCCATGCTAAGGAAATGTAGTGTGTACCATTTGATTCGTATCTTAATTGCAGAACTTTATGGAAAATTTCATTCTGATTCCTGACCGACTTCATACCCAAATACCGATTTTAAAAGTTAGGGGCGGTTTTTACCCCCCTTTCCAACATGCTAAGAAAATGTAGTGTGTAACATTTGATTTGTATCATAATTGCAGAACTTTGTGGATAATTTCATTCTGATTCCTGACGGACTTCATCGCCAAATAACGATTTTAAAAGTTAGGGGCGGTTTTTACCCCCCTTATCCACATGCTAAGGAAATATAATGTATACCCCCCGTATCCTAATTACAGAGCGTTATGGAAAATTTCATTCTGATTCCTGACCGACTTCATACCCAAATACCGATTTTAAAAGTTAGGGGCGGTTTTTACCCCCCTTAGCCCCATGCTAAGGAAATGTAGTGAGTACCATTTGATTTGTATCCTAATTGCAGAACTTTATGGAAAATTTCATTCTGATTTCTGACCGACTTCATACCCAAATACCGATTTTAAAAGTTAGGGGCGGTTTTTACCCCACTTGGCACCATGCTAAGGAAATGTAGTGTGTACCATTTGATTTGCTTTCTAATTGCAGAACTTTCTGGAAAATTTCATTCTGATTCCTGACGGACTTCATTCCCAAATACCGATTTTAAGAGTTAGGGGCGGTTTTTACCCCCCTTAGCCCCATGCTAAGGAAATGTAGTGTGTACCATTTGATTCGTATCCTAATTGCAGAACTTTATGGAAAATTTCATTCTGATTCCTGGCGGACTTCATTCCCAAACACCGATTTTAAAAGTTAGGGGCGGTTTTTACCCCCCTTAGCCCCATGCTAAGGAAATGTAGTGTGTACCATTTGATTTGTATCCTAATTGCAGAACTTTATGGAAAAATTCATTCTGATTCCTGACCGACTTCATACCCAAATACAGATTTTAAAAGTTTGGGGCGGGTTTTACCCCCCTTAGCCCCATGCTAAGGTAATGTAGTGCGTACCATTTGATTCGTATCCTAATTGCAGAACTTTATGGAAAATTTCATTCTGATTCCTGACCGACTTCATACCCCAATACAGATTTTAAAAGTTAGGGGCGGTTTTTACCCACCTTAGCCTCTTGCTAAGGAGATGTAGTGTGTACCCTTTGATTCGTATCCTAATTGCAGAACTTTATGGAAAATTTCATTCTGATTCCTGACGGACATCATTCCCAAATACCGATTTTAAAAGTTAGGGGCGGTTTTTACCCCCCTTAGCCCCTTGCTAAGGAAATGTAGTGTGTACCATTTGATTTGTATCCTAATTGCAGAACTTTATGGAAAAATTCATTCTGATTCCTGACCGACTTCATACCCAAATACAGATTTTAAAAGTTTGGGGCGGGTTTTACCCCCCTTAGCCCCATGCTAAGGTAATGTAGTGCGTACCATTTGATTCGTATCCTAATTGCAGAACTTTATGGAAAATTTCATTCTGATTCCTGACGGACTTCATCCCCAAATACCGATTTCAAAAGTTAGGGGTGGTTTTTACCCCCCTTAGCCACATGCTAAGGAAATGTGGTATGTGTACCATTTGATTTGTATCCTAATTGCAGAACTTTATGGAAAATTTCATTCTGATTCCTGACCGTCTTCATACCCCAATACAGATTTTAAAAGTTAGGGGCGGTTTTTACCCCCCTTAGCCTCTTGCTAAGGAGATGTAGTGTGTACCCTTTGATTCGTATCCTAATTGCAGAACTTTATGGAAAATTTCATTCTGATTCCTGACGGACATCATTCCCAAATACCGATTTTAAAAGTTAGGGGCGGTTTTTACCCCCCTTAGCCCCTTGCTAAGGAAATGTAGTGTGTACCGTATGATTTGTATCCTAATTGCAGAACTTTATGGAAAATTTCATTCTGATTCCTGACCGACTTCATACCCAAATACCGATTTTAAAAGTTAGGGGCGGTTTTTACCCCCCTTAGCCCCTTGCTAAGGAAATGTAGTGTGTACCGTATGATTTGTATCCTAATTGCAGAACTTTATGGAAAATTTCATTCTGATTCCTGACCGACTTCATACCCAAATACCGATTTTAAAAGTTAGGGGTGGTTTTTACCCCCCTTAGCCACATGCTAAGGAAATGTGGTATGTGTACCATTTGATTTGTATCCTAATTGCAGAACTTTATGGAAAATTTCATTCTGATTCCTGACCGACTTCATACCCAAATACCGATTTTAAAAGTTTGGGGCGATTTTTACCCCCCTTGGCCCCATGCTAAGGAAATGTAGTGTGTACCATTTTATTTGCTTCCTAATTGCAGAACTTTATGGAAAATCTCATTCTGATTCCTGACGGACTTCATTCCCAAACACCGATTTTAAAAGTTAGGGGCTGTTTTTACCCACCTTAGGGGCATGCTAAGGAAATGTAGTGTGTACCATTTGATTTGTATCCTAATTGCAGAACTTTGTGGGTAATTTCATTCTGATTCATGACGGACTTCATCCCCAAATACCGATTTTAAAAGTTAGGGGCGGTTTTTACCCCCTTTGGCCTCATGCTAAGGAAATGTAATGTATTCCATTTGATTTGTATCCTAATTGCAGAACTTTATGGAAAATTTCATTCTGATTCCTGACCGACTTCATACCCCAATACAGATTTTAAAAGTTAGGGGCAGTTTTTACCCCCCTTAGCCCCTTGCTAAGGAAATGTAGTGTGTACCGTATGATTTGTATCCTAATTGCAGAACTTTATGGAAAATTTCATTCTGATTCCTGACCGACTTCATACCCAAATACCGATTTTAAAAGTTAGGGGCGGTTTTTACCCCACTTGGCACCATGCTAAGGAAATGCAGTGTGTACCATTTGATTTGCTTCCTAATTGCAGAACTTTATGAATAATTTCATTCTGATTCCTGACGGACTTCATTCCCAAATACCGATTTTAAGAGTTAGGGGCGGTTTTTACCCCCCTTAGCCCCATGCTAAGGAAATGTAGTGTGTACCATTTGATTTGTATCCTAATTGCAGAACTTTGTGGGTAATTTCATTCTGATTCATGACGGACTTCATCCCCAAATACCGATTTTAAAAGTTAGGGGCGGTTTTTACCCCCCTTGGCCTCATGCTAAGGAAATGTAATGTATTCCATTTGATTTGTATCATAATTGCAGAACTTTCTGGATAATTTCATTCTGATTCCTGACGGACTTCATCGCCAAATAACGATTTTAAAAGTTAGGGGCGGTTTTTACCCCCCTTATCCACATGCTAAGGAAATATAATGTATACCCCCCGTATCCTAATTACAGAGCGTTATGGAAAATTTCATTCTGATTCCTGACCGACTTCATACCCAAATACCGATTTTAAAAGTTAGGGGCGGTTTTTACCCCCCTGAGCCCCATGCTAAGGAAAAGTAGTGAGTACCATTTGATTTGTATCCTAATTGCAGAACTTTATGGAAAATTTCATTCTGATTTCTGACCGACTTCATACCCAAATACCGATTTTAAAAGTTAGGGGCGGTTTTTACCCCACTTGGCACCATGCTAAGGAAATGTAGTGTGTACCATTTGATTTGCTTCCTAATTGCAGAACTTTCTGGAAAATTTCATTCTGATTCCTGACGGACTTCATTCCCAAATACCGATTTTAAGAGTTAGGGGCGGTTTTTACCCCCCTTAGCCCCATGCTAAGGAAATGTAGTGTGTACCATTTGATTCGTATCCTAATTGCAGAACTTTATGGAAAATTTCATTCTGATTCCTTGCGGACTTCATTCCCAAACACCGATTTTAAAAGTTAGGAGTGGTTTTTACCCCCCTTAGCCCCATGCTAAGGAAATGTAGTGTGTACCATTTGATTTGTATCCTAATTGCAGAACTTTGTGGGTAATTTCATTCTGATTCATGACGGACTTCATCCCCAAATACCGATTTTAAAAGTTAGGGGCGGTTTTTACCCCCCTTGGCCTCATGCTAAGGAAATGTAATGTATTCCATTTGATTTGTATCCTAATTGCAGAACTTTGTGGATAATTTCATTCTGATTCCTGACTGACTTCATCCCCAAATGCCTTTTTTACAAGTTAGGGGCGGTTTTTTACCCCCCTTAGTCCCTTGCTAAGGAAATGTAGTGTGTACCATTTGATTTGTATCCTAATTGCAGAACTTTATGGAAAAATTCATTCTGATTCCTGACCGACTTCATACCCAAATACAGATTTTAAAAGTTTGGGGCGGGTTTTACCCCCCTTAGCCCCATGCTAAGGTAATGTAGTGCGTACCATTTGATTCGTATCCTAATTGCAGAACTTTATGGAAAATTTCATTCTGATTCCTGACGGACTTCATCCCCAAATACCGATTTCAAAAGTTAGGGGTGGTTTTTACCCCCCTTAGCCACATGCTAAGGAAATGTGGTATGTGTACCATTTGATTTGTATCCTAATTGCAGAACTTTATGGAAAATTTCATTCTGATTCCTGACCGACTTCATACCCAAATACCGATTTTAAAAGTTTGGGGCGATTTTTACCCCCCTTGGCCCCATGCTAAGGAAATGTAGTGTGTACCATTTTATTTGCTTCCTAATTGCAGAACTTTATGGAAAATCTCATTCTGATTCCTGACGGACTTCATTCCCAAACACCGATTTTAAAAGTTAGGGGCTGTTTTTACCCACCTTAGGGGCATGCTAAGGAAATGTAGTGTGTACCATTTGATTTGTATCCTAATTGCAGAACTTTGTGGGTAATTTCATTCTGATTCATGACGGACTTCATCCCCAAATACCGATTTTAAAAGTTAGGGGCGGTTTTTACCCCCTTTGGCCTCATGCTAAGGAAATGTAATGTATTCCATTTGATTTGTATCCTAATTGCAGAACTTTATGGAAAATTTCATTCTGATTCCTGACCGACTTCATACCCCAATACAGATTTTAAAAGTTAGGGGCGGTTTTTACCCCCCTTAGCCTCTTGCTAAGGAGATGTAGTGTGTACCCTTTGATTCGTATCCTAATTGCAGAACTTTATGGAAATTTTCATTCTGATTCCTGACGGACATCATTCCCAAATACCGATTTTAAAAGTTAGGGGCGGTTTTTACCCCCCTTAGCTCCTTGCTAAGGAAATGTAGTGTGTACCGTTTGATTTGTATCCTAATTGCAGAACTTTATGGAAAATTTCATTCTGATTCCTGACCGACTTCATACCCAAATACCGATTTTAAAAGTTAGGGGCGGTTTTTACCCCACTTGGCACCATGCTAAGGAAATGCAGTGTGTACCATTTGATTTGCTTCCTAATTGCAGAACTTTATGAATAATTTCATTCTGATTCCTGACGGACTTCATTCCCAAATACCGATTTTAAGAGTTAGGGGCGGTTTTTACCCCCCTTAGCCCCATGCTAAGGAAATGTAGTGTGTACCATTTGATTCGTATCCTAATTGCAGAACTTTATGGAAAATTTCATTCTGATTCCTGGCGGACTTCATTCCCAAACACCGATTTTAAAAGTTAGGGGCGGTTTTTACCCCCCTTAGCCGCTTGCTAAGGAGATGTAGTGTGTACCCTTTGATTCGTATCCTAATTGCAGAACTTTATGGAAAATTTCATTCTGATTCCTGACGGACTTCATCCCCAAATACCGATTTTAAAAGTTAGGGGCGGTTTTTACCCCCCTTGGCCTCATGCTAAGGAAATGTAATGTATTCCATTTGATTGGTATCCTAATTGCAGAACTTTATGGAAAATTTCATTCTGATTCCTGACCGACTTCATACCCAAATACCGATTTTAAAAGTTAGGGGCGGTTTTTACCCCCCTTAGCCCCTTGCTAAGGAGATGTAGTGTGTACCCTTTGATTCGTATCCTAATTGCAGAACTTTATGGAAAATTTCATTCTGATTCCTGATGGACATCATTCCCAAATACCGATTTTAAAAGTTAGTGGCGGTTTTTACCCCCCTTAGCCCCTTGCTAAGGAAATGTAGTATGTACCGTTTGATTTGTATCCTAATTGCAGAACTTTATGGAAAATTTCATTCTGATTCCTGACGCACTTCATTCCCAAGTACCTATTTTAAAAGTTAGGGGCGGTTTTCACATCATTTAGCCCCATGCTAAGGCAATGTAGTGCGTACCATTTGATTCGTATCCTAATTGCAGAACTTTATGGAAAATTTCATTCTGATTCCTGACGGACTTCATCCCCAAATACCGATTTCAAAAGTTAGGGGTGGTTTTTACCCCCCTTAGCCACATGCTAAGGAAATGTGGTATGTGTACCATTTGATTTGTATCCTAATTGCAGAACTTTATGGAAAATCTCATTCTGATTCCTGACGGACTTCATTCCCAAATACCGATTTTAAGAGTTAGCGGCGGTTTTTACCCCCCTTAGCCCCATGCTAAGGAAATGTAGTGTGTACCATTTGATTCGGATCCTAATTGCAGAACTTTATGGAAAATTTCATTCTGATTCCTGGCGGACTTCATTCCCAAACATCGATTTTAAAAGTTAGGGGCGGTTTTTACCCCCCTTAGCCCCATGCTAAGGAAATGTGGTGTGTACCATTTGATTTGTATCCTAATTGCAGAACTTTGTGGGTAATTTCATTCTGATTCCTGACGGACTTCATCCCCAAATACCGATTTTAAAAGTTAGGGGCGATTTTTACCCCCCTTGGCCCCATGCTAAGGAAATGTAATGTATTCCATTTGATTTGTATCCTAATTGCAGAACTTTATGGAAAATCTCATTCTGATTCCTGACGGACTTCATTCCCAAATACCGATTTTAAGAGTTAGCGGCGGTTTTTACCCCCCTTAGCCCCATGCTAAGGAGATGTAGTGTGTACCCTTTGATTCGTATCCTAATTGCAGAACTTTATGGAAAATTTCATTCTGATTCCTGACCGACTTCATACCCAAATACCGATTTTAATAGTTAGGGGCCGTTTTTACCCCCCTTAGCCCCATGCTAAGGAAATGTAGTGGGTACCATTTAATTTGTATCCTAATTGCAGAACTTTATGGAAAAGTTCATTCTGATTCCTGACCGACTTCATACCCAAATACCGATTTTAAAAGTTAGGGGCGGTTTTTACCCCCCTTAGCCCCATGCTAAGGAAATGTAGTGTGTACCATTTGATTTGTTTCCTAATTGCAGAACTTTATGGAAAATTTCATTCTGATTCCTGACGGACTTCATCCCCAAATACCGATTTTAAGAGTTAGGGGCGGTTTTTACCCGATTTAGCCCCATGCTAAGGAAAGGTAGTTTGTACCATTTGATTCGTATCCTAATTGCAGAACTTTATGGAAAATTTCATTCTGATTCCTGACGGACATCATTCCCAAATACCGATTTTAAAAGTTAGGGGCGGTTTTTACCCCCCTTAGACCCTTGCCAAGGAAATGTAGTGTGTACCGTTTGATTTGTATCCTAATTGCAGAACTTTATGGAAAATTTCATTCTGATTCCTGACGCACTTCATTCCCAAGTACCTATTTTAAAGGTTAGGGGCGGTTTTCACCCCATTTAGCCCCATGCTAAGGAAATGTAGTGTATACCATTTGATTTGTATCCTAATTGCAGAACTTTTTAGAAAATCTCATTCTGATTTCTGACGGACTTCATTCCCAAATACCGATTTTAAGAGTTAGCGGCGGTTTTTACCCCCCTTAGCCCCATGCTAAGGAAATGTAGTGTGTACCATTTGATTCGGATGCTAATTGCAGAACTTTATGGAAAATTTCATTCTGATTCCTGGCGGACTTCATTCCCAAACATCGATTTTAAAAGTTAGGGGCGGTTTTTACCCCCCTTAGCCCCATGCTAAGGAAATGTAGTGTGTACCATTTGATTTGTATCCTATTTGCAGAACTTTGTGGGTAATTTCATTCTGATTCCTGACGGACTTCATCCCCAAATACTGATTTTAAAAGTTAGGGGCGATTTTTACCCCCCTTGGCCCCATGCTAAGGAAATGTAATGTATTCCATTTGATTTGTATCCTAATTGCAGAACTTTATGGAAAATTTCATTCTGATTCCTGACTGACTTCATACCCAAATACCGATTTTAAAAGTTAGGGGCGGTTTTTACCCCCCTTAGCCCCTTGCTATGGAGATGTAGTGTGTACCCTTTGATTCGTATCCTAATTGCAGAACTTTATGGAAAATTTCAATCTGATTCCTGACCGACTTCATACCCAAATACCGATTTTAATAGTTAGGGGCCGTTTTTACCTCCCTTAGCCCCATGCTAAGGAAATGTAGTGGGTACCATTTGATTTGTATCCTAATTGCAGAACTTTATGGAAAATTTCATTCTGATTCCTGACCGACTTCATACCCAAATACCGATTTTAAAAGTTAGGGGCGGTTTTTACCCCCCTTAGCCCCATGCTAAGGAAATGTAGTGTGTACCATTTGATTTGTTTCCTAATTGCAGAACTTTATGGAAAATTTCATTCTGATTACTGACGGACTTCATCCCCAAATACCGATTTTAAGAGTTAGGGGCGGTTTTTACCCAATTTAGACCCATGCTAAGGAAAGGTAGTTTGTACCATTTGATTCGTATCCTAATTGCAGAACTTTATGGATAATTTCATTCTGATTCCTGACCGACTTCATACCCAAACACAGATTTTAAAAGTTAGGGGCGGTTTTTACCCCCCTTAGCCCCATGCTAAGGAAATGTAGTGTGTACCATTTGATTCGTATCCTAATTGCAGAACTTTATGGAAAATTTCATTCTGATTCCTGACCGACTTCATACCCCAATACAGATTTTAAAAGTTAGGGGCGGTTTTTACCCCCCTTACCACCATGCTAAGGAAATGTAGTGTGTACCATTTGATTCGTATCCTGATTGCAGAACTTTATGGATAATTTCATTCTTATTCCTGACGGACTTCATCCCCAAATACCGATTTTAAATGTTATGGGCGGTTTTTACCCTCCTTAGCCCCATGCTAAGGAAATGTAGTGTGTAAAGTTTGATTTGTATCCTAATTGCAGAACTTTATGGAAAATTTCATTCTGATTCCTGACCGACTTCATACCCAAATACCGATTTTAAAAGTTAGGGGCGGTTTTTACCCCACTTGGCACCATGCTAAGGAAATGTAGTGTGTACCATTTGATTTGCTTCCTAAGTGCAGAACTTTATGGAAAATTTCATTCTGATCAATGTCACTCATGTGTTCATTGTGATGTCATTTCTGTATTACTTACTTCACTATTCAGGCCGCCCTCGTATGAGTTTGTTTAACAAAAACTTCGATATCAACGTACATTCTGAAGATTAAGAAAGGAGCACGTTGTTTTGCGGAAATTGGATCCCGGTCAAATTGTGATATGTTGTAGTTTATATTGATCAAAAGTATCCGGTGTCAAGAACCCCAGTAGCACAAGATATTGGCCCAATACTAGTACTATATGGGTAACATATTATATCCAGGCCCAATATTAGGAAGATTCAACCAAGATTGGTATTACATTGGTTAAAGACTGGCACCAAACGTATTTAGCCAATATTGCTCCTACAAAGGTCCAATATATAAATACTACGTTTAAAAAATATGTTTTCCTCTATATTGATCCTATATTGGGCTTATATTCCAGACCACTATATGATATTGATGTTATATTGGTTCAAGATTGGGGCCCAATATACGTCAGTGTCTGTCATTTACAATATTTGGCCAATATGTGGAAACAATATTTTTCCAACATGTGTGTGCTACTGGGGAAGCTCTAAAATTAACAGTTTTGGAGTTACAGAGCACGAAAGGCAGGGAAAATTCATACTTCGGTTTATGGATTTTTAACACTTACAGCCTCGGTAATTCATTCTCGGTCATTTTTTATTTTGATTAACCGCGACTAGGTTGCGTGAGTGAATTTGGCACATCATTTGGCTCTGAAAACGGCCGATTTATTTGAAATTAGAAAATGAAAAATACCTATTGTTGATTATTGGGTATGGTGTAGATGGAGAATGAAACGGCCCCGGTACCGGGTGCCCCATTATATTTTGACCCTTTATAAACCTATATAACGTTTCAACTAATTGAGATAATGAAATGCGATGTTTATTATTCTTCTTATTGTTTAAAGATTTTTTTCTGAGTATCCGTCTTTTTTTGTTCACCGCCGGTTTAATCGGAAATGACCTAGCGTATTTTTGGGGATAGGGCAACTTTGTAATTTCAAATGGAACACCCCGTATCATAGTTGGCAAGCCCATTGTTCCCTCTTTCCAAAAGTACCATACTTGTCATGGTTATTATATAGGGTGATGGTTTTATAAGCTCTTAAAGTGAATACTGCATGTTATTGAAATACTGCGAAAAATATAATGATTCACAAAGTAGACTACGGCAATTAAAGAAAACATCACTGTAAACGTCAAATTAGCTATCCCCGCAAAATACTCTGTCATTTCCGGATAAACCGGAAGCGAGAAAAAATAACGAATACTCAGAAAAAACTTTAAAAACTAAGAAGACTAGTGAACATCGCATTTCATTATCTCAATTAGTTTAAAAGTTATCTAGGTTCATAAAGGGTCAAAATATAATGGGACACCTGGTATAAATCCACATGAATGTGACAACATAATTATCTGTGTTAATCAAAACAAAAACAGAATATACACAAAAAATGAAGTTACCAAGGCTGTACAACAGTGTACGTGTATGCCGAAGTATGAATTTTTCCTGCTTTCCGTGCTCTGTAACTCCAAAACTGTTAATTTTAGAGCTTCGTAGAAGGAGAGACTTTCCTTCAGGATAATGTAAGCTACAACCTATCATAATTCCAGCCAATTTGACCAAATTATCCAATTTCGGTAAGAAACGTGCGGGGCTGTTTGCACATCGGCACCCATTAGGCTTGCATAGTTAATTAATTCTTCTCTAATATTCTTAATGCTAGTTGTTAGGTTAATACTTATGCATTTTCTCTTTGATATTCATTAAAAATAATTATTAAAATTGGTTGGACAAAAAAGTAAAAATTCTAATAAAAGGAACAAATAAAAATAATTTTACGATTATAAAACAACTTTATTCCTCATCAGATATTTCAAATCGTGTATTAGGATAACAGAAATGCTTGAGGGTCGTTTGCTGAAACCCTGGTAGCTATGCATTGATTTATTGGTGACACCCCGTATGGTACATATTGACGACGAAAAACTGCAATAACATCATTAATAGTGCTACTGGTTACCAGATGGCAGCCCAGTCACTATAAATTTTAAAGCAATTTTAAATTAATTTCTATGGAGTTAAATTTTATTTTACGTTCTATTTTTAATAATATAATATTAATAATATTAAAAATTGTTATAAAACAACTTAAAATAAACGTTAACTTAACAAAGTTTAATTTCAAATATGATTTTAAATGGTGTCACCAACAAATCAATGCATAGCTACCAGGGTTTCAGCAAACGACCGTCAACCTTTTCTGTTATCCTAATACACGATTTGAAATTTCTGATCAGGAATAATAGTAAAATTTTTTTTATTTGTTTGTTCGTTTTTACTTTTTTAGCCAAACAATTTTAATAATTATTATTAATAAATATGTAACAGAAAATGCATAAGGATTAACCTAACTAGCATTAAGAATATTAGTGAAGAATTAATTAACTGAGGCATCTATGCAAGCCTAATGGGTGCCGACGTGCAAAGGGCCTCACACGTTTCTTGTGGAAATATAAACTCTAATAATAATATTGTATGAATACTATTCTCGTTCTTCATTTATTAACTTAGAACATTATGGGGCCTGGTTTCCAGGTTAAGAGTTGTAACAATTATTATTATTCTCCTACTTTTATAATTAAGTAATTACTAATAACTAATAACAAAAATTGAAATACGATGTCTATCGCAAAACGATTGTACTTTTTTACTGTTTTGTATTTTGTTTTTGTTTGAATGAGCTAACATAATGTTTTCTTTTGGCTTAAAATATGGAACATTTTATTTTTTATAATTCATATGTTATTATTTCTTAACAATATTTAAAATTAATAAATAAAATGTTGCCCAAATAAAACGCCTTCCCCACAAAATATTTTCCGAGAGAAAGGGGTATTCTATTTAAATCACTTAATGTCGTGATTTAAATAGAATACCCCTTTCTCAGTACATTTTCTTCTTTTTCCACGGTTTCTTGCGTTAGTGCATCTTAAAGGTGAATGTGGGGGTGTCTTGTTTCTGGCTCGCCGAGGGATTAGCGTCTTCTATTCTATTCAGTAATTGCAGAGGAACAAGAAATTAAATTAGTTTCTTTAACAATATTTAAAAAGACGTTGAACACCGTATATGTGTCGAGTACTTTTATTTATACGATGCTCAACCCGCTAAAAAACGTTTTCTAATAATTGTTTTTCTACTCCCGCACTCTAATTCAATTATTATGTCTGCAATAGCGGTTTGAATATCAGGTTCATAATACAGCGTGTCCGGAGATAGAACACATTAATTTTAAGGGGTGATAGAAGACACCACACATAGAGAAATGTTTGTATATTAAGTGCACAAATGTTGAGAAAATTAAAGCAAATTGTGCCTAAAATGGTGACAGGAACAATTTGTGCAAATTGATTGCGTTAGTTTGTGTAAAGCAAATTGTAATCTTTTTCCAAACAATATATATTATTTATTTCTCCATACCGAATACGAACTACCTAGAACAATTTGCTTGAAGAATCTTACATATTTTGTAGCACAGTTTTGCACAATGCTGTACGAAACACCTGCAATCTTTGTGGAAAATTCCTATATTGTGCTCAGAATTTACATGAACGATATTGTGTTAATTTTTAATTCATAATAATTATGGAATTTTAGCTCAATGATGTTGAAAATACATATGAATATTGGAGTAATGTGTATATAGTAGTTTAGTGTATATTTGCACAATAATGTGCTGATTTTTCTTTAACCTTTAATATTGCTGAAAGAAACGCTAAACACTGGGTGATTTAATAATACAAATTCTGCATAATTTTATCAAAAAGTTATATATTTAATTTAAACACAAAAATACGGAAACCTAAAGATAATTAGGAAAAATACATAAAAAAATAAATATAAATATAATGAGATAAATAATTTACTATTAAAATTAGTAATAAAACATGGCATATAAATTGGAAACATGAACTTCAAATTCTGCATAATTTTATCAAAACGTTATACAAGTGTCCCACAATGCTGTTTACACGCAATATCTCCCGTATTTGAAAAGATAAAGAAATCAACCAAAAACTATTGTAAATGACTCAAAATGGACCTTCAGAAAACATCCTTAACTGTTGGTTGCATAGCAACGTTTCAGTGATCATGCCAACTCGATTAATTTTTCAAATTGCACCATCTGTTTCTTTTCACGGAAATGTTTTCTTCACTTCATTCTGCACACGGTAGCATGCCTTACTTAATTATCTAATGTGCATTTAGGGGTTGAAAAAAATATGTTTTATAAATTGTACACTTCATATTCACTAACTAAATTATGTATTCGAAAATATTATTAGAGCAGTGTCTACAAGGGAACTACTGAGGCACTTTAAAGTCCGTGTCGAGTCCGCAGGAGGGCATTTTGAGCATTTGCTTTAAGTTTAAGATAAATTCAATTTATAAAAAATATTTTTTTCAACCCCTAAACGCACATTAGATAATTAAGTATGGAATACTATCGTATGCAGTATGAAGTGAAGAATACATTTCCGTGAAAAAAAAAACAGAGGGTGCAATTTGAAAAATTAATCAAGTTGGCATGACCTCTGAAACGTTGCTATGCTGAAACCAGCGTTTAAGGATGTTTTCTGAAGATCCATTTTGAGTCATTTACAATAGTTTTTGGTTGATTTCTTTATCTTTTCAAATAAGGGAGATATTGCGTGTAAACAGCATTGTGGAACACCCTGTATATTCAATTTAAACACAAAAATACAGAAACCTAAATATAATTAGGAAAAATAGATAAAAAAATAAATATAAATATAATGAAATAAAAACAAATAAAATAGAACATCTTATGGAGCTAAATCATTTACTATTAAAATTAGTAATAAAACATGGCATATAAATTGGAAACATGAACTTCAAATTCTGCATAATTTTATCAAAATGTTATATATTTAATTTAAACACAAAAATACAGAAACCTAAAGATAATTAGGAAAAATACATAAAAAAATAAATATAAACATAATGAAATAAAAACAAATTAAACAGAACATCTAATGGAGATAAATCATTTACTATTAAAATTAGTAATAAAACATGGCATATCAATTGGAAACATGAACTTCAAATTCTGCATAATTTTATCAAAAAATAATATATTTAATTTAAACACAAAAATACAGAAACATAAAAAAACAGGAAAAATACATAAAAAAATAAATTTAAATATAAAGAAATAAAAACAAATTAAACGGAACATCTAACAGAGATAAATGATTTACTATTAAAATTAGTAATAAAACATGGCATATAGGAATGTAAATCTTTAAATTGGAAACATGAACTTTCATCTGATTCTATATCAACCTCAAAAGCATAACAATGTCTAGAGAAGGAAATGGTTTTTATAATTTTACACAAGAAATGTACATCCGTGAGTGTTTCATTTTTATATGCAATTATTTTTTCAATTATGCCAAAAACTGGAAGATCATCGGTCCATTTCAGAATTAATGAAAAATTTGGTTTATAAACCGTTCCCAAGTGATTGACCCGAGAAGAAGAATAAAGTAAATGTTTGTCATACATATTACCGAACTTTTTATAAATTTCAAGACTAATAGGTAAAAGTGGTCCGAAAATGTTACAATTTTGTTCATTACAATAACTATTTAACATGTGACCTAATCTTAGCTGGGTTTTCAACATCAGGGTCTCCGGTAAATTTTTAAAGGAAAATGAAATGTTTGCGGTTAGTTTAGATTCTCTGTGTTTTTGTTCAGCCCTCATAGACCAAAAATGTCGGAGAGAACCAGACATTTCTAAAATTAGATGATAATGAATTAGATGGTGATGTTTAGGTTTTAGATTTCCAGAAAACTTAATAAAAAGTGAATTCTGATCATCAATGAGAACTTAAAGATGAGCATAAGTTTTGCAATGAACGTCAGCTCCAGTGACAATATACACACAATTTCGCGTAATGTTATCCATAGTTCCCATATTCCAAGATCAGTAGGTACTAAATCTCCAATAATCAAGCCCAAATACCTGGTTAGGCATAGCATTTCTGAAGCTGACATTTTAAGATTAGATTTCAATTTATCCGTTGTGATTATAGGTGGTTTATTAGTACTCTCAATGGCTGTATAGTTAAATAATTGAATACGAGAATTAAGTGTTTCAAGAGAAAATAGCTGTAACTCCAAAACTAATGTTTTTAACAAACAGGTTAGACTGTAATTACACACACACCTTCGAAAAGGTCATGCATAATGTCCACCGTAAAATTATATGTCACCCGAAACCCTGGTAGCTGATGGAAAATACAATTTTCTTTAATGCCCGTTTGACTAACGTCATTAAGTAACACATCTTGGTTATAGTTTTCAATATTTCTTAATAGCGAATCATCTTGAACAGTCATGACATGAGAAAGAGGTTTTGGTGCTTTACAAAATCTACAGGAAAATGTACATGAAAAACTTTCAGTAAACCCTAAAAGAGAATGTATACCTAAATTGTCACCTGATATAAGTCCAACTATAAAATAAAATTTTTCATCTAAGATTGTTATCCCATTCTCTCGTATACAGCGTAATTCATCAATTAATTTCGAAAACATTTGATTACCAAACTTCTTACGGTCATCAGAGTAAAATATGGCAAATAGAAATATGTTACATAATTTTGAAGTCGTATACGGAGGCATTGAAGGCAAAGACAAGTATATCGCACCAAGTTTGTTTGTTCCAGCATGCGAACCCAAAGTATTTCCTACCTCATAATCGTCAAAAAATAACATTAAGGGAAAAACAGTTTTATTCTCATAATTTCTACTTTGATATTTCCACAATTTACATTGTACAAAGTTGCTTATTACTGTCTCCTCATGTTGTAAATGAGTATAGTAATCCTTCATTGATTGAAGAAAACCCTCGAGAGAAAATAATTTGGTTAACAAATCTGTTAACGATATTAACTTCATGTGGATAGGTACTGGTTCTAATATAGAATCGCCGCTACATTGTTTCTTTAGAGTTTCCCCTGTTTGAATATTATGTGATGGCACAAACAAACCGGATTGCTTATATTTTTGTATACATTTATATTCTGAATTCAAGTCAGTCATACAATTCTCAATAGAACCAAATATTTTTTCCATATCCCTTATCTTTTCATCTAAATTACTTAACGATGTAATAACAAACCTTTTTAACTCGCTTATAAGATCTTTCGGATAACCAATTGAACAAATTTTCTAGGTACAACAGAATTATTATACATATTTCACTAATGAGATTAAAAAGTGCTGAATTAAAGTTCTCTATAACTGAAAAAATATTACTTGATTCATCTTCAGAGTACGATTCATACGGGATTTCCTGATAGTTATTAGAATCAACTTCAAGATTAACAGATACATCCTTAACTTCTATGTTAGCTGAAATTTGAGGTTGATGAAGAACATGAGACTTTAAATGTTTCCTAAATGAATTAAAATTATTATAAGTTCTCAAACACTGTCCTACACCACGATGCAAGTCATCATTATCTTTTAGAAAATGGTCATTCCTTAAATGTTTTATATACTTATTAATATCAGTGCATTGTATTGTAGAACATTTAAAACAGTCAATCATTTTTATATGTTTACATAAAAGATAAACCAATAGAAAAGTATACCTATTTAGGAATAGGTTTAAAACAAAGTAACAAACTAAACTATTTGCAATGTTTACATAAAAGATAAACCAAAAACAAAAGTATACCTATTTATGTAAGTATCGGTTTCATACAAAGTAACAAACTAAACTCTGTTTAATTAGCCGATTATTCCTTTAATAGTTGCAATCAGTATATCCACAGAACGGTACTTTTGGTCCGAGTCGGTATGAATACCATAAACACCTTTTTGCAAAAATAACCAGGCTGGTGTGGATTCCGGAGGATAGATGGCATTTAGGGCATGATAGACCTTAAAGCAAATATCCACTGCTTTTAATGGATCTTCAACTTTGTACAGTTGTTTGTTGACGGAGACAAAACACTGGTAGGACTTGTATGTTCCAACAACAATTGGTATAGGTTGGGCTGTCGTTTTTAAATTTTGGCACTTCTGACTTCGCTCTTCCAGTTTTTTCGTTATATTGCTGGCATCCTGTAAATTAGTTAATTATTAACGTACTTAAAAATTGCTATCTGTAAAATTTACACTGATAAATAAAATGAAGCCATCTAACGTCTCTCTCCTGCTTGGTTTCCAATGTGTTTTTATTTTTGATTTAATTAATGGAGATTGTAATAATAATGGTAAAAATTGAAGGGCAATTAATTGCTTTACATCTGAAAAATGTTTTGTACAAATTAACACTATTAATAGATAAAAAGTATCAGATTCACATACCATCATCAAGAGTCTCAAATTTCTCTTTTTCTCGAGCTATAAAATCCTTTGTGAGTGAATCATTTTTCTTGGTTAATATATATGATAAATAGGTATTGCAAACGTGGGCCAGCGTAAAAACAATACATTTTCCTTACCTTTGTGCAGGTAATTAAAATCCAATTCAAGCTGAAACACACATTGTATACAATGCCGAAAATTATATCACATTATTGCAATTTACTAATAGATAACCCGTTTGAAGACTTAAGGCAGGGTACTTTTGATAGTATTCCCCTATGGTCTCACTGTCTTTAAGTTGTAATCTACTTGCAGCAGATTTCCGCCATCTTTCTACCACTTTCTCATAAGGTATACTATTATGATAAAGCCGTGTTAAAATTTCAGTCATATCATCATCATCATCATTATCAACTACTTCCTCGTTTTCTTCTATCACTAAAAAAAATCATGTATTCAAGAGTTAAATGTATAATATTTTATACCAACAGGATGCAGAACTAGCAGATTTTTCCTTTTTTCTAAGTAAACCGCTTTCCCTTAGTAGTTTACGTTGATGCACATATGTGCTCCAGAGTTTTCCTGATGCACCAATCACTTTACCATTTACTCCTCTTGTACATGGTAAATAGTAAATTGCAGCTTCTTCATGAATGAAAACGTCATTTATCTCTTTTGCCAAAATCAGAAATCGTGCTGTAGTGATCCTAAAAGGAAGATGGCATTTAACTTTTTTTTTTTTTCATGTAAAACTTTATTTACCTTCTATCGGCAGAATCTTGAAGTTCGTGTTTGACAATCAGATTGCATAAATGATTCCTTCTAAACTTCTTGAAAGGTCCACAGCTACTCTTAATAATCTTACCTTCTTCTGTGGCCTCTAGCAATTTACGTACACTCTAAAATAGAAAAGCCTTTATTTTATAAACTATGAAGGAAAACGTTTTCTTACATTTTCCTCTGAACTTCCAGCAGGTGTTATGTTTGATGAGGTTGGCGAATCGTAGCTTTAAAAGGGTAATGTGCTAGAAGTTGATCGTAATCAATGAGACTTATTGTAGAACTTGTGGAAGTGGTACTAATATTTGACAGAGTCTCTGTACTTTCAGAATCATTAACTGTTTCTTGCTGATCACATTCCGAAGCAGCCTAAAATTTATATAATGTAAGTTATAAATAATATATTGAGCTTGTTACATTTAAATATGTTAGTACAATTATTGTTGAATTTAATGTTGAAAACATCTAAAGTTACATAGGGTGTCTGGGATTAATGTCGTAAGCTTCTTAGGAGGAAAATGATAAAATTCCATTGGATTTCCTATATTATCATTAACAAAAAACAGACTGTGTATGTATAAAAAAGGCCTAATTAATAACAAAAATAGTACTTTAAAATTACTTAGATTAGAAAATTTTTTTTTCTTAGATCTTTTGCAGGAAACTGATTTTGCCCAAATTTTAAACCGACATTTTGGAAATAAATAAGTGCCAAGTAACATAGATATCGGAGAAGTCACCCCCTTTTCATTGCCTATTTTCTGCGCTAACGAAGATATTACGGTGTAAAAATTTAAATAAAAAAACTATTTTTCTAGGGCTATATCAAGTCCCCTTACTTTTTGATTTTCTGTCGATTGCCGACGTTCCAGACATTAAACTTGGGTTACCCTGCCTAAAACATTTAAGAATACTTTGACCGAGATAGAAGAAGTATTTTAAGTCGATTATATATTTGTACGTCAAGATGTTATTGAACGATACAAGTATTTAATAACAAAAATGGATCTGCATGCAAGGAAACAACTGGTGAAATACTACACTGAATGGGTATATTTTTATTTATGTACTACATACAATGTCTCCCCGGATGGAGTTGACAAGAGGAAAAAAATTTTATTATTGATTTTACGATAAAAAGTCATTGTTTATAAAAAGTTCTGCTTGTTGAATAAATAAGTTTACCATCAGAAAATCTAAGATTAAATGTACAGTGTTTATAAATTAAGGTAACGTGAAAAAAGAAGTACCGTTTATTGCATTTTTTTAGTTTAAATACAAAATTTCAATCAATTAAGAAAGTCAACAGAAATTATTCTACAAGGCCACCTCCAACACATATCTCCATCCTGTTAATAAATTCACCATAGACTTTACATATGGTTCGTGGTCCGTTTAAATTAATTTCATTCACCGTGTCCTGTATTCATGCTTTTAGTATTTCTCGATCGTACAACAGGTCATCTGCGTAAACTTTTTGTTTTAAAGCACCCCACAAAATAAATTGATCGACAAGATTAAATTATGATTATCTACGTTAAATTCAATATAACACGATATCTTAATTAAACTTAACAACATACAACCGTAACAATCTAAATTTAAACTTGGAATTTTGTATTTTAACTAATTTTATGTTTATAAAGAACTTTTTCTATTAACAGTAAACTCTAAAATGCAATAAATGGTACTTCTCTCTTGAAGCATTTTCATGTTATCTTAATTTACGGACATTCTGTACATTTAATCTTAGATTTTCTGATAGTAAGTAAACTTATGCAACAAGCAGAACTTTTTATAAAGAATGACTTTTTGTCGTAAAAGCAACAATAAAATTTTTTTTCCTCTTGTCAACTCCATCCAGAGACGCACACTGTATAACTTCTGAATACTAGTTAGTAACAAATAAACCCAAATTACAAATTATTGAATTGTCTTTTTCTTTGCTTTAATTTTCTCTTTCACCTTTTTCTTTTAAGAATAAGAAAATTTAAACAGTTTCAGCAGCATTAAATATAGGAAAATGATAATTAGGGAAAGGTGATGATTGTAAGTAAATTGTAAATAAAGTATGCAATAGGTATGTACCTTTTCAATCATGTAGTGTTGATATTTTTGGGAAAATATCTTTCTTGTCCCAATTGCAGGAAGCAGCTCCTTTATATCGTTTTCATTTAACTGATGAAATGTTTCTATATCGATATTATTGTCTATATAAATAATAACATAAATTCAATAAAGATTCATAAAAACATAAAGGTAAAAACCAAAATAGTAATCATAATAAGTAATAATTAGGCATACTATAAAAACATTGAAATCCTCTATAAAATTATGAGCAATTGTAGGGCAGGAATGGACAAACAAGTGCTAAAAATTCTGCGTAGTTATTAAATTTCTACAGCAAAGCTAGATCGAATTTTAAATTGTATTCTTATACATAGGTATGTACGTCCAATAATTACCTTTAAATAATTATAACTGGCATTTTGTGCTTACCTACAAAAGAATCGTACATCTCGGACAGTCCCCATTCTGTCGGCAAGTTTTTAACCTCATCCATAATTATAGGTAAGTACTTGAAATAAACAGGAAAACTTCTCACTGAATTACGTCTGGAAAATGAACGTATAAATAAGTTATTTATTACACAGCACTTGCACAAAAATGAAATGGATAAATATAATGCGTCCCCAATCACAATAATAAATGATTTAAACTATTTAAAGTATAGGAGTTTAATACTCACATGAATTATATTTTTATTCATCACCTACATATACTATTGCATCCGTACTAAGTCTTAACACTTGCACTATTACGAACTAATTATTAAACGAATTGTGTTCCAACCCTTTCCCCGTAACCGTGGTATAGCGCTTATTGCCGTTTGTTTCTGTCTGGAGTCGCTGATCTAAGAGCAGCGTTGCCAACCTGGACGAAAACGGATATAGTACAGGGGCATTTAAAATTATAGTACACTTACCAAAAATTATAGTACTCATAAGTTTTTAACTAAAAGCTAAAATAAAAACAAAATTTAATAGTGTTTGATAACTAAATAGCAATTTTCCCCATGATATGAGGATGGTCTGAAAAGTTTCCGACCTTAACGTGAAGATGGCAGCACTCGTCAATAAAAGCTAGGGAATGTAGTTGTGCATCTTTTGACAGGTACTCACCAAAATTTCAGCCATTTTGGACGCACAGTTGTTATTTGACAATCGTTTGAGTGAGTCGATGTGAGTGTTTTTGTGAAAATGGAAAAAATCGAGTATCGAGCTGTCATTAAATATTTGTTTTTGAAAGGCAATAAGCCTACGCAAATCAAAGATGAGTTGGACTCTGTGTATGGGGACTCTGCGCCATCATTTATCACAGTGAAATTTTGGACAGCTGAATTTAAACGTGGCCGTACCAGCTTGGGAGACGATGAACGTTCGCGACGTCCAAAAACTGCAACCACTGACGATAACATCGCTAAGGTTCACCAAATGGTGCTAAACGACCGTCCAATTAAAGTGAGAGAGATAGCAGAGGCTATGAATATGTCCAAAGAACGTGTTTGTCACATATTGAATCAAGATTTAGGCATGAGAAAGCTGTCCGCGCGTTGGGTGCCGCGTTTTCTCACGTTAGACCAAAAACGTGTTCGAATGAACATTTCCAACGCTCTGTTGGCGCAGTTTAGGCGCAATAAATCAGAGTTTTGGCGCCGATTAATTACTGTAGATGAAACTTGGATACACCATTATACGCCCGAAACAAAAATACAGTCAAAACAGTGGACTGCGAAGGGGGAATCGGCTCCAAAAAAAAGAAAAAACTGTTATGTCGGCTGGGAAAGTGATGGCGACTGTTTTTGGGATAGTCATGGAGTTATCTTAATCGATTATCTTCAAACAGGAAAAACCATTACAGGAGCATACTACGCATCATTACTTGACAAGCTGAAGGCTGAAATTGCGGAAAACGACTACATTTGCAGAAAAAGAAAATCCTGTTTCACCAAGACAATGCGCCGTCTCACACCTCCGCGGTTGCGATGGCGAAAATCCACGAATTACGGTTTGAACTGCTTGACCATCCTCCTTACTCACCATATCTATTCCCAAGCGAGTTCTTTTTGTTCCCTCATCTAAAAATTGCGCTCGGAGGACAGAGATTTTCGTCAAACGAGGAGGCAATCACTTTCGTGAACAATTATTTTGCAGAGAAAAACGCCGAGTACTATTTGGACGGGTTAAAGATATAGTACATTTGGCGTACTATTTACATTTTAAAAGTACGCAGTACCAGTAGACCCAATTATAGTATAAATACTATAATTATAGTACGGTTGGCAACGCTGTCTAAGAGGGAAATAATACGATTGGTCATTCGCACATTAAAAATAACCTTGATAAGATTTCGCTCAATTTTTTTTACAGTTCCTAATTTTATTTATATTTTTTATGCATATGCATTTTTAAAAAGTTGCACAACATTGTGCATGATTACGGTTTTAAACAACTTGTACAAAAAAATACAACAAAATTGTGGAAAAACGCAACTCAATATTGTGAATTACTAATTCCTTTAGTACTTTAATTGGCTTTGCACACATTATCAAATCAAATGTTACAATACTTTCAAACAATCTTATTAAGAAAAACTACGCAACGCTTTACACCCAATTCTACAAAAAAATCGTACAATGTACAATTAACCAACCTTGTGCAAAACTACTCTACAGCATTTTTCTCTGTGCAAAAGGAACAAAAAAGTCTTATACAACTTTGTTCTAGAACGTACCACTTTTTCAGAAAAAAATAAGAAAGTTGGAAACTTTAACATCATTTTTCCGCGTTAATAATAGCACTTTAAGTATGGGGCTTTGTCGGCAGATGTATCTCATCTATCACAACAACAAACCTTAATAACGTTTTATCCTATCGTATGTCGTTTCCGCGTAAAATTGAATTCTTTTGACAATTACAAACTCATTTTACTCAATTAATGCATGCTCAACATATGCTCCAGTTTACACAAAATGTTGATGTGGATGTTTCTTGAACTTGAAAAAAGCACGTTTTGCTTAAGATTATTTGAGTCAGTGGCTGATTGTTGTATAAATAATACCCGTTTAATGCTATAATGCGCGACAATGCTGAGTTTTAGGTTTTTGAACTTGAAATGATTTGCCAATGCACGAGTTTGTTTATTTAATAACAGTTTTTAGCACCATTTTAGAGCGAGATAAGATAAACACTTTGTCAAAAAGCTCTTTAAATCATAGGCGTCCGGTATATCTTGGCTGATTAAATTAATTAAAGTAATAATAATTTTATAGAATTAACTGAATGTCGTATTAAATTAATTGATGTTTTTGAGGAGAATAATTAACGAACTTCAGAATCAGTAATTTTGCAATGGCAACCGGTCACTGTGGGGCGAGCCTTAACAAAATCCGCGCAATGAGGTAAAAATCCAACTTGTGTAAAGAATAAAAAATATATTGGCGTTTGATTATAAAATGTTCAGGGCATCTAGAATCGGCGACAAAATTTAAAAATCTTTGTTATTAATAAAAACTTTGATGCTTAAAGTTGTCACTACTTTGAACTAACAATTTCTCGACATTTCCAGGCTAAAATTAAATTACTTTTCTTGTATGGACCTTATTGAAACCAAAATTAAAAATGATAGTATTTGCAGCTACATAACTTAAGAAAACATGAACATGTGTTGTAGCTTTTATTTTAAAAAATCGTAAATTGTAAGAGCTTTTTCTTGCTAAAATTCAAATTCTGCTGGAGTTATACAAAAACGCCCGCATATCCCCGCTTTAAGATTTTTGTTAAAGAAAGAGCCAAAGCATCCTGGTTATTTTCATACAAAAACCAAATCCAACTCGAACCAACTTAAAAAGTTAAAAGCCGTTATTGTAGGCACTGCAAGAAATATTTACCGGTATTATTCGTATTATTTCAGGCATAGTTGTTGATGATGCAACATTGTGTTTTTGCGCCATTTTATCTCAACTGTTAGAAACAACTAAATACCACGCCTTAAGAAGTTGGCTTTTTTAAGTGTTACCATGATCCCAGATCCCTAGGTACGCAGAATGGGGTTTTCTAATAACTGCAATAAAAATTTAACAAAGCTGAAAGCATCATAACTCATAACAAACAGCATGATTGAAACCTTTTAGTAAAATGGAGATTATTTACGAATGAAATATTGGCAATTATTATAAAACTTTATAAGTAAACTGTTATTTCTTAAGGAATGGTAATCTCGTTTATAAATGCCGACTTAAAAATATTACCTAAATTCTTAATTGGAAACTATTAATTGCGCTTACTGAATATTGCTCTAAAAATTCCCATAACTTAATACATGTTAATTAACAAATTGCATAATCAGATGCGATATTGTTTTCGTTAAATTGATTTCTGTATTCCCCCTGTTTTTTAATACGCAATTACAAACGTTTCTTTAAATGGCTTCATTGCACTATGACACTTAAAACAATTGCATTTTTAATTAACCCGTTATTTGGGAGTAAGTATTCATCCGTATAAGCCTGTGGTTATGTTGATAGACCGTTAGTTTATACAGAATTTCTTTCTAGGCTATTTTCCTTTTCCGGGTGCTTTTCTTCTCCGGCCTCTACCTTTACCTCTTTTTTTTCTTTTAATAATATAATAAATGTAACGAGCTGTTGGCCAATGACAGTCAGGAATAACGAACTATTGACCAATGAGTTGAACAAATGGTTGCGCAGGAACAAACCACAGTTAGTACTTACACGAGTACTAAACTTGGAAACGTACATATGGTCCATCGTCATGCAGACAATAGTAAATATTATTGATAATTAATATTGTTCTAAATTTATCCTAATCAATTATCCTCAGTGCTACTTAATTCTATTAAATATTAATTTAAATAAAAAAGACATCTTGATTGCAATAATTGGTAATTTTATTTATCAATTTCGTCTGATTTAAGAAGTAATATAAATAATATAATATAATATAAATTCGTCTCATCCTCTCGAATTTGTATAAAATCATTGAGAATTAGGAAAATCTAGTAGTTGCGTAAAAAAGTTCTCGTCTGATCGTGATCCAGTTCACAGTTTGAGATTACAGCTTATAACAGTTTTAGAAGTCCACTTAGAAGTAAGAATTAGTTATGGTCGAAGAAACACAGTGTATGCAAATCGCGCATAATGGTTATTAATACACTCGTATGAATTTACAACACTCGCAGTGTTCGTGTTGTAAACGTCATACTCTGTATTAATAACCTTCATTATGTATTCGTTGTATAATATGCTATTTTCTTACAGCTATCAATCCAAACTACTTCTTATTATACATTTTACAGTAACCTGTTTACAGGTGAGCAGACAATCAAAAATTGCAGGTCGTTGGGTTTATCTCAATTATTATAGCATAAATCAGATCCGGTAACAACTATAATTGCAGAGCACCTAATAGAAAAAAGAAATAAATTAAAAATTAACCTAACTTAAAACATTTTACCGGAAATGTTTGCTTTATGCGATATTCCATTTCACCCACCAACTCAATAAATTTACACAGTAATTCATCCGTCACTTCAATCATCAGCAGTAATCATTCAGCACTATTGTGTGTTCACTAAGAAAATATTCACGGTATAATAATCAACACTATAATTTAACGGTGTCTCCTAACCATACATTGTATTTTAATTGCCAATACGTATTTCGGTAACATTGTTACCGTTTTCTCGATGTTACCTTCGAGACGGTTTCATGCCGTAAAAAAGGTAATATCGTTAGCGAAATATGTATTGGCAATTAGTCAAAGACAATGTGTGGTTAGGAGACAACGTTAAATTGTAGTGTTGTAATCTAATAAACCACAATCTATTATATAATAACATAACATACAATCTATGACATAAAAGTTGATGCCGCACGTGTCGTTAATTAAAAGAATAATTTATAATAGACAAACATTAAAACTTCACTGAAACATTAATAATCATAAAATGCAGTTTTAAATTGCTCACATAAATAAAACAATTAATAATAAAATGGAGAGGTTTTACTATTTAGATGAAAAGATATAAATTCTAATCATAACATAGTGCTTTAAATTAAATAGATGGGGGAGTAAAAATTAGCACAATTGAGAGAGCATGATCTACAGCTGATGATTTTTTTTAAATAATATAATTATACAAACGGAGTCTTCACTAATAATAATTGATGAATATAGTAGTATAGTATTCATAAATTGTAAAAAAAACATAAATTCTACTCATAAAAAGTAAAGCAAGTGGGTTTTAAAATTAGCGAAATTACACATACGAGGTAAGCGTCATAGATTCTCGGCCCGGCAGGCTTCTACAGGTGCCAACATGTTCAAACTCGGTTGCGTCATAGTTCAACATGTAAGAAGCCTACACTATATATATTACTGCTAGAAGCGTAATAAATTTTAGTAGCCACTCAAGCATCGTGACGAGTGCATGAAAATGTCGCAGCTAACGAAAATTGAGTACGGCGCGGTCATTAAATTTTTAACAAAAGAAGGGGGCACACGCCTAATCATCAAACAACGTATGACGGTGTTTATGGTGATTTATATCCTTCATATTCCACTGTAAAAAAGTCGTCAAAATGCTTCCGTTTGGAGCAAGAATCTCTTGAAGATGATGAGCGCACCGCACCGGTCGGCCAATTGAAGCGGTGACGCCTCAAAACGTTGCAATCATTGAATGGTATTAGAAGATCGCCGTTTGAAAGATAAGGAGTTAGCAGTGATGTCTGACATTTTGGAAACAAGTGTTCGTCGAATTCTTCATGACCATTTGGGTATGAATAAAATTAGTGCAAGATGGGTACCGCGTCTTCGGTCTGCTGTTCAACGTCAACGTCGCGTCGAATGTGCGCGCTCGTTTTTAAACTTGTGTGGAGACGACCCAAAGCCGATTTTGGAGTCCACTGTCACTGGAGATGAATCAATGGTTCTGTATTATGATCCTCTATCCAAAAGGGAATCGATGAAATGGCGGCGACCCGATGATCCTTGTCCCAAAAAGGCGAAAGTCGTTCAATCGACAAAGAAATTATGGCAACCATATTCTGGGATTGTGACGGCATTCTACTGATTGATTTTAAAGAACGCAATACAACTGTTAACAGTACATATTATGCGTCTTTATTGCATAAATTGAGCAACAACATTCGTGACAAATTGACAAATTGACAAGAGGTGTTCGATTATTACACGACAATGCACTCGTTTATACTGCCGCAATTTCACAAGCTGCCATTCGCGAATGCGATTTTGAAGCATTGGATCATCCACCGTACAGTCCGGATATGGCTCCTAGCAGAGCCTTCTATAGCTTAACGAGCCTGGAACTGTATCCCTACTACCATTCTGACGTAGAAACAGTCGATGATCGGATTGAATTATTCACGCTGCCGCGAGAACCAGCAGACTAGCGTAGCGTCTCCCAAATATTATATTTTTAGTGCAAGACAAACGTTTTGTAAATATTTGTGGTAATTTTATAATTATTTACCTAATGCATTATGTTGTTAAAAATCTTATTTTAGAAAATGCCGTCAAGTTGCTGTGTACCACGCTGCACTAGTAATTATTGCTAGAATAATTATTAAGCAAAATGTTACAGAACGTATTGATGCTGTGTTTTAAAAGGCTCATTATTGAATTCCCACATTCACATTCGGGATTTTCACTTGGGTTAAAACCTAAAAGTTCTAATTTCTTTAACGATAATTCTACAAGAATTCTCTTGTGATTTAAAACTTGAAAAGGTTGTTTCGTATCTCTCAGAAATTAGCACTTGAAATAAAGAATAAGTATTTATTATTACATCATTAAAAAACTGTTTGGCATATTTCAGCCCACCTCGATCAAGCAGTTTAATATAACTATTTATGCTGGCCGAAGTATCCAATTCGACGTCTCGTTCGCAAGTAAAAAATGACATCAGCAAAGAAAAAAAATACGCCCAAAAGCAGAAGAAAAGCACAGAGATTTGACAAATCAAAACAAAAATATTACCAAAATAGTTTAATCTGTAATTAATAGTTTTGTAGAATGTCTTTTTATTTACAACTTTGTTATTTATTGTTATATAATTTTTTAATTTAATTTGCGATTTTTATAATTTTATTTTATTTATAAAATATGTTTGCTAAATGTTTTCACTTATGTAGTTCTTGCACAGAGAAAGCTTATGTTTTGTTCTTATTAACGATATTTACAATTTGGCGTAAAGATGTTCATTTGTAGTTGCTTTTTCATTGTTTTTACTAAAATGTTTCTCTTATTGTTTTTTATTTATTTGACATAAAATAAAAAACTTTTAAATTATGACATAAACTAATTACGTCGTATATCCTCTGACACTTGTAGTGTATACCGATAAAGCAGTCTTAATGATTCGTTGTTGTTAAAATTGATATTCATCAAATAGATAATAGCCGTTTTCTTTTTTTAAATTTGTCTGTTACTATTTGCATGTTGATTAATGGAAAAATAAATACCGTACCGTCTCGGTCAAACAATTATCGCTTGGCTTGTAAAGATATCCTTTACCAACTCAACATGTAATATACTATTACGTTCATTTTTATTTATGTGTTAAGAGAACTCATTACTAACCAAGAGAACTTATTATTGACTCTGATGTATAATAAACTACTTTCTAACTTTTTAAACGTCAGTAATGAACACATTATGTATCGATTGTGAATAAAATATATTTATTTTTCCATTAATCAACATGCAAATAGTAACAGACAAATTTAAAAAAAGAAAACGGCTATTATCTATTTGATGAATATCAATTTTAACAACAACTGCTGGTTCTCGCGGCAGCGTGAATAATTCAATCCGATCATCGACTGTTTCTACGTCAGAATGGTAGTAGGGATACAGTTCCAGGCTCGTTAAGCTATAGAAGGCTCTATTAGGAGCCATATCCGGACTGTACGGTGGATGATCCAATGCTTCAAAATCGCATTCGCGAATGGCAGCTTGTGAAATTGCGGCAGTATAAACGAGTGCATTGTCGTGTAATAATCGAACACCTCTTGTCAATTTGTCAATTTGTCACGAATGTTGTTGCTCAATTTATGCAATAAAGACGCATAATATGTACTGTTAACAGTTGTATTGCGTTCTTTAAAATCAATCAGTAGAATGCCGTCACAATCCCAGAATATGGTTGCCATAATTTCTTTGTCGATTGAACGACTTTCGCTTTTTTTGGACAAGGATCATCGGGTCGCCGCCATTTCATCGATTCCCTTTTGGATAGAGGATCATAATACAGAACCATTGATTCATCTCCAGTGACAGTGGACTCCAAAATCGGCTTTGGGTCGTCTCCACACAAGTTTAAAAACGAGCGCGCACATTCGACGCGACGTTGACGTTGAACAGCAGACCGAAGACGCGGTACCCATCTTGCACTAATTTTATTCATACCCAAATGGTCATGAAGAATTCGACGAACACTTGTTTCCAAAATGTCAGACATCACTGCTAACTCCTTATCTTTCAAACGGCGATCTTCTAATACCATTCAATGATTGCAACGTTTTGAGGCGTCACCGCTTCAATTGGCCGACCGGTGCGGTGCGCTCATCATCTTCAAGAGATTCTTGCTCCAAACGGAAGCATTTTGACGACTTTTTTACAGTGGAATATGAAGGAAATAAATCACCATAAACACCGTCATACGTTGTTTGATGATTAGGCGTGTGCCCCCTTCTTTTGTTAAAAATTTAATGACCGCGCCGTACTCAATTTTCGTTAGCTGCGACATTTTCATGCACTCGTCACGATGCTTGAGTGGCTACTAAAATCTATTACGCTTCTAGCAGTAATATATATAGTGTAGGCTTCTTACATGTTGAACTATGACGCAACCGAGTTTGAACATGTTGGCACCTGTAGAAGCCTGCCGGGCCGAGAATCTATGACGCTTACCTCGTATGTGTAATTTCGCTAATTTTAAAACCCACTTGCTTTACTTTTTATGAGTAGAATTTATGTTTTTTTTTACAATTTATGAATACTATACTACTATATTCATCAATTATTATTAGTGAAGACTCCGTTTGTATAATTATATTATTTAAAAAAAATCATCAGCTGTAGATCATGCTCTCTCAATTGTGCTAATTTTTACTCCCCCATCTATTTAATTTAAAGCACTATGTAATGATTAGAATTTATATCTTTTCATCTAAATAGTAAAACCTCTCCATTTTATTATTAATTGTTTTATTTATGTGAGCAATTTAAAACTGCATTTTATGATTATTAATGTTTCAGTGAAGTTTTAATGTTTGTCTATTATAAATTATTCTTTTAATTAACGACACGTGCGGCATCAACTTTTATATCATAGATTGTATGTTATGTTATTATATAATAGATTGTGGTTTATTAGATTACAACACTACAATTTAGCGTTGTCTCCTAACCACACATTGTCTTTGACTAATTGCCAATACATATTTCGCTAACGATATTACCTTTTTTACGGCATGAAACCGTCTCGAAGGTAACATCGCGAAAACGGTAACAATGTTACCGAAATACGTATTGGCAATTAAAATACAATGTATGGTTAGGAGACACCGTTAAATTATAGTGTTGATTATTATACCGTGAATATTTACTTAGTGAACACACAATAGTGCTGAATGAATTACTGCTGATGATTGAAGTGACGGATGAATTACTGTGTAAATTTATTGAGTTGGTGGGTGAAATGGAATATCGCATAAAGCAAACATTTCCGGTAAAATGTTTTAAGTTAGGTTAATTTTTAATTTATTTCTTTTTTCTATTAGGTGCTCTGCAATTATAGTTGTTACCAGATCTGATTTATGCTATAATAATTGAGATAAACCCAACGACCTGCAATTTTTGATTGTCTGCTCACCTGTAAACAGGTTACTGTAAAATGTATAATAAGGAGTAGTTTGGATTGATAGCTGTAAGAAAATAGCATATTATACAACGAATACATAATGAAGGTTATTAATACAGAGTATGACGTTTACAACACGAACACTGCGAGTGTTGTAAATTCATACGAGTGTATTAATAACCATTATGCGCGATTTGCATACACTGTTTTTCTTCGACCATAACTAATTCTTACTCCTAAGTGGACTTCTAAAACTGTTATAAGCTGTAATCTCAAACTGTGAACTGGATCACGATCAGACGAGAACTTTTTTACGCAACTACTAGATTTTCCTAATTCTCAATGATTTTATACAAATTCGAGAGGATGAGACGAATTTATATTATATTATATTATTTATATTACTTCTTAAATCAGACGAAATTGATAAATAAAATTACCAATTATTGCAATCAAGATGTCTTTTTTATTTAAATTAATATTTAATAGAATTAAGTAGCACTGAGGATAATTGATTAGGATAAATTTAGAACAATATTAATTATCAATAATATTTACTATTGTCTGCATGACGATGGACCATATGTACGTTTCCAAGTTTAGTACTCGTGTAAGTACTAACTGTGGCTTGTTCCTGCGCAACCATTTGTTCAACTCATTGGTCAATAGTTCGTTATTCCTGACTGTCATTGGCCAACAGCTCGTTACATTTATTATATTATTAAAAGAAAAAAAAGAGGTAAAGGTAGAGGCCGGAGAAGAAAAGCACCCGGAAAAGGAAAATAGCCTAGAAAGAAATTCTGTATAAACTAACGGTCTATCAACATAACCACAGGCTTATACGGATGAATACTTACTCCCAAATAACGGGTTAATTAAAAATGCAATTGTTTTAAGTGTCATAGTGCAATGAAGCCATTTAAAGAAACGTTTGTAATTGCGTATTAAAAAACAGGGGGAATACAGAAATCAATTTAACGAAAACAATATCGCATCTGATTATGCAATTTGTTAATTAACATGTATTAAGTTATGGGAATTTTTAGAGCAATATTCAGTAAGCGCAATTAATAGTTTCCAATTAAGAATTTAGGTAATATTTTTAAGTCGGCATTTATAAACGAGATTACCATTCCTTAAGAAATAACAGTTTACTTATAAAGTTTTATAATAATTGCCAATATTTCATTCGTAAATAATCTCCATTTTACTAAAAGGTTTCAATCATGCTGTTTGTTATGAGTTATGATGCTTTCAGCTTTGTTAAATTTTTATTGCAGTTATTAGAAAACTCCATTCTGCGTACCTAGGGATCTGGGATCATGGTAACACTTAAAAAAGCCAACTTCTTAAGGCGTGGTATTTAGTTGTTTCTAACAGTTGAGATAAAATGGCGCAAAAACACAATGTTGCATCATCAACAACTATGCCTGAAATAATACGAATAATACCGCTAAATATTTCTTGCAGTGCCTACAATAACGGCTTTTAACTTTTTAAGTTGGTTCGAGTTGGATTTGGTTTTTGTATGAAAATAACCAGGATGCTTTGGCTCTTTCTTTAACAAAAATCTTAAAGCGGGGATATGCGGGCGTTTTTGTATAACTCCAGCAGAATTTGAATTTTAGCAAGAAAAAGCTCTTACAATTTACGATTTTTTAAAATAAAAGCTACAACACATGTTCATGTTTTCTTAAGTTATGTAGCTGCAAATACTATCATTTTTAATTTTGGTTTCAATAAGGTCCATACAAGAAAAGTAATTTAATTTTAAATCTCAGCCTGGAAATGTCGAGAAATTGTTAGTTCAAAGTAGTGACAACTTTAAGCATCAAAGTTTTTATTAATAACAAAGATTTTTAAATTTTGTCGCCGATTCTAGATGCCCTGAACATTTTATAATCAAACGCCAATATATTTTTTATTCTTTACACAAGTTGGATTTTTACCTCATTGCGCGGATTTTGTTAAGGCTCGCCCCACAGTGACCGGTTGCCATTGCAAAATTACTGATTCTGAAGTTCGTTAATTATTCTCCTCAAAAACATCAATTAATTTAATACGACATTCAGTTAATTCTATAAAATTATTATTACTTTAATTAATTTAATCAGCCAAGATATACCGGACGCCTATGATTTAAAGAGCTTTTTGACAAAGTGTTTATCTTATCTCGCTCTAAAATGGTGCTAAAAACTGTTATTAAATAAACAAACTCGTGCATTGGCAAATCATTTCAAGTTCAAAAACTCAGCATTGTCGCGCATTATAGCATTAAACGGGTATTATTTATACAACAATCAGCCACTGACTCAAATAATCTTAAGCAAAACGTGCTTTTTTCAAGTTCAAGAAACATCCACATCAACATTTTGTGTAAACTGGAGCATATGTTGAGCATGCATTAATTGAGTAAAATGAGTTTGTAATTGTCAAAAGAATTCAATTTTACGCGGAAACGACATACGATAGGATAAAACGTTATTAAGGTTTGTTGTTGTGATAGATGAGATACATCTGCCGACAAAGCCCCATACTTAAAATGCTATTATTAACGCGGCAAAATGATGTTAAAGTTTCCAACTTTCTTATTTTTTTCTGAAAAAGTGGTACGTTCTAGAACAAAGTTGTATAAGACTTTTTTGTTCCTTTTGCACAGAGAAAAATGCTGTAGAGTAGTTTTGCACAAGGTTGGTTAATTGTACATTGTACGATTTTTTTGTAGAATTGGGTTCAATTATTGTAAAGCGTTGCGTAGTTTTTCTTAATAAGATTGTTTGAAAGTATTGTAACATTTGATTTGATAATGTGTGCAAAGCCAATTAAAGTACTAAAGGAATTAGTAATTCACAATATTGAGTTGCGTTTTTCCACAATTTTGTTGTATTTTTTTGTACAAGTTGTTTAAAACCGTAATCATGCACAATGTTGTGCAACTTTTTAAAAATGCATATGCATAAAAAATATAAATAAAATTAGGAACTGTAAAAAAAATTGAGCGAAATCTTATCAAGGTTATTTTTAATGTGCGAATGACCAATCGTATTATTTCCCTCTTAGATCAGCGACTCCAGACATAAACAAACGGCAATAAGCGCTATACCACGGTTACGGGGAAAGGGTTGGAACACAATTCGTTTAATAATTAGTTCGTAATAGTGCAAGTGTTAAGACTTAGTACGGATGCAATAGTATATGTAGGTGATGAATAAAAATATAATTCATGTGAGTATTAAACTCCTATACTTTAAATAGTTTAAATCATTTATTATTGTGATTGGGGACGCATTATATTTATCCATTTCATTTTTGTGCAAGTGCTGTGTAATAAATAACTTATTTATACGTTCATTTTCCAGACGTAATTCAGTGAGAAGTTTTCCTGTTTATTTCAAGTACTTACCTATAATTATGGATGAGGTTAAAAACTTGCCGACAGAATGGGGACTGTCCGAGATGTACGATTCTTTTGTAGGTAAGCACAAAATGCCAGTTATAATTATTTAAAGGTAATTATTGGACGTACATACCTATGTATAAGAATACAATTTAAAATTCGATCTAGCTTTGCTGTAGAAATTTAATAACTACGCAGAATTTTTAGCACTTGTTTGTCCATTCCTGCCCTACAATTGCTCATAATTTTATAGAGGATTTCAATGTTTTTATAGTATGCCTAATTATTACTTATTATGATTACTATTTTGGTTTTTACCTTTATGTTTTTATGAATCTTTATTGAATTTATGTTATTATTTATATAGACAATAATATCGATATAGAAACATTTCATCAGTTAAATGAAAACGATATAAAGGAGCTGCTTCCTGCAATTGGGACAAGAAAGATATTTTCCCAAAAATATCAACACTACATGATTGAAAAGGTACATACCTATTGCATACTTTATTTACAATTTACTTACAATCATCACCTTTCCCTAATTATCATTTTCCTATATTTAATGCTGCTGAAACTGTTTAAATTTTCTTATTCTTAAAAGAAAAAGGTGAAAGAGAAAATTAAAGCAAAGAAAAAGACAATTCAATAATTTGTAATTTGGGTTTATTTGTTACTAACTAGTATTCAGAAGTTATACAGTGTGCGTCTCTGGATGGAGTTGACAAGAGGAAAAAAAATTTTATTGTTGCTTTTACGACAAAAAGTCATTCTTTATAAAAAGTTCTGCTTGTTGCATAAGTTTACTTACTATCAGAAAATCTAAGATTAAATGTACAGAATGTCCGTAAATTAAGATAACATGAAAATGCTTCAAGAGAGAAGTACCATTTATTGCATTTTAGAGTTTACTGTTAATAGAAAAAGTTCTTTATAAACATAAAATTAGTTAAAATACAAAATTCCAAGTTTAAATTTAGATTGTTACGGTTGTATGTTGTTAAGTTTAATTAAGATATCGTGTTATATTGAATTTAACGTAGATAATCATAATTTAATCTTGTCGATCAATTTATTTTGTGGGGTGCTTTAAAACAAAAAGTTTACGCAGATGACCTGTTGTATGATCGAGAAATACTAAAAGCATGAATACAGGACACGGTGAATGAAATTAATTTAAACGGACCACGAACCATATGTAAAGTCTATGGTGAATTTATTAACAGGATGGAGATATGTGTTGGAGGTGGCCTTGTAGAATAATTTTTGTTGACTTTCTTAATTGATTGAAATTTTGTATTTAAACTAAAAAAATGCAATAAACGGTACTTCTTTTTTCACGTTACCTTAATTTATAAACACTGTACATTTAATCTTAGATTTTCTGATGGTAAACTTATTTATTCAATAAGCAGAACTTTTTATAAACAATGACTTTTTATCGTAAAATCAATAATAAAATTTTTTTCCTCTTGTCAACTCCATCCGGGGAGACATTGTATGTAGTACATAAATAAAAATATACCCATTCAGTGTAGTATTTCACCAGTTGTTTCCTTGCATGCAGATCCATTTTTGTTATTAAATACTTGTATCGTTCAATAACATCTTGACGTACAAATATATAATCGACTTAAAATACTTCTTCTATCTCGGTCAAAGTATTCTTAAATGTTTTAGGCAGGGTAACCCAAGTTTAATGTCTGGAACGTCGGCAATCGACAGAAAATCAAAAAGTAAGGGGACTTGATATAGCCCTAGAAAAATAGTTTTTTTATTTAAATTTTTATACCGTAATATCTTCGTTAGCGCAGAAAATAGGCAATGAAAAGGGGGTGACTTCTCCGATATCTATGTTACTTGGCACTTATTTATTTCCAAAATGTCGGTTTAAAATTTGGGCAAAATCAGTTTCCTGCAAAAGATCTAAGAAAAAAAAATTTTCTAATCTAAGTAATTTTAAAGTACTATTTTTGTTATTAATTAGGCCTTTTTTATACATACACAGTCTGTTTTTTGTTAATGATAATATAGGAAATCCAATGGAATTTTATCATTTTCCTCCTAAGAAGCTTACGACATTAATCCCAGACACCCTATGTAACTTTAGATGTTTTCAACATTAAATTCAACAATAATTGTATTAACATATTTAAATGTAACAAGCTCAATATATTATTTATAACTTACATTATATAAATTTTAGGCTGCTTCGGAATGTGATCAGCAAGAAACAGTTAATGATTCTGAAAGTACAGAGACTCTGTCAAATATTAGTACCACTTCCACAAGTTCTACAATAAGTTCTAGCACATTACCCTTTTAAAGCTACGATTCGCCAACCTCATCAAACATAACACCTGCTGGAAGTTCAGAGGAAAATGTAAGAAAACGTTATCCTTCATAGTTTATAAAATAAAGGCTTTTCTATTTTAGAGTGTACGTAAATTGCTAGAGGCCACAGAAGAAGGTAAGATTATTAAGAGTAGCTGTGGACCTTTCAAGAAGTTTAGAAGGAATCATTTATGCAATCTGATTGTCAAACACGAACTTCAAGATTCTGCCGATAGAAGGTAAATAAAGTTTTACATGAAAAAAAAAAAAGTTAAATGCCATCTTCCTTTTAGGATCACTACAGCACGATTTCTGATTTTGGCAAAAGAGATAAATGACGTTTTCATTCATGAAGAAGCTGCAATTTACTATTTACCATGTACAAGAGGAGTAAATGGTAAAGTGATTGGTGCATCAGGAAAACTCTGGAGCACATATGTGCATCAACGTAAACTACTAAGGGAAAGCGGTTTACTTAGAAAAAAGGAAAAATCTGCTAGTTCTGCATCCTGTTGGTATAAAATATTATACATTTAACTCTTGAATACATGATTTTTTTTAGTGATAGAAGAAAACGAGGAAGTAGTTGATAATGATGATGATGATGATATGACTGAAATTTTAACACGGCTTTATCATAATAGTATACCTTATGAGGAAGTGGTAGAAAGATGGCGGAAATCTGCTGCAAGTAGATTACAACTTAAAGACAGTGAGACCATAGGGGAATACTATCAAAAGTACCCTGCCTTAAGTCTTCAAACGGGTTATCTATTAGTAAATTGCAATAATGTGATATAATTTTCGGCATTGTATACAATGTGTGTTTCAGCTTGAATTGGATTTTAATTACCTGCACAAAGGTAAGGAAAATGTATTGTTTTTACGCTGGCCCACGTTTGCAATACCTATTTATCATATATATTAACCAAGAAAAATGATTCACTCACAAAGGATTTTATAGCTCGAGAAAAAGAGAAATTTGAGACTCTTGATGATGGTATGTGAATCTGATACTTTTTATCTATTAATAGTGTTAATTTGTACAAAACATTTTTCAGATGTAAAGCAATTAATTGCCCTTCAATTTTTACCATTATTATTACAATCTCCATTAATTAAATCAAAAATAAAAACACATTGGAAACCAAGCAGGAGAGAGACGTTAGATGGCTTCATTTTATTTATCAGTGTAAATTTTACAGATAGCAATTTTTAAGTACGTTAATAATTAACTAATTTACAGGATGCCAGCAATATAACGAAAAAACTGGAAGAGCGAAGTCAGAAGTGCCAAAATTTAAAAACGACAGCCCAACCTATACCAATTGTTGTTGGAACATACAAGTCCTACCAGTGTTTTGTCTCCGTCAACAAACAACTGTACAAAGTTGAAGATCCATTAAAAGCAGTGGATATTTGCTTTAAGGTCTATCATGCCCTAAATGCCATCTATCCTCCGGAATCCACACCAGCCTGGTTATTTTTGCAAAAAGGTGTTTATGGTATTCATACCGACTCGGACCAAAAGTACCGTTCTGTGGATATACTGATTGCAACTATTAAAGGAATAATCGGCTAATTAAACAGAGTTTAGTTTGTTACTTTGTATGAAACCGATACTTACATAAATAGGTATACTTTTGTTTTTGGTTTATCTTTTATGTAAACATTGCAAATAGTTTAGTTTGTTACTTTGTTTTAAACCTATTCCTAAATAGGTATACTTTTCTATTGGTTTATCTTTTATGTAAACATATAAAAATGATTGACTGTTTTAAATGTTCTACAATACAATGCACTGATATTAATAAGTATATAAAACATTTAAGGAATGACCATTTTCTAAAAGATAATGATGACTTGCATCGTGGTGTAGGACAGTGTTTGAGAACTTATAATAATTTTAATTCATTTAGGAAACATTTAAAGTCTCATGTTCTTCATCAACCTCAAATTTCAGCTAACATAGAAGTTAAGGATGTATCTGTTAATCTTGAAGTTGATTCTAATAACTATCAGGAAATCCCGTATGAATCGTACTCTGAAGATGAATCAAGTAATATTTTTTCAGTTATAGAGAACTTTAATTCAGCACTTTTTAATCTCATTAGTGAAATATGTATAATAATTCTGTTGTACCTAGAAAATTTGTTCAATTGGTTATCCGAAAGATCTTATAAGCGAGTTAAAAAGGTTTGTTATTACATCGTTAAGTAATTTAGATGAAAAGATAAGGGATATGGAAAAAATATTTGGTTCTATTGAGAATTGTATGACTGACTTGAATTCAGAATATAAATGTATACAAAAATATAAGCAATCCGGTTTGTTTGTGCCATCACATAATATTCAAACAGGGGAAACTCTAAAGAAACAATGTAGCGGCGATTCTATATTAGAACCAGTACCTATCCACATGAAGTTAATATCGTTAACAGATTTGTTAACCAAATTATTTTCTCTCGAGGGTTTTCTTCAATCAATGAAGGATTACTATACTCATTTACAACATGAGGAGACAGTAATAAGCAACTTTGTACAATGTAAATTGTGGAAATATCAAAGTAGAAATTATGAGAATAAAACTGTTTTTCCCTTAATGTTATTTTTTGACGATTATGAGGTAGGAAATACTTTGGGTTCGCATGCTGGAACAAACAAACTTGGTGCGATATACTTGTCTTTGCCTTCAATGCCTCCGTATACGACTTCAAAATTATGTAACATATTTCTATTTGCCATATTTTACTCTGATGACCGTAAGAAGTTTGGTAATCAAATGTTTTCGAAATTAATTGATGAATTACGCTGTATACGAGAGAATGGGATAACAATCTTAGATGAAAAATTTTATTTTATAGTTGGACTTATATCAGGTGACAATTTAGGTATACATTCTCTTTTAGGGTTTACTGAAAGTTTTTCATGTACATTTTCCTGTAGATTTTGTAAAGCACCAAAATCTCTTTCTCATGTCATGACTGTTCAAGATGATTCGCTATTAAGAAATATTGAAAACTATAACCAAGATGTGTTACTTAATGACGTTAGTCAAACGGGCATTAAAGAAAATTGTATTTTCCATCAGCTACCAGGGTTTCGGGTGACATATAATTTTACGGTGGACATTATGCATGACCTTTTCGAAGGTGTGTGTGTAATTACAGTCTAACCTGTTTGTTAAAAACATTAGTTTTGGAGTTACAGCTATTTTCTCTTGAAACACTTAATTCTCGTATTCAATTATTTAACTATACAGCCATTGAGAGTACTAATAAACCACCTATAATCACAACGGATAAATTGAAATCTAATCTTAAAATGTCAGCTTCAGAAATGCTATGCCTAACCAGGTATTTGGGCTTGATTATTGGAGATTTAGTACCTACTGATCTTGGAATATGGGAACTATGGATAACATTACGCGAAATTGTGTGTATATTGTCACTGGAGCTGACGTTCATTGCAAAACTTATGCTCATCTAAAAGTTCTCATTGATGATCACAATTCACTTTTTATTAAGTTTTCTGGAAATCTAAAACCTAAACATCACCATCTAATTCGTTATCATCTAATTTTAGAAATGTCTGGTTCTCTCCGACATTTTTGGTCTATGAGGGCTGAACAAAAACACAGAGAATCTAAACTAACCGCAAACATTTCATTTTCCTTTAAAAATTTACCGGAGACCCTGATGTTGAAAACCCAGCTAAGATTAGGTCACATGTTAAATAGTTATTGTAATGAACAAAATTGTAACATTTTCGGACCACTTTTACCTATTAGTCTTGAAATTTATAAAAAGTTCGGTAATATGTATGACAAACATTTACTTTATTCTTCTTCTCGGGTCAATCACTTGGGAACGGTTTATAAACCAAATTTTTCATTAATTCTGAAATGGACCGATGATCTTCCAGTTTTTGGCATAATTGAAAAAATAATTGCATATAAAAATGAAACACTCACGGATGTACATTTCTTGTGTAAAATTATAAAAACCATTTCCTTCTCTAGACATTGTTATGCTTTTGAGGTTGATATAGAATCAGATGAAAGTTCATGTTTCCAATTTAAAGATTTACATTCCTATATGCCATGTTTTATTACTAATTTTAATAGTAAATCATTTATCTCTGTTAGATGTTCCGTTTAATTTGTTTTTAATTCTTTATATTTAAATTTATTTTTTTATGTATTTTTCCTGTTTTTTTATGTTTCTGTATTTTTGTGTTTAAATTAAATATATTATTTTTTGATAAAATTATGCAGAATTTGAAGTTCATGTTTCCAATTGATATGCCATGTTTTATTACTAATTTTAATAGTAAATGATTTATCTCCATTAGATGTTCTGTTTAATTTGTTTTTATTTCATTATGTTTATATTTATTTTTTTATGTATTTTTCCTAATTATCTTTAGGTTTCTGTATTTTTGTGTTTAAATTAAATATATAACATTTTGATAAAATTATGCAGAATTTGAAGTTCATGTTTCCAATTTATATGCCATGTTTTATTACTAATTTTAATAGTAAATGATTTAGCTCCATAAGATGTTCTATTTTATTTGTTTTTATTTCATTATATTTATATTTATTTTTTTATCTATTTTTCCTAATTATATTTAGGTTTCTGTATTTTTGTGTTTAAATTGAATATACAGGGTGTTCCACAATGCTGTTTACACGCAATATCTCCCTTATTTGAAAAGATAAAGAAATCAACCAAAAACTATTGTAAATGACTCAAAATGGATCTTCAGAAAACATCCTTAAACGCTGGTTTCAGCATAGCAACGTTTCAGAGGTCATGCCAACTTGATTAATTTTTCAAATTGCACCCTCTGTTTTTTTTTTCACGGAAATGTATTCTTCACTTCATACTGCATACGATAGTATTCCATACTTAATTATCTAATGTGCGTTTAGGGGTTGAAAAAAATATTTTTTATAAATTGAATTTATCTTAAACTTAAAGCAAATGCTCAAAATGCCCTCCTGCGGACTCGACACGGACTTTAAAGTGCCTCAGTAGTTCCCTTGTAGACACTGCTCTAATAATATTTTTGAATACATAATTTAGTTAGTGAATATGAAGTGTACAATTTATAAAACATATTTTTTTCAACCCCTAAATGCACATTAGATAATTAAGTAAGGCATGCTACCGTGTGCAGAATGAAGTGAAGAAAACATTTCCGTGAAAAGAAACAGATGGTGCAATTTGAAAAATTAATCGAGTTGGCATGATCACTGAAACGTTGCTATGCAACCAACAGTTAAGGATGTTTTCTGAAGGTCCATTTTGAGTCATTTACAATAGTTTTTGGTTGATTTCTTTATCTTTTCAAATACGGGAGATATTGCGTGTAAACAGCATTGTGGGACACTTGTATAGCGTTTTGATAAAATTATGCAGAATTTGAAGTTCATGTTTCCAATTTATATGCCATGTTTTATTACTAATTTTAATAGTAAATTATTTATCTCATTATATTTATATTTATTTTTTTATGTATTTTTCCTAATTATCTTTAGGTTTCCGTATTTTTGTGTTTAAATTAAATATATAACTTTTTGATAAAATTATGCAGAATTTGTATTATTAAATCACCCAGTGTTTAGCGTTTCTTTCAGCAATATTAAAGGTTAAAGAAAAATCAGCACATTATTGTGCAAATATACACTAAACTACTATATACACATTACTCCAATATTCATATGTATTTTCAACATCATTGAGCTAAAATTCCATAATTATTATGAATTAAAAATTAACACAATATCGTTCATGTAAATTCTGAGCACAATATAGGAATTTTCCACAAAGATTGCAGGTGTTTCGTACAGCATTGTGCAAAACTGTGCTACAAAATATGTAAGATTCTTCAAGCAAATTGTTCTAGGTAGTTCGTATTCGGTATGGAGAAATAAATAATATATATTGTTTGGAAAAAGATTACAATTTGCTTTACACAAACTAACGCAATCAATTTGCACAAATTGTTCCTGTCACCATTTTAGGCACAATTTGCTTTAATTTTCTCAACATTTGTGCACTTAATATACAAACATTTCTCTATGTGTGGTGTCTTCTATCACCCCTTAAAATTAATGTGTTCTATCTCCGGACACGCTGTATTATGAACCTGATATTCAAACCGCTATTGCAGACATAATAATTGAATTAGAGTGCGGGAGTAGAAAAACAATTATTAGAAAACGTTTTTTAGCGGGTTGAGCATCGTATAAATAAAAGTACTCGACACATATACGGTGTTCAACGTCTTTTTAAATATTGTTAAAGAAACTAATTTAATTTCTTGTTCCTCTGCAATTACTGAATAGAATAGAAGACGCTAATCCCTCGGCGAGCCAGAAACAAGACACCCCCACATTCACCTTTAAGATGCACTAACGCAAGAAACCGTGGAAAAAGAAGAAAATGTACTGAGAAAGGGGTAGAATACCCCTTTCTCTCGGAAAATATTTTGTGGGGAAGGCGTTTTATTTGGGCAACATTTTATTTATTAATTTTAAATATTGTTAAGAAATAATAACATATGAATTATAAAAAATAAAATGTTCCATATTTTAAGCCAAAAGAAAACATTATGTTAGCTCATTCAAACAAAAACAAAATACAAAACAGTAAAAAAGTACAATCGTTTTGCGATAGACATCGTATTTCAATTTTTGTTTTTAGTTATTAGTAATTACTTAATTATAAAAGTAGGAGAATAATAATAATTGTTACAACTCTTAACCTGGAAACCAGGCCCCATAATGTTCTAAGTTAATAAATGAAGAACGAGAATAGTATTCATACAATATTATTATTAGAGTTTATATTTCCACAAGAAACGTGTGAGGCCCTTTGCACGTCGGCACCCATTAGGCTTGCATAGATGCCTCAGTTAATTAATTCTTCACTAATATTCTTAATGCTAGTTAGGTTAATCCTTATGCATTTTCTGTTACATATTTATTAATAATAATTATTAAAATTGTTTGGCTAAAAAAGTAAAAACGAACAAACAAATAAAAAAAATTTTACTATTATTCCTGATCAGAAATTTCAAATCGTGTATTAGGATAACAGAAAAGGTTGACGGTCGTTTGCTGAAACCCTGGTAGCTATGCATTGATTTGTTGGTGACACCATTTAAAATCATATTTGAAATTAAACTTTGTTAAGTTAACGTTTATTTTAAGTTGTTTTATAACAATTTTTAATATTATTAATATTATATTATTAAAAATAGAACGTAAAATAAAATTTAACTCCATAGAAATTAATTTAAAATTGCTTTAAAATTTATAGTGACTGGGCTGCCATCTGGTAACCAGTAGCACTATTAATGATATTATTGCAGTTTTTCGTCGTCAATATGTACCATACGGGGTGTCACCAATAAATCAATGCATAGCTACCAGGGTTTCAGCAAACGACCCTCAAGCATTTCTGTTATCCTAATACACGATTTGAAATATCTGATGAGGAATAAAGTTGTTATAATAGTAAAATTTATTTGTAAATAAATTTGTAGTAAAGTTTATTTGTTTCTTTTATAAGAATTTTTACTTTTTTGTCCAAACAATTTTAATAATTATTTTTAATGAATATCAAAGAGAAAATGCATAAGTATTAACCTAACAACTAGCATTAAGAATATTAGAGAAGAATTAATTAACTATGCAAGCCTAATGGGTGCCGATGTGCAAACAGCCCCGCACGTTTCTTACCGAAATTGGATAATTTGGTCAAATTGGCTGGAATTATGATAGGTTGTAGCTTACATTATCCTGAAGGAAAGTCTCTCCTTCTACGAAGCTCTAAAATTAACAGTTTTGGAGTTACAGAGCACGGAAAGCAGGAAAAATTCATACTTCGGCATACACGTACACTGTTGTACAGCCTTGGTAACTTCATTTTTTGTGTATATTCTTTGTTTTTGTTTTGATTAACACAGATAATTATGTTGTCACATTCATGTGGATTTATACCAGGTGTCCCATTATATTTTGACCCTTTATGAACCTAGATAACTTTTAAACTAATTGAGATAATGAAATGCGATGTTCACTAGTCTTCTTAGTTTTTAAAGTTTTTTCTGAGTATTCGTTATTTTTTCTCGCTTCCGGTTTATCCGGAAATGACAGAGTATTTTGCGGGGATAGCTAATTTGACGTTTACAGTGATGTTTTCTTTAATTGCCGTAGTCTACTTTGTGAATCATTATATTTTTCGCAGTATTTCAATAACATGCAGTATTCACTTTAAGAGCTTATAAAACCATCACCCTATATAATAACCATGACGAGTATGGTACTTTTGGAAAGAGGGAACAATGGGCTTGCCAACTATGATACGGGGTGTTCCATTTGAAATTACAAAGTTGCCCTATCCCCAAAAATACGCTAGGTCATTTCCGATTAAACCGGCGGTGAACAAAAAAGACGGATACTCAGAAAAAAATCTTTAAACAATAAGAAGAATAATAAACATCGCATTTCATTATCTCAATTAGTTGAAACGTTATATAGGTTTATAAAGGGTCAAAATATAATGGGGCACCCGGTACCGGGGCCGTTTCATTCTCCATCTACACCATACCCAATAATCAACAATAGGTATTTTTCATTTTCTAATTTCAAATAAATCGGCCGTTTTCAGAGCCAAATGATGTGCCAAATTCACTCACGCAACCTAGTCGCGGTTAATCAAAATAAAAAATGACCGAGAATGAATTACCGAGGCTGTAAGTGTTAAAAATCCATAAACCGAAGTATGAATTTTCCCTGCCTTTCGTGCTCAGTAACTCCAAAACTGTTAATTTTAGAGCTTCTTGACACCGGATACTTTTGATCAATATAAACTACAACATATCACAATTTGACCGGGATCCAATTTCCGCAAAAAAACGTGCTCCTTTCTTAATCTTCAGAATGTACGTTGATATCGAAGTTTTTGTTAAACAAACTCATACGAGGGCGGCCTGAATAGTGAAGTAAGTAATACAGAAATGACATCACAATGAACACATGAGTGACATTGATCAGAATGAAATTTTCCATAAAGTTCTGCAATTAGGAAGCAAATCAAATGGTACACACTACATTTCCTTAGCATGGTGCCAAGTGGGGTAAAAACCGCCCCTAACTTTTAAAATCGGTATTTGGGTATGAAGTCGGTCAGGAATCAGAATGAAATTTTCCATAAAGTTCTGCAATTAGGATACAAATCAAACTTTACACACTACATTTCCTTAGCATGGGGCTAAGGAGGGTAAAAACCGCCCATAACTTTTAAAATCGGTATTTGGGGATGAAGTCCGTCAGGAATAAGAATGAAATTATCCATAAAGTTCTGCAATCAGGATACGAATCAAATGGTACACACTACATTTCCTTAGCATGGTGGTAAGGGGGGTAAAAACCGCCCCTAACTTATAAAATCTGTATTGGGGTATGAAGTCGGTCAGGAATCAGAATGAAATTTTCCATAAAGTTCTGCAATTAGGATACGAATCAAATGGTACACACTACATTTCCTTAGCATGGGGCTAAGGGGGGTAAAAACCGCCCCTAACTTTTAAAATCTGTGTTTGGGTATGAAGTCGGTCAGGAATCAGAATGAAATTATCCATAAAGTTCTGCAATTAGGATACCAATCAAATGGTACAAACTACCTTTCCTTAGCATGGGGCTAAATCGGGTAAAAACCGCCCCTAACTCTTAAAATCGGTATTTGGGGATGAAGTCCGTCAGGAATCAGAATGAAATTTTCCATAAAGTTCTGCAATGAGGAAACAAATCAAATGGTACACACTACATTTCCTTAGCATGGGGCTAAGGGGGGTAAAAACCGCCCCTAACTTTTAAAATCGGTATTTGGGTATGAAGTCGGTCAGGAATCAGAATGAAATTTTCCATAAAGTTCTGCAATTAGGATACAAATCAAATGGAATACATTACATTTCCTTAGCAAGGGGCCAAGGGGGGTAAAAACCGCCCCTAACTTTTAAAATCGGTATTTGGGGATGAAGTCCGTCAGGAATCAGAATGAAATTACCCACAAAGTTCTGCAAATAGGATACAAATCAAATGGTACACACTACATTTCCTTAGCATGGGGCTAAGGGGGGTAAAAACCGCCCCTAACTTTTAAAATCGATGTTTGGGAATGAAGTCCGCCAGGAATCAGAATGAAATTTTCCATAAAGTTCTGCAATTAGGATACAAATCAAATGGTATACACTACATTTCCTTAGCATGGGGCTAAATGGGGTGAAAACCGCCCCTAACTTTTAAAATAGGTACTAGGGAATGAAGTGCGTCAGGAATCAGAATGAAATTTTCCATAAAGTTCTGCAATTAGGATACAAATCAAACGGTACACACTACATTTCCTTAGCAAGGGGCTAAGGGGGGTAAAAACCGCCCCTAACTTTTAAAATCGGTATTTGGGAATGATGTCCGTCAGGAATCAGAATGAAATTTTCCATAAAGTTCTGCAATTAGGATACGAATCAAATGGTACACACTACATTTCCTTAGCATGTTGGAAAGGGGGGTAAAAACCGCCCCTAACTTTTAAAATCGGTATTTGTGTATGACGTCGGTCAGGAATCAGAATGAAATTTTCCATAGAGTTCTGCAATTAATATACGAATCAAATGGTACACACTACATTTCCTTAGCATGGGGCTAAGGGGGGTAAAAACCGCCCCTAACGTTTAAAATCGGTGTTTGGGTATGAAGTCCGTCAGGAATCAGAATGAAATTTTCCATAAAGTTCTGCAATTAGGATACAAATCAAACGGTACACACTACATTTCCTTAGCAAGGGGCTAAGGGGGGTAAAAACCGCCCCTAACTTTTAAAATCGGTATTTGGGAATGATGTCCGTCAGGAATCAGAATGAAATTTTCCATAAAGTTCTGCAATTAGGATACGAATCAAATGGTACACACTACATTTCCTTAGCATGTTGGAAAGGGGGGTAAAAACCGCCCCTAACTTTTAAAATCGGTATTTGTGTATGAAGTCGGTCAGGAATCAGAATGAAATTTTCCATAAAGTTCTGCAATTAATATACGAATCAAATGGTACACACTACATTTCCTTAGCATGGGGCTAAGGGGGGTAAAAACCGCCCCTAACGTTTAAAATCGGTGTTTGGGTATGAAGTCGGTCAGGAATCAGAATGAAATTTTCCATAAAGTTCTGCAATTAGGATACAAATCAAATGGTACACACTATATTTCCTTAGCATGGGTCTAAGGGGGGTAAAAAGCGCCCCGAACTTTTAAAATCGTTTTTTGGGGATGAAGTCCGTCAGGAATCAGAATGAAATTATCCACAAAGTTCTGCAATTAGGTTACAAATCAAATGGTATACATTATATATCCTTAGCATGGGGCCAAGGGGGGGTAAAAACCGCCCTTAACTTTTAAAATCGGTGTTTGGGAATGAAGTCCGGCAGGAATCAGAATGAAATTTTCCATAAAGTTCTGCAATTAGACTACAAATCAAATGGTATACATTACATTTTGTTAGCTTGGGGCTAAGGGGATTACCCCACTTAGCCCCATGCTAAGGAAATGTAGTGTGTACCATTTTATTTGTATCCTAATTGCAGAATTTTATGGAAAATTTCGTTCTGATTCCTGACGGACTTCATTCCCGAATACCGATTTTAAAAGTTAGGGGCGGTTTTTACCCCACTTAGCCCCATGCTAAGGAAATGCAGTGTGTACCATTTGATTTGTATTCTAATTGCAAAGCTGTATTGAAACTTTCATTATGATTCCTGACCCACTTCATCTCCAAATACCGATTTTAAGAGTTAGGGACGGTTTTTACCCCCCTTAGCTCCATGCTAAGGATATGTAATGTATTCCATTTGATTTGTTTCCTAAATGCAGAACTTTTCACACTTTCAGAACAGAAAATTTCAATCTAATTCCTGACGTACCTCATTCCCAAATACCGATTTTAAAAGTTTGGGGGCGGTTTTTACCCCCCTTATCCCCTTGCTAAGGAAATGTGATATATACCATTTTCTTTGAATCCTAATTGCAGAACTTATTGGAAAATTTCATTCTGATTCCAGACGGACTTCATTCCCGAATACCGATTTTAAAAGTTAGGGGCGTTTTTTACCCCATTTATCACCTTGCTAAGGAAATGTAGTGTGTACCGTTTGATTCGTATCCTACTTGCATAACTTTATGGAAAGTTTCATTCTGATTCCAGACGGACTTCATTCCCAAATACCGATTTTAATAGTTAGGGGCGGTTTTTACCCCCCTTATCACCATTCTAAAAAATGTGATGTATACCATTTGATTTGTATCCTAATTGCAGAACTTTGTGGAAGATTTCATTTTGATTCCTGACGGACTTCATTCCTGAATACCCATTTTATAAGTTAGGGGCGGTTTTTATGCCCCTTATCCCCATGCTAAAGAAATGTAGTGTGCAGCATTTGATTTGTTTCCTAATTGCAGAACTTTATGAAAATTTCATTCTGATCCCTGACCGACTTCATACCCAAATACCGAATTTAAAAGTTTGGGGCGATTTTTACCCCCTTTAGCCCCATGCTAAGGAAATGTAGTGTGTACCATTTGATTCGTATCCTATTTGCAGAACTTTGTGGATAATTTCATTTTGATTCCTGACGGACTTCATCCCCAAATACCGATTTTAAAAGTTACGGGTGGTTTTTACCACCCTTTGCCCCATGCTAAGGAAATGTAGTGTGTACCATTTGATTCGTATCCTAATTGCAGAATTTTATGGAAAATTTCATTCTCATTCCTGACCGACTTCATACCCAAACACCGATTTTAAAAGTTAGGGGCGGTTTTACCCCCCTTAGCCCCATGCTAAGGAAATGTAGTGTGTACCATTTGATTCGTATCCTAATTGCAGAACTTTATGGAAAATTTCATTCTGATTCCTGACGGACTTCATCCCCAAACACCGATTTTAAAAGTAACGGCGGTTTTTACACCCCTTGGCCCCATGCTAAGGAAATGTAATGTATACCATTTGATTTGTATCCTAATTGCAGAACTTTGTGGATAATTCCATTCTGACTCCTGAGGACTTCATCCACAAATACCGATTTTAAAAGTTACGGGCGGTTTTTACCCCCCTTAGACCCATGCTAAGGAAATGTAGTGTGTACCATTTGATTCGTATCCTAATTGGAGAACTTTATGGAAAATTTCATTCTGATTCCTGACCGACTTCATACCCAAATACCGATTTTAAGAGTTAGGGGCGGTTTTTACCCCCCTTAGCCCCATGCTAAGGAAATGTAGTGTGTACCATTTGATTCGTATCCTAATTGCAGAACTTTATGGAAAATTTCATTCTGATTCCTGACGGACTTCATTCCCAAACACCGCTTTTAAAAGTTAGGGGCGGTTTTTACCCCCCTTGGCAACATGCTAAGGAAATGTAATTCTGATTCCTGACGGACTTCATTCCCAAGCACCGATTTTAAAAGTTAGGGGCGGATTTTACCCCCCTTGGCCCCATGCTAAGGAAATTTAATGTATACCATTTGATTTGTATCCTAATTGCAGAACTTTGTGGATAATTTCATTCTGATTCCTGACGGACTTCATCCCCAAATACCGATTTTAAAAGTTAGGGGCGGTTTTTACCCCCCTTAGCCCCATGCTAAGGTATAATGTATATCATTTGATTTGTATCCTAATTGCAGAACTTCGTGAATAGTTTCATTCTGATTCCTGACGGACTTCATCCCCAAATACCGATTTTAAAAGTTACGGGCGGTCTTTACCCCCGTTGGCCCCATGCTAAGGAAATGTAGTGTGTACCATTTGATTTGTTTCCCAATTGCGGAACTTTATGGAAAATTTCATTCTGATTCCTGACGGACTTCATTCCCAAACACCGATTTTAAAAGTTAAGGGTGGTTTTTACCCCCCTTGGCCCCATGCTAAGGAAATGCAATATATACCATTTGATTTGTATCCTAATTGCAGAACTTTGTGGATAATTTCATTCTGATTCCTGACGGACTTCATCCCCAAATACAGATTTTAAAAGTTAGGGGCGGTTTTTACCCCCCTTAGCCCAATGCTAAGGAAATGTAGTGTGTACCATTTGATTCGTATCCTAATTGCAGAACTTTATGGAAAATCTCATTCTGATTCCTGACGGACTTCATTCCCAAACACCGATTTAAAAGTTAAGGGTGGTTTTTACCCCCCTTGGCCCCATGCTAAGGAAATGCAATATATACCATTTGATTTGTATCCTAATTGCAGAACTTTGTGGATAATTTCATTCTGATTCCGGACGGACTTCATCCCCAAATACAGATTTTAAAAGTTAGGGGCGGTTTTTACCCCCCTTAGCCCCATGCTAAGGAAATGTAGTGTGTACCATTTGATTCGTATCCTAATTGCAGAACTTTATGGAAAATCTCATTCTGATTCCTGACGGACTTCATTCCCAAACACCGATTTTAAAAGTTAGGGGCGGTTTTTACCCCCCTTGGCCCCATGCTAAGGAAATGTAATGTATACCATTTGATTTGTATCCTAATTGCAGAACTTTGTGGATAATTTCATTCTGATTCCTGACTGACTTCATCCCCAAATGCCGATTTTACAAGTTAGGGGCGTTTTTTACCCCCCTTAGTCCCTTGCTAAGGAAATGTAGTGTGTACCATTTGATTTGTATCCTAATTGCAGAACTTTATGGAAAAATTCATTCTGATTCCTGACCGACTTCATACCTAAATACAGATTTTAAAAGTTAGGGGCGGTTTTTATCCCCCTTAGCCCCATGCTAAGGTAATGTAGTGCGTACCATTTGATTCGTATCCTAATTGCAGAACTTTATGGAAAATTTCATTCTGATTCCTGACGGACTTCATCCCCAAATACCGATTTCAAAAGTTAGGGGTGGAATTTACCCCCCTTAGCCACATGCTAAGGAAATGTGGTATGTGTACCATTTGATTTGTATCCTAATTGCAGAACTTTATGGAAAATTTCATTCTGATTCCTGACCGACTTCATACCCAAATACCGATTTTAAAAGTTTGGGGCGATTTTTACCCCCCTTGGCCCCATGCTAAGGAAATGTAGTGTGTACCATTTTATTTGTTTCCTAATTGCAGAACTTTATGGAAAATCTCATTCTGATTCCTGACGGACTTCATTCCCAAACACCGATTTTAAAAGTTAGGGGCGGTTTTTACCCCCCTTGGCCCCATGCTAAGGAAATGTAATGTATACCATTTGATTTGTATCCTAATTGCAGAACTTTGTGGATAATGTCATTCTGATTCCTGACTGACTTCATCCCCAAACACCGATTTTACAAGTTAGGGGCGGTTTTTACCCCCCTTAGTCCCTTGCTAAGGAAATGTAGTGTGTACCATTTGATTTGTATCCTAATTGCAGAACTTTATGGAAAATTTCATTCTGATTCCTGACCGACTTCATACCCAAATACCGATTTTAAAAGTTAGGGGCGGTTTTTACCCCCCTTAGCCCCTTGCTAAGGAAATGTAGTGTGTACCATTTGATTTGTATCCTAATTGCAGAACTTTATGGATAATTTCATTCTGATTCCTGACGGACTTCATCCCCAAATACCGATTTCAAAAGTTAGGGGTGGTTTTTACCCCCCTTAGCCCCATGCTAAGGAAATGTAGTGTGTACCATTTGATTCGTATCCTAATTGCAGAACTTTGTGGATAATTTCATTCTGATTCCTGACCGACTTCATACCCAAATATCGATTTTAAAAGTTAGGGGCGGTTTTTACCCCCCTTAGCCCTATGCTAAGGAAATGTAGTGTATACCATTTGATTTGTATCCTAATTGCAGAACTTTTTAGAAAATCTCATTCTGATTCCTGACCGACTACATCCCCAAATACCGTTTTTAAGAGTTAGGGGCTATTTTTACCTCCCTTAGCCCCATGCTAAGGAAATGTAGTTTATACCATTGGATTTGTATCCTAATTTCAGAACTTTAGGGATAATTTGGTTCTGATTCCTATGAAAATATTTTATGTGCACGTCTATGGATGTTCGGGTATTTCCGGAAATTTTACCGGCCAACTTTACAGGCTAACTTCACACTGGTCATATACCTAACGGTTGCATCAAAAATCAGCAAGTTTTGCTGGCCGGTAGCCCAGAAGAGATTCAATTATACAGTATTATACTTTGTAAATAAAAATAACAGTAATTTTACATTAAATAGATAGATAAGATACATATGTTTCAGAATTGAATAGAGTTATGTAGTAATAGGGTGGTCTGTTTAACATCTCTGACCTTTTATCTAGCCCTCGGCATAGATTTGGTAACACGTGCAAAGCATACATTACCAACCCTAAAACTGTTGGATATTAACAATGTAACCTCTTGTATCTTGTTTCATAATATCAGAAATTAATCGGTAAATTATTAGTAAAGTTACCATCTACTCCAATTTCCAATTTCACATAAACAGCAATATGCTCCTTATTGTTATGAAGTTAAATTCAAATATGAGGATAGGTAGACTACTGCTATTATTAGTATGTTTTTTACGTTTCCTGTTTTTCTTTATTTTGTATTTCAATGTTATGATGTTTATTGGAATAGAAAAGTCTCAGCTTGGTATATCAATCCGAATATAAAAGAATCACACAAAAAGGGTATCTCTTAACCCTGTTTAGGGATATGTCAAACACAGGATGCATGTAGAATTCTAGATTTCAGTATCTTAAAAAGAAAAATAGGTTACAGGGCTTTTGTGAAAAATCCTTATTCGATACATTTATTTCATTTGACGTGAACGTGACTTGTTTGCACGACATGCAAATGTATAATTTATATAAATAAAAGCGAAATGAATAATCGAGTGGTTTCTGTCTGCCAAGTAAAAAATGCATTAAAATTACAAACATTTCAATCTGTAGGACTTCAGTCTTTTATGGATTTATACTTAATACATAATAAGCAACTGCTTAAAAACTCTGAAAGCATCACGCTTTGTCTCCTCATAATAAGAACATCATGTTAGCAACGTCAAATAAATTGCAAAAAATTTAAAGGAAATATGTGTAGCTGTAAAAAACTCATTTTAAACCTCAATTTTCCAGGATGCTTCAAGTTTTTCCGTTTCTGTCGTTACACATTTTACGTCAGTATGATAAGTGTTCTAGGTTTAATCCAGCGGAAACAATTTTCACTAAAGATGATGTTAAGGGATTCTGGAACTCTTTTATCGTTTTAGATGACAACAAAATTCGAGGTGGATGACAGAAGATAGTGCTGCTTTTAGAGAGCGCTTCATACTTAAATGGAAAACTCCATATATATAGTATATATAAAATAAGACTAGAAAATTTTGATATAAAATTTTAGTGAATTCTCATTGGACATTGGGCATATAAATCTAGTTTATTGAGCACAGTCTAAATTACAGCAAAACACGTTCTGTTGCGGGCTACGTGTTTAAAGCAACACGTCTTATAACACAATTTCCAAGCTGTAGAAGAATAAAAAATAAAAAACATTTTATTTAGCGAATTTATGTCAAAAGGGTCGATGCGCGACCAAATAGCTCCCAGGAAATATACTTTGTTTTGTAACCCTACTTTGGGAATTTCATAGCTGATTTTTGAATTATTAAACATAAAAGTCTTATTTTCGCTTTTGTTTGTATATAATCAAGTAAATATCTCCGCAACAAATTTTTATATTATTCAGTTCAGCAACTCTAGGGTCAACTCGTTATGATATCATCTACTATCCATTTTTCTTCTAGAACCCTTTGAGTTTGAAAGCGTATTGCTCGTAAACTACTGTACCAAATTAAAGATTTTACTAGGGAGCAAATAGTAAATTTATTCCTACATATAACTGTAAAATATTATATTTCTAAGTACCATACTTTTGTTTTTATCGGACGATATGTAATAAAAGGTACCCATTTTTAGGCATAATTTCATGAAAAGTAAGTTAAATAATTTTTTTCTCAGAAAGTATATGTCATATATCTATGAGATTTTTGTAGAGGTTAGAAAAAAACCTTGCGGTTTTAATTTTTAGACCAAATAGCGTTTTATGTAGGATTTAAATATATGAAAAACTAGCGAACTATGTTTTCTTGTTTCTTAATAGATGATACTCCTGTATATGAGGCATTATTTTGCAAATCGAACACGTAATATGGGGTCACATTTTTTATTTGTTTCAAAAAATGTTTACGCATTTCCTATACAAAATAAGCCGACACGTATTTCGGTATTTTTTCCCCGTGAATATTTTCGAAAATACAGAGGGGGGAATTTTATACAACTCGTCGATTATACCCTTTTTCAAATCGCGATAACTCCACTTCTGTTCATTGTATCGAGTAAAGTAATTGTATCGAGTAAAATAAAGAAAAGCAAACCCATCATGCCAGCTAGCAATATCAAAACACGTTCAAACTCCATAAAAGAAAAATAATGTTTCTGATCAATTTAAAACTGTTTATATATCTTTCTAAATAGCATCATTTAATATAGATATTTCAATATGGATCCATTCATTCAGGAATATGAAACAGAATCTAAAAAATCCCGAATAGTTGAATCAATGGATGACTTTAACATTTCAATTAAAAACCTAAAAAATTCTTTCAAAATTTTACATCTGAATATAAGAAGTTGCCAGAAAAATTATGATAATTTTGTGTTGTTTATATCTGAATGTTTAGAAAAATTTGAGGTAATAATCTTAACAGAAACTTTTCAACAAAATGATGTAAACCTATTTAATATTAAAGGGTATACGTTAATCTACAATTCAGGAAACTTGAACAGAAATGACGGTGTAATGGTATATATAAAAGATAATTTTCAGCATAAATTTAAAATAGTTCAAATGGGAATAACAAAATTAATTGAGCTCAAAATTCTAATTAACAAAAAGAATGTCACTATAACTGCCATATACAGATCGCCAAGTACTTGCCCAATAACGTTTAATAGTGGACTGCTAAAATACTTACGTGGTATAAATAAATCAGATATTCATGTCTTTGTAGGTGATATCAACATAAACATTTTAGAGGACGAAGAATTTGCAGAAGAGTATAAAAATGTAATGAACACCTATGGATTTACATCTTATATTAACGAATACACGCGCCCGGCTAGTAAAACATGTCTTGATCACTTTTTTGTAAATTGTCCAACAGATATAGCGAACCATATACAAACATTTATATTTAGAAACTATGACATTACCGATCACTCCCCAATCGCATTAAGTATTAATAATTTCAATAATTTAAGAAATAATAAAGAACAATTTAATGTCAACAAAAAATATATTAATTACAAAACACTTATATCTGATCTACAAAAATCAGGTAGAAAATTGGGTAGAAATATATACTGAAACAAATGTTGACAAAATGACTGAATATTTTATTCAAAAACTCCAAACATACATAAACTTAAATACTAACAGTATAAACATGACACAAAAACCAAGATGTATAAAACCGTGGATAACCCCTTCATTAATTAAATCTATAAATGAAAAAAATGCTCTCTATAGGTATCTAAAAATGTATCCTAACAATTTCAATTTACAAAACAGGTACAAAATATATAAAAATAAATTAACTAAACTCATTCAAATATCAAAGAAAAATTACGTTCAAAAATTAGTAGCTAAGAATAGGAGCAACACCAAAGGTCTCTGGGAATCTGTAAACATCATATGCAATAAATCTAATCCTAAAACAGATATAAACTGTATTACTAATCAAAATGGCGAAAAAACAAGCAATAACTTAGAGATATCCAATGAATTTGTTGATTATTACACTGATTTAGGAAAACATTTTGCGGAAATTATTCCCGAACCAGATAACTTTCAAGAAAATATACCAGCAATAGAAAATACAATGTATATGTTCCCAACAAACGAAAATGAAATAAAAACAGTAATTACAACTTTAAAAAATAAAAAGTCACCCGGATATGACGGCATAAGATCTGAAACTTTAAAAGAAATATCGAACCAATTTACAAACCCTTTAAATTTTATAATAAACAGTTGTTTCAGAGTAGGTACTTTCCCGAAAGCGTTAAAAATTGGAACTATAAAACCTTTACACAAAACTGGTGATGACACAGTTTGTGGAAATTATCGACCCATTACATTATTATCAAATATTAGCAAAATCTTTGAAAAATTAATAAAAAACAGACTTGTTAGATTTTTCCAAAAATATAACGTACTATCTGAGAATCAATATGGTTTTCGAGAGAGTTATTCTACTGAAGATGCAATATGTGCTCTTACCTCAAATATATATAAAACTATGGATGATTCTATACCAGCACTTTGTATCTTCGTAGACCTCTCGAAAGCCTTTGATACCGTTTCTCACGCTAAATTACTTAACAAACTAGAAAAATACGGTATTAGAGGTATATCACATAAACTTGTCGAAAGTTATCTGATAAATAGGGAACAACAAGTAAGTATCAATGGTGAGATTAGTAAAACAAGAATTATAACTTACGGCGTCCCGCAAGGAACAGTCTTAGGACCGATTCTGTTTAACATATATATAAATGACCTTTTGAAAATGACTACTCGTGGTAAAATAATCAGTTTTGCGGATGACACCGCAATATTTTACAAAGCAAGTTCATGGGATAGCCTAAAGAAAGAAGCGGAATCTGATTTTAAAGGAATTCACAAATGGTTTCAACACAATAAACTTACCTTAAATGTGGATAAAACCAGTGGCGGATTTAGGCACAAGCGCTTGAAGCGGCCGCTTCAGGCCCCGCAAGTCAGGGGGCCCCGCCGGGGCCTCGTGCCAAGGACCGCACTGGACACGCGATAAATAACAATTATTGGCGTGGAATTCACTTTCTCGCGAAAAGTGAAACAAAAACGGATTTCATTCATATCGGTTGACACATTATAGTTTTCTACGAAAAGGCAAGCATAAGTAAAATATTGTAACGAAGTATACTGTTTCACATCAGACTTGCGAGGAATGTATTATCTCTGTCGCTCCGAACACTTGCTTTCTCGCACAATCAGCATCAGCGCGGTCATCAGACTACTATGATGACTATAATTTCTTGAATTAATGGTTTCTGATAAGACGTTCGGTGAAGGGGAATTTTACAACGCTTTTCAACGGGTAAAATTCCTGAATGACTTTTGTCAATTGTTTTTGGTATAGTAAAAGTAGAAAAGTTCCATTGTAAAATAACTGATTGTAAAATAAATGTATTTATGTCCGATTGCATTATAAAGTACTGTTTATTGTATTGTATTGCGCCAGTAAACTGGCTTATTATTGTACTCGTAAAATAAAGTGGTAGTAGTAAAATAAAGTATATAGTAGTAAAATTAAGTATGACAACTGTATATTACATGTCAAATTTTCTTCTGTCAAGAATAGATGTCAAATTTATAAACTGATTTTTTTTGATAATTAGCCAATTTTAGGAATTGAACATAAAGCTTTGTATGCAACTCTTACATAATCGGACCTTATAGACGCGCCCTTTTTATAGGCCTTGCTCGCTTCGCTCGCTCGGCCATAAACTAAGCTTGTCTATAAAGTCCTACATTATGTACTTGTTACATAAATAGCTATTATGTCCTATTGCATTATAAAGTACTGTTTATTGTATTGTTTTGCGGCAGTAAACTGGCTTATTATTGTACTCGTAAAATAAAGTGGTAGTTGTAAAATAAAGTGTAGTATATTCAGTTTTCCAATGGCAACTGTATATTACATGTCAAGTTTTCTTCTGTCAAGAATAGATGTCAAATGTATAAACTGATTTTTTTTTAATAATAAGCCAATTTTAGGAGTCGGACATAAAGCTTTGTATGCAACTCTTACATAATCGAACTTTATAGACTCGCCCTTTTTATAGGCCTCGCTCGCTTCGCTCGCTCGGCCATAAACTGAACTCATCTATAAAGTTCTACATTATGTACTTGTTACATAAATAGCTATTATTTAATATTTATTAGTGCGTATAATGTTAATTAACGAATAATAAATCAGTTATACCAAAAACCTAAAATTATACGATTAAGTACTATGCCGGCAGAAAAAATTCACTCGATTTTCTTCATTTTGTAAACGGTCTTACATCCAGTGGCAAGTTTTACTTATGTCAAATTGTTATTTTTCTTTTAATGACATATGTCATAAAGTACAATTTAATAAAATACGTAGTTTCTAAATCAAAATGATGTGTCTTGATATAAATTCTTTTTTATATTAATAATAAAATCAGCCAATATTATTTTATTTCTATTGAAATAGTTATTTTTGACGCGCCTATGATATTGTGTCATGCCATGAAAAGTCTTTGTTACTCCTCTAAAATTTAAGAAAAATCAGCCTACTTGATAAAAATCGTGCGAGATTTTCCTGCCAGAACAGTACATATGTCGCAGGAAGATAGTCAAATTCGGAAAACTAACTATCTACCTAGTCATTTACTAAGTGACGGGGCAGATAGTAAACCGAACATAAATCTATACGATTTTGTTATATGCCTAGGTATTTACTAAATTAAACTAAATTTACTAAATTAGAACAGGCAGTTAGTAAATGGCTTAATGTGCTGTCGGCAAATTAGGTAATAACATGCACATTTCTTCGTAGAACATTTTTTTAGATGAACACTTGGAAAATCTTTACCCTTGCCTAACGAATGTTCTGCAAAAAAATGTGGATGTTATTACCTCATTTGCCCACAGCAAATGAAGTCATTTACTAACTGCCTGTTCTAAACGACATTTAGTAACCTTCATTCAATGAACCCTCTTCATGCCTAGGCATGAAGCAAAATCGTATAGATTTATTCTCGTTTTACTGTCTGTCCCGTCACTTAGTAAATGACTAGGCAGATAATTATTTGCCGGATTTGACCACAGATTAAACTTTACAGATGCGAAGCTCGCCTGGTCCCGCCAATCCAAATTTATATAAGCATGCGTGAATCCACCATTGTTTTAGTAGTATTTTAATCAACCTCACTTCTCTGCTTGTTTATATTTTGCGCGTGTGTTTTTGTTGCGTTCAGATATTTTGAATTATTTTGTTAGTACTTTATATATTTTTGCATTAATATTTGATTTGACATTGATATTATGGACATAATGTTACCTTTCTGCACTTACCGATTGATTTGTACAATACAGTATCCATATAAGTATAATTTATTATAATGTTAATAAAAAGTTTTCGATTTTGGTAAATTGTTTATTTTTTTATAGTTTATTATTTTTTGTTTTATAGACCTTAATTTATGTTGATCCTTGGGGGCCCCAAAAATTTGTAGCGCTTCAGGCCCCTCAAGTGTTAAATCCGCCACTGGATAAAACAAAATATTTATCTTTTACTTCTTACATAAATAATCTTCCAGATCTTGGTCCTTTAAAAATAGATGAAAAAACACATATTCCAGAAACGAGCTCTATGAAATACCTTGGAATTATCATAGATCGACATCTTAGATGGAACCTACAAATTAAACATTTAGTAACCAAACTAAGAGGATTTCTTTCTAGATTTAAATATTTAAAGGAATTTTTAAATATCCCGCAATTGCGAATACTTTATCACGCATTCATACATACGCAACTTTCTTATGGAATTTTAGGATGGGGAGGAGTACGTGACAGTTATCTATATTCCTTAAATATTATGCAAAAATGGCTAATAAGGATAATATATGGCAAAAACCTAAGATATCCCAGTGAACTATTATTTAGAGATAGCAAGTTTCTGTGTATTCGTAAAATATTTTGTTATAAAATCTTAATAAATATTTATCTAAATAAAATTAAAGTAGATAAACTAACGCATATACACAACACAAGGATTAAAGAACACAACTATGCTATCTTACCTAAACATAATAAAATCATTTTTCAGCGTTGCATCAGTTATTTGGGACCTAAATTATTCAATCATATTCCTGAAAACCTGAAAAAAATAAAAAACTTTAAAAGGTATAATTACACATATAAACTAAAAGAGTGGATCGCTTCTAAAAGCACAGGATTTTTTGCTAATATAATCAATAATCAATAATGAAACATTCCAATATACATAAAAAAAATCTACTTACTTTAAACGTTTTCAAGGCTTTGTCATTTCACTATTCTCGTAATTAACCCGGACTAGTCAATTACAGAAACTATCTAGACTAGATAGATGTTATTACATACATACATAAATGTTCTTTAATATAAATGTAGTCTCGTTTTTTATTTTGTAAATTCTGTTAGTATTTGTATTGTTATATTAATTGCTTGTAATTTATAGGTACTAATATTAATACTAAGTAATATTCATACTAATATATCACGTACAAGCAACGCCTACTTGTAGGAATAGCTTCAGTGAGTCTTCCTGTTTATTTAGTAAATCTTTTCTTTACAATGTATACGCTTTTTGAACGAAATAAACATTATTATTATTATTATTATTATTATTAAGTATGTAGCTAATTTTCAAGGAAATGGAAAGATATTTATTGTTGTTAACCTGCGCTTGTTATAAACAATTAAAATATTGTTTTTCATATTTAGAGTCAAATTCTTGAGTTTAAAAATTTGAAAAAAATACCATCGTATTCCTCGTCTCATTTAAATAATATAAAAAAATATTTTTTTAGATGGTCAACCGATTTCATCTATATGGAAATAATTACTTCGTACGCAGTAAGTGAATTGCGGCGTGGCGGCCACTTGGGCCGCTCGCTCGTACTGTATCTGTCAGTGAGTGTTATAAGTAAATGATGTTTGGATAATAAAAATATTAGCATTATTAATTTATTCTCAATTTATTTATTTACTTATTGACAGCTTCAGTTAATCTACATTTATTTCCGTACTTTCAGTTTCATTTAGTAATCGTGTTATTTTCGTAATAATTCCTGTTCTTCATTGTGTAATATTTAATTATTATTATTAATTTCATTATTTGCAGAACATAATATACAATACTGAAATTTACTGTTCGGGCACTCTAAACAAATAAAATATCATTGACGGACTGTAACGCAACTATAATAAAAGTTTCATTATTAATTTAATTACAAATACGGTAAAGTCAATTTCATTACTTCTAAACCAAGAAAAACTTTTCTCCTGGATTATCCAAATATAAGCAGAAAATTTGGCCAGGTTTGTGCAGGAACATATTTTTTATATATTTTATAAATTTAGTACTGACCCACTTTATATTTTCTACACAAAATATTGATATAATACCCCCATGCACATTATAATTTTTTATCTCTTTCTTTGAGATGAACAATATTTGAAAATTAGCCCCGCACCCCTAAAAATCCTAGCTCCGGGCCTGATCACACACAATCGAAACGAATGCCAAATTGCCAGAATTGGATTGTGCTAATACAAAATATCATATTTGTATTGTCAATTATTTTCATATTGTTTACCACTACATAAATTTAACTTTGAACTATGTATATTGGAAATTAGTTGAAACTGTGCCTACATTGCTCATATCCAACTTACATCTAGATGTTTCTGTGATTGTTCATTTGAAAGAGCTTTAAAAATGGTAGTCACATGAGGGAGGGACTTAGAAATCTGCTACAACTTTCGGTATTCCATCCATCTCCCGATCCGGAAGTGATAGATCTCTCGAGTGGCTCTTCGTTTTGAAGCTCTCAAAGAGACAGTATGTTTTCGAACTATGGATCAGACAAGTGTTGAGATGTGATTGTGGTGTTCATGAAGCACTTATTATGTTGTTCCTTGGTTTTGCTCACGTTCTTAAATTTTATTTCTTTCTTTCTAGTAAGAATTACAGAACGTCCTAACAAGTGATTCCTGTATCATTACGTATCGTTTCGTTAGATTGAGTTTTGCGATGTCCCCATCATTACATACATATCCATCAGAGAGGCATTGAATGATGGGGATATTGCCATAGCAACAAGAATCAACAAAAAGAATTAATAAATATTTCATACAAGATAGACGTCTTTTATTACCTTCTAAAAGATATAACTTATAAGATTGTGTACAAGACCCATATAAACAGTCTTATCACAACACTGGTCGGGGTCACCAGTGTTGTGATAAGACTGGTGACTGCTTACGGACGATGTGGTACTTACGATCGACAAAGAGCATGAAAGTCGGTGAAGTGTCCACGGTTGGCAGTGTCTCCACTGTTGGCAAAGTGTCCACGGTTGGCAAAGGATGCACAGTTGGCAAAGCGTTCACCGCTTGCGGTTGACGAAGTGTCCACGGTCTACAAAGAATCCATAACGGCTAGTCGGTGTAGTGTCCACAGTCGGCGAAGTGCCAGCGTTGTCATTGTGTTCGGTCAGCGAAGTATGCAGCCACCAACAAATGCGATTATTAGTAAAAAGTTTCACAAAATTTTAATCTATCTGACAATTGTTTCGACAGTCAAGCTGTCATTATCAAAGGAAGTTATGTATGATTGTCAGAGCCATTTTTCGTTGGAGTAAAATTTGACTCGACTGAACTTACCAACGAATACTTTGTATTCGTTTCTCAACTTCTCTCTTTTTAGAAGTTTCTCAACTTCTCCACATCTGCTTTTGAAAAATAATGCACCTGTTGCTTTTTACCTCTTCTTTTAGTGTTTTCTAGTGCAGTGAGTTAAGCAAATACCGACACTGTGATTCCTATAGAAGTGCTATTATACCTAAAGCATCGCTACTTTATGAAACTGTACAGATAATCCAAGTTTTGTTTAACGTGGCCCACTTGCGTTGGCTTATGACCACGGTCCCCTTAGGGACTACGCTTTGAGTTACGCTCAATTAGCACGTCAGTTACATTTGTAAGAGTTACCAGTAAGAACTGGAGCGAAGTTGTCTATCCGTCGTCTACTAGCTCTCCAGGCTAGTGCCGGAGCTATCTACTTGCTCACGTCTGCGAGGTAATATCATCACCCTTAGTCCAGTCACAGTATATATAACATACAGCAATGTGACTGTCGCAAATAATTTCTATCCATCACATTACATGCTGGCGCGAGTCCGCAGTATGCAGACAGCAGTTCAAACATGCAACAGAACGTATCGAACTTACCAGAGCCGGATAAACCCACAATCGTGCAGTATTAGTGCCAGTAAACAAATGCATAGTGTTAGTCGTTGTGCTGCCAAAGGCTGTAAAAATACCTCGGAAAGAACTACAATTAGTTTTTTCAGGTTTCCGATTTCAGGTTATTTCTTCCTACATAGTATTATTTTTTAATAAATACGCTCGTAAAAACAATGCCGTATTTAAAAATTCACTTTTGTTTACTAACACGTAATAGAACAAATAAGCGATTACGAAATCCTACATAATAAAATTCTTTATGCTGATTTATTAAAAGAGTTCAACAATCTAGGTCAACGCCTTATTAACAGGTGTTAACTACAGCGCCTTTTGTTACTCTCAACTGTTAAAAAAAGTCACAGCGTGCGTTAGGATTGTACTTTTTAGCATTTCGTTTGTCATTGTGTCTTTAATTTAATATGAATAAAAATAAATTTTATTATTATTAATTATTACTATTATAGTGTAAATTGATTTCATCTCCCCTATTTTGTTCGTATGTGATTTCGGTGACCTAGATTCTCCATTTGTTTGTTGAACAGGTATTCAAATTGTATACAGCTATGCATTTGTTCGTAATTATTTCTAAATAAAATTAAATGACTATTGCAGCGCAAGAATATGGTTAATGGCTTGAAAGAATAATGTAACTTTAGTTGGTAATTAACGATGTAACAAGAAACAACTCTTCTAACTTAGTTTAATAAATGTTTTAAATATCTAAATTGATTATCGTTTTATTTATTAGATTCTATAAGTAATACAACTTCAATCAAATGGTTCACTACATATAATTCTACTTCATATTTTACTATACTATTATATAACAAGAGATTTTGTTTACATATTTGTTTGAGACATTTTATTGAATGCGGCTCTGCGTTTTATTTACCGGCGATCCCGACCGATAAACGTCGGTCCACTACTTCGTTTATGGGCGTGATATTCGAAGATGGATTAATAAAATGAATGCTGTCGCATGCAAGTGAACCTACTAATTGTTATATATACTGTGGTCCAGTATGCGGACTTTTACTGCTCGGGCGAGTCCAACATCAAGTGTGGCTGGTACTTGGAAACTGGGTCTGTCTAGGATATCCCAGAATTTAGCTACCCCGCCTTACCATATTGAGGCTTGGTAAGCCCCGCCAGAGCCCTGCCCGACTCTATCTAAAAGTAGCGACCTGGCCAATGCTAACTAGGAGGTGGGGTTGACTGAGGTGTAAGAGGCTCTATATTCGCATCAACACCTCTTATAAAGTGATCCCCTGGAGTAACCATCTACTGGTCTATCGCAAGGTTGCCCTCGCGGCATCCAAACCACAGTGCAATGAAACTGTACAATGGAAAATATGAACTTTATTTCAAATTTATAATACGGATAAAAAAACAATCAATAATAAAGGCAATAAAACAATAAAGGCAGTTGAATGTGCTGCGCCCTTGTAACATTGTTGGGCATATTCAAGCAAACGGTTCGAATGCATGATATTATTACGGGCGCGATCACATGCTGATAGGAAATATATGTTCTAAATCATTACAGCTATTCCCCCATTACGAGGTTTGTACTTATATTAGTTACACTCTGTATATTTTTTAAGTTTTATTTCACAGTTGATATTCATCTCTTGCAATTAAATATTACTTTTGACTGATTTGATTACTTAAATAGTAAATGGATGGCATCATATATCACTCTATAATTCAATATAAAGATGTTTAGGTTGTAACTATTTAAGCGTCAAGAACAATTTATAAGAAGGATGATGAAGATGCGGTGGATTTTGTTATTAAATGCAATTTATAACAATTAATGAAGGAATTCCTACTATTAATATTCGAATTATAGTAAATTGTTTTAAAAAAGTTCTTAACAAGTCATAACAACATCCTTAATATCGCTATAAATCATCATTTTATGTGAACTAAATAAGAGTTTATAGTCTTATATTAGTGTAGAGATGAGAGAATAAAGTTATTGTTTCTTCAGGATCGAAAAACGAAGGAGGTAGAACATAACATAGGATAATAGAAAAGAGTGACTCGAGATAAAGCTTGCTTCATAATTATTAAGTTAGCCCTGAACTTCCCTTTTATAGTTTCTAAATTTATTACACACGGAATAAATTGATAATAATTTGCATTTGTCAAGAAATTTAAAAAACTTTCTTTTAGATAAAAAGTTATGTAAAGTTAAAGTTTGATGAAAGTTTAAGAAAGTAAGAAGCTAATTAAGTAAATAATTTCGTCTTTGCTAAATAATTTACTTATTAAACTTCAAACTTTGTTAGTTTTAATAAGAAACATGCAAGTAAAAAGCTATAAAAATAAAGAAACTGAAAACATGTAAGTAGAATAAAAAAGAAAATACTACTACAGTGTTGAAAGTTATTTATTTATAAGTTATTTATAGACGACTAAATAATTACTAAATTATTAAATACTCCAGAGTCCTTATTTTTTATGTTCTACCAAGTACATCTAATAGTTGTTTACGTGCCTAGGACATAAAGTCAGGGACGTCGGAAGTATTTTCACTTAGGGGGGGCGAACTTCGATTTCACAGATAAGATACAGTCAAGTTACCATAAAGTTATAATAAGTAAAAAAAATTATATACTAATACGTAATCACGACAGAGATGTGCAATGCTGCTAGAGATTTATTTTAGGTTTCCAATAAAAAAAAATTAGAGGCGATCCTCACCGTTTACGATGGTCAACAATAGTGAACAATAGTAGCGAAGGGTTAACTAATCGATTTTTTCTTTCTTTTGCTTTTTATAAAGTTCTTTTAAATCATAGAGAAAGATATCAAGACTTGTTTCAGTTTTCTTATTTAATTTGCTTATAAAATCTGATACATTATAATAATTAAATATACAGTATTATAAAATAATTATTTATAGCTTACTTAATTCCAAACACTTTTCTTCGTTCTGGTGTTCGCGACACAAATTCTTTGAGAACGTCATCTACATCGATTTGTTTCGTCCGTTCTTGGTGAATATGAAGAATTAGGAGATTTGTTAATCTTTTTTGGGTCATATTTCCTCGAAGATGGGTTAGGAGACGGCGTAGAGCGCTGAACGACCTTTCACACAAAGCGAATGTGGCTGGGACTGTCAGAATCAGTATTAACAGCTTTTGGACTTCGCAAAGCATTCGACGACAATCATTTGGAAGAATCTTGAATGCAGCGGCAAACTGTTTCACGTTACTGACGTCTTGTATGACAGTAGGTAGAAATTTTAACTCCGCAGCAAATGTGCCGACGTCAAAGTCATTTGCGTGAATACCTAGATTTTGTTTTAAATGTTCCTCAGATGAAGGAGGGTTTAGAAGTATTTGCTCTAATTTTATGAGTTGATTCATGCCTGGCTGCTCAAACCTTCGATCTAACTCATTTTTTATCCAATCAAGTACATAAATATATTTTTGGCGTAAGGAAGTTTTTGGATCTATTTGAACTGGAGCACTTCCTACCTGAAATCGTTTTGGGGGCCTCCTTAATTTTGGCGGTTTTGGCATCTCTAGATCTAAACATTCGTTCGAACTTTTCTCGCAATCATTCCATACTTGTTCGAAATCAATTCCACCCATCTTGTTGTAGGTATTCCGCAGAATTTGAGCAGCCTGCTTCGCACCAGTAGCTGTGTAGTCCTCACTTTGAAGTGCCTTAGCAAGTAATTCAGCGGGCTCACAAATCGATATGGCAAGTTTAAGAGCCAGTAATGTTTCAAATTTTCCCATTATGGCGAGGTAACTTCTTAAGACAGATCTTCTATCACTGCTTAATGCGCACGATTGATCATTTAATACAACTTTTAGAGTCTCCATGACTCGTGGATAATTATCGACAAATCTTTTCATCGATTTAACCCGGACGCACCATCGCGTCGGGCAAAGGGGGAGCAGCTGAGAAAACTTATCTTCCAAACAAGGCGGCAAAACAATTCCAGCATAGATATTCTTCCGCTTAGATGATTCTAATATTGCATTGGAAATTGGAAACAACTTTGACGAGCATTAAGCTATCTGAAATCAACTCACACTTTTTTGCCACTACTTGAATTACTAAATCTAGCGAATGACTAGCACAATGTACAAACATTGACTTAGGTTGTTCTACAGAAATACGCTTTTGAACACCACTTACATGACCAGACATTGTTGTCGCACCATCAAAACAATGACCTCTAATATTATATTTATCTATATTTAAGCGAATTAAAAGATCATTGAGAGTGTTATAAAGGGTCTCTGCTTTAGAATCAGGATGGCAATAGAGTCCTAGGAACATCTCTTTTATTTCCAAACTTATAGGATCCACAACACGTAAACACGTAGAGAACTGCTCATCACCTGTCACATCCGTGGTTCCATCAGCCATAATAGAAAAGAAAGGGCTTTTCTTGATTTCTTCAACCATTGTTCGCAATAACATATGAGACATGATTTCTATGATTTCATTTTGAATATCTCCACTAAGCCAGTTATCTCTACGTTTTACCACTTTTGAAGCTGTGATGAGGCTAGTGATCTTTCCTCCAATAGCTGCAGAAGATTACCTCAGTCGTTATCGTTTCCTCTTAGTGCTTGACCAGACCGAGCCAGGTAACGAATCGAACTAATTACGATGCGTAAAGAAGTACGAGCATCTTCTTGTTCCTTTCGTAAATTTGCATCAAAGAGCTGATCAATTAGATTTCCTTTCCGTAAGTTACGAATAGAATTAAGACTATCGTAATGATGTTGACTAGCTGCATGCGTTTTAAGTTTTTCAATACCTTTCTTCCAATTGCAGAAACCAACAGAAATAAAAGCATCTTCATTGCCACGCGATGTAGACTTTTTTCCGTAACAACGAGCTTGACGACAGGTAAAGCAGATAATGTGGTCCTTCTCTTCGACATAGTGCATCCATGGATATTTAATAAACCAATCATGTTGACAGCAGTGACCATCTTTGGTCCGAGGAAACTTAAATGTTAGTGAAGGAACATTTTGCTTCTCGAGAAAACAATTATCGTCAGTGCTTCTTATTAGCTTTGGTCGTTTCTGTGGAGGTTCTGAGCCTAGATTGTCTATATCAGGTGACACTGCCGACAGCTCTATAGCTTCTACAAAAGCTGATTGATCTACTGGAATTTTAGGTATTTTTACTACTTCTGATGGGTTGCTTGAAGGACCTGCAATAATTGCTTATCTAAATATTTGAAATAAACAAAATTTTAATACTAATTCATCTTGATTTAATCATCTGCTTGCTATAGTTATTGAAAGCACAGAAAACTTGTGTCTACCATAGATCTGTTGCTACTCGGATAATGAACGAGTGATTATTTTGCGTACATAGAGAAAGATAATACAGCAGCAATGCCAAAATGGGACGAGCGACGGGCACTAAATTTCCCTCCGTAGGGTCAGCTATTCTTCACTACACGTCCGCCAAAATGTGTGTGACGGTCAATAATGCTTGCTGATATTGTTTGCCTCGTTACACCTATTCTTCACTATTTTATTAAGTAAAAATGATGTAAAGCAAATGCGATATTTATCTTACATTTGAATAACAGTAGAAACGTTAAAAAAATTTTAATATCAAGTAAGAAAAATAATTTGCATAATAAAAATGTAAATATACATAAGTACAACTACATCTACGAGAATTTGTAACTCTGTTACCCTCCACCCCTTCACCAATGTATAGAATAATCACTTTTCATTACCTGAATAGCAAAAGGTCTATGGTGTCGGCGTATTGCTGATTGCACAAGATATGATATTGACATAATTTCTAATTTAAATAGATATAATAAACAAAAGTGTCAAATACATTTCAAAAAATTCCATATTTTCTAAATATAATCACTTATAATACCATTAGTAGTCAAAGTTATGTCGACTATTTTTGTGGTGGTTTCACGAATGTCTATCATGCTTGCATTTAAATACCACGAGTGCGCAGCACGAGTGGTATTCGCAAGCATGATAGACATGAGTGTTAAGCACCACAAAAATAGTCTACTTAACTTTGACTACTTATGGTATTCGAGAGACTATTCAACGAACACGCTTTAAAAAATCAAATTGTTTTTCATAAATGTAGCAATGTTACATTTAATAATTGTACGTTCAATACTCAAAAATAAATGTTGTTAAATATTTGTGTTTTATTAAAATTGTCGATTGTTATCACTAGTGAAAATTGTCGACAATTTTCACTAGTGAGAATTGTCGATACAATTCATTTTCATTGGATTAAAAATATCAAATGCTGCATTTTAATTGGTCAATTTTTAATAAATGGCATGTGAGTTGAATAGTCAAGCCACATTAATTTATATATCAAAAGTTTTTTTGCGAATACGTAATTATTTTACTAAAAATTAATTTCATAATTATAAGAAATTATTAATTATCGTCATATTTAATTTACTTTTTATAGTATATGAATAAAACAGTAAAAACTTAATAACTAAACAAATTTAAAGTTTTATAATTATTATTAAATTTATTATGAAACACGTGTACCTACGTAAATTACTACATTTTGTCATTTTCTTATGGTTTTAAAAATTACAGTAACTACTTCTATATATTTTTTCTTTATTATTATGAGTCTTACCTTCCGTCAAAATATTCCTTTTTAGGTTTGCTTTTACGGATGTTTGTTCATTTGATGCATCTCCATCATTTATAATTAATGCCAGCCTCGGCTTGAAAAAAGATTGAATACTTTGGTTCTTCATTTTCTTCACGTTTCATAGAATCTGCAATTCCATGATGCAGAAAAATAATACAGTTTATATTGTTTAATTCAAATTTAAAAAAATGCACATGTAACGTGATATCAAGTAGAAAAGTATAAAAGATAGAAAAGATTAAAAATGTTAAAAATTAAAATCTAACTTCAACATTTTTCTTACCTTACAGTTCCAAACTAGACACAGGTCCTAATTTAATCAAAATTTTTACTTTTTGCTTTACACTTAACTCAAACTTTTACACTCAAGCACCTGGTAATGAATGAATTTTATGAATGCACTAAAATATACTTAACATTTCCAATATTTCACAAATCTAAAATTCTTAGAAAATCTGCAAAACAAAAAACAAGAAAGAGCAAAGTGTAAGAATTTGCAGAAATTACAACAACATGCAAACCATTTTACAACCTGTCTATAAATATTCAATAAGGGATTAACTTGACAAAGAAATTACCATTATGTACCCGACCTTTCATTCAATAAACTTGTACCTACCATTCAATTATAGGATTATAGGTATTTAAAAAAGGTAGTTTATCAGGAATTTCCAATCTCTTTTTCTTTTATAAACAAGCAAAACTATTTTTAACTATATACAGTAGTAGTGGTCTTTTTAAACAGTATGTTTTTACAAAGAAATATCTATTAAACATTGGTCTTGGCCACGTTAAGCAAGGATCATTTGAAACAAGTAAAGTTTTTTTGACTATAGGAAATAATCCGTTCCACCACATTTTGGTTGTTTATGCAGGTGGTCTTTTACATAGGTTTCAATGTAAATATATTTTATATTTTAACCATGATTTTTAGGTGGGGCGACGCCCCCCCTGTTCTAAGATAGCGTGAGCGGTCCGCCCTCTCTGACCCATACTTCCGACGTCCCTGCAGTGGAGACACGGTACTCCAGAGGTCTTATAAGGGTGCACAGTAAAACTTGAAGCAGGTAAGCAAAAGCCAACCAAGCAAGCGGACTTACAGGTTCTAATACTAACCCTCGGTATACTTGGATAACCCCAGCCAAACCAGCGGGAAGGATAGGAATACCAGGATACCGGGGTTAGGGTAATTAGTTGGGGTGACAGGGCGGTACGAGGGAAGAGGGGACCTGCACCACGGTCCAGCTCGGTGGTGCGGCAGGAGAGAGAGAAAAGGAACCGGCACCACGGTCAAGCTCGGTGGTGCGGCAGAAGAAAAGAGAGAAGAGAAAGAGAGATGGAACCAGCACCACGGTCAAGCTCGGTGGTGCGGCAGAAGAATAGAAAGAAGAGAAAGAGAGAAAGAACCAGCACCGCGGTCAAGCGCAGTATTGCGGCAGAAGAAAAGAGAGAAGAGAGAAAGAACCAGCACCACGGTCAAGCGCAGTGGTGCGGCAGAAGAAAAAAAGAAAGAGAAGGATGTCAGTAAATAGTCTAAGATACGTTATTGATGTCGTTGAGCACCGATCGAGTAACCGAATAAAATGTATTTTTTATGAAATAAAATATGTTAACAAAAGTAACGTAGATGGGTTGCCTAAATAAATTTGTTCAAGGATATTTTTAATTAAAAATTCAATATTTAATTTTTTTAAATACTTTCACCGATCTCGTAACCAAAAAAAATTAACACTAATTGAAAGTGCAAACCCTATAGAAGACACAAACATAGGGTTGCTTACCTTTTTCTGTTCAAGGCTATAAAGTTGCCAAGTTTAAATAAGTGAATTGAAAGTGATACCTTCACCGATCGAGTAACAAAATAAATTATATGTCAAAATAAAGCTTTTTTTTGCAACACGATAGTATAAGGTTGCTTGCAAAAAACCGTTCAAGAGTCAGGGTTGCAAGGGTTTAAAATTTTTAAATCGAAGCGTGCGAGAGAGAGATAGACCCATTCTATTCAGTGCGATAGAGGGGGACGCAGAATAACAGCTGCTCACACCACGTCCGTCGTTTGAAATTGTGCGAGAGAGAGGGTCTATGCGTACTGTCCAATGCGATAGAAAAGGACGGGGCATAGCAACTGGGCCCGCCTCTTGTACTAATAGTTTATATACAAATATATACAAATAGTTTATAGCTTTTTTGTTTAATTTCATGTATATTATTCTCAACCGAATTACCTCAATTTCTTTTGTATAGATATTGTATAAAAAAATAAACTTTAATATAACACAATACCCTTATGAAATATTTTTTTGTTCATTTAAATTTTTAGTTTTAATATTAATTTATTAAAAAAATTTTTCTTTCATTACAAATTTTTCAATTTAATATTAATTAATTTAAAAAAAAATATCGGACATTTGCAAAAAAAATGTATGCGTCAAATTTTTGAAACAATGATGACACATTTATTTTATTTATATTTAGTTCCTTCTTAAAAGAGATAAAAAATTTAAGGTAAGTATTTATCACTAACATGCTTTAAATGTTTAAAATAAATATTTACATTTTGATATTATATACGGAACGTTTTTTTAGCGCCAATACCTCTGTCACAAAAATTTGTATTTTTCTAATTTGTCATGCAAAATCAATATGCTCAATATGATAAAAATACTCATATTTGGTTAGTTCAATACTGCAGTTATTACAATAAAAATAAAGAAACCACTATGACATAATTTTATTTTTTAATGAAATTATTATTTTTAAAAGTTTTAAATATTATTTAAAAATATGTAAATAAAAACGTAATTATAAAAATATAAGAATAGTCATATTATTAACAAATGTTTAGAAAAAAGATATGATTAACAAAATGTTTTTCAACAATACTGAATTATTACTTCGGGAGACGAGTCGATTTTCTTCAAAAAAAAAACGTCTCAGAAATATTTTGGAGTATATTGTCAGTTGCTCCAACACAACGCTTGCCGTTTACTCACCGCTCAAGCGCACTCTCTGTCATACGTCACAAGAGGCGGGCCCAGTTACTATGCCCGTCCTTTTCTATCGCATTGGACAGTACGCATAGACCCTCTCTCTCGCACAATTTCAAACGACGGACGTGGTGTGAGCAGCTGTCATTCTGCGTCCCCCTTTATCGCACTGAATAGAATGGGTCTATCTCTCTCTCGCACGCTTTGATTTAAAAATTTTAAACCCTTGCAACCCTGACTCTTGAACGGTTTTTTTGCAAGCAGCCTTATACTATCGTGTTGCAAAAAATAAGCTTATTTTTGACATATAATTTATTTGGTTACTCGATCGGTGAAGGTATCACTTTCAATTCACTTATTTAAACTTGGCAACTGTATAGCCTTGAACAGAAAAAGGTAAGCAACCCTATGTTTGTGTCTTCTATAGGGTTTGCACTTTCAATTAGTGTTAATTCTTTTGGTTACGAGATCGGTGAAAGTATTGTAAAACATCAATCTAATTCTTTATATATTTTGGATATCTCTCACATGATCATTTATATAATCGTATTAATCATTAGATAAATAACTGTGATTTGTCATACCGTTGTTTTTGCATAGTTATGAGTTACATATTAAAAGTTGTTACATGTTCAGATAAGTCATACATTTATTTGGATAATAAGTTTATGAATAATTAATTATGTAACTACTCTTTGTGAAGGAGGAGAATTTAATTGTGTAGAACAGTCTGGCATGTACTTTGTTGCAGTAAGCACATAAATAAAATCACTACGGAAAATTAGGGAAAATATTAGTTTTATTCTACCTTTTTTACAACTGTGTTTGTAACAGTATTTAAAAAAATTAAATATTGAATTTTTAATTAAAAATATCCTTGAACAAATTTATTTAAGCAACCCATCTACGTTACTTTTGTTATCATATTCTATTTCATAAAAAATACATTTTATTCGGTTACTCGATCGGTGCTCAACGACATCAATAACGTATCCTGTACTAAAAGGAGAGCGGGCTGGTGTAGCGGATATCGGTGAATACACTAAAGCTAAGCTCACCTGTGTATTCTCGGTCGGACCCGTTGTTCTTATTGTTGACTAGGCACTTCACTTTCATTTACGAGTTGAACCTGTAGTTGAGAACTATCAACTCATCTAACCGTAACATGGCCCCGGCTTTTATAGGCGACAAGCGTGCGCGCGCCACGCTAGGCGGGCGGCTAGCCAGTGGGGGATCGGTGTAGCCGGACTCGGTTTATGGCAAGGTTGCGCGGAAATATAGAAAACTTCAAAATTAAATAATACTCTTTAAACAATAATTTTTAAACGAAATGTTCTAACTTGTTTAACATAAAATTAAGTAACTTCGTTACGTAATAAAAAAGCAATCGGCGAGAAATTTCGGCACGATTCGATAAAGGGAAAGGGTGGCCCTGGGCCCTAAAATATTCAAAAAGTCATTTAAGTCCAAACAAGTCGGTATTATTTGATTATCTTGCAAAATATTGATGATATCAAAAAATGTGCTTAACAAAAGTTATAGATCTCGAGAAGAAGCACACCTTATTGTCTATTACATTTTTTTTCGAAGAAAATACAATAGAAGAAGGAAAAATAACTTATTCTAGATGCAAGTCTTGATGCTGAGACACTTATGCAGTGGTTCTTATTTTCTGATCTTGGTTTTTCTTGCCGCCCCTCTAAAATGGTTCCAATTGGTTAAAAAAAATCCCCGTGAAAGTTCAGTCTAACCAGACAACGAAAAGACGTGCCTGTGGGCCCTTTACAGCTCATTACAAGGAATGAATATATTATTATTATTCTGGAATGAAAAGGCATTATAAAAATATTGGAAGGCACGTTTTAAATGATAAATCCATTTTTTATATTATTTTTAATTTGTATCGGGTATATTACAGTTTTATAATTGTTTATAAAAGTAAAATATATTATAGTTTTATAATTATTACATAGATTATAAAAATGTTTCCTTTTAGAATCCGGAAAGCGTTTGCGGTAATCCTTGACATCTTGCAGCAGATACTGTTTCTGATCTTCATGTTTAGTAATTAATTTATTGTACTCTTTCATTAGTTTAATGCCCCTTTCAGCAGTATCATTTACTACTTTTAGATTTCGTACTATGTTCAATCCTTTCTTAAAACTATCGTTTTCTGGCCAGGTTGATGGATCTTCGTTGAAAAATTATGCACAGTTGAATCTTTTAAAAAAGGCTGTTGTTTCTGCACTTACAAAGTACTTTAGAGCTTTTTCTAATAATTTGGGGATAGATTTTGGATCTATAACTGCCCGTTTAACAGCCTTTACGCTGGAGTCTGTTGATCTTTCTCCCTGATTTAGAACTTTCAACATAAATCTTTTTTTGTCGACTGAGATATTTTTATCAAATTTGTGTAAAGCAACCCGAGATATAGCAGCATCAACCGTTTCGTAAAGATAAAGTTTTTTAAAAATTGAAAGTCATTGTTTGGTGCGAGAAACCAAGCAACATACGTACTAATACTGCCCTGCTAAGCCAAAAGGACGTATCTTACAAAACATCAACTCAGGATTATACCATATCTTTTCTTAGCACACATTAACATTCTACATAGTACATTTTTGAATTGCAGTTTTGCAGATACGACCTTTTGGTTTAGCAGGGCAGAATAATGAATATGCAAATGCTAGAAAGTGCGCTTATTTCTTTGGTTGTTAATTTGAATTGAACATGAAATAGAAAGTTTTTTATACAATAAATTGCATTCGCTCTCTACCTAGCATGATGAATGGGACCCGGAACTCGAAGAGATATTCCACGCTGGGGACTCACCAAGAAAAATTACAATTAAATCTTGGAGTTCCCTATAATCTTCTAGAGGCTGCTCATTCTCTAAGTTAGTCTTGGCGGATGCAAGAATTTTTAGGATTTAAACTTTGTTTTATCAATCTTGGACCAGGCTTGCTGAGATCGTTTAAAAAATAGTACATTCGGACTGGTTCTTGGAAGATTCATTTTTCATCAAAAAAGCTCCTGAGAATTATTCCAAAAATGTGGTGCCTGCAAGGCAAAAAAAATTGTAACTTCGTAAATTGCCAGTCCCGCACTTTCAGGTAGAAGGGAATTTGGACACTAGGGTGGTTAAAAAAAAAGGAATCTTTTTTTTCGAAACGCTATAGCGCGCAACAGTTGCCTCTGGTATAGAGAAGAAAAATGACGTAAACCAAAAAGAAATCAGTTAATATCTTCCGTTCGCGCATCGAGGCTAAAAATTAGAAAAATTGACAAAATTCAACAATTTTCGTAATTTTTTGTCAATTATTAAAATAGATACAAGCAAAATGCTATAGTTTGTTGCGTTTAGTTTAAAGTACTAAAAATATAAATACGCTAAAAGAATCACTGATATTTTAATATTTAACGGTAGCTCAATGTATTCAAAATCTAAGAATTTCTCAATTTTAGTTGTTCAGCTCTTCGCCCGTTTTGTGGTTACAAAGGGATCCAGAAGTCGCCACGAGGAGGTAACTGTACGTCGAGTTCCATTCCCACCCTACCTAACGAAACATCCATCCAATTAGAGTATGATATTTATACATTTAATTTATGTAACTTACATATTTACATTGCGTATTTATATGAAGTTTTGTTATTTAGGCTATTTGGGTTATTTTACTAGGGATCATCCAGTACATTCAGACAATCAGGTCTTATTATATTCGTTTTCGTTTACTCTTTTTTTTTCAATTTATATAACTTTGAAATCTGACTTCTGCGAAAAATCAGGCATGGTTGATCTTGGTAAGAGCGTAGTTCTGATGAAGCCATCTTTTGCACTATGTCCGCACACTTTACTGGAAGCTGCAGTGACAAGTTTAACGCACCTCTCGACTGCTTGCGTATGACAGGTGAACTTTTCGAACTCCATAACGGGTTTAGAGTCTTTGCTTACAAATAATTTTATTTCGTCATCAGTTAAATCTCGTAACAAAGGTAAAGGAGTCAGGAGGAGGTAAAGGAGTGTTCCAATGTATGATTTCGGTGTAGTCATTAGTTTCAAAGTTCAGGTTTGGTGGCACATTGTCAAACCAAACATGCTTTCAAGGCTCTTCAAACAACACTTTACCGGAAAAGTTGCTTCAAGTCGTACGTCAACCAGGCCCGGATTGTAGTGCGATTTCGGCCCGAGTTTTTCATCGGCACTGTGGTGCCTTTTCGCAAAAATCCGGACATTTTCCCATATCGCCGTTATTTATTGTCCAATTTTCATTTTTACCACATACTCAAAACTACAAGTACTTTTAGTGATACCGAAATGATAAACCATTTTATTTTAGGTAAACGAAACTGCTGTAAACTTTATATTCCAAATGGTTACAGTAAGTAAATTTATTAAAACTAAGTAGATTTGTTTATTAGATCGAGGTTTGTCAGAATATGATTTTTGGAAAAATTAATTATCTAATTCCAATAAATTTTTTGCTTCTGGTAATAGTTTAAAAAAATAATAATTTGTTAATAACAATTAAACAGGCCATTAGCGGACAAATCGAACATTTAGACTTTGAAATATAGTCGATTACCTACAATTTAAAAAATCATCAAAATTGGTGCCCAAACGGCGAATTCCGAGGTATTTTTTCTCTAGGAAACCGACTATTTAGAGTATAGATCAGGCCATTTGGGCGCGGCCGTTAAGGCGCGGCCATTTCGGCGCGGTCATTTCGGCGCAGGGACACTTCGGCGCGAGAAATTGTCTAGCATTATTGTAATGAACAAAATCTATAGGTGCCTACAGGTAATAATGCAGTATGATCGATGATGATATACATTCAGATGGAAATCAATAATATCGATAAGCCACCCGTACAGTATCGCAATCCGAGAAATATAGACTGGGAGAAATACAGGCAGGACCTTCAAATTAATTTAGTAGACATAAAGAAATCTATTAAAGATAGTACTGATATAGAGGTAACTTCTTCACATACACAGGAAGCAATTAATCTCTCTTATCAGAACAACTGCCGGGTTATACGAAAATCCACCAGTAAGGAGGCGAGTTGGTGGAATAATAATCTGGCAGAGCAAAGGAAAAACACGCGTAAATTGTTTAATAATGCGAAAAGAACAGGGAAATGGGATGAATACTACCAATCCCTGACTGAATACAATAAACAAATTCGTAAGGCCAAAAGAAACTCATGGAGGGAATTCTGCCAGGAAGTTGAGAATACTTCTGAGGCAGCACGACTCCAGAGAATTCTGGCCAAAGATACGATTGAACCAGTAGGCACCATCCTAAAACCAGATGGGAAATGCACCGAGACTAGCAGGGAAACTCTGGAGCTATTGCTTCAGGTACACCTTCCTGGCTCCAACATTCTTCATGAGAATGAAGATCTGCACAATGTTCCACTTCCACCTGTAAGGGCGGAGAAAACAGATTGGCAGATTTCGAACAGTATTATAACCCACGAGAGCATTGAGTGGGCAATAGACTCTTTCAACTCATACAAGGCTCCTGGCCCGGACGGGATTATACCCGCGCTATTACAGCAGGGGAAACCTATTCATACTAAGAGCAAGCTTGGCCACGGGTTATATTCCCCACGCCTGGAAGAGCTCAAGAATGGTCTTCATTCCCAAACCTGGAAGGGATCCCTCCCAGGCAAAGGCTTATAGACCTATCAACCTATCTTCTTTTGTGCTGAAGATACTGGAGAAACTGATAGATAGACATATCAGAGAGAGTCTGCCCTCGGGTAGCTTGTTCCATCCCCATCAATATGCCTATCAAGCGGGGAAATCATGCGAGACCGCTCTTCATCACTTAGTGAGGAAGATCGAGGAGGCAATTGCACGACAAGAAACAGCGCTAACAGCTTTCCTTGATATTGAGGGGGCGTCAAACTTCTTCAACAAGAAACTTGAATTGACCCAGGAAGCAAAATATTTAGGTATCATCCTAGACTCGAAGCTAACCTGGAACCCGCAAATCAAAAACGCCATAAATAAGGGCAAAAGAACCCTCATGGCAACGAAGCGAGCCCTAGGCAAAACCTGGGGACTTCGGCCACGCTTAGTACACTGGCTGTACACGGCTGTGGTTAGACCTAGGATAACCTATGGATCGCTGGTTTGGTGGCCAAAAGTAGAACAGAGGCTAGCCAAGAAGGAGCTATCAAAACTTCAAAGGCTGGCCTGCCTGTGTATTACGGGGGTGATGAGAAGTACCCCGACAGCAGCTCTGGAAATACTTCTAAAGCTGCCACCGTTAAATATGTATATTACGGCAGTGGCAAGAATGGCGGCTTTCAGACTGAACTATAATGGAAATTGGAAACCCAGTCATCTTGATGGGCACACCAAAATTACTTCCGTTGTAACCAGCCCACTGCTAGACATGAGCAGTGACACTATGCCTACTAGGCAAGATTACACTAAACCCTTCACCACTCTCCTGGAGTGGAATGAAGGGCTATTACAACAAAGTCGTCAGGCAAACGAGCTAATGTGGTATACGGATGGCTCCAAAACTGACAGTGGCACAGGTGCAGGAATGTTTGGGGAATCACCTCAGTTTGCTGCCTATGCATCGCTGGGGATGTTCGCCACTATCTTCCAAGCCGAAACTCATGCCATAGACATCTGTGTACATGAGAATTTAAAAAGGAACTACCAAGGTAAAGAAAGCCTTATCCTTGCAGATAGCCAGGCCGCCATAAAAGCCATAGCTAGTAATCGCACTAACTCAAAATTAGTATGGGAATGCCGACAAAACCTAATAACCCTTTCAACCCACAATAGGGTAACCCTGATGTGGGTCCCGGGGCATAAGGGGATTAGTGGCAATGAGAAAGCTGACTCCCTGGCTAAGAAAAGAGCAGAATTACCATTTATGGGACCAGAACCCGTTTTTGGAATTACCAACAACCATGCTCGAAACTGGTTGAAAAGCTGGACAAAAAGACAGCACCACAACCATTGGAATGCTATTGAGGGGCATAGACATAGAAAACTGATGCTAAAAACAACATCTGACAAATTAACTGATGACATTCTGCAATTAAGCAGACAACAGATTAGGCTGGTGACAGGCCTCATAACTAGACACTACAACCTAAGGAAGCACATGCACAGAATGGGGATTGGTAATGAAGAACCCATTTGTAGACTCTGAAATGAAGAGGACGAAACAGCCTCACATGTTATTTTCGACTGTGAAGCCCTGTGCCGATGGAGGTTCGCACTCCTCGAAGGAGCTTTCTCTCGTGAGGCACTCATAAGGGGGGACCTGGTAAAGAGGTTACTAAGCCTAATTACGATCACAAAACTCTTTACCGACTAAGTGACATGATGAGAGTACAATAAACCTAAGGCTGCGGTGCTGGGTTCTAATCCCCTTCATTTGTCACATACAAACAACAACAACAACAATGATCGATGAAATACAGTATTCGATGAATACGGCATGATGAGAAAAAACTCAATATTTGCCAATCACAAAAGCTCGTATGTACTGCCAGATATAAGAAAAATTCATTTTTCTAATTTACTAAAACATTAAAATCAAAATTCTCTGCAAATCTCTGCATAAGGAACAATTTGTAATAAGACTTTAATTTGTTTATTATAAATCGCTTATTGTTTATAAGACCATCATGTTTGATAATCATGTTCATATAACTTGTAAAACATCAAAAATTTTATAAAATCAATTATATGACATTAGAAAATTTATATTAACAATAAATATCGTACCACTGATAAATACGTGTCCCATTTCACGTATTTTGTCTAAGTTTTACCCTAATTTGCCGCGAAAAAAATTAACCTGCCCCAAAAACTGTCTTTTCGTCAAAGTGTGCCTGCGTCTAAGTGTCCCGACGCCAAAGTGTGCCTGCGGCAAACTGTCCTCGCGCCGAAACGTCCACGCCCAAATATCCTAGACCATTTAGAGTAAGTTGTTTTTTACTGAAACAATAACTATAATACATCTAATTCAACAGGTTCTGCATTTAACGGTATTACTTAAGAGAATGTTGCATTTAAAAGGAAAACAGCATATTATTAAATTAAAACAACCTGACATTCATATAAAAAGCACTGCATTTAAAAATAAGTATTGGTACTTCCTGTTTGAAAGTAGCAGATCTTTTAAATTAATTACAATCTACCATTCATAACGTTTATTTTACTTTTAAATTAACAATAAAACTATTTAAATCAACCTCCGAAATAAGTTTTTAATTTAAATGCACACTAGATTGAATTAAAAATTCGAAACACTAAAAAATAGAGCGAATTATATAAATTTTTTAAATTTAAAAAATACCTTGTTGGCGCATTTTTGAAAGTAAAAATTTTTGATGTTACCTGCAATTCTTTTAATTTAACAGAAATTTTTTTTCAGTGTATATTTACCTATATAATATGCAATTTGTCAAGCATCAGCGATTGTTAAATACGATATCTCGCTACTATGAGTGTAAAAACCAAACCAGAATAACGTCATGATTAGAGCCAGGGAAGATGAAATGATAAGAAAATGTGTCCAATCTTTTTTTAGCTAATTCGTAGTTATTCACATACTAAATGTTTGGTTTTGTACATCCCTTGTCAGAGATTGTAAATTTTAGTAAGATGTTTAAATGTAATATATCACATTCACAGCTGTCCAATATAAGAAATCATTTTAACTTAATATAAATACAAAAAAGCAATTTATTGAGTATTTACTAGGTCCAATATTCATGAGCTGTGTTGATCTTAAAAAATATCAGTTTACAGGTCCGCACATTAAACACGTGTGTTGAGAGTGGCGTAACGTTCTAACAGTTGAGTAAGGTGCACCTGATTCGGCAAATTGATGTGATTGAGTGCTATGCCATTCATATCTACAGCTACAACTTCTTCTAACAATAAGTGTAAGTCTATCTTTTATAGATGTCCGTTTTCATTGTCGAAGTGCAAACATAAATTTTTCTGCGAAAACTTTTATATTGTATTAAAAATACAAACTACCTAGATATAAATTATTTAATCCTCCAACACCCTCTTATACCATCATTTAAGGGATTTGAATCACTTCTCATTTTTAGGTTCTGAATATTTTTTCTTGTTTTTTGAGGAGGTTGAATAAATAATCTTTAAATGTAATTTTGCTCCATTTGAAATATAGATCAAATTATTTACGAATAAAGGCTGATTCTCAATATACGGCTAGACGTCGGCAGGCAACCAACAGCCACCGGGCCGACAAAACATTGTTTTGACCATATTTATGAAGGTATTCACATCAACCATAACCAAGACGGACCGTCGCCAAAAGTTGTCGGTCACCATTGTTTGTGAGAAAGTCTTGCAGATCGGTGTTGGTCCGTTCCTGAAAGAAATGGTTAGTGTGAACAGTCGGTCGGTAACATACAAATTTTCTGACCTATTCTGTAATCAGTGTTCGTTTTTTACATTCTACAATGAACGATGAAAAGTAATCTAAATAATCTGTGGCTTACGAAACGCATAGTTATTAGTTTTGGAATGGACTGTAGGTCCGGTGCCTGTTGGTCCACCTGCCACAGGCTAGCAGTATAGTGTGAATCAATACGTTTTGTCTGTCCGGTTGCTGTTGGTTGCCTGCCGCCGTCTAGCTGTATAGTGAGAATCAACCTTAATTATAAGTGTATGTGTTGTAACACAAAAATAGATACGAATTTCAGTGAATTCGTTAATTATTTCTTTAATTCATATGATTGGTTAAAATATACCGGGCGCCTATGATTTAAAGAGATTTTTGACAGTATTAATCCTTATCATTTCATCTTTCCTGGCTATGGTAATGATATTAGGATATTTTTAAAACAAGCTTAAATTTTATTTCTTTTGTGATCGTTTCTTTAATAAAAAAATGTAACCAGCATTGATCGAGGCGGGCCAATTCGGCCCCGAACCCACCCACCGGCCCACCGAGATTTTCTCGGTAACTCGGCGGTACAATCCGGGCCTGACGTCAACCCTGTAATACAACGGAATGCTTACTTTGCCCATCCCGAAAATTTACTTTTGGCGATGGTTATTAATGAAAGAAACCACATTCGAGAGTTTGGTTACAGGCGAACCTTGAAAGCAAGGCAGTCAGCATCTAAAGATGAAACTATAAGAGACTATGTGCCACCAAACCTGAAATTTGAAGCTAGAGACTACACCGAAATCATACATTGGAACACTTGCAACCTGACTCCTTCATCTTTGTTACTCAATTTAACTGATGACAAAGTAAAATGATTTTTAAGCGAAGACCCTAAACCCGTTATAGACTTCAAAAAGTTCCTTTGCCATACGCAAGCAGTCGAGAGGTGCGTTAAACTTGTCACTGAAGCTTCCAGTAAAGTGTGCGGACATAGTACAAGAAATGGCTTAATCAGAGCTACGCTCTTATCAAGATCAGCCATGCCTGGTTTTTTGATCAAGTCGGATTTTAAAGTTATAAAAATTGAAAAAAAAAAGTAAAAGAACACGACAATACTAAGACCTGAATGTCTGAATGTACTAAACGATTCCTACTAAAATAATCGAAATACTCTAAATAACACAACTTCATCTAACTACGTAATGTAAATATGTAAGTAACATAATAATGTAAATATGTAAATAACACACTCTAAGTGGATGGATGGTTGATTGGGTAGGGTGGGGACGGAACTCGACGTGCAGTCATCTCCTCGTCGCGAGTTCTGGGTCGCTTTGTAACCACAAAACGGGTGAAGAGCTGAACAATTGAAATTGGGAAATTCTTATATTTTAAATACACTGCGCGACCGTTAAATATTAAAATATCAGTGATTTTTTAATATATTTATATTCTTAGTATCGAGTGTTTTTTTAAATTTGACGTCAACGTAGGCTGTGAATAGTCGATTGTGAATTATTGGACAGAGGTTGGATTTGAACGTTTTGACAATGACATTTATTAAAACGATCAAGATCCGTTCACAATCAACTACCCATAGCCGCCTTCGACGTCAAATTTAAAAAAAAACTCGATACTTTAAACTAAACGCAACAAACTATAGCGTTTTGCTCATATCTATTTTAATAATTAAAAAAAATATACGAAATTCCCATATAGAATTTTCCAAACGGGCCAATATTGGCTCGCCATTGGCACCGTTATTGCCAATATTGGCAACCAATATTGGGACAGTGCAGAAATGATAACACCGGTAAGTACTTGGGCCATTTTACATAGCCGATATCGGCAGCCAATATTGGGCCAGTGTCGAAATGATAACACTGGCAAGTACTTGGACCATTTTACATAACCAAGATTGGCCCAATGTTGTTATAACTCTGGTTTCATACTGGCACAACATTGGCTGTATATCGGTTGCATACTGGTGTATAATAATGATCATTATTATATTTTTTAATTATATTACGATATTGTACACTGAGAAACATAGTTCGAAAAAACTATTAGTTTAAAAATTGTAGATCAAGAGCGCTAATATGATGACGGGGACATAACTTTTACGAGCCATTTTTCTCAGTGTATAATATAATTTAAAAATATAATAACGATGATTATTATACACCGGTGTGCAACCATATCCAACGATATCCATCCATACTGTGCCAGTATGAGACCCGTTATACCAACATATTAACATTATTGAGTTAATATTGGCTAATTGCACACAGAAAAGAATACCTTGATTCAAAATTTTATTGTGTTTAATAAACAAAGTTCTTGTAACAATTAATAATATAATACATTATAATGTCGGCAGTCATATAGATACAAATTAACAAATACATTATAATAGGTAATGTAGTGATAATTTATTCAGAATTGAGATTGTATGAATAAATATAAGTCATTAATTAAAATGTAAAAAGGATATATCAATTTGATTTAAAAACAGCCATTAATGTCATACCATCTAATTAACGTATTATCAAATTATGTAAATATTCAATTAAAAATAATGTAAAGTTTCGTTGTTCGTAAGAAAAGGTTCCTTTATGAATATTCTTGTACCACATTCTTGTCTAAAGGCTTGTAGGAATCTAGAACAAATAAAATTTACAAACAAGTAATAGTATATTACATGTTGAGTTGGTAAAGGATATCTTTACAAGCCAAGCGATAATTGTTTGACCGAGACGGTACGTCGAGGTCAAATAATATCGCGAGGCGTGGAAACTTTACCAACGAAACATGTATACTATTTTATTCACAATAATTAGACTTAAGATAATCAAAATAAAAACAAATTTTAAATTTTAAAATAAATTTCTTATAAACTGTCATAATTTCAATCAGAGCTATCTATCGACCAAAAAGAAATTTTAAGTAAGGTTTCATTCTTCGCCGCTAGATGGCGATGTATGCGCCCAGTATTTTAAAATTAGAAATTAATTAATTCCATTGTAATTATTAAATATAAAATATGGAAAAATAAAAATAAAACTAATATTAAATAAAAAATATGTTTTTTGCGTTAAATATATTCATAAAAACTTAAATTTAAATCGGATAAAACGTCCTGTTTTAAATTATTCAGAAAAAAAAGTTGGCCATAACATTACATGTCAGTTTTACAGACATGTAAAGGAAATTGTTAACCACTTTGGTGTTGCTATAGCAATAGCTTACTTTCCAAGGTTTTTACAACATATGAAATGTACATATTGCAATATGATTGTGAATAAAATAAATATTTACGATTTATAAAAATGAATGACAAAATGTAAAAGATAACAAAATAAGATTACGAATATTGTTAGTTATTGAACATTTTGTTGACAAAAAAAATGTAATTAACTCCCAAGACAACATAATACACTCAGGAAATAATTACATAAGAATCATCTCCTACACGGAAAAAACAAAATAAAGATTAATAAATAAGATTTGTGATGTATAACGAAGGAGACATAATAAATTTCGTAACAAAAAAAATTTCCTTCCAGAAATCCAGATTTCTTAAAGAAATTTCACATCTTAATTTAAAGGATCGAGCACAAAACAAATGGAAAACGGGGTACAGTCAGATTGAGGTGAAAGCCAGGGTAGGAAGAACGAAAAAATTTAATTCGCTTGCAAAAGAATAACTCTTATAAGAATTTAAACATACTATCATGATTCAAGCAACAAGAGTTTGGATTATCTATAAATATATACAGGGTGTCCCACAATGCTGTTTACACGCAAGATCTCCCTTATTTGAAAAGATAATGAAATCAACCAAAAACTATTGTGAATGACTCAAAATGGACCTTCAAAAAACATCCTTAAACGCTGGTTGCATAGCAACGTTTAAGAGATCATGCCAACTTGATTAATTTTTCAAATTGCACCCTATGTTTTTTTTCACGGAAATGTATTCTTCACTTGAAATATAATATAAATACAAAGATTAGTTAAAGTTTCACAAGTTTTATTAATATCTTAACCTGACAATATTGTTTCGACACTTTGTGTCATTATCAAAGGTAGATAAGATTGAAAAACAAACACGTTGCTAAGGATAAATACATACAGAAAATAGGTAACTAGATACAATACATAACAAAAACTAAATATCTAACACTTCTAATAAACTTCAATCTTATCTACCTTTGATAATGACACAAAGTGTCGAAACAATATTGTCAGGTTAAGATATTAATAAAACTTGTGAAACTTTAACTAATCTTTGTATTTATATTATATTTCATGATTATGGAGTTCCACAAAGTAAGGCTGGAGACAGTAAACGCTATTCTTCACTTCATTCTGCATATGGTAGTATGTCTTACTTAATTATCTAATGTGCATTTAATGGTTGAAAAAATATTTTTTATAAATTGTACACTTCATATTCACTAACTAAATTATTTATTCAAAAAATATTATGATTAGAGATGCATCTACAAGCGAACTCCTGAGGCAGTTTAAAGCCCATGTAGAGTCCACAGGAGGGCATTTTGAGCATTTGCTTTAAGTTTAAGATAAATTCAATTTATAACAAATATTTTTTGAAACCCCTAAATGCACATTAGACAATTAAGTAATGCATACTACCATATGCAGAATAAAGTGAAGAATACATTTCTGTGAAAAATAAACAGAGGGTGCAATTTGAAAAATTAATCAAGTTGGCATGATCTCTTAAACGTTGTATGTATCCAGCGTTTAAGGGTGTTTTTGAAGGTCCATTTTGAGTCATTCACAATAGTTTTTGGTTGATTTCTTTATCTTTTCAAATAAGGGAGATATTGCATGTAAACAGCATTTTGGGACACCCTGTATAACCAGATAAGTGATTTTTTTTAATTTTAAAATTCATTCTTATATAAAAAAAATATTAACTTTATTAATCTATAAAATCCTTTATAATAAATAAAGATTGTGGTTAATACACCACAACCACAGTACATGATTTATGAAAAAATTGTAATTTGAATCTTACCAATTTCTAATTTTAACAATCCACTACATGTACTGATAGGTAGGTACATACAGCTGAAGATGCAGATGTCCACTTCGCATCCACAAGGCTCTGTTGTTTTGGTTTTGTTGTGACTGCCTGACTTTTTCATTTTTTAACTGACTGTCATAATTAGACTTACATCTAGGCGCAACACATCGGCGAGGCATCTAAAAAATGTAAATATATAAGTATGTATTATATCAGTAGCGTATTTAGGATTTTTTCGGGGGGATATACTCTATAAAAACTCCGAATCAAAATACTACTAAGATTTTCACATATCCTAGATTTTGATAATAAAAAAAAATCGGGAGGTTCAGCCCGTTAACCCCCCCCCCTACGACGCCACTGTATTATGTAATAATAATAAACACCTTTATTAATTTTTATATACAAAGAAACACTGCTTTATTTTGCAAATAACTAAAATTTATATTAGTATAGTTTTCTGGCAAAGGGCTACTCTATTTAACCAGGAAACCATAAGAATAAATACTTACATATAAACATTAATATAAAATGAGGGATTTAAAAGTAAAAGGGTTTATGTGCATTTTTAGTAATTCTGAGATACTTAGCTTAAAAGTCAATTTCTAAATGTAAATTACAGTAATATCAAAGAGTTTGCACAAATAAATATTTGTAAAAGACACGTGAAGGTTATGCCGTCATGTGTTTATATATGTATAAGCAAGATAGAAATTCCCTCTTATAAAAAAACTAATGTAATATACTGTTATCATTACCCTTATAATGTAACTAATTATTACACACACTTATACAGACAAAATAACTAACGAACACAATTATTACGCATTATTAATAATGTCATGTTGCAGTGAACATGTGACGCTAGCGGCTAGTAGAGTACCTTACCGGAAGCCTGACTGCCTACTATACCGACCAGGTTGAACCAAACTTTAATTTTTAAATTTACAATATTATTAATGAATTTATTAAATTCATAAATATATATACTTAGAACTTTCATAAAAAACAACAGTAAAAGCCATTTTTATAGAAATAAATTTTAATGTACTGTATCATTTATAATGCGAAACACACGAAAAATATGTATACAACGGTAGCCAATATTGGCTCAATATTGGCGGCCGTTGTACGGCAATCTGCATTAGTTCGATATTGGCTGAACAGATTTTCCGTGTTTCGCATTATAAATGATACAGTAGATACATTAAAATTTATTTCTATAAAAATGGCTTTTACTGTTGTTTTTTATGAAAGTTCTAAGTATATATATTTATGAATTTAATCAATTGATTAATGATATTGTAAATTTAAAAATTAAAGTTTGGTCCAACCTGGTCGGTATAGTAGGCAGTCAGGCTTCCGGTAAGGTACTCTACTAGCCGCTAGCGTCACATGTTCACTGCAACATGACATTATTAATAATGCGTAATAATTGTGTTCGTTAGTTATTTTGTCTGTATAAGTGTGTGTAATAATTAGTTACATTATAAGGGTAATGATAACAGTATATTACATTAGTTTTTTTATAAGAGGGAATTTCTATCTTGCTTATACATATATAAACACATGACGCCATAACCTTCACGTGTCTTTTACAAATATTTATTTGTGCAAACTCTTTGATATTACTGTAATTTACATTTAGAAATTGACTTTCAAGCTAAGTATCTCAGAATTACTAAAAATGCACATAAACCCTTTTACTTTTAAATCCCTCATTTTATATTAATGTTTATATGTAAGTATTTATTCTTATGGTTTCCTGGTTAAATAGAGTAGCCCTTTGACAGAAAACTATACTAATATAAATTTTAGTTATTTGCAAAATAAAGCAGTGTTTCTTTGTATATAAAAATTAATAAAGGTGTTTATTATTATTACATAATACAGTGGCGTCGTAGGGGTGGGGGGGTTAACAGGCTGGACCTCCCGATTTTTTTTTATTATCAAAATCTAGGATATGTGAAAATCTTAGTAGTATTTTGATTCGGAGTTTTTATAGAGTAGCTCCCCCCGAAAAAATCCTAAATACGCTACTGATATAATACATACTTATATATTTACATTTTTTAGATGCCTCGCCGATGTGTTGCGCCTAGATGTAAGTCTAATTATGACAGTCAGTTAAAAAATGAAAAAGTCAGGCAGTCACAACAAAACCAAAACAACAGAGCCTTGTGGATGCGAAGTGGACATCTGCATCTTCAGCTGTATGTACCTACCTATCAGTACAAGTAGTGGATTGTTAAAATTAGAAATTGGTAAGATTCAAATTACAATTTTTTCATAAATCATGTACTGTGGTTGTGGTGTATTAACCACAATCTTTATTTATTATAAAGGATTTTATAGATTAATAAAGTTAATATTTTTTTTATATAAGAATGAATTTTAAAATTAAAAAAATCACTTATCTGGTTATACAGGGTGTCCCAAAATGCTGTTTACATGCAATATCTCCCTTATTTGAAAAGATAAAGAAATCAACCAAAAACTATTGTGAATGACGCAAAATGGACCTTCAAAAAACACCCTTAAACGCTGGAAACATAGCAACGTTTAAGAGATCATGCCAACTTGATTAATTTTTCAAATTGCACCCTCTGTTTATCTTTCACAGAAATGTATTCTTCACTTTATTCTGCATATGGTAGTATGCCTTACTTAATTGTCTAATGTGCATTTAGGGGTTTTAAAAAATATTTGTTATAAATTTAATTTATCTTAAACTTAAAGCAAATGCTCAAAATGCCCTCCTGTGGACTCTACATGGGCTTTAAACTGCCTCAGGAGTTCCCTTGTAGATGCGGCTCTAATCATAATATTTTTTGAATAAATAATTTAGTTAGTGAATATGAAGTGTACAATTTATAAAAAATATTTTTTCAACCATTAAATGCACATTAGATAATTAAGTAAGGCATACTACCATGTGCAGAATGAACTGAAGAATACATTTCCGTGAAAAACAACATAGGGTGCAATTTGAAAAATTAATCAAGTTGGCATGATCTCTTAAACGTTGCTATGCAACCAGCGTTTAAGGATGTTCTTAAGGAATCTGACTGTACCCCGTTTTCCATTTGTTTTGTGCTCGATCCTTTAAATTAAGATGTGAAATTTCTTTAAGAAATATGGATTTCTGGAAGGAAATTTTTTGTTACGAAATTTATTATGTCTTCTTCGTTATACATCACAAATCTTATTTATTAATCTTTATTTTGTTTTTTCCGTGTAGGAGATGATTCTTATGTAATTATTTCCTGAGTGTATTATGTTGTCTTGGGAGTTAATTACATTTTTTTGTCAACAAGATCTTCAATAACTAACAATATTCGTAATCTTATTTTGTTATCTTTTACATTTTGTCATTCATTTTTATAAATCGTAAATATTTATTTTACTTGTTTGTAAATTTTATTTGTTCTAGATTCCTACAAGCCTTTAGACAAGAATGCGGTACAAGAATATTCATAAAGAAACCTTTTCTTACGAACAACGAAACTTTACATTATTTTTAATTGAATATTTACATAATTTGATAATACTTTAATTAGATGGTATGACATTAATGGCTGTTTTTAAATCAAATTGATATATCCATTCTTACATTTTAATTAATGACTTATATTTATTCATACAATCTCAATTCTGAATAAATTATCACTACAGTATCTATTATAATGTATTTGTTAATTTGTATCTATATGACTGCCGACATTATAATGTATTATATTATTAATTGTTACAAGAACTTTGTTTATTAAACACAATAAAATTTTGAATCAAGGTATTCTTTTCTGTGTGTAATTAGCCAATATTAACTCAATAATGTTAATATGTTGGTATAACGGGTCTCATACTGGCACAGTATGGATGGATATCGTTGGATATGGTGGCACACCGGTGTATAATAATCATCGTTATTATATTTTTAAATTATATTATACAGTGAGAAAAATGGTTCGTAAAAGTTATGTCCCCGTCGTCATATTAGCGCTCTTGATCTACAATTTTTAAACTAATAGATTTTTCGAACTATGTTTCTCAGTGTACAATATAATATAATTAAAAAATATAATAATGATCATTATTATACACCGGTATGCTACCGATATACAGCCAGTATGAAACCAGAGTTATACCAAAATATCAACAATCTTGGTTAGGTAAAATGGCCCAAATACTTGCCAGTGTTATCATTTCGACACTGGCCCAATATTGGCTGCCAATATCGGCTATGTAAAATGGCCCAAGTACTTACCGGTGTTATCATTTCTGCACTGTCCCAATATTGGTTGCCAGGATTGGTAATAACGGTGCCAATATTGACCCAATATTGGTCCGTTTGTTCAACATCGGCAAATTCTATATGGGTTTGTCTAATTTTGTCAATTTTTCTAATTTTTAGCCTCCATGCGCGAACGGAAGATATCAACTGATTTCTTTTTTGTTTACGTCATTTTTCTTCTCTATATCAGAGGCAACTTTTGCGCGCTATAGCGTTTCGAGAAAAAGAACTCTTTTTTTCGAACCACCCTATTGGACACATGCCTCTCAGTAGTGGGGCGGTGGCCTTGCATTTTAAGTTTATTTCCATTTTCTAAGGCACTGGGGCACGTCTTCCCGTTATCTAATCGAGCTGAAATTTTCTAGAAATCTTTTTTATTAATTGGAACAATTCTGGTGGGATGAGACAAACAAATTCAAAAAAACTCCCTATGTGGTATACTCGTATGTGGTACATGGCGAAGTGTTATTTTTAACGACAATCATAGGTAGGTCTTAGCGTAGTTGCTGGGACCGACTGTTGAACGTGCCATTCGACAGCCACGGCGATGTGTTTTATATCTTGTCCTTATATCTGTCCTTTGTTATAAGTGTTATTTATATTTCGACGAGAATATCTTCTCGGCGGTCTCAGAATTCGGACCGCCTGCTTTAGAGTCGGGCTCTTTACCGAGCGGCTATCCATTCCACAAGTAATTGGTAATTGCGCACTTTTATAACTATAAGTATTTGGTGCTTGGTAATTGATACTTTATGCAAGTGCTTTGCTCAGCTTTTGAATTGTCATAGCCACATGCATGTAATAATTCTTCCTTTATTCAAGTTAGCTCTACGATATCGCTACTAACTGCTTGAAATTTATTGCTACAAATTTAAATAAAGTTAGTTTGAATTTGCGATCACATATACTTAGTTAATTATTACGTTAGAGTAGATACTAATTAGAAATTCATTAATAGTAAAACTATATTTTACTAATTTTGCATAATTAAACCATCATTAATTATATTGGATGAGAAAAACTAACGCTTTTCTAGATGAGAAGCTGAGCTAGATTGGGATTGCCAGTGAACAGTAGCTAAACGACACATTTAACTATTAATCATCTATATTCATTCATATTTAAATATTAACTACATTAGCAAGCTTTTCATTTTATTTTTAAATCTCATCTGTAACCAGCGTTAATCCATCAGTTTTAAAAGATTCTCATGAAATCCGGAACACGACTTTTAAATTACAATTTAGACAACCTGACCCTGTTCTGTTAACTTTGTCGAACTCAAAGATCAAAGGAGGAAACGGTCCGTGGAAATCCTACCTCATCTATTTGGACCACCGACGACCGCTGCTGCAGAAAACGGAAGTCTTTTCCCGTGAGACTATAGACATGCGCCGCGCAAAGCGGCGGGAAGTCTGAGCACAGCCGGACGTCGTCCTCATATCAAAACGCGCACGGCGCCCCATGACGAAGGGTGTTCTCTATTCGAACATAGAGCTCTTCACACACTCGCGTTCCGAAAGATACTATACGATACGACGCGATAATAGTGTTGTGGTTTTTGAACAGATGGGACAGAATGGATTTTAAAAAATTGTGGCGGGATTTTCGAAATTTTTTTATGTTTATGCTTTGAACATTTCGGATAAGGTCGAAGGTTTTTTGTAATTTAATAAAGGAGTACTAGTAACAATATAAATAATAATAATAAATCATCATAAAAAATCAGTTTAGGTAAGTTAAAATACTCATTATTATTAAATTATTCTATCGTCCATCATTTCATTTTATCAAATAACTATTAGTATTCATATAAAAGGAATGTCATTCTGAGAAGCCAATTAATATGTACAGTATCAAATAAAATTATGATTAATGTTCTGGGTTGTATAAAATACTTCATCTCCTGTTATTACAAAATTGTATACTAATATCCAGGGCCTAAAGAAAAGCTACAATTTTTCATAATAATAATAATGATTCTTTCATTAAATCACGGGGCCTGTATTCCTAACGAGCGTTTATAGCTTCGCAGGGGATGTTTTGAAAATATCTACACTATTATACGCGACATTAAATACAAGTGACAAAATTTAATAAAGCTGCTGCAGATGATGAATGGAGCACGGTTCAATAAATTCTATTTATTATTACAGCGATATTGCTTATATAGTTTTTGAAAGCAATATCGTAACTTTGCGAAAGCACCGAGAGCACGGTGGCATTTCGCTTACACTTAGAGGGTATGTGAATTATGTTACTGCTGTGTTACAGTGTTTCAATGCCTGCTGCGCAATGAAAGTTTTAAAGTTTTATAAATTGCTACACGTGCTTTAGAAAGAAAATAGAAAAAGAGAAATATCATAAAAGGGGAATAATAAGCCCATTTGCTGTTTTCTGTCTCATTAATAAGCTATTTTCATGCTAGAAGTAGATTTAGGATAGCGATAATATGGAAATCCTTATAAGACTGAAAAGAAGGCTAACTCACTCTTATAACTTCAGGTAATATTTCTATTGTGCTTGCAGTATTAAATGTAAAATTTAATATTTTTACACGTTTCAATATTCAATAATTCACTTAGTCCGTGGTGTCTATGTATCAAAAAAAAAAAAATGATACTAGAGGCAATAACCATCGTATTCCATTATGCCTCCTTCTTTCTAATAATCGTAATTCTTAGGAGGGACAGAAATCCAATCTTTTGGGCGCGTCTCTTGCTTATAAAGTGTTGATAAAATAGTGGTCTGATCTGATTCTAGATTCTGTAATTTTATTTCCATTCACATTAAATCTTGTTTTTTAAATTTATTAGAGTTGTTTGGACGAAAGCTTTTTAATACAGATACAATCTCTACTAGAGTATAAGTCCGTATTTCCTTTTATGACATTCATGAAATTGAAATTCACAAATTTAATGTGGTAGGTATGATGTAATTATGCTATTTGAAGTATATGCAAATTATGCAATTGAGGTTTGTGCTGTTGGCAAAAACTTTTTAAACACTTATTGTATACTTCCTGTGATGTATGGTTACACATTTGTATATGCCAAAACCACTTAAAAATATGTATTTTATTATCTGCTATGAATAGATTTTATGATACCACACTTTTTTCTGGCACAAATAATTTAATTTTACATTGTCATTTAATTATAACAATAATAAATATAAAATAGGCCTTGTACTTCAATAACACACCGCAAATTTCATCACATATAAAAATAGTATCATAGTAATACCACAATTAAATAATTGTTTGTCAAATCCCGATTGGAAGTTAATGTTTATATCCTGTTTGGTTCTGTAGGTTATTGTTGAAAAAAAAAATTACTATAAAACTTATTTTGCAACTAAATAATAGAAATGATAATAAGTATATGTAATAAAGCATATTTACATAACATATACAATCAGTTTGTTAAATTAATTAATTAGATACGGATAATTGATTCTATTTGTAGATATTAATATAGATATACATAAATTTCTGCGTTGTTTGGTTTGCATATTGCTGCAATATTGCACTTGGAATGGGAAATAAAGAATTTATATTATTCTATTCGACTTCACTTGTTACATAAAACCAGTTTTTATGTTTTAATTAATTGTAATGCAGAAGTTAAAGTATACCGTATATAACAAATAAATATAAATTTGTATACATAGGCGCCGACTTTTCAAAATTTTTAAATCAAAATACTTAAATCGAATTTAGAGATTAACCTGTGCTTTTAAATAGTCGTTTGTAAGATCTCCCCAAGTAAATAAAATTATTATTTCTGTTTATCAGTTTAAACAGTACTCATATCTCGAAATGCTTAAGAATATCATTTAAATTAGTGTAACTTAAAATAAGTAATGTACGCTCAAGAGCCGATATGATTCCATAGTTTAGTTAGCCGGAGCGGGCTGATAATAACCCCAAGTCGCTGCCGTCCTAGGTTCGACTCCAGCTGGCTGATTACTTCTCCAATTTATATATTTTTACAAGCCATAAAATTTAAAATGCTATTTTTCCATTCGATAATATTCATTTTGCACATACATAATTTTAATAAATTATAATTCTGATTCACAATTTGCACACGACTAAAAACATATTAAGTAGACACATATTATTGTGGTAAACATATTGCCGTTTAGTTTGTTCGATTTGCTCTAATAGTTTTTTAATTATCATAATTTAAAGATTGTGTGTTCACCCAAAAATGAATTTGACTAGAGATCATTTCCGGGCTATGATTTTTTACGATTTTTAATCGTCATTAACGCCTAAACAATCGACTTAGACATTGGGCATTGGTATGAGTCAAATACAAAACATTTTACATCAACAGAAGTGAGAAAACTTTGTTGTCGATGGATTCCACATAAACTGACTCCCGATCAAAAAGAAAAACGCATTGAACGGTGCAGAAAAACTCTGGAAAAATTCCAAGGCGGCACTTCAAATTGGGTTTGGAATATCGTCACTGGTGACGAATCTTGGACTTATTGTTATGATCCTCAAAAGAAAAGTCAATCGGCTCAATGGGTCTTTCGAACCGAACCTAAGCCTACAAAAGTTCGAAGAATTCGCAGTGCTGGTAAGAAGATGATTGCCAGTTTTTTTTCTAAAACGGGTCATATTGCTATTATAGTATTAGAAGATAGACGTACCGTTACTGCCGATTGGTACACAAATGTCTGTTTACCACAAATCTTTGAAAAAGTTCGTGAAAAACGCCCCAAAGGAAAAATAATCTTAGATCATGACAACGCATCGTCGCATAAAGCAAAAGTAACAACTGAGTATTTGGCTGCCCTAAAAGTCCCTCCACCCTCCACCGTGCAGTCCTGACCTACAACCTTGCGATTTCTTTTTGTTTCCTAAAATTAAAGATAAAATGCGTGGAATCACTTTTTCGTCATCAGATGAAGCAGTGGAACATTACAAAAACCTGGTTTCTGAAGTGTCTCAGGAAGAGTGGCATCATTGCTTTAAGGACTGGTTTCATCGAATGCAAAATGTATTGATGTTAAAGGGGAATATTTTGAACAACAATAAAATCATTTAAATTTTTCTAAAACAATTCCTTGTTTGATTTTCTAAGAATTTTCAGTGTCGCCCTCGTATAGTAATAGAATGATGATAGATGCGCGATGTTTTCGATTAATCGACATGCATTCTCTCTCTCCATGTCAGTGTCGTGAAATAGTTATTTGTATACCAAGACACTAAAGAGAATTAATTGCTAATATAGTAGTAGAAAATTTAAATTTTCAAAATAAAGTTTTTTACCACTTTTAAATCGGTTTTGTTCGTGTTCTAATAGAGCACTTCAATTGAAACAAAGGCTACCATATCTTACGATTTAATTGCTAATTAATTACCACATTCAAAAATTAATTGCTAATATAGTAATAAAACCGACCGTGGAGACGACGCCGACCCTTTAAGACCCGCCGGTCACAAAAGGGAGACCCTTAAGAGCCGTCCATAGTTACAATTCTGATGTAAATACAAACATAAAGTTCCGCTAAAGCGAACACTAACTAACCTGTTGGTCAATTTTGATATGGTTTTTACAAATTTAATATCTGAGATGTTTTCTACAATATGACCTTAGGTTGTGTCCTAATGATCTAAGGATCGGCAAAGTGCCCAAAATTATTACTTCAAGAATTTAAATTTTTCACTTTGCACCAGCGGCGTATTTTACATTCAGCATTATACGTATTCAAAATTATTAACAACATGGTTGATACCCCTCAAATTCTGCAGTTGTTAGAATTTAATGTTCCTTGTTACGATCACCGTGTAACACTTACCTTTACTCTACCTCCATCTCGTACGAATTATTACTACTATTCTCCGATTAATCGTATGACGAGAATTATAAATTTGTGTCATGATATTGATATTGTAACAAGAGAGAAAAGGAACGAACCTCTTTTCGAGCGACAGGTGGTGTGTTCTGCCGCCTTCGAGAGAATGACGCATCGCACAAGCATGTAAATCAGACGCGGTTTATTCTAGCATTTTCTAGAATACATAGAAGGTTCCAGCGACTTCTGGTGCGTTTATATGAGGATATAAAAGCGGATTGCGGATAAAAGAGAGGCAGTCAACAGCAAGTCATTAACTGTGTATTACAAAATAAATAGTGAATATAAATGTTGTATTAGAAATTCGTAGTCTGTAAATAATAGTTTTTAATGTTTTATAATCATAGCGTTAATTTATAGTGTATTCATTAGTGTATATAAATAAATATTTGTTTGTGAATAGACGATTTAAACAGCACTTGTATTATTATTTGAAAAAGAACGTTACAATATATACCATAGCTCGTTGCTAAAATTTAAAAACAAAGTTATGATGATCCTTAAAGTTGCTCAAATTGCTACTTAGTATTTAGATATTCGTTCTTCTTGATTTTTGTCCTTTGTTGCTGCTAATGTACTACATAGATAGAAATTATTGAATTATTTTATTTTATTATTTTGTTAGTTACTACACTGTATGATTAGTGAATAAGTAATTGTTTGATTTTTGTTCATTCTTCTGCACATATGAAAACATTAATGACCTGTAATTGGGCTTTGGCCTGTTGGTTATTTGAATAAATAAATAAATAAATAAATAAATAAATGAATAAAACGGTCAGTCAGCGTAGTGTCTACGGTCGACAAATGTCCGCGGTCGGTGTTGTGTCCGATTGGCGTAGTATCCTATGCCCTTTTTCGAATATAAGTTTGCTTCTTGTGCTAGTGCTTACTTGCAGAAGAATAAAACACCTCAACTACAACAGATTGAAAGAGACTCACCATTTAACACCAGAAATGCAGGAACTTTTAATAATGCAGGGAATGTACATTTGTGTTATTCATCAAGCCAATGTCAACACTCTAATTTATTGTTTATTGTTTCCAGCCTTACTTTGTGGAACTCCATAATCATGAAATAAATAAAGATTAGTAAAAAGTTTCACAGTATTTAATAAAAATATAACCTGATAATATTGTTTCGACAGCTAAGCTGTCATTATCAAAGGTAATATAAATATAAACAAACACGTCGCTAAGGTAGATACAAAAATAGGTAATTAGATAAAAAGATAAAATTAATAATAATCAGAATTAAATATCTAACACTTCCAGTAACGGAGAATTACTGAGCTCAAGTTGTTCATTCATTAAAGGTACCCTGAGTTTGTGTTTGTATATCTCAAAGGCTTCTAAAATGTCTAATTTGCGTTTGTTATTACAAAAATGTAGGTATTACATAAAGGTATTTTAATAATATTTTTAATTATGCTAAACACCTTAGATACATCTTAGATATATCTAGTTACCTATTTTTGTATCTACCTTAGCGACGTGTTTGTTTATATTTATATTACCTTTGTTAATGACAGTTTAGCTGTCGAAACAATATTGTCAGGTTATATTTTATTAAATACTGAAACTTTTTACTATTCGTTATTTATTTCACTCTAATTTATAATCACGTTTTTTCGAAACTATTTTTAACTTTTTATATCGACGGTAACATTTTTAATCTTTCCAGAGCCATTAATAATAATTCCAAATAAAAATTCAAATTTGTATTTGGAAGAGTAATTTTTTTAACAACGTTTCTGTCACCCATGTAATAGTATTCAAAATTCAATAAATTCAGGCTGTAATTTTGATAAAATAAAAGTTGAATTTAAATAGAAAAAAATATGCTACATTTAATTTCATACTATAAAATCAAACAGAAGTCATAGAAACAGATATAAATAAAACTTAACATACTTAAGAAAAATTTGATTCGGAGTGTTGCGTTAACGCAACATTGGCAGTAAATGGGCGTCGTTTGTAAATGTTGGTAACACAAACTTATTTAACGTTGGCAGTTGTGTTTTTTCACGTTGCACTGTATTGTTACCACAACTATATAATCACACTCTCTCCTCATCTAAATTAAATGGTGACAAAGTTATTGTACGCTTGTAAGAGAAAAAAAACTGTACGTTTGTTGATTAAAAATTTGAATGCCGACTTCATAATGACGGAAAACGAAAATAAACGCGGTTGTCCAGCCAAAATTCCAAAACAAGATATTTTTGATTTTTTTAATTGTCGTCGATGCATTATTTTTAGCAATTCGGGTTGCCTTGTCAACAAAAACAACTGTATATGGGAAGAGCTGGCAAAATCATTAAACAAACCAATTTTGCCATCAGTAACTTCATACCCTATGTCTGCGAATTTAAAAAAACAAGAATTAGCTTCTATGCAACAAAACAGCGGTCATGAAATTAAGAATTTTGATATATCATGCAACAATTTTAGTGACTCGTCTCGTGAAAGTAAATCGTACCAAGAAAGCGACATAGGAATTGTAATTCCTTTGGAACGAAAAGAATTCAAAGAATTGACTGAAACAATAAATAAAACATGTAGTGCCAAAAAAGCAGGACAAGTATCAGTTCGTCGATTTAAACCGGAATTTACCAGGAAGTGGTTTCAAACAAACTATTTGAGTTGGTATCTTTATGTAAAATATCTTTATATTTTTCTCTAGGTGATATACTGTTAGTTGAAGTTACGAACACAGAGAAAAATACTGTGTCTAAACCCATCGAATTAAATAAATTACCGAAAACAATAAAAAGTCCAATCAAAGAAATGAAATTACTAGGAGTTATTTCTTACAAAGGAGCGACCACAGTTACTCGGCACACTCAGTAGCAGTTACACGATTATTTGTTTGCGAAGAAATGTTTGGAACGAATTGTTGCGAACTCATAGAAATGAAAACTACAAAGTTGTTCCAGAAATGTTGATTTATACACATCATATCTAAGAAAGATTATATTTTAAAATAAAATTTAGATTAACATGAAAATAGGTATATTTTTCCTGCTACCAGCATCAACAGCGTCACTTTTCGCTCCTTTTTGCGCCACGAAAGTGAAACATTTCACGACATTCTGTGATGACGTCACTTTTCAACTTCTAACCGTGAATAGTTCACTTTTTCTGAAATAGTTCGTAAAGTGTAAACTTCACGGAGTCATTTGCGTCTGTAAAGTAGCACTTTTACGGACTCATCTGTCACTTTTATTTGCATTGTTTCACATGTATTTGACATATGTCGCACACAGCCACATTCACTTAATTGCCTACTCTACTGTTATTAAAAACACATTTTGTATTTTAAGTTCTTAATTTCATGATTTCAGAAAAAAACATATTGTACTCATTATGGTTCTTCTTGATCAACCTCCATATTCGTGATAAAAAAGTATAACATCAATAATAACTACATTCACTTGAAGAGATTTTAGAATCAATTTTTTAAAGTACGGATCAATCCTTAAAATACGAAGGCATATTGATAACTAATGCCTCCATAGTCATAACTTTTATAATGACGGGCCAGACCGTTTCAAAAGCGGTTTGCTATTTACCTTAAGTATTTGTACATAAGTCCCCCTAGTGGAGATTCTCAGCAACATCGCGTTTGCGCACGACAGTTCTAAACATGGCGACCGGCATGGACGTGCGGTTAAAGCAACCAGCTGTCACTGAATTTCTTACTGCGGAGGGTGTAGCTCCCATTGACATCCATGGAAGGTTGAGTGCCGTGTACCGTGATGCAAGTGTTGATGTGAGTACTGTTAGGAGGTGAGTAAGGACTGTGAAAGATGCAAATCCTGCTAAAACGGATGTCCATGATCGGGCACGGAGTGGCCTACCAGTGTCTGCGTGTGGTGAAAGGCAGGTGGCTCTCGAGGATAAACTGGTTCGTGAGAACCGATGGTGTAAATAAACCGACATTGCCAGCTGGGTGGGTATATCACAAGAAAGAGTACATCTCATTATCCACAATATGCTGCAGTACAGGAGAGTATGCGCGCGTTGGGTGTCCCGAATGCTTACTGATGAAATGAAAGCCAATCGGAAACAAATTTGCGAACAACTCTTGACTCTATATGACGCAGGTGATGCTTTTTTCCACAGAATTGTGACCGGTGACGAGTCGTGGGCGCATTATTACGACCCTGAAATGAAACGTCAGTCCATGGAGTACAGACGTAATGGTTCGCCACAACCGAAAACATTCAAAGCATTTCCATCTGCCGGGAAGGTCATGATTACCGTTTTCTCGGATTGCGATGGCATCGTTCACATTGAATTTTTGGAACGTGGCTGTATTTCGTAGGGTATGTTTTTAACACCCTAACAAATCTGAAGCGACGGCTGCGTAGGGTTCGTCTAGACAAAGTGCCAATTCTGCATCATGACAACGCTCGGCCTCACACAAGTCAGAGAACTTCGGATGCAGAGGTGATAACGGAGGTGCGGAAATGATACCGTTGGAAATCTTCAGACTTTTTCCGTGACGGACTTGCAAAATTTGTAGTACGTTGGCATAAATGTATTGCTGTCAATGGCGATTATGTGGTAAAGTGAATATATCAGTGCGTAGAGGACAGTTTATACTATTATTTCACATTTATATGTAAACCATATATCTATTACTAATAAAGTTATAGCCATGGAGGCATTAGTTTTCAATATGCCCTCGTATACTATTCGACTTCCAAATCAAACATACGGCATTAAAAAGAGAAAATATATATTCTTACAGGAACATAAGAAAACTCGGAAGGTATTAAGACGCGTCAATAAATATCGACGGCGTTGTACAGCAACAAAATTAGACAGAATAACGTCGATATGCGGTAGTTGATCATGTATGCAACTAATGAGACGCATTCTTTAGTTGTAACATAACCTTCAAGCCTTCCAACATTTTAATAAAATTCCACTGGGAAACAAGTCAATCTTTGGTGTGCCTTAATAATATAATATTACTAATCATAGCAGTTAACAGAAACTATCGTAATTGTAAAATAATAAGTTTTTATTTAGAAAAAAACACGTTTTTTAGAGCACCACTTCCTTCAATAAACATATATAAACAAGTTACAGTGTCTAATTCTTTAATAATACTTTTAGGCAAAAGACTTTTTAGTCGGCGTAATGCAGAAAAAAATCGTTCAGCTCTACATGTTGATATACAGTGAAGTCTCCCATTACGGATACTCCCTATAAGAGGACACTTCTTGTAAGCGGACAGATTTTGTGGAACCAACGTTTTGCTATAACCAAGACATGGTAAATAGCCTCTTTTAAACGGACTCTCTAATACACAGACACGGGCAGTACGTAAATTTCATTTTTAGTAAAAAGGATTTTCTTAATGGGACATTTAATTTACGCAAATTGTTTTGTCGTTGTTCTCATATGAGATCTCATACCGGTAGTTCTCGTTTAAACCGTTTTACTTTCACGCCTTACGTGCAAATGCGAAACGAAACGATTAATTCTGTGGAACTTAATGCGCTGCCAATTTTTGAACAATCGTCGGCGATGCCGATGTATCGGTCCAGTACTAGTTCGTCTCCGGACAAAATGTCTCCTACAAACGGACAAAAAGTGTGGCACCATTATTGTCCGCTTATGGTAGATTTCACTGTAACTAGGTCTGGTGTGGTCATCAAAAATTTAATGAACTCAGAATATTTTTTTGTCTTTTTGTAAAACAAAATACCAAAAAATATCCCAGTTCGATAGGTGCGTAAACTAACCTCTTTAGATTTTCAATTTGGAATTTTTATTATCTAAAATATATTAACCATGTTAATGAGGGCTCAGCCCCCAACAACATTATTTTATTGAGAGTTACGGCCTTTGAGTCACCACATAGTCGGCGCCTATGTTTGTATATATAAATCATAATTTTCTAATCAATACAAAATGTATTGCAAAATTTACATTGTAAACCTATTGAAGCATAACAGTTTCAGATATAATTTTATTGTTTTGAGGCACTACACAAATGCTTGATAAATCAAACTAATTTTAAGTAATAAATTGTAAACCGTATTCCAAAAATTAAAAATCTCTCCTAGTTTACGTAATCAAAAATAAAATAAGCTTTCTGCTAAAAAATAAATGTTAATAGTTGTGATAGTTATTAAATCACTTTAAATGTTAGAAATAGAACATTATATGACTAGGATGTTTTGACAGTAAATTTTCGAAAAGGTGAAATACGTTTTACAACTTTTATAGCTTTTATTAGTCAGTTTTATTTTTACATTCATTCACGTTTTTTATTTTTAAAAGTTTTCTATTTTCATATTAAGATATCACTTGATTCACATACCATTCGTTCTATAATTATTATTAAACTCTTAAGTTAGTTGTTTAATAAACGTTTTTGAATACAAAGTTGATATTTCAATTTCAATTGTGTGTCCGTTCTATAATCAATATTGTATCAAATAATTTCACAAACAAATTAAAAAATACTTTCAAAAAATGTAACATAAAGAACACGTTTTCTAACACCATTGAAAAAACCGAGTATCATTAACAAATTAAAAGATTACAATATCAACATAATTAAATGAGCATTAACCAAGCACCTGATTGATAATTTGCATACTTAAGTTTTGTAAAGCAACTGCGTTTTACCTGTGCAAAGGCATTGTGCATTGAATGAAAATTACAAAAATCGAATTACAGAATAAGGAATGACCAGGAATGAAAATTTCTAATTTTTATTTTGAACTTTGAAAATTCGAGCTCTGTTTATTATATATAACCTCTTTTAACATTATAATTATTAAATTCACAATTATTCGAAAGTTTATATACTGGGGTTAGTAACAAGTTTGGTTTTCATGGAAATTTGATCTCATGTTAATCATGTTTTTAATAATAATCAACACCTTTTACAGGCGAGAGCATTTTTTGACACGATTAGTTGAAAATTAAATTATAAAGAATTTATAAAATATTTAATTTAAGAAAAACTTAGTGAATAAAAGTATTTACCATAAAAGGTGTATAAGTTATTCATGGGATTGAGCTCAAAAAAGCAAGATTTGGATCCCATATTTCTTATATAAAATCTGCAGATATCAAATAGAAAAGAAGTTTCAGGTGTTATTAGTACTTGATACCATCTCGGTAAAAAAGGTGTCATTAGCTAGTTTCTAAAACAGGGAAGGAGTGAAAATCATCTGCAACTATTATAATATTAAAAATCTGTTGAAGTCTTAGTGCTGAAATAAAGTGATAAACTTTAATATTGAAAAATGGTATAAAAAAAGAAGTTTGTTTTACTTACCTATACATTATTGGAACTGATTTTTATATAATTAATAAATATTAGGTCAACTGTAAAGTAAGTTGCAAACCTAGTTAATGATTGAAGTTATTATTTTAACTTAAAATAAAATTTTATTTAATCAATAACAAAGTCAATTATAAAAGTATGAATATTCTTGTACTTCCAAGGTTTACAGCAAGTTAAAGAAAAATTATAATATGTTAGTGTTTACGATTTATAGATAATTATGGAAACACAAAAAGTAAAAAATACAAAGTATGAGGTTATGAGGATTGTTTAATAGGAATAGAGATTGAATGTCTTGTCGGTTAATACAGACACCCTAAAAGGTTACAAAGTATTAACTAACTTCCAATGCGATTGGTGAGGGTAAAAGGTAGTCTCAAACGTTAGTAAATAATGGTCTCCGAGGAGAGGAAAAACAAAATAGAAAATAATAAGAGATTTTTCATAAAAACCAAAGAGATAAAACGATTTTGTTAAAAAAATTTGTATAAAACCGAAAATTAAATACTTATAAAATAAATTTATATGTTGCTAACTAAGGTAAATATAGTGTACGATGGAAAGAAAAACATACTGTTAATAAAAACATACTATTAAAAGTGTATCAATCATTATTATTTGGAAAAAGAATAACAAACATCTTGTTTAAGAAACTCATATTCATATTTAAGGCAAACAGAATCCATGCTACAGGAAAATTTAATTTTTCTTAAGGTATAAAAGAATTTCCGTGATCAAGGTAATTATACAGCTGAGCTAAAAGAAGAAGGAGAAATTGGAAAATTGCTACATATTTATTCAAGTGAAAATAAGTGTAGTTATTTTTTTAAAGCAGAGCAAAGTGAGAGTGCATCCGTTAAAATTAAATTGTGAGAAGAGCAAGAATTACTTACATATATAAAACTAGATAATGCAAGGTTTGTTCAGTAAGTTGAAAAAATTTAATAAGTAATTTATATCTTAAAATTTAAATGTCATTAACTTGCAAAACTTACCTGACAAAGTAAGGTTATAAACTTCTTGAAAAATTGATAGGTACTTCTTGTTTAAATCAATAGACGGCCCACAAGTTATTGACAGTAAAGAGTGTATCTGATCTGTTGATTATTTATTATTATTAAATGTACATTTGAGATTTTTTTAGAGAAAAACAGAACCCCTTCTTTTCAAAGAAATTTTATACTTTATTTATTGAAATTAAATTAATAAGAGCTAGTAACATAAAGGAAACAACAAAAACATTAAAGCTAACTATTTATTTAAAATCACATACAACATTAAACAAGCGGTTGGAGTCTCTATAATAAAAAAATTGCGGGAAGAAATGTTATCATCACTTATGTAATAAATCAAATATCATAGAATTTCATTTTTATATTAAAAGGCAGGTGACTTTTATAATTTATTTATAAAATTGTTAAATACAAAATTGATAGACTATTCACCACAATATTTTTCTGTATAATATCTTGTAGTGTCGGAGTCTACAACTAATATATTGCGTTTTGAAAAAATCCCTTTACTTATTCGTAACATTAACTCACATACAATGTGGTTCGATATTCTAAGAATATAGAAAAAGTATGTAGAAAATTAACTATGATCATAGTAACACGATGAAATTATGTAATATGCAGGTTCACATGGATTATTATAAACACCGAGTTTAAAAAATGCTATTTTGACATTTATCTTATAGTAGCGGCTTTCGTACAAAAAAAATCGAAAACGGTACAAACTGAATTGAATGGAGATTCTGTCAAATAAGTATGAGCATGAGGTAATAATAAGGTATGAATTGTTAGTTGTTTTTTTGTGATAATTAGAATTGGTAAGAGAGAAAGTATAATGAAATATGTTATAGTCACTTGTGAATAATAGCTGTCTTTAGTCACTGAACACAGTTACATAAAGTACATCAAAAGCCTCTACTGTAAGATAAATAGTATATTATATACCCAGGGACTAAAGTGCATCTTTTAATCCCGAATGTGAGCTTAATAACCCGAATAAACACATGAGGGATTAAAAGGCACTTTAGTCCAGTGGCATATACGCTATTTTTTGCACGTCCTAAAGGACTTAATCGCAAAAATTCACGGAATTTCCGAAAATTTCGTTACATGTCATTCGGACAATTAAACTCTGCAAACGCCAAAATCACATAGTTTCAGGATAATAAATCCTGAATCCATAAAAACATGTACCGCGATTACTTTTTTTTGTTGTTTACTTGTTGTTGTCATGGAAACACTTTACTCCCTCAGGGAGTAAAAGTGCTACTTTACTCCCCCTCTTGGGGGACTAAAGTAGCGTTATATTATAGGACGTGCAGAATAGTACATTATTATTTAACAAGCATATACAATACTGCATCTACATTTATATCTTCAAAAATATCAATGATACAACTTGAAATACAAAATGCTGTGAAATATGAAATTTCATATATGAGCAAGAGTAATATCAACTATGAGAAGTTTTATGTATTTACAGTTGGATACATAATGCATTTAGTATTTAATAGTTGTAGGTAGATAAAGTTCTTGAGAATTGAAAATAATTTTCAAAACTAAAGAATTAAACAGTTTTGAAGTGAAATTTAGTGAAAGATGTGTAGAAAGCAAGGAAAGGTTTAAATTATGAAGTGGTTTTTGAGTAGCATAAACATTTAACTTGAGTACGATAAAACAGACTGAATATATGTACATACATACATATTATATTGTTTCAGGTTTTCAATAATATATCATCGTGTCTAGACAATTTTGTAATTTATAAAATAATAATTCATACTTCACATTAAATAAGTTTTTCTGGTATGAATAAGAAGGATTACGGTTGTTCTTTTGCACAAAAAGCGTTTCAGTATTCTTAACAATAGTTTTCGTTTCATTATATTAATAAATTTAATAAATTTCCAGAAGATACTACAACTGGAAGATTCTCAGACGCTATTGTTAAGATAAAACGTTCTTGTTTCTGTTATCGCTTTATAATCCTTCATAACTTTATATTATTATGTCTCACGGGGTGAGATCCTTCTTATCAAAGTACAATTTATATAAATTATAAACTGACGTTATCTAACTTTTATGTATAGTATATTTATATTTCACATTAAATTGAAATTGATATTATTTAATTCAGAGGAACTTCTAATTAAAATGATGAATGCTTTTACTGTTATGTAATTATCTGCCGTGTTACATTTTGATAACCTTAATAAATTATAAAATCTATTTAGAACTGAATGCAATAAACTTCCTGCGTTTGATAGTTTATACTATCAATAGTCCAGAAGCACTAGCTAGTATGACTAATTGTAATTTGCCTAATTTTACAGAAGCGTAAAAAGTTTTTGCATTTTTTAATTTGCATTGCGTTATTCTAGAAACTAGACCACGAGATATTGCAGTTGGTAGGAATTAGCAGCTTTCGATTGGATATACTTATTAACAAATTATTAGCAGCATATATTAAGTATAGAAGTAAAATAACAATATTTTGATCCAGAAAGTCAATTCTCAAAAAGTATTTTTAATTCAATCTATACTAATACGTACGATATAATATGCCTGTTCAGGATAAACTAAAGAACCACTGGTCCGATTTTTAAAATGATTTCAATTATGAATCAAGAGTGAATAGTGTGAACATACAGGGTGTATTATTGGTTTTGTAACATAGGGAAATAGCATGTAAAACACAATTTCTCAAATATTGGCTTCCCTAATTATTTTGGAGAAAAAGTCACTGTAGCAAAGTTGTAGATCTGATTTATTATGTATATCAATTCTGTGGTGTATACGCTATTTGTTGCACTACCTAAAGACTTAAAGTACAGTACAGTAATAGTAGTGTTTGAGAAGAACCTTTGTATTAGCATTAAAATTATAAAGTAAAAACTACAAAAACCAATAATAATTTTAAAAATTCACTGATAGTGTGGACCAAAAGAAGATCAGTAAATATTTTTAACAGAAATTCTTAACAACAGAGTGATGCAGTTATCGTGGTGAGCTCTTTGTATTTCGCTTTTAAAAACTGGTTTTCTTTACAAATAAAAATTATATTTTTCGTTTACGTTTCGAAATTAATACTCTTAAATATCAGAAGTCTATAAATTAGTTGAAAAGTTTATTAATTTCCATAATATATAAAATATAGTGTTTAAAACTGTATGGATAAAAGTAGCCTTGGATAACAAATATCCACAACATACTGATAAACAATTTCAATAATCTGCTTACATTCTATACATATAGAGTGGTCTTTTGAACATGTGACCACCATCCTGTTGTCTGTGTAAACAGACTTTCTCATCAAAATCTCCAGGTATGTTATGTAGTGCCCTGTGCAATAAGTCTTTTCACCTTACCTGTGTGAATCTCCCAATGGATATATCAATGGATATTTGCCTTATATATATATATCAATGGATATATATAAGGCAAATACATGATTAATTGATGAGATGTGCAAACTGTATAAACCATCCTACATTTGTTAATAGAACGGAATTATTGGAGTTATTAAACCAAAAATTAAATGAAGTAGTTACTTCCTTAAACGTCGGTCCTTTATGGAAACTGCCGTTAAATCACTTTCTGAATCAATTTGCAATTCTACTAATTACAATACTGCTACTTATGCATCCAAAGTTAGTAATGTCACTTCTCAAGCAAGAGTAATAGTCAAGCCTAATGATCAAACCCAAGATAAGATGATAACAAAATCCGATATATTAAAAAATGTCGACCCGACCAATATTCAAATTACAAATGTAAAATCAGTAAATCATGGTGGGATTGTTTTAAAACTCCATAATCAAGACGACGCAGAGAAATTTAAGTCACTAACTAATTCTGATTTATCCAATAAATATGATATTAAAGTTGTAAAAGGCATAATGCCTAAGATAAAAATAGTAGGTCTTTCTCAGGATTTAGATGATCTCACTTTGTGTCGTTATCTTTTTAAACAAAACCGAAGTGTCATAACAGACAATTCAGTCTGCAAACTTCTCAAGCATGGACCTACAAAGAAAAATTGTAACATACATCAGGCAGTATTTCAAGTGGACATTGATACTTATAAAAGAATGATGGATACAGGGCGGGCATTGATAGGACTTGACTCCTGCGCTATATATGACGCCGTTGATATATTACGATGTTATAATTGCAACGGTTACCACCACTCCGCAAAAAGCTGCAAGAATGACATGAAATGCCCCCGGTGTGCAGAAAATCACAAACTTAAAGATTGTTCTTCCGACAACCTTTGCTGCGTTAATCGTATGCGTTTCAGAAGTGATTTACCTTCGGAGGTTGATGTACAGCATTCTGCCTGGGATAAAAATACGTGCCATGTTTATAAGCAACTTCTGTCCAAACGCGATGTCTTGCCGACTTCACAGTAGCAACTACTGTCATCTACGGCAGATAGGAACACATTTGTATCCAATAAATCGCTGAACTTTGTCTATCAGAATGCAAGAGGCATCAATACTAAATTGAAGGACTTATCCTTGAATATATTAAATTGCGAGATTGATGTAATTATTTAGGTTGAAACATGGCTTCAACCACATATTAGTAACTATGAGATATTTATGCAAGCATATGTCGTACACCGAAAGGACAGGAATCTATTGATGACTGGAAAATCTACTGGTGGCGGTGTGTTAGTGGCTGTGAGATCCGATTATCTGTCTGAAACAGTATCTATCAGTCTTCCAAATTGTGATGTGATTTGTGTGAAAATATCGCTTCTAAATAAACACCACATCTTTATCTTAGCTATTTACATACCTCCTGCATTATCTATTGGTGATTATAAACAACTCCTGGACGCTATATTAAATTTACAGTTTATATTTCAGGACAACTGTATAATAATTGGAGACTTTAATTGTTGGGATTTTAGAAAATTTCATTTCAATGATAATTATCCTTTAGATACATTATCTGGTCAAACCAAAAGTATCATCAATTTAATTAATATTCTAAATTTTCAACAATTAAATTCTGTGGTTAATGTTAATGATCGGCTTTTAGACTTAGTGTTATCTAATTATAAGCTTGATGTAATTAAAGAACTGCATCCCTTACTACCCGAGGACTTACACCATCCTGCACTAAACTTTAGTATTGAAATATCCCCCAAAAAAGTGAAGCGCTGTAACGGTTCAGAGCTAGTCTACAATTTTAAAAGTGCTGATTTTCTTTTGCTATATAATTTAATGCGAGATGCAGATTGGCCCGATATATCTGATTTAACTGATGCTAATTTAGCTGTAAATGTTTTTTATGATAAGTTCTACTCTATTTTAGATCAATGTGTGCCAAAAATGATTAAAGGCAAATCCAAGTATCCTCACTGGTTTAGTAATGATATTAGGAACAAAATAAAACTTAAAGCAAAGTATAGAGAACAATACAAAAACACCAATAACGAAACTTATTTAAATAACTATAAGCAAGTTAGATCTGAAACTAAGATACTCATACACAATGCTCATGCTGCCTATCTAAGAGATGTTGAATTGAACTTGAAAGAGAATCCAAAATATTTCTGGCAGTATGTACATTCTAAAAAAGGTACACATGGCATACAGGTACTTATGGTAGATAATGAGGGTGCTCCTTTGACGAACGGTCCCGATAGTGCTAAAGCTTTTGCGAGATATTTTGGTGGTAACTTTACTGAACCTGATTCTAATAATGCAAGTATTGATATATCCATATTGCCTTACGGTATAAGTAATACAATCAGTCTTAACAAGGTCAACACTGATGACATATTAACTGCCATTCGCCAATTGAGTAACTCTAGATCTATGGGACCTGATAATATTCCGGCTTATATAGTAAAGGGTGTGGTTGAATTTCTTACAGCTCCTTTAAAGGAACTTTTTAATTTATCACTGGTAACAAGTACTTTCCCTTCAAAGTGGAAAGATGGAAAGATCATTCCAATTTATAAAAGCGGATCTAGGGCCGAAATAAGAAACTATCGCCCAATTGCCCTTTTAAACACTTTCTCAAAAGTCTTTGAAATTACATTGAACAATTCGTTAAGACCCCAACTTTCCAATATTATTTCCACAACTCAGCATGGATTTGTAACAAAGCGATCCACTACAACAAATTTAGCAGTTTTTTCTCAATGTGTTTCGGAAGCTTTGGAGAAAAGATTTCAGGTGGATGTTATATATACAGATTTCTCCAAAGCTTTCGATACTGTTGACCACAGACTCTTGTTAAACAAATTAAATAAAATAGGTTTTACCGATAATTTAACTACATTTTTTTATTCTTATCTGACGTCTAGAATTCAGACTGTGTATTGCAATCGGTATCGCTCCAGTGATTATATAGCTTCTTCCGGTGTGCCCCAAGGTAGTGTCATTGGCCCACTATTTTTTATTTTATTTATAAATGATATATCGACTCAGGTTCACAACAGTGAAAATCTCATCTATGCTGATGACTTCAAACTTTTTAAAGTTATAAGAAATCAACAAGATTGCCGTTTGTTACAAGAGGATTTAAATTGCATTTATAAATGGTCCATTGATAATAGGTTGTATTTCAATATAACTAAGTGCAAATCCATGTCGTTTTCACGTAAGGTTAATATAATAGATCATACTTATAAAATGGATGATAATACTCTACCTAGAGTAACAGAATGCTATGATCTGGGAATTCATTTCATACCGTCATTTTCTTTTAACTGTCATTATGAGATTGTGGTTAACAATGCATTAAAACAATTGGGGTTTATTTTTAGGAATACTAAAACTTTTACAAATATTGAGACAATAATGATTCTGTTTAATGCCCTAGTGCGCACAAAACTTGAATATGGATTAATCATATGGAATCCCATATACACATCTCACATAATACAATTTGAAAGGGTGCAGAAAAAAATGCTTAAGTATTGCTTATACAAAGACGGTAATATTGGTCTAAGGATTACAGCTCATTACTTAATCACTTTAACATAAAATCTCTCTCTTCGAGGAGAGAATAGTTATTTATATTATTAGGAGTATAAGTGAAGCTTTATGTGCTGAAGCTGATAGGTTGACTGCCGAACGGAGTGAGGCAGCCAAATCAGCTGAAGCACATAAAGCGCTTATACTCCGAATAATATATGCGATTTTTTCTCCAAACGTGCAAAATTATAATACAAAAAGAAAGATCTAATTACGGAGGTTATTTCGGAAAACATTACACTTGTACGAAAATCGCAACGCCTGATAGACAATTTCTAGATATTACCGTAGCAACCCACCAAACAAGATTTTTTTTGCGAAAAGTTAGTCCACGAATTACGCAGTAAAATAGTAGTGTTTTAAGTGGATAATTTGAAGAATTTTGTGGTAATGTCTAGTTCAGGTGAATTTCAGTTGACGCCGCCAGAAATAGCCGAAGCAGCAAGAGCTGAAATTGACAATCTTCTTCCTACAAAGTCAAGCGCTGTTTATGAAGCAGCGTTCAAAGAAATTCATCGCATGGTGTTCGGAAAAAAATGCATCCGTTTATTCAGAAAGTGTTCTTCTGGCGTATTTTTCGGAGATGGCCAAAAGAATGAAAAGTTCAAGCTTATGGTCGCATTATTCGATGATCAGGACATTGTTAAATCTCCGACATGATGTTGATATCTCAAAATATTTAAAGCTGTGTGCCTTTTTGAAAAAGAAGAACGAAGGGTATTCTCCCAAGAAAGCAAGAGTTCTAACCAAAGAACAATTCGATATGTTCATCTTTAACGCTCCAGATGAAAAATACTTGGCCGCAAAGGTAAATATATAAGTTCTTATTACAAAAATAATTAAAAATTATAATTTATCAGGTTATATTAATATTCGGAATATCTGGAGCATGCAGATGCGATGAGCTATATAAGATGACGCTGGATGATGTCGAAGAACAGGGCTCCATATTGCTAGTAAAAATCCCTGACAGCAAAACAAATAAAAGTCGTTCTTTCACTGTGGTTGGCGAGACGTATATAAATAAGTACAGAAAATATGTCTCCCAGAGGCCTGAAGGATTTGAAGAAAGAAGATTATTTATAAAATATCAGAATGGACGATGCTATCGGATGATTATGGGAATCCACAAAATTGGAAACATAGGAAAGGAAGCGGCTACATATTTAAAACTGCCCTATTGTAACGAGTATACAGGGCATTGTCTAAGAAGGACTTCGGCGACCTTTCTTGTCGACACTGGCGCTGACATTACTACCCTCAAGCGACATGGCTGTTGGAAGTCTAGTTCCGTTGCAGAAGGATATATAGCGGAATCCTTAGAAAATAAAAAGGAGATTAGCAGGAGGATTCTCATGTCGAGTACCAGTAGCAGGTTTGTTTTTTTGAGTTTAATTTTTTAATAATTAATTCTTCTTTTCTTATCAGAGAAAGTGATTATGGTCCCACTACGAGTAAAGAAAATGTTAGCTCATTGGAACTGCATTCTACACATGTAGTTAGCGACAGCAATTTGGAAGAAATGACAAAACAGCCTCTTGTTCAGTATGCGACGAAGTGTACATTTAATATTAATATTAATTGTAATAAAAATTAACAATAAAATGATAATTATTGGTAGTTACATACTTACCTTTTTTACTAAATCAAGTAGCTTAGACTTTATATGCTTAGGCACATAAAGTACTTTATGTGCTTAAGCATATAAATGAAACTTCTACTAGCAGAATTCTGTCATTAAAATGTCACTTGTATGACGTTTGGAGAAAAAGTCTATTATTGCTGTTTTTATATAAAATCTTAAATTATATGATTGATGCTCCATTTTTATTATCCAAAATTAATATAAAAGTTCCGGTAATAAGAACCCGCAATAATAGGCTTACATTTTATTATTCTTGTCCTAGGACAAACTCTCACCTTATGGCTCCCATGTTGGCAGCTCAAAGGCGTTTTAATAACTTGGAGCTAGACTTGGATTTGTTTAATCTATCATTTAATCAATTTCGTAAATTAGTGAATGATTATGTCTAATAATTATAATCATGTCTAAGGTAATTGTAATATCTAGGGTATCTGCTGTGATCAGTTGCAATTATATGTTCGTAATGTTCAAACTAGTTATCTGTACTTGCTATTTTAAGTTCACGATTGATATATTTATGTTATTGCTATTTTCCAAACATATTATGTATATTTCCTGTAAATGGAACTTGTTTCTGTTGGAAATAAATATTATTATTATTATTATTATTGAATACTGTTCAAAACAACCCCATTTTAGATTCTGTGTTAAATAGTTTTCAAGATACTAGGTGGCGTAAAATTAATCACCCTATCGGAAGATGTTATAATTTTTGGAAATGGCGTCGAACGTCAATCATATTTGACATTTGTGAACTAGACAGCTGCAGTATACAAACAGACAAGCAATGGAGCGGTATACCCCGCAAGAGCGTTGAATAATTGTGTCGATTTTTTGACCAATAATCGGTCGGTGGTGTTGGCGCAGCGTGAATATCGACGTCGATTTCCTAATCGTGTAGCGCCAACTGGGCAAACATTCCAGCGCTTAGCTGCTCGACTCGAACAGACTGGAACCACACGAGACCTTGCAGGGCGTGTCCGCCACCGGACTGGTCGTTCGGCCGAGAATATCGCGGCTGTGGCTGCCGATGTCACTGAGAGCGCAGAAACATCAACCAGACGACGGGCCACGCAACTGGGCATCACCAGACGGACCTACAGCGAATTTTAGTGAAAGACGTTTCAACAAGACGGTGCAACCGCACACACAGCACGGGCCACAATGGATATTGTGAGGGAAGCGTTTCCTGGCCGCGTAATCTCCCGTTTTGGCGATTTGGCATGGCCAGCAAGATCGCCCGATTTGACCGTCCCAGACTTCTTTCTTTCGGCCGTTAATCGCAGCCCTTAAGGAGAATATTCGACAGGAAAGCGAACAGTTATCACCGGGAATCTTGCGGAAAGTCATGAAAAATGCGATAAAACGGGCACAAATGTGTATCAACACTGGCGGCAGCCACTTGACGGATATCATCTTTTCCACTTAACAGAAAAAATTGTAAAGGCCCAAATAAAGATTTCCATCACTCAAAATCATTTTTTTTATTTAGTAAAAAAGTTATTCAAAAACAAAATTGTTTGATTAATTTTGCGCCACCTTGTATAAGTGATTTTCTGGTATAGGAAATTAACATTGTAAATGGGAAATTCGCTAATAGCAATTGCCACGTTATATTTAGACCTTAGGTGTAAATGCAAGAATTATTAAGCAGAGTTTCATGCAGCAAAATCACTCATCAGAATGTTAGAATTGCTACAGGTGTGGGACAAATACATGATAATTCTCCAAGAAATCTATTTAATATAAAATAGTACTAGCCATGACAACAGCTGTGAAATTAATCTCAATATTCACTGAGAGGTTATGTCATGCTTTTGTATTATGAACAATATGAACATATTTTATAAAATTCTTGTTTTTACTTTTTTTTATTGTCTGTTGTTTAATTTTGTTAGATTACTATAATTGATAAATAATATACATAAATGATGTAACCCCATAATAAGATTAAAATGTTTTTTTTTATATTAGTATCATTGTTATAATATATTTCAAATTTCTAATACAAAAGCATGACATAACCTCTCAGTGATTCTTGAGATTAATTTGACAACTATTGTCATGGCTAATAAGATTTTATAAAAATAAATTCCTTGGAGTATTCTTATCTATTTCTTCCATACCGATAACAATTGTAACATTCTGATGAGTGATTTTACCCCATGAAACTGTGCTTAACAATTCTTGCATTTACACCTAATGTCTAAATCTAACGCGGTAATTGCTATTAGTGATTTTCTGATTTACAATGCTATTTTCCTATACCAGAAAATCACTTATATCTTGGAAACTATTTAACACAGATGCTAAAGTGAAGGTGTTTTGAACAGTATTCAATAAGCTCTACAACTTTGCTATAGTGACTTTTCTTCTAAAATAATTAGGGGAGCCAATATTTGAGAAATTGTGTTTTTACATGCTATTCCCCTATGTTACAAAATCGATAATACACCCTGTATATATGGTCGAAGTCGGAAAAAGACACAATACTGCAGTGCAAAACTCTTTACGCAGATTCAAGTTGCAGACATAATAAGATCAAAGTTATGCGAGAGGAATATCTACGTAGGTCTGATTCAGTTTTACAAAAAAGTGAATGATAGCATATTTTATCTTCAATAAATAACCAATAGTTATCATTTTTATGTTTTAATTAATATGATTTTGAAGTATTTTTAAGGGTCTACAATATGTAGGAATTTATGACCCCTAAAATGCTGTTCGCTCTATAATTCTCCTTAAGTTATTTCTTAAAATTCTCATACCCTACTTGAACCAAAATAAAGAGAAAAGTCCATTCTATTCCCGTGATGTAATTCTGAAAAAAATCAAAAGCGCTGGGGTAGCTTATTAATCGTGCTTCACTTTGCTTTTTGTTTAATTTTAATAGATGAATTAATAGGGTCAGGAAACAAGTAATTGGAAATAATTTTTCTTGGATTCTTAGTTATTTTTGGTATCAAAAGAGGCCACTGTGGTCACTACATTAGCTAAATATAGTTAAAAAACTTGGTTCCGCCTACTTTAGAGGCAATCGCGCGATATTGTTTCGCACTTGGATGTAACGCGGTTCCGGTAATTTCTTTTAAATAAAATGAAATATTTAATTTTTTTTATAAAAAAATTATCTTTTTTAATTAAATTTTACAACATTTTTTGCCCAATGTAGTGCATGTTGGATTTGCATTCACAAAACCCAGGTTCAAATCCCATTTTAGATAACTTTTTTTTTTATAAATATTTAACATGTTTTATAAATAAACCTTTTTTTATAAATATAATATATATTTATAATTATATATTTTCAAGTTTTATTTTCAATTGACATAAATTGATAGAAATAGAACTGTTATGATTTTCATTCTATATTTCATATTTATTTCTGTTCAACATTTGTTCCTATTTCTTTATCTGATATTTATTTATTTAGTAAAGAAAAGTATGTAAAAAATTATTAGTCAAAACGTATTAACTACCATTACATTTTAAAAATTTGATATATTCGCGTGCATCTTTTTATACAAATGTGATAGGTCACTAAATATGTAGTATGTATATACCTATACAGACAGCTAGTATGTCAAACATTTTAGTTTTTAGCTAATAAAAAAGATTATTTATATAGTAATGTCAACTTTCCAAAGGAATTACATTTATTGTTATTTAACTAATCTTTTTGCAAAATTTTAAATAAAGTTCATTATTTCTCAGGTTTTTATAGCATTATTTCCAAACTCGATGTTAACAGTTTTTAATTAATAATAAAAGAATAAAAAATAATAATTTCAATATTGTGCCATTTTATTCAATAACTAACTTTGTATAGCGAACTATAGACCTGGCTCCGTAGTTCACATGCGTGCGTGCCACTGTCCGCGCTATATCTCGAGAACGGTTGATCAAACGACAAAATGCATGAAATAAAAATTGTAGATAATCTTATGATCTACAAGTTTTATAATAACCGTAAATGACATATGACGCATAGAAAACAAGATAATTGCGAAAAAAAAAACGATTTTCGTGACCTTTGACCTTTAATATCTTGTGACGCGGACAAGAAATTATTGGAGACTTTTCAGCCAGTCTTCAGAACGTCAAAACAAAGGTTCATGCAAAAATGCAGCTTTCTTACTTTCATTCCGAGGTTTACCCGTTATTTCAGCTTATTTGACTGTATTAACTTTTTTTTCAAGTTTTTGCTAGATTATATTATATGCGAATGTAAACGTCACCGTACCTTTTATCTTTTTTAAATAAATATCGTTAAGTGTATCAATTATTATAAAAGGTGTTATTATTTGAGTTTCCTAACCAAGCAAACTGTACCCAGAAGCTGACTGACGGTCCAGGAAACATTGGACATTGTGGATTTCCAGCCAATTCCGTATACAGCGCATTCAGTTTTTAACACTGAAAATTTCACAATGAAGATCTGGTTGTGCACGTCCTTACCTATATTTTGTGAATGCACTTGCCCTGAATTCTGGAACCAAGCTTTTCTAAAATAGACAAATGTTGAATCGTTAAGATTATAAAAAAACATTGATAAAATGGTTGTCTTTTATTGTGCGTCCAAACGTAAAACTTGAACACTGAATGGTAGTGACCCATTCAGATACATTTTTACGTTTGCTGTCAGAATCTTTCCGCTGGGTGTGGACGATAAAATGACTAGTTGGAAAATTCATCGAATTAAAATTGATATATTGGGTATCCCCTAGTGATGCCCACGAAACTCTCTAGACGAGATTTTTGTTAACTCTAGTCTCGTCTCGCACAAAATAAAACGAATCTCGTCTGTCACCAAAAAATCTCGTCGTCGCAAGTCTCGCACTTCTTCTTTGGAATACAACTGGTAATAAAAAATAACTCACAGTGTCACAGTCTGTTAGTAGATAAAGAATGAGTAGTGTGGCCCCCACACAACCTTGAACTTTCATTTGACCTCCTTTCACTTTTCAAGCCCCATCCTTTTAGAAGACACTCCCCTTCTCCAGGCCCCTCCCCTTTATAAGCCACTCCCCCTCTCCAAGCCCCTCCCTCCCCTCCTACGATAGCAGAAATGATTTGATTTTAAATACATAAAGCAAGAACTTTACTAATTGTTTTAATAACGTGTTTTAAAATAATGCAAATGCATATTTTTAAATTCTTGTCTGAAAATATCGGTAAGAATACATGTTTATAAGGCATTTTAAAAATAAATTGACATTAATTTATTACGAGTACAGGAACCATACACATTAATATTAAGAGAGATTGATCTCATATTATAAATGTATCGGGAATTGGGATAAAAATTGAAATTGAAATTATTTATATTGTAAAAGCGTTAATTCGATCAACCCGTTTATTCTTAAAAGAGATCTTTCGAGATTCTTTCGCGTTGAAATGCATTGAACAAATTATAGCATGTTTTTATCATTAACGTATGAAATAAATATTTTTTAAATTCCTGTCTGAAAATATCGTTAACAATACATACATTAACATACAGCTTTTGCTTTGAAGTGAAATGAGTTTGCAATTGCAACGTGTGTGTAACCCATCACGCTCGGCTGTCTCTCTCGCGCCACACAAATGGATCAGAAAGTTTGTATTGAAACATATGTTCTGGTATTCCAGGTCCCCCGCAACTCACTTCCGCCAGAAGAAGAAACAACCAATCGATGCTTGCTATACCAGGACAAAACATTTCAACTTTTTAGTGTGGAACCGTGTTGAAACATGTTTTTGTTTTATAAAAAAATGAATACACACTTTCGAAAGAAAGACTTATAATCGCAAACCACATTCCTACGCTATCCTTTATAAAGTAAAGTCAGACAACTGCACCTTTATCTTTATTCTCGTCGAGTAACTATCCATATGTATTAGATGAATTGTGAAAAGTGTAATAAATCTTTTTCGAGAAAGGATGCCCTTAAACGCCACCTACAAAAATATTGCAAGGGTAACCCTGGGGAAGGTCCAGCTCCAAAACGAGCACGAATGGTTCAACCTGCAGGTAAGGTTTTTTGATAAATTTTCTTTGGAATTTTTTTGTGTTAAGTACGATATCTTTTTAGCTCTGGTCTTCTGTGAACCGTGCAGGGAAAGTATGCCGCGTACTAGCTATGCAACGCATGCGCGAACTAATGTTCACAAGGAAAAAGCTGCCCGAGCATTAGATGGGGAAGAGGGGATAGCTGTTATGGAGTCTGCATTTAAGTCTCGTATTTCTAGCTACAGAATCTCCACTAATGAACATCATGTGGATACGTCAGAGTTTATGGAGGATATTAAAGCTAAGGTGTTTAAAGTTCTAAGTAATGAGGTGAAAAAGCATACCTCGATAAAAGTAAATGTGGATTTATTTGGATATTACGTTCTCGAAGTCAAGGGTTTGGAAGATATCAAGTCCTTCAACACAAAGAGTTCTGTTATCAGTCCAGGTTCTGATTTAGAGAGATATTACGAAAATATCACTGAAATATTGGCTACTAAATCTGAGGAATTTGCAGAGCGAGAATCAGGTATGACGTTTAAAACGGTGTGGAAGCGAAAACTTATGTGTTTCTTTTATGTTTCCAGGTTGGACGTTAGTCAGATTGTTGTTTTTAGAAGTAAACGTTAATAAGTTTAACCCTCTACGTGCTTTATCTTACATCCCTCTACCCACGCACATTCGAACAAAAGGAGCTGTCATTAACGTGCAGAATAATGATGAACGATGCTTCGCTTGGAGTTTGGTTTCTGCTCTTGTGCCTCGTAACGGACATGCTTACAGATGTAACTCGTATCCGGATCCCAACGAGGTATTGAACTTGACGAATGTGGAGTTTCCGATGAAAGTAAAAAAAATAGATAAGTGTTTGAACGATAATCCTCGAATTTCCGTTAACATTTACGGTTTGGAAAAGATTATCAAGGATAATGTAGTAAAGTATGAGGTAGTTGGACCTTTGTATTTTTCAAAAATTAAAAGAGAAGTACATGTAAATCTCTTATTGGTAGAAGACGATCACGGAAATGGGCATTATTGTTAGATTAAGAATTTTTCTAGGTTATTGCACAAACAAATTAACAAGCACCATGGAACTAAATATTTTTGTGATGGTTGTTTGCAATATTTCGCGACGCATGCAAAATTAATGAGACACACGCAAAATGATTGTAATCATGTTTATGCTAAATTACCAAGCACTGGTTTGATTAAAGATAAGGTAGGAAAAGAAATTCCGGAGAATATTTTGAAGTTCAAAAATTTGTCTAAGCAGTTAAAATTACCTTTTGTCATATATTGCGATTTTGAGTCAATGTTAGTGCCTGTTCATACTACGGTGCCTGATGATGGTCAAGCATTTACCGTTCGCACACAGCACCATATCCCTTATTCTTTTTCGTTTTATATAAAATGTTCCTTCGATGACTCGCTTTCGAAATTTCATATTTACAGGGGGGATGATGCTGCAAAAGAGCTCACTAGAAAATTAAATGAGGAAGTTAAACGTATTTATCACGATTATCTAAAACCGAAACAACCTTTGGCTTTAACGGGGGAGGAAGAAAACGAATTTCAAGCTGCTACCACCTGCCATATATGTAAAGGGTCGGTTGAAAATGATGTTAAAGTTAGAGACCACTGCCACCTTAGTGGTAGCTTTCGCGGGGCTGCCCACATAACTTGCAATGTTCATTATCAAATTCCAAAGTTTATGCCCATCTTTTTTCATAATTTGAGTGGATACGATTCGCATTTGTTTATCAAACAGTTAGCCTTAGAAAAAGAGGAGATACAAGTCATTGCGCAAAACAAAGAAAAATACATTTCGTTTACTAAAGTCGTGCAAGTTGATGAGGTAAGAGATGCGAAAGATAAATTGCAGAAAGTGTTTTTTCGTTTAAGGTTTCTGAACAGTTTTAAATTTATGAGTTCGAGTTTAGACAAATTAGGAAAAAATTTATCCGATGAACAGTGTGTAGAAATTAGAAGAAAATTTGGTTCTGGTGAACTGTTTTGACAAATGCGAAAAAAGGTGTTTTTCCTTATGCGTATGTTGACGACTTTTCAAAATTAGATGAAACGCAACTACCGACTCGTGACAATTTTTATGATCAACTCCGAAATGAAAATGTAAGCGAAGAAGATTATAAACGCGCGTCCGATGTGCGGAAGTTATTTGAATGTAAAACGTTGAGTGAATATTCCGATATATACCTAACGTGTGATGTGTTACTACTGACGGATATTTTTGAGAATTTTCGATCGGTGTGTCTTGAATACTATAATCTTGATCCGGCACAATATTCCACGGCGCCGGGTTTGAGTTGGGAGGCTATGTTAAAACATACGGGTGTAGAGCTTGAGTTGTTAACTCATATTGACATGTTACTTTTTTTTAAAAAGGAATACGAGGAGGGATGAGCGTGTGTGTTGGACACAAAGCTATTGCAAACAACAAATCTCTTCCAAATTATGATCCCTTACGACCCAGTTCCTTCATAATGTATCTAGATGCCACGAATCTTTACGAATTTGCGATGCGACAATTTTTACCTCGTGGTAACTTTACGTGGCTGTCCGAGCGAGAAATTGAAGATTTCGACGTCATGCAAATTTCAGACGAATCCCCCCAAGGTTTTGTCCTGGAAGTGGATTTGAAAATTAGTGAAAATTTACATCATGCGCAGAATGAATTTCCCTTTTGTCCCGAGATAATGGCTCCACCGGGAAAAAAACAACAAAAACTCATCAATTTGTATAATAAATCCAAGTACGTAATTCATTATCGTAATCTAAAACAGTGTTTGGAATACGGTTTAGTATTAACAAAAATTCATAGAATTCTAAAATTTGATCAATCGTCTTGGTTGAGGTCTTATATAGATTTAAATGCCCGTTTACGAAACCTAGCTATAAACAGTTTTGAAAAAGACTTCTTTAAATTACTGAATAATTCAGTTTTTGGAAAATGTATGGAGAATGTTGAGAACAGAGTGGACATAAGGCTCTTGTCTCATTTTGAAAATATTGGAAAGAAACGGGGTGCCGAATTCTATATTGCTAAAGCTAATTTTAAAAGTGCTGCTGTTTTTACGGATTTGGTAGCCGTGGAAATGGAACGAGTTTTAGTGCTTTATGACAAACCGGTTTATGTTGGTTTTAGTATTTAGACATTTTGAAAACTGTGATGTATGATTTTTACTATAATTTTCTAAATGGCTTTGTATGGCGATCGAGTTTCCTTACTTTATACGGACACAGACAGTCTAATAATTGAGGTATTCACGGAAAAGTTTTATGAAGACATGAAACTGCACTTGAATAGATTTGATACTTCAAATTTTAAAAATGATAACTTGCACGGAATTCCATCAAATCAATCGGTGCTTGGTAAATTTAAAGATGAATATATAGGCATTCCCCTAAGAGGTTTTTGGGGTGCTAGCGCGAAAGCATATTGTTGCGAAACGATAAATGATGTGTGTAAAAAAGCGAAAGGAATAAAAAAAAATGTTATAGAAAGTGTATTAAAGCGCGAAGATTATGAAAATATCGTTGAGAATAAAGTCAGCGTTATTTTCTGTAAAATGTTTATCTTTAAGACAGAACGTCATAACATATATACGTAAATGAAAACAAGATTGCACTTTCCGCCGTAGATGATAAACGGTATTTGATTCCTGGCACCACAAAAACCTTAGCTTGGGGGCACGTTGATATTGTTCCAGAAATGGTAAATGAAAATTTAGATATGCTTATGGAAATTATTGATGACGATTTACAAAGACAAGATTTAAGTCGATTGATAGAATTGCTAGAGAATGAATTGTAATTTTGTTTTTATTTAATTTCTATTTAATTCTATTATTAATGAAATAAATGTAACATGTTAAAAGTGTGTCAATGTTTGTCTACTGTATATAAATAATTATAAATGTAAATAATTGTGTAATGTTAAATTTTGTTTAATTGTGAGTAATCATGTATCAAACATAAATTAGTTTGTAGTAACAATGAATAAATGCTGTAATTAATATGTTGTTTTTAATAAAACCATTAACGAATTTAAAAAAACTTTATTCTGAACAATCCATTACATGAGTTTTATGTAAGTAGTATACATTGCTTAATGCACAATAGCAGAGTGAATGACGATGATAAAAGCATGATGGAGACATAGCTTGGAAAGCTGGTTCCTCTTCTAGCTCCACCACCTGCTGTGACACGAAACGTCGAATGTAGTTGCTCTTTTCAGACCCCTTCACGTAAACGGTATTGAGCTATAATGTATTGAGCTATATCAGCAAGCTCATATGACCCTGTAGGTATCTTTATTATTCTTTTACCAATTTTAAACACGTTGTCTTCATCCGTTACGTTCGGAATAGTATTAAACGTCTCGAAATTTGTCAAACGCATAACCCATTGTTTGTTAGCATCCAAATATATGGGAGGGTTATAAGAAGAAGTTAAAACAGAGGTTTTATCGGAGAAGATGAATGTTTGAGACATCTCAACATTCCCAGTAAGACTGCGGAAATGTTAAGGAGTGTTATCATATAAAAAGTTCAGCGCTAAATGTCCACAATTGTACGAATTTAGTTTCTGAAAAGCATCGTAGTTGTAACGAATAACGTTTAAGCTACCATCACTTTTAAAGTACTGAACGAAAGTTCTAAGTGGGGGCTTTAACCGACCAATACTATCAAAGTATAATATATTTCGACCACGTTTAACATACGATGTCCAATGCGTACCTTCTCCATCTGTATCATCCAAATTCACAATTCCACATTCGTTTTTACGGATACGTTTCGGTAACCCGTTTCGCATAAAAATACCTCTGAAGTGTGGAATTTTTAACTTGTTTACGTACTTTGACAGATCGATATTGGTCAGTGCTCAATGTGGTAGCTTTAAGGGTAGTTCTTTGGAGGTCTTAAATACAATCCTAATCCTTTTTTGTACGATTTCAAATATAATCCTTTTCCTACAGGCGCTTGGTCCATCGCTTTAATGTGTCGTTTCGTTTCTTCGAGAGCTGATTTCGCTGCTTTGGCAACCGCAGCTGCTCCCGTTCCTAAGGAGCCTATAGCTGCAAGAGCGGCAAATAAAGGAATGAGCGGTAGGAAACCACCTTGTTTAGGGCTAGGTATAATCCGCCCTTTGGGAGCAATGATACGTTTACGTTTCAAGGCCGCTAGGGCAAGACGAGAACGTTTTAAAGATAGCTTTTTTACTTTACCACCAATACGTTTTCTAGCTAATTTGATTGCGTTGTTGAACGTTAAAATACCCCTTCTATTCACTTTAGATCGCCGAACACCCATACCCAATTTTCTTTTTCCAGACATAATGCCGGCCACAGTAAGCGCAGCCGCTCTCTCTCCAAAACGAGCGTCCTTAGAACGAAATCTCGTCCACGCCTTGTGTCCTAATATGCGATCAGCTTTATGACGTTCACCAAGGTCGTTAGTTTTTGAATAGACTATGTCGTGCTCTTTACAAGCTTCATCCAACGGGTCTATTCCTTTGTCTCCACGAGCAAGCCTTTGATGTAAACGGGTGCCAGGTCCACAGTAGTTATACCCTGGTAAATGTAATTCTAACGGTAACTTACTAATGAGAGTGTTGATCACTCCCTTCCCCTTACGAGTTGATTGACGATTCTCCGATTTTCGCAGAGTACGTTTCATAACACATGACTCCTATCACAGGAGAAGAGTGACTGAAAGCTTGCTCCAACATCTTTATATATTTATACCCTTTACCCATATACGCTCTTTCACAACGTGTCCTACATGGAGCAGTTCAAGTTGGTGCGTCAGAGACACAGGTTGTCTATTATAAATCGGGATAATTGTTCACCGACGCCGCAAGTTTTTAAACATAGTGTATTGTTGGAGGCAGGATGCAAACGCGGTATAATAGTAGGCAGTTCCGGATGTGGTAAAACCAACCTAATGATAGGTTTACTAGAGCATCCAAACGGTTTACGTTTCGAAAATGTATATGTCTATAGTAAATCTCTTTATCAACCGAAATACGCATATCTGCGCGAGCTGTTTCGATCATTACCCATCGGTTATTTCGAATACGATTCTTCTGAAACTATATTACCACCTAAGGATGCAAAACAAAACTCAGTTATGATCTTCGACGATGTAGTTTGCGATAGTCAAAGCACCATACGTGATTATTTCTGCTTCGGTAGACATAAACACATCGATTGTTTTTTATTATGCCAGACATAATCTGCAATACCTAAACAACTAGTAAGAGATAATTCAAATCTCATTGTCGTTTTTAAGCAGGATAATACTAACTTAAAACACATATTTAACGATCATGTTAGCGGGGATATGACTTTTGAAGCGTTTAAACACTTGTGTTTACACTGTTGGAAGGAGAAATATGGCTTTTTAGTAATCGACAAAAATTATTCACTTAATGGGGGACGTTATCGAAAAGGTTTCGACTGTTACTTCACCATAAATACCGAAGACACGAACTATACGTTTTAGTAAACATGGACAAGCGTGTAGCAGAAGACTTGGTTAAAGCACGACGACATGTTAAACAGAAATACAAAAGTCTCAAGTCTGAAATTGCACGGTCAGAAGTGGAACTACAACGCCGCTATCAACCTATCACTCAACCATTGCGTGAGTTTATAACCGGAGTTAAAACGGAATTATTAACTCCGAAAGAAGAACCCTTAAAAACGGAAGTTTCTTCTCCCATACCTACCTAGAATCCAAAATATTATAGACGACTTCCACCCGCAAGACGAATAGGTATGCCTCCCGAACCAACACCTATCACCCAAAGAATGCGCACTACTAGCGTTCCCTCACCTGATATCTCGGTTTTTGAAACAGAAATCCTGGAAGAATCTGGGATCCCAACATTGGATCAATTGAAAGAACAACTTGCTGTTGTTGGGTTCAATCTGGAATTCCAATCTTACATAGATGAGACCTTTTCTGGTAGAGCTAAAATTTAGATGGAAAACATGTTCAGGGATACTAAGAACGAGTTCGATCATTATTATGGAGTACGATTCCATCCGGAATCTCAGCAGTACCTAATCGGAAACTCCGTACTCACTTTTGACGAGAACGACTTTATTATTAAAAAACCCTCAGGCACAATTTTTAAATATACAGGCACTCCTGGTTTTTACGAATTAGTATTTAAAAAAGTACCTATTGGATACACTCAATCAGACTTACAGAAGTATAAGGACCTTCTTACACGTACCAATGCTACCAGAAGAGGTTACACGGAACCGGAAAGAAATATTCAAATATAATTAGAGCCCTTCTAACTACTTCTGGGGCAAAATTCCAAAGCGAGTCTACACCTACTACACCGGTCACGCGATCGAAAACTCGCATATTAGCAAAACGTGGCGGTGGTGATATGCGCGTTCTCAACTTTAATAATAAACAGGTGGAATTTATCCCTTGGAAAGATCCTAATAAATTAGTGGACAGATTGAGACTCCTTTTAAGTTCAAAATCGGCTGGTCACACCGGTCACACTAATGAAATCATATATATTATCGATGAATTGAGAGCTGCTAAAATTATCGAATAAATTATCACACGCGTATCGATCCGTTTCATAATATTGCTAACGTTAGTACAATCATGATGCTCGATAAATTCGGTAAACATCTTCACAAAACCCCTGTCCGAGTGAAACTAGACACCTTTCGAAAGTGTACCTATTAGAAGATATACAAAATGTAAGGTACACAACAATGATGTATATGTGGGCGGACATTTTCCGACCTACCGAACTATTACAATTCGAAAGGTAGCAACAGTAAACGGGAATACACAATACCGTTTACAGAAGGGACTGTACAAGAAGTTTGCAGCTCACCACCATGCTATATGTCTGTAAACGATATTGTAATTGGTGCTGCTGCCAACTTAATTGGAAACGATTGAGAAAAGGCGATAAGATTAAGGCGAGAGGTACGTCGCTATATCCGTCTACAGCCGCCCCATTTTGCAAAACCCTCGTGCAAAAGTACTCCTTTTAGAAGACGTGTCTAGTTTGCACTACGAGACAATGTTGTATTTGATGGGAATATACAATCATGAAAAAGGTTATGCACTTTTGAACTCCACCAACTTCGAGTATGTCGTTCCTCTAACCGAAGGTAGCATTAAACAAATCGAATACTATCCCACAGATGCGCAAATATTTTTAAACGATACGTTATACGATGTCGAATCACTCACCGGAGTGTCATTGAAGACAGGGGATAAGTTTAAGGCGAAGAAGCCCGGATCAAAGGACATATTTAATTTTGAAGCTGTTATTAGTGTTCCAGCATTTTCCAAATGAGTATAAAACGTCAAATAATTGAAGAATTGCATAAACCTCCTCGTAAACGATTTCGAAGAAGACGCGTAATCGTAAAAGGCTTGAACGATTTGTACATGGCAGATCTTGTGGAAATGATTCCCTATGCTAAAATAAATAAAGGCTTTCGATATATTTTAGTATTGTTGAATATGTTTAGCAAGCGTGTTGGGGCGTGTCCACTTAAACGAAAAACCGGTGAAGACGTCACGAAAGCAATGAAAAAATTATTAACATCAACAGGAGGTACTTCTGGAAATTTACAAACGGATATGGGAAAGGAATTTTATAACACACATTTTCGCAACTTAATGCAAAGTTTGCAACTTTACGAAAGCAAGACCCGTGGAACGTGTAAACGTGCAAGGATCGTATAAGTGGTTACAGTTATTACCTCAAGTAGTTGCGAAGTATAACTCAACAGTACATCGAACCACTGGATTTAAACCTATTGATGTTAGTCGGAGAAACGCTAAGAAAATTTTACAGTCTTTAAATTTCCAAAGACCATAGATCCGCGAAGTCCTAAATTTAAAGTTGGTGATCACGTGCGAATCAGTAAGCACCGGGAAGCTTTCGCAAAAGGCTACACTCCAAGCTGGAGTACAGAAATTCTTAAGATTAAAAAGGTTCGACTAACAAACCCTACAACGTATACTTTGGAAGACGTTTAAAGATGAAGAAATTCGCGGCGGATTCTACACGGAGGAATTACAGATAGCTAAACATCCAGATATATTTTTAGTGGAAAAGGTCTTAAAAAAAAGTCGGGATCGCGTTCTGGTCAAGTGATTGGGCTTTGATAAAACCCATAACTCGAATATACAGCACGTAATATAGTAAATTAAGTAGTATAGATGCATTAACATCGGAACTTTACCTGTGCAAGATAATACTTTAATTATTCTAAATATCCTTGTGTGTTTTATGTTTATTTTTATAATAAGTTATATAATATACGTTTTTTCTCAATATGTTATTTTATTTATAGTATATAAGATACAAAAACCAGCTTATAATATGCATTATAATCAAACCTTACTAAAGCGATCAATATAAATTTTATTTCTATGTTCTATATCTAAAATTCTATTTAACACTACACCATATTTCTCGATACGTCTTTGAAACCGACACAAATCTACAACACTTTCCATCCACAATGATATTCGTGCTTGTCTGTAGACGTAATTCCACGTAAATAAATAATGTATTTTATTATTCTCCTCTTTGATCGTAACGCGTTTCTTTTGGTTGCTCATTTTTGTTGTCTACAAACTCTTCTATTGTAGACGTAAATGATTCCAAACCTTCCTTGTTTAATTTATCCAACAAGCAATCTATACAGATATTTCCTTCTAAATACGATTCACCCAAGTCTACCCCTTTCTGAAACTTTAGAACTCTTTCTTTACACTCTTCGTCGGTATAATATTTCCCCAATCCATAGACCGCTTCGTGATCGGCATCAAAGCGTAGATCGCGTAACTCTTCCTGCACTCTCTGTACTGCACTTTTAAGATCAATAGCCTTAGGCCACGATTGTGAACTATAACACATCCACATCTTTATACAAGAACGTTTTGCAAGTCGATGTCACACTGAATTCTTTCCGGGTACAATGCCACCAGTTCCAAAGCACACACAACGTTCTCGGACGGTGGTAAAGCAGATAACACTTGTTTATCGTTTTCGGTGGAATCCCCGCTTAATACACTCGATCCTTTTAATAAAGCTTGATAAAATTGAACAAAATCTTGCTCTACAAGGATTTTCAAACGCATTTCTAGCAGAGGAAGTAGTTCTAGAAACTGAATGACGCTTTCAAATCCCAACCACACTTCCGACCCATCAATACGTTCGCGAAATCTCAACACATTCTTTCCTTCGATATCTTGGACGATAATAGCCTTACACATTGATATAGTTACTGGATTGGTCGGTATCTCACTGCTGTACAACAAACTTTTTTTATGCGATTGTTGTTGAACTACATCAAGCCATTCCTCGAGCGTAAAAGTAACTAAACCAGTCCTGATTCCGAAGATTCTCACTCGTGGTAAAAGGTCTACGGGACACAATTCAATAGTTACCGCTTTACATTTAGATTTATTCAAATAGTAAAGTCGCCCTTCTAATAAAGGTAGGATCTGTGACAATTTTGCTTTGCTGTCCGGTGATCACGATGAACTTGAAGATGCATTTGATACTCGTCCACTCGCAACGTTCTTGACGACTTCAAACGCTTTAACCAAATTTTCCATTTTACAGAGATAGTAATATAATTTACAATGCACTTACTTATGTACATAGTGACGCACTTCTTGAATGCTTATTGATAGATTAAGCTCACTTAATGTTGCAATTGGTAAGATGCTATTTTTTATATGGATCAATTCATGGTGGGGAGAATTAAAGGGTGGGGTTTAAACGTAGTGGGGGAAGTCTATCAAGAGTCCTTTTAGTCTACTTCCTGCTGCGAACATGGGTGCTTTACCTATAAAACTCTTAATAGTGCTAACCGCCGTTTATGATGGTGTTATGTACATCGCCGTCATGTACGACTGTCAGAGTCCATTTCCGGGTCAATAGTGTTCTCCCAAGATCCAACGCGTTACAACTTAAAAAGTGATGTTCTGCATGAACTAAACGTTTATAGTGTTTCATTAAGTAATGTTACACGTGTACCTTTATCATTCAAAGTGAAATTTCATTATCCGTCACATGACATCGAGACCAGCTGGCAAACAATTAGTCATGATCCGCACATTTGCAAACTTTATGATTCACGACCGCCTGTTAGCTGTATAGTTGTCGTCTCAGTGGCGATCTTTGTATTGGTTATACTTGCCATATTTTTGATTGTTTACGTGGTTATTTATTTGCTTAACCTTAAAGTTTAATAAGGTGCATGATACAACATATTGTATTAAACTTTGTATTTGTACTGCAACCGTTTTTAATAAAACCAATTGTTAATAAGTCTTTTATTTTTTGTTATAACATTGTATACAATCTAAACATTTATAATCAACCTTTTTGTAATTTGTCAGTAATTTATCAGATTTTTTTTATAGACTCACGTTTAATATAGTTAAGTTCATAACAGTTATTCGGATTACAGTCCGCAGGAATATACGTCTCCGGAATTTTAAAATCACTATTATGCACCTCAGGTATTACGTAGGGTTACGTTCTTTTGAATATCTAGTGAAGTTGAGAGTCCTTTCCTTGTGAAATTCTTCTTCAGTCATCCAGTTAAACGGTCTATGTTCACTATTATGCAACCATGATCTATTAAACCAAATGTTGCGTTCTATATTATCCATCCACACATCAGAAATTTCGCTATCCCACGTGCGACATACACATTTGAAAAGTACGAAAGAACATTTGTCCCCCAAGAGATGTATGTCGTGAATATGTTCAGTACCCGATTTCGTGCATTCTATTCTTTGTGAATTTATTGGATTACCATCTTCATTTAAGTACAAAACTAATATATGTGAACATACAGTGTGACCTACATCTTCTATGCTTTTTAATTCCACAACATTGGGCAGTTTATCGGATTCAATTAACAACCCGGTATTGTGAGTTTTAAAACGAGAAAACTTAATTGCGACAGTTTTTCGTTCAATAGACCATTGATGTTCCCAACACATTTTATACTAGAAAACTAACTATAGAAGTGGACACAGAAATTCAGATTATATATTGAGATTGATGGAGTGGGGACAGAGCTAAAGTATGAAACATAATTAAATATTAATAAGTCATATTAATAATACCATGCTTGCGATTTCAGTATGCAGGAGTGGCTAAATATTAGAGAATTTTGACACCTGAGTGTACTGGCGACACCTTTTAAATAATTTTGTTGTATGTAACGAAATGATCAACAAAAACAGTTAATTAAGTGCAAATATAAAATGCTGCAAACATCTATGATATTTTACGAAGTAATTACTAAATTACTAATCAAAACTATTTGGCAATTAAAAGATAATCTTATGACATTTATTAGAATACGTTAATGTGAACAAACTTTAAAATAAATATGTAGAATGTCGATTTTTATAAAATTTATTTTTTTAAAATAAAATTTAGTTTTAAGGCTTTCGTTTCGTTGCATAGAGAAATTCCAATAATTAATTGTATCGCTTAAAAATTGTAAACGCTTTTTACGTTATTTTACGTTTTTTTATTTAAAAGTTTAAAAAAGGTATTTTTAATCATTATACAATCCAGTCTAAATTAAAAGTTTAATTTATTTTTTATATATACTGCACTATAAAACTTATTAAGAGCTATTTTAAATTACAATGATTTTAAATTACAATGATACAAACGCAGACGGTTCCTTTTTTTGTGTTTTTTGTGTGGAATTTATAATTCGATACAGTAGGCCAATGATTTCACCGGCACAATATACGGGAATCGATGCGAGAATTTTACATGCTTAACTGTACTCTCCAAACCAGTTTTCACTCTCTTGTTAACGAAAACGAGGAATCTTGATCAGTCAATCTCCAACAGTGTAACGAGAGGTTTGTTTAGCTCGTAAGCTGCAAAGCGTTAGTGCTCTTCAATAATACCAAGTTTAAAGGCTTCCAGCAGATTCGTTCTCCAGCTCGATCCAACGCAAGCTGCAAAGAAGCCAAGCAACTTCGGCCGTGGTTGGCTTTCCACTTGGGTTCCGCTGTGGGTTAACCTCGAAGGAAGCCAATTCTACACCAGCTAGTGATTGTTTATCAGTGTTGAATTTTTCAGTTTCGAAATTATGCAACGAGAAATATCTTAACTTATAAACTCGTGAACTTGAAAAATAGATTCTGAAAAATGGTTCTGTATTAATTTATTGTTAAATAATTGGTTGCGAAAAAAACTGAATGCCGCATGTTTTGCTATTTTACAGTTAAGGTCTACTGTTACAACCCATTTTGTTGCTAACTAGATTGGTTTTATTTACAATAAAATTAAGAATAATAAACTTTAGTTATTTATTTCCAATTGTTATAATTGTTATCATACAACTTATTATAATTAATTTATTTCAATCTTCATCCAGAACCTTCTCTCTGAAATTTAAAATATAAAATTAATTCAAATAAAATTAATACTTACTATAGTACACTTACCTGTCCAAAGATGGAGCTGATGTTCGTTACTTGTCAATTTCATTAATCAAATTTTTATTTCTCTCTCTATGATGTTTTGTCAAGAAGGCAACACGCTAGAAGTTTATTAGCGGAAATTAATCTGCCATTATCATGGTTTATAATAGCCATCTGACTTTGTCAGGCTTTTAAAATTAACTTTCTATAATTGGATGGATTTCCAGTTAGTTTATCAATAGTTAAATTGGATCTTAAAGTGTTGAAACCTTCGAAGGTATGTCCCAGCAAAATTAGGTTAAGTCACATGTAACAGTGTGATTAACTCTGATCTTTTAGGTTTTTCTTTATTCATTTATAGTCATCTTTAAATACCGAATCAAGTAATTAAATCCTATCAAAATCATTAATTACCCGATTGGAAGAAAGTGGATGAAAGACAAGAACAATCCTTCACTCCTTTCCACCACCATGAAATACCAGAGGTCGAGTCGAAGATATTTATGTTAATCAAACTATTTTTATTATTTATGTTTATCGAAGAGTTTGGTAAACTAAACTTATACAGCAATCACGGTTCTGTGTTATTATTGTTGTTTATTTTTGTTGGGGGGATATAATTAACAAACAAAACGAGAATTGATTCCATGATTGGTTATTACTTAATTTTAAATTTATTATTTCTGTCGTTATAACTAAAATACGGTGTAAACCGGACTGCATATGCAACCAGGTAATCTCTTTGGTTATATAATTAATTCATAGTTATTTTCGTTTAAATATAAGTCGTTATATTTTTATATTAATAAAAATAATTACTCCTTTTCACAAATATACGACTTGGGGAATCACTCGAAAAGTGTGTTTAATTTTTATGATACTCATTTATACCTAATTACAGCATTTCTTTAACCAGAACATTGATGCAGCCGAGGTGGAACATTACTTTTACGACCCTGGGAGTTGCTACTTTTTTTTTGGCTCGATATTTGGTAAGCCCGTTTCTTTTCTTTCCAGAAGGAGCCAGAAGTGTAGCACTACGCTTGATCAAAAATCTTTATTAAATATTTACTGTGCAACCAATTTTTTATACTGTATCATTTACTAACGTTTCCTTGTATAATTTATCATTCACGAATTGCGATTTTGCAATAATTATTTAAACGCTTCGACGCGAAAGGAATTTTATTATAACAATTTATTTATTTATTGTACAATAGAAATTATTGTTTGGTTTATTTTTAAAGCGAATTTTAAACATGTATATTCGTTGAGAGATGTTGCTTTACACACACAAACTGGTTGTTCGAAAGTAGGTCAATACACATTCATTTTTAGATGTGAAACCACATGATTTTAAAGGTAATTAATAACAGTTTATCACTTTGTTGTACAACATAAATTATTGTTGTTTATTTTTTAAAAAATGAATTATAGATATTAAGAGTAAGTACTGTATTAAACATTTTAATAAATTATGTTATTGTTGAGTTTATTTTTAAAATGAATTAAACCAATAAATTATACTTTTTTGTGCTTATTATTTTTACAGGTTATGTATTAATTGTTGTAATAAATTAAACAAATAAATTATAATTTATAACTTTTGTGGACTTTCATTTTAAGCAAAGAGAGAGAAGTAGAGGTGAGGTAGGAAGAGAGGGGAAAAGCTGAGAGGGAGGGGAAAGGGGAGGGGCTTGGAGAGGGGGAAGTGGCTTATAAAGGGGAGGAACTTGCAGAGGGGGAAGTGGCTTCTAAAAGGGTGGGGCTTGAAAAGTGATAGGAGGTCCACACAAGGTTGTGTGGAGCCACAGTACTCATTTGTTATCTACTTCTGTTTATTACCATTTATTACCAGTTGTATTGATGGTTACTCCATTTCGAGATGGATCTTAACTTTAAGATCATTTTTGGAAGATATATCAGAATTTAAGCAAAGGAATATAAATAAAAGTCTAAATTATTGTATTTATTTATAAAAGTTAAAACTTTTAAACGTTTTATAATACAACCTTCTTCGCAGTTTGTTATTGAAAAATAGTCTGGAAATCTAGCCTTTCTGATTGATAAATTTGTCTTGATAGTTGTTGCAGAACTCCCAGTTGAAACTTCACTCTTATTTTCATATTCAGGAGTAAACAATTAGTCACTTCCATTAGAATAGTCACCACTAGATGTTGAAATGTTCTCTTGTTCTACAATGTTTTTTCGTTTTCGTTTAGAAAAGCTATGACACATTTTAAACAAGCGTAGTTTTAATAATCACATATTACCTACAATAAACTCAAAAATTATAAACTATGTTATTTTAAATCTAAGAAACTAGCACTAATCTTAATATTTCCTAATCAGAGCAAAACTAATTTTAAAATTATTAAATTAAAAAAACTGTTAGTATTTTAAAGTATGCGTCTTGAAAATCAAATGTTTACCGTGAGCGAACAACAAAACGGGAATGTCCAAAGACAAAACTTTATGTTACACTAAAACCATAGAGCCAAGTAAACTTGAAATCATAATTTAATGATTTTTATTTAGCTCTTTAATCTAGGTATTTAGTTTCCTTTCTTAACACCTCTCATAACTCTTCTTTTAGTATCAAATATTTCTTTAAACAGACCTCAGAAAAAACAATTCGGTACCAGTTTTTGGGTGCTTATGCATGTAAACATTCATTAATCCCTTATTTTATTACACGATACAGAAACGGTTAACAAAACAAAAGCCATAAACGCATATACAAAGTGTTTTCTCCATAACGAAATATAAGTGACTATTTCATTCATAACGTTATGAACCAATAAGAATATGCACTTTTCCTTAGATACCACGTATTCCAACAGTTATATTGCAGTAACTATGACGAATCAAATATACGAACCTTTGTATAATTGCTATAATACAAACCTAATTGTGCGTTTTGGACCGTGGTTTTCGTTTTTGTTGCAAAACCAAAATGAACCGTTTTGGAACGAACTCTACAGAAAATATTAAGTTGTTAGTATATTCTTTATTCATGAAATAGTCTGCCTGTATACAACTCGACGATCTAAAACTCGACATATTGCCTTTAAAACACCACTCGGCCTTCGGTCTGGTGGTATTTTACGCAATATGTCTCGTATAACCGAGTATTTTCGATCGTCTTGTTGTATAATAAATCATTATCTGATTGTGAATTATGATATTTTATACTTTATTGTACAGGTACTCGGATTTCTAATAAAATGATTTTTAGCTTGTTAAATTTGAAATAATTTCCATAACGCGAGACTTTTGCGAGATTGCGAAATACGAGACGATATTTTAAAAAATCTCGTCTCGTCTCGCAAGCAAAAAGTACACTCTCGTCTTGCAAACGAGACGATATTTGCGAGACTCTCGTAAACGAGACTTCTCGTGGGCATCACTAACTATCCACCTTCTTGCTTTTCGCATAACACTACCTTTTTTGTTTAATCTTTAAGCTTTAAGCTTAAGGTGTAAAGATTTACCTAAAATGTCGCATAGCATGGTAAAACAACCGAAATCGTGCGCAAAAATAGACACAGAACTTTCGCGAGATTAAAAAAGTGACACCTTTAATAATGCATAACAATTAATATTTTGTATTTTATTTTCAGATTAATGCGGAGGTTAACAATTCCACATTCAGTAAAATAATAAATCATACAAATATGTATTTACAGACATTTCTATGCTCACAACCATTTATTACTGTAGGATTTCTGTACAACTCTAGCAGAAAATAAATGATAATGATACACACAACATAAAATTGATAAAGATCACCCTTGCGATGACACGGTACATTTTTTATGCTTTTAATGTTGCGTTGAATGTTGCCAAAACGGAAAAAAAAAGAAAAATATACGTACTTAAGATGTGTTTTTAGAAAACGTGTAGAAAACTGCTGTTAGTTATTTTATAAACGTCCTTGCCCTCATTGCATAATATTTTCGGTGTAAACGTCCAAACGATGAAAATCATGATGATTGTTCTAATACGTTGAGAAATGCGTTTTGTGTTATTATTGTAAAGAAATGAAATTGGTATTTCTCAACGAGGCGTGTTTTCATGTTTGAATTCATTAATAATTTACTAGGGTTAAGCGTTGGTTTAATTAGATGCGACATCTCACTTTCAAGGTGAATTTTGCACCTACACATTATTAATGCACAACAAATTATGCATAAGTTTCACCTACTGTAGATATTTTTAAAGTCATCTATGATATTTCTATATTAAATTACATCTTTTTTAAATTAATCTTAATGTGTTCTATTTGATACACCTTTTTATTGCAGTTCCTTATGCTAAGTCATTTTCTTTTATTTTATATTATGCATCAGATTTATGTAATGTAACTTTTATTCTAACCTTGTTTAAATTTACTACGTGTCACCTTTATTTTTGTCGCAATTTTATTATCAAACACTCATTTTCTCGTTAAGGAAAAGCTATTCTGGTCTAAAAAGTACACCAATGAAGAGTTCTAAATACGTTTTCTCTAACGATATATGCATCAAAAAAGTATGCGGTTTTAAGACTGTGGTGTTTCCTCTACAGGTATTGTGACTGTTATTTCACGATTTTAATGCTAATTTGAACATATTTGAGCATATACGCTTGGATGTTATGTGTGTAATTTATAAAAGACTGCCTCCAGCTGAGGAGAGCCGAAAGTTCGAAACAGCTGTCCAGGAGTGTCGCTTGTGAATTACTTATATTTTTTATTTGTTGAGTATTTAGTCATATTTTTTGTTGAATTTATTTCGATATAAGTATCATTCAAATCCGACTCCCAATACTTTCGTTTTTTGGCTCTCACGGTTGCGAAGTCACTTTCACGTTCACTTATCACCCTTTGGGTAATCAAACGATCAATTAATGATGATTGATGTTGCAATTGATAATTCCTAAAAATCGGAAAAGTTTCAGCTTTGAAAAGCCGTTCACATTATGACCCCACAGATAGATGACACACATAGTCAGAATAGATGTAAGTTTACGAGGGCCTCCTCGCGTAATCACGCAATTGGCTGATATTTTGCACCCAATTAGCACTCGATAAGTTAGGAAGAAGTGCCAGGGGGATAAGGGTTCTGGAATCAAGACTTAAGAAGCTGAGATATTGACCAAAAGAGTTTAATAACCGTTGAGAATTGTCGTGTCTACATTAATCGTACCAGGGGATGCTGTAATTGCAATTTAATGAATTTTCTTGACACAGCTTTTACATATTTCCAAAAAATCAGTCAGTGTGCTTCGATAATCCTTGCCTTAGCTGTGTGATGTTAAACGTAAGAAATTGTAGAAAATTCATCTTTCTGAAAATTACAATTGCGATGAATTCATACTGAACTCATATGAATCAGTAGTCTTGAAAACCAGAGTAGGCATCATCATCATCATCTGTTGTTTTTCGTTTTTTGTCTTCAGAAAAGCTGCATTTGCCAAAATCTACCACCTCGCATACTTTTTCTTACCCGAGGTCGCGAACCATCCAAATGTATACCCAGAATGTCCATTATCGAATGTCCTCCTGGAAGGAATGACATCGAAATGAAGGGTCGATAGATTAATAGGAAGTCTATAAATTGACGTAATCTTTGCCACAGTTCACCTTTTTGCACAGCAACCGTCCCTCCAACTGGGAGGTAGTTCGTGTTGCTATAGTTGCGCCATGGAATCAATTTTCCGGAAGGTTCTTGAAGGCAAATAAATACGTTTTCCTTATGGTTCTACTTATGACAGATTCACAGTATATCTGTGCATAGCCAAGTTTTTGGGTGACTACAAATAGCCAAAAACCTTCTGCTTGCTTTTAAACGAGTTCGAGCTAAAGGTAATTCACAGTGGAGGCCTCACTGATTGGTGTTCAAAATGTGTCTTGGTCGTAGCAACGAAATAATCTGGAAATTCCCAATCGAAACCTAATTGAGGAATCTAAAATCTGTCTCGCCGACATGATTTCTCGATTGCTGACAACAATTGTTATTTTTAGGCTGGATATGCGGTTAACTTCTTGATCCACGGTTCGCTTGCTTTGAACGCCAACTTGGCATTGTCTAACTCTAGATACTTTTCAAGACAAAGTTACGCCAAATAACCGTTCCGCACAATTTTGAGAATAATTATGTTTTCTTTTACTTACTTCAAAATATATTGATTGATTAATCTGTACTGTGGGGTCCTCAAAGTTTCGGCTATTAATTGTTTGTGTTCAACTGGAACCTCGTCTCTCTGTAAGTTTTCTTTGGCGGTGACAATTCATGAAGTGGGACAAAATCAAACTTATCGGAGGACTGATCAGATGCATACGACATATAATCTGCGCCATATTCATCGGTTAGGAAATAATTAAGACCCGACTCAGGAAGCAATCTGCAATAATAAAATGGTGAACTAAAACCAGTTAAGTACATTAAAAAAAGATACGGAATTAAGGTACATATAGGAGGCTTAGTTTCGACAATTTATGCTATGCATTGTCTTATCGAAATATGCCAACCGTTGTGGTCCATGCCCTCGCACTACCATCCAATCCAATACTACTAATAGTAGAGTGCTCGCTGGCCAATAAGTCGCTTAGTTTTGATGTTCGTGGGGGTTTTGAGAGTAAAAGCCGGGACTAGTTGTATTCGATAGCTTATAATTGATTGTTATACCAAAAAAAGTTGGCCGCAAATTGGCCTGTGCAAAAGGGCACAATTCAAAATTTTGGAGTTATCTATCGTACGTGATGCACCGTTATTAGATCAATCTTTTCATGTAGGTTTCGATGTAAAGTCTGTAGCCGTTTTTCTAAAAAAAAATAAACAAATCTTTGCAAAGCATTGAGTCTTACGGGAACTATAAACTTTAAATGCTTGTAACTTCGTTTGCGAAGCTTCAAAAATTAATTAATTTTAGGGTACTTTCGCGTTTATCAACTCATATTTCAGAAACGAAGCCTTTAATCGAAAAAAGTCGTTCTTATAAAATTGTAGACCGCGATCTTTCGCTTCTAACGGTGTCACTTTTATATTTTTAGAGATTAGAATAATTCCGTAAAAGAATAAAATTTAACACCAAACACAATTTAAATTGTATCGACACCCGTAGTCCTCGATAAGCCCCTCTTGCTCTTCCGGCTCCGCGCGCAGCAGTTGTCCATGTTCTAGGTCTAATAAATACACCTAAGAATGTATTTCGTTTCTCTTAAATTAATTAATAGATGCCTAATATAAGTTTAAACGCATTAAACATTTTTTAGAATAAATAATTTAAATAGAATAATATTTTAACTTTAATTAACTTTTTATTTTTTGGCTAGTATCATCTCCTGTAAAGGGATAGTAAATTACCCAAAAACGAAAAAATGTAAAAACTTGAATGTGCCTGTACTATTATCAACATTATTCACTGTCGACTTCGCTTTCCTCACCTTCTTCATTAGATTTTGGATTTGAAGGGCTTATTGTACACATTATTTTGTACATGCACCTACACGAACTTATACATGCAATAATTTTTTTCCTGCAACTGCACCATTTCTGTTTGCAGTCGGAAAGTAAAAGTCGTAAGAAAATAGTAAAAAAGTAGCTGTATACCTTTTTTTGCATCCGCATGTTGATAAGACTGTAATGTCTGTCGGTAATGATGGAAGAGTTTATAACATAGGAAAAATCTGATTACTCTTCAATTGCCAACCGTGAAATCGCAATATTTTAAATAGTTTTGAATCGAGTTTAAGGCATTTAGCCAAATGTTGCACTGTTTGGTGTGCTCGTAAGCATTGATATTTTAGGCTGTCCTCTGTAGGTGGTAATTTATCAATAGTTTTAGAACCTGCAAGTATACCTCAAAGCTGATTAATGGAGTTAACGTTTTAATTATTGGTATAAAGCTTAATAACAAAATTGTTCAAGTTTTGAAAAATCTGTTCATCGAAATCCGAAATTATTAAGCAATTTGTATGAAGCAAGGTATGTTTTCCAACAAGTTTTCTTCCCGATGCCAGAAAACTGACTTGTAGTATCCGATCCTGTGAGGGCATGGAACGCTGGAAGATTTTGTAAAGGATGTTCTATTTTTAAGAGATGAACTGGTATGAAGCGAATGCTATCCTTTTTTCCGGTCTTAATCTAGACTTCTGGGGTTAAATATTTTCTAAAGTGATGTAGAAGTACCAAAACGTTAGTGTCCCTGCATTCGATAATGCATTTGCTATAGCAGACTTTTTTAGCAGATAATATACGTAGCAGAATCCGTCAGTTGATAAGTAATTCGTCAACTGATTCTTATTAAAAGTACAATGAATAAATAACTACCATTGCCGAGGTAGTAGCAATTCGACCTTATGAATAATTGTATCAATTGATTTACCAGATCCTCTTTTGATTCTAGTCATATTTTTGATTGACATGTCGTTATAGTGATCTAATACTAAATCTACTCGTTCAGCCTTGTATGAGTTATTAAATATGATCGAAGAGAATGTTCTTGAATAATCCCCGAATGTCTTAGTGTTGATCGGTTTGCCGAAGCTCTGTACCAGTGTCATACCATCATAAATATAATTTGCGCGGTAAATTAAACAAATTATCTTCTAATAAAACAACACGAGTTTATTTCTGCCGTTTTCACTCCAGAATGAACAGTCTGGTCGCTTTCTTAATATTAACATGCTCCTAAATTCCAATATCATAAATTTTATACTTTAATATACACAACTGAAACTAATTTCTTATGAAACATAGGGTTGTAGTGACCCGTAGTGTCAGTGATCCGTGGCTTAGATGAACTCTACTAATACCTATTAAGGGAAAACAAAGTCTTTACATTTTTTCGTTCTTGGGTAATTTATTATCTCTTTACCGAAGATGATACTAGCCAAAAAATTAAAAAGTTACTTACGAGATTCTTTGCTATGAAGTGTTTTGGAAAAAATAAATGCCTATGTTATAATTTTAACTATTTTGGAATACTGTTTTATTATTATTAAGTAATGGGTAAATAACAAAGATATAAAAATATTATTCTATTTAAATTATTTATTATATTAGGCATCTATTAATTAATTTAAGAGAAACGAAATACATTTTTAGGTGTATTTATTAATAGACCTAGAACATGGACAACTGCTGCGCGCGGAGCCGGAAGAGCAAGAGGGGCTTATCGAGGACTACGGGTGTCGATACAATTTAAATTGTGTTTGGTGTTAAATTTTATTCTTTTACGGAATTATTGTAATCTTTAAAAATATAAAAGTGACACCGTTAGAAGCGAAAGATCGCGGTCTACAATTTTATAAGAACAATTTTTTTCGATTAAAGGCTTCGTTTCTGAAATACGAGTTGATAAACGCGAAAGTACCCTAAAATTAATTAATTTTTGAAGCTTCGCAAACGAAGTTACAAGCATTTAAAGTTTATAGTTCCCGTAAGACTCAATGCTTTGCAAAGATTTGTTTATTTTTTTTTAGAAAAACGGCTACAGACTTTACATCGAAACCTACATGAAAAGATTGATCTAATAACGGTGCATCACGTACGATAGATAACTCCAAAATTTTGAATTGTGCCCTTTTGCACAGGCCAATTTTCGGCCAACTTTTTTTGGTATAACAATCAATTATAAGCTATCGAATACAACTAGTCCCAGCTCTTACTCTCAAAACCCCCACAGGGTGACACGTTTTACCCCACAGGGCACTCTACTATAAAGTTAAAGATTTGTATGTGTGTCCGAGCCCAATTCTCGCGTTCTATAAGGGCTAGAGAGATGGGCTTGGGCTCATTCGACGCGTAATTTGCCGACAGGGATAATGCACGACCGAAAATTTTTTAAATTAGGTTATGTTTTAAAAAAATTTTTAAATTAGGTTATGTTTTAAAAAATCGATAAATGCTGATTCTATCGTACTATTTAGTGCTATTGAGTGCTATTTGGTACTAATATGTGCTCTATCGCTAGGGAATCGATTGGAGATTTATGTAGGTCATGTAAATACTGACCTACTTTAAAAAAAATCGATAAATGCTATTTCTATCATACTTAAGTGCTTAGGCCCGTAGGGCACATTATCCTAGCAGTAACTTAATTTACCTTAATTTTTAGTAAGTAATTTCGCGGAAAGAGATTTCTTTTGATATTCTTTTTTTAAAATTGCTTTAGAAGTACTTTTAATACAAGGTTAGGTGCACTCAAACGCCACTTGGCAAACTGATAAATATAGAGATCCTAAGTAAGTAACTCACCAAATTTCGTTGCATAAACTTAATCTTATACCTCTGCTGTAGCTTTCTGAAGAAGAAACTAAATTAAATTATATAAACATAAATGCCTAAATAGTTATCGGTATAAATTATAAACAACAAACAAATAAGTAATTACAGAAACTAACAAGCACAAAAAAAAGGTTTAATAAAGTCTTCCAAATATTATTCTACATATGCAACAAGATTTAGTAGCTACTACTCATGAGCAAAATTACTTAGAAATTGAAGGTAAATAAGAATTTACCAAAATAATTCAAGATGCAACATAGGAAGCAACACCCAAAGTCTCAAGCAAAAGGGAGCAAGAACTTTGTCTAATAGCTGTTAAAAGAAAAATTGCTGTAAAACGGAGGCTTAGAAGAGTCTGGCAAAATACACGGTATCCCTCCGACAAGCGACGATATAATCAAGCATCAATGGAGCTAAAAGAGCTGATCAAGAGGCTAAAGAACGAGAGCTTTAATGAATATCTTTGAAACATGAGTGAAAAAAAAGACACGAACTACGCCCTGTGGAAAGTGACTATAAATATAAAATGTAAAAATCAACCAATTCCTCCACTGCAGAAAGATAACGGTTAATAGGCGCGCACAGAAGTAGAAAAAAAGCGGTCTCTTTGCAGAATATTTAGAGAACGTTCTTCAACCAATCCCATCCCAGATTACTAATGATGAAGAAATAGAAATACAAAACTCCTTGGAAGCACCTTACCAGCTCACTCCGCATAAGGAACTTTTCACTGTACGAGAAGTTAAAAATATGATAAGATACAATCTTAATCCCAAAAAAGCTCCCAGCTATGACCTAATTACAGGTAAATTGGTCAAGGAACTGCCGCGTAAAGGTATTGTAATGATAACCATGCTATACAATGCTGTTGTAAAAACGGGATATTTTCCAGCACAGTGATAGATTGCTCAGGTGATTATGATTCCCAAGCCTGGTAAACCTACACACGAACTAAAATCCTACAGACCAATTAGTTTACTACCAATATTAGGAAAACTACTGGAAAAACTGTCAAAAAACTAGCACCAATAATAGAGGAAAACTCCAGAGTACCGGTTTGGGTTTAGAAAAGGCCATTCTACCATTCAACAAGTACATAGAGTTGTAGATGCCATAAACCAAGCTTTCGAGGAAAAAATACTGCACAGCTGTATTTCTCAATGACAGCCAGGCGTTTAACGAGGTGTGGCATACAGGCATACCCTTCAAGTTAAGGAAATGCCTCCTCCACTCTGTATTCGTCATCCTAGAGTCGTACTTGTTAGAAAGATACTTCCAAGTAAAATTTGGTCAGCACTTAACCGCTCTTCGTCCAATAAAAGCGGGAGTACCCCAGGGTAGCGTCCTTGATCCGCTATTATACCTGATCTATACAGCAGACATGCCTATAAATCAACATTTCTTTACCGCAACTTTTGCTGATGACAAAGTCATTATGGTAGGGCGTCATGATTGAGTAATAGCTGCAAACAACCTACAGCAAAGTTTAGATGAAGTCGTGCAGTGGACCAAAAAATGGCGTGTAAAATTAAATGAAGAAAAATCATTTCACATTACCTTTACAAAACGCAAAGGTATTACACCGCTAGTACTCATTAATGGTATACCGCTAACACAATGTTTTGGAGATTAAATACCTCGGTTTGCACCTGGATAAGGGTCTGACGTGGAAAACCCACATTTGGAAGAAGCGTAAACAACTCGGAGATAAGTTTATAAAACACTATTGGCTACTTGGAAGAAGATCCAAACTATCCCTCTCAAACAAGCTAATTATCTACAATGCAGCGTTTAAATCCATATGGAGATATGGCATGCAACTGTGGGGAACAACAGCAAACTCCAACATCCAAATAATAGAAAGGTTCCAATCAAAAGTTTTACACGCTATGTGCGATGCTCCCTACTTTGTGCGTAATGTGGACATGTGGACATCCTAAGTGACTTAAAAGTGGACTCGGCCAAAAAAGTGATTGTTAAATTAATTGAAAAGTATCTAAGAAATCTAGAATCGCATTCAAATCCATTAGTCCTAAATCTACTAGCTAATAGTGCTCACATACAAAGACTAAATAGATATATGTCTCTGGACTTGCCACATAGATTCTAATCTAAATGGATACTTGTGTTATAAAATATAGTCTATAAGTTACTTCTATGTTGTAAATTACTGGATTTCAACCTCATGTCATTGTTTTCATGTCATTACTAGTCTCTAATATATGTTTTGCTTATTGTAAATTACAGATTGCAAAAAGTAAATATACATTAATAAAACAATATTATTAATTAAAGATTTTAATCAATTAATGACGCAATAAAGACCTACTTAAAGAATATCTTTGCCACTAGTCGCTATTATCTTTAAACTTAATTAGTTTGACTGGCGTGTTAGGTTTCTAGATAAGCGTTTCTCTTCTAATCTGTTCAATAAGATGCAAAATAAATTTTTCCCATCTAGTTTTCTTTAAACTTACGCAGAGTTGTCCCGATTATATAGGTTCCCCTCTAACGGCGTCTGGTTGCAGGATAGACTTTCGAGATCGTGGCCCACGGTAGTGTAGAATGGAGAACCGATCTTAACAGTTGCATTAGGAGCCACTCAGCAAATTTAGAAAAGGTTTACTCACACACAAACTATGTTCTAAAACACCCGAGATTTCTTCAAACGAAAAACCTAGAAACAGAAAGATTTACCTTATTTTTTTTAAATTTTGAAATTTAAAAATCTTATCGCCAAAGTAAAGTGAAAAGAAGTTGATTAATGAACCAGCGCCATAGGCGGGGTAGAGGCAGATTATAAAAACCTTTAATTAATTACCTAGTTAGCTATATAATGGCTTTATAAATATATTAACGGAGACAAAGAATATTAGATATTTCGAAAGGAATAATTAAATAATAAGTATAAGCTAATACAAATAAAGGGAATTACAATTCAACAAAATGCAATTGTGATGTAACATTCACAATGTGTGAGGACATTTGTCAAATAATAAGTCAGACCAACCAAAGTAATAAACAACCAATAATGCCTTCATAAAATAGGAAAAAGTGATGTTTACATTCCAGGAGACTCAAGCTCCAAAAGCTATTAAAAAATCAAAATGCATTAAAATAAATACGACTATATAGTAACATTACGAATAAATTTGTTATTTTATTCAATACTAGGGAAACCTCGTCAAGACATGACGGTCAAACGCATTGAAGGATTTCCCTATATACAACATTCGATGTGTGATTACAATCCTTCGGATTTTCGAGAGTGATTATTTAAATAAACGCAACCAAACATAACCAGTTGAAAATTCTAAGCTTAAGACTCCCCTCTTCCAGCTTACCCTCCTCTCTTCCGACATATATTCTTCTCTGGCTTACACCTCCCCACCAGTTTATTCTACATACATACATACGGAAACTCTACCTTACGAAATGATAAGAATAAAATCAAAAATCGATCTTGTTTATTAGTACATATTTCAAAAACATGACATAAACATAGTGTTGGCAAATTTTGCTGCGTTTTATATAAACAATATGAAACTGCTCTGAATAAGCAATTGCAATCAGCTATTATTTGTAAATTCGTTTGTTGTCTATAATTTTCAACTATGCGGGTTTTGTCAACGCAACCTAACAATTCTTTAAATAATAACCGCATGTTAACCGTTTATTAATGATGGAAGTGGACGGCTGCATCACCCTTTTATATTTATAAGTGGGAGTAGTTACGAAACTCACCACCGTAGAAAATGAGAGGGCGCCATAAGTGATTGTCCGATTTATCCGTCTCAAATTAAACATTCTAGAGTTTTTCAAATTAAAAATATAAACATTAAAAAAATATAAAAATTAAGTAGTGTTGACTAATCTACACAGCGAAAGCTTTGATAAAAAAATGGCTTAGATTGGCCCGGTGGAACTCTCAAACGAACTGGAACAAAAATAAGCCTTGTGTTTAAAATATATAGATTATGGCGAGTGAGATTTGTAATAATACGAAAAAACTGACAAATCCCTTATCAATAATCAAAATAAATAATGAATTGCACTAACTTGAGTTTTTGTTTAGAAATGACGCGTGGGAATTGAAAAGTGTGAATTTATGTGAAGAAATCTTTAAACCTAAAACCTATTTAAATCTTTACTAATTTTTTTTTTCTATCGTAAAATATTTTGAATACCTACCAATGTCTGCGCAAAAACTAAGACACTCCTAATGATTGGAAAATAATTTTCTGCTGTACAAGAGCAAATCGATTTTTTTTCTCTTGAAAATTGTTTTTTTTACTTTATAATCGACATTTTGCGAAAAGTACACAGTTGAAGTGAGATCTAGTAATCTAGATGCTTCTGTTTTCTGTCCTATGGCAATTAGTTAGAGCTTTCTCTAACCCATTATTAATTAACCAATTAAAAGGCTCCTTTGTTGCCCAAAACTTTACTATAATCTCATTGACCATCAAGAAATTAATTGCAAGGCATACAATTAATTTAGTTACATATATATAATTTTTGAGACTTACATCTTCCTATCTAAACATAGGTTCTGGATATCCTGTATCTATCAAACATTAAGAAAGAAAAAAGTCAAGGAACTAGGAAAGCTATAAAGGAGAACAGATTCATTTAAATTTAATCTATTCAACAGCTTTGCTTCTAAGTTCTAGATAAAAGAGAATAGTTTTGCAAAAAATGTAAATAGTAGTTTATTTTATTACAGTTTGTTTTGTATAATTTCTGCGATAGGTATCTCTTCATTTTACTTCAAAAGGTAAGCTTTTATCTCTTCCATTAAAAGTTCTATTTAAAAATCTTTCATTGCGTTGCCATTATCGCGGTTGCAACTACAGCCATGGTTTACTGCATAGTAGTGTGCATGATTTTCGAAGCCAACAGCCTCATTCTAATAAATCACATTTATGCAGCGAACATAACCCAGAAAATCTAATAAAGTCCTTTGCATGCAGAAGTCTGAGTCTGTATTGAGGTAAAAGTACGTAAAGGAACGAAGCATCACTTTGAAGTGAGCTCAGAAAATATAAAAGCCTGCAATAAATAAATGCACGGTGTACGTGTGCTACACTGAAAAGGAGGGCTTGTAAGCGCTGAGTTTTCAGGAACCCTGTGATCATTCTTAAAAATTTCTCTGGTGTATCTCGCTCTAATGTGATATACATAAAATAACGAAACGCTATCATTCATTCATGCCTTTCGTTTGCAGAGCAGAAATTACATTCAGACCTTTAGGATCTATTTTTATGAGGTAGTATTTGCATTTGTTCGATTTTATTGGAATGAATTTAAAACCAATAACAATCAAATAAGGTTGTCTGAAGAAAAGAGAATGACTGAAAAGCGGCTGATTTACATAACACTAACTATAGCTTCTGATTGTTAAGTAGGTATGCTCACGATTTCGGCCTTTTAGTCTTCCTTTCGATTATCTGATAATTTAGTTAATGGAAGGAAATTATAATTTTCCATAAGGATGAATGTTTAAGGCGTACAAGTGGTTCATTATATATACGCAGCTTAAGTGATATTAAAATTTATTATCCGAATAATTTCAGTAATGCCACTAGGAATGCTATATCTAAATTAACTGACAAGTACATACATTATTTATAACTAATTCCAAGCACACCATGTTAACGATGATCGATTTGCTTAAATGTCTGAAATTGTAACGCTGAAATTACTTTGCACCTGTTGTTTATCTTTAAGTTTTCGTACAGTTATAAGGTACATTCAGAAATTTTCTACAACAATATTGGTGTTACACCTTGAACGCAATGAATCTTGCTATATGTGAAGGTATTTTTTTTATACTACGAAAAACAGTGCAATAATTAATAATGGTTTTAAGTTAATGTAGAATGTTTGTTGTAAATAATATGAACATTCTCAGTCAACCACTTCTAAAAATCACTTTAAATTTTGCTGGAAATACCTTGTAATACTTGAGAGTACATGATAGTACTTTAGTCTAGTCAAATTGCGCTCAAAAACGGCAAATAGGGGAAAGTTTTGGTGTAGTTTTGATATTTTGGTTCTATATGTCTTTTGGCCTGCTGATCACGAATTTCAGGTTTGCCAACAAGAATTTTGCCTGGAAACCCGTTTTCTTTACAAAAACGGACAAAAACCGGTTTTTTGTTAGTTTTTGTAAAATAACTTGAAAACTATACATTTCTCACTTTGTTATATGTATCTACAAAAAAAATGATATCTCATTGTGGTTTATCAAGTATGTACCTTCATATTTGATAAACTATACCAACTATATACACTTTTTATTAGATTTCTTCTAGTGTTGATGGGTACAATGGGGATGCAGCTGTCCGTGGCTGTCCTGTGGAATGTGAGTATGGTGTTTCTCTTCCACAAGCCCTGTATAAGAGGGGTTGACTATTACAATAGAGTTTATAGGGGCGGGATGTGTAGGACTGTGTTGAGAAACCTGACCTCTTTTTTTTTACTTAGTCAGTCAGTCTAGCTATTCAGCACTCTCGGGCGACTTTGTCTGTTTTCAGTATTTTGGTTTGTGATATTGTTTTTTTTACTTTAAGCATTTATTGAAAGAAGTGATTGCGACAGTGAAACAAAATGTCGCAGTGTTTTATATGTGATTGTGCATTGAATGATGGGACTCCCTTATCAACGGTTAAAAGTCGAGGTATTACTTCGTTTGAAGAGGCTAGTAGAAAACGAAAAGACGGTAAAGTATCTCTTTTAAGGGGTAAAACGTCAGTAAATGTATACGAAAAGTGTAGAAAAGCATACGTCAATGACCGGATGATTGCTGTTTACTTGAACAGGGATGTACACACAGCTAGTACATCTCTAGCTCAAGTGTTACGGTCATCATTTCCTGCGTTAGATTTCAAAAATCATTGTTTTTTTGTGCGGATTGAGCATTACTGCCGATTTCATTGCAACTCAGTCAAGGTATCTAGCAGGTTAACGTAATACTGTTTATAGTGTCAGACACATTGGACTGAGAGACACAGTGCTGAAGGCAGCTGCAGCTCGTAATGATGGTTTTGGGCGGGCTATAATTTATCCAATTGAGTGGATAACAGACTTGGCAGCAGCGGATGCACAGTACCACATTAATTGTTATAAACAGCTGTACGGTCGACCAAAGGACCAAGAACAGAAGAGACGTGACCCATTTGCCGAAGCAATTGACAGAGGAATGCAATATATTTACGATTACCTTAAAAATAGTGATGACGAATGTCAGTTCAGCATGGAACAGTTAATGGAGCAGTTTACAGGAAATTATAAACCTGAAGTGAAAACGTGAAGGCCCAACTGTTACAAAAATATCGAGAAGACATACTGTTTACAGCCACGGAGGTAGGAAATAACTGTGGTGTGTTTCAGAAATGCAGGAGAGAAGATCTTGACTGCTATACCGTTAATCGTACAAAAAGCTTCCTCAGATATAAAATGTAGAAAATCTTAATCTTCTTTAATTTCATACATAATTAAAAAAAGCGAGAAATGGATAGTTTTCAAGTTATTTTGCAAAAACTAGAAAAAAAAGTCTTTTGTCTATTTTTTTGCAAAAAAACGGACTTCCAGGCAAGATTCTTGTTGGCAAACCTGAAATTCGTGATCAGTAGCCCAAAAAACATAAAGAACCAAAATATCTAAACTACACCAGAACTTTCCCCTATTTTCTACCATTGACTAGACTACTTGGATATTGACATACAAGCTTGAATATTGACATTTGACACGATTTCGAAGGTCGATTAAGCTGGAAGTGCAAAATGAGCAGAATCCCATGGTGCCCATTGGAGAATTAAATGCTTTTTGAGTGCTATTTAACTAGCCAACCGACCAAGTGCTCGTCAATTAAAAAAAACCGGATGTTTTGTTAGCTTATGTTTAAGCTAGCAGAGCATTATTTATAAACGCATGTACACGTGAGGTAAATTATTTCTGCATACATAATAATCAAGTGCTTTTTGAGTGCTATTTAATTACCCAACCAAAAATTACATAGCAATAATTTATTAAAAAATAATTTACCTCACGTGTACGTGAGTTTATAAATAATGCTTTGTTAGCAAAACATCCGTACTTTTTCAAATTAATGAGTACTTAAATTCTTGGTTGGGTAGTAAATAGCACTCAAAAAGCCGTTAATTCTCCAATGGGCCCCATGGGATTCTGCTCACTTTGCACTTCCAGCTTAATCTACCTTCGAAATCGTGTAAAATGTCAATATTAAACTTGGATTTTTTCCTTTTTTTATTGACGAGCATTTAAATTAAATTAAAAAAAGTTCATTTAAAAAAATACGGATGTTTTGCTAGCTTAAGTTTAAGCTAGCAAAGCATTATTTATAAACACATATACACGTGAGCTAAATCGTATCTGCATACATAATAATTAACTGCTTTTTGAGTGCTATTTAACTAATTTTTGGTTGGTTAGTTAAATAGCACTCAAAAAGAAATTAATTCTCCAATTGATCCCATTGGATTCTGCTCACTTTGTGCTTCCAGCTTAATTGACCCTGATTTCGAATCCGAATGGTTATCTTAAACGGTTTGGACTTTTATATTTAGTTTTCTTTTCTACCTATTTATTAGTACTAGCTTTATTCTGTACTAATACTGGCGATTTTTAACTAGATGCCCAAATATATTTTTGCTTGTGGTAAGACCAAATGCCATTACTGATAAATAGGCTATAGAAAAATTCATTTCACTCTGAAGTAAGCCAGCGTATGACAACGTGTAAAATCTTCTAAACTTAATTTTCAAAAACAATTGAATTTTGTCTTAAGGGTATGCTGTATCAAATATTCTTAAAATTTCTGTAAGATTTAAAAATCTAAAAATATATAGTGCGTTCCACTTAGAAAAGCATGATTGATTGAAATGGTTCATATTTCCTAAGTCACAATAATTTAAAAATGTGCATTTGTTTGACCTAAACTAAACATAACCGATATTAGAGTTTAAAAAAGATTTGTTAGTTGGGCCTAGTTTCCCACGCGGTATACCGTCTGTTTTTTGTAAACAATAATATATAAAACATATTAAACTTTATGATGAAAACCAAAAACTATTTAGAAAAATACTTAAAAATCTTATTGATTTATTGTTTTTGGTAATAAGCAATAAAGAAAAGCTGTAAGCTGTACTCCGATTCGTGTAGCGGTTAACGCATCAGATTCGTAATCAGAAATCGCGGGATCAAGCTCCATCTTCGTATACTATTTTTCAATTATAATGCTTACTAATTATTATTTTTAGAACATTATTACAATTATTATTAGTTTTTTTTATTATTAGATTTTTGTTACGGGGTTTACGGTTACCTTTTGTACAATTTTAACTACCTATCAGAAAAGCAAATGAAAAAAGGCATAAAAGTAATAATACTTCTAATAAAGTTCTAAAAATAATAATTAGCAAGCAATACAAATAAAAAGAACTAAACAAAAATGGGATTTAAACCCGGGATTTCTGATTACGAATCTGATGCGTTAACCTCTAAACCAATCGGCGTACAGCTTCAGGCTTATAGTTTTAAGCTTAAGCTTGAAACAAGCTTACTTATAGTTTTTTAAGTATTTTTCTAAATAGTTTTTGGTTTCCTTCATAAATTTAACATGTTTTTGACGTAAAATGAATTCTTCTTTCGATTTGTACCAAAATTTCTATTTACATTTGCAATGTACAAATGAAGGAGGAAAATGATAAAATTGCATTGGACTTCCTATATTATCGTTTACAAAAAACATACTGTATACTATAGATGGATACCGAAAGTTTATTTACGTGGGGCACCTGTCGTAAGACTTAATCCACACTATCCTTCCAAGAGGAAGTGATTGAGATACGCCCAATCAGCGAGCACTTGGAAAGCAAATGCTACGAGTAACTCATTGGTTGGAGCGAGGTTGCCTGTCCACCCTCTACTCGCTCTCCAGGCTAGTACCGGAGCTATAAACGTGCTCATGCTATGAGTATCCTTCTGACTGGTTAAGGTGAAGTTGTCGAAGGGGAGAGGCTATATATTCGCATCAACTCCCCTTAAGCATAGTGCTCTAGACGGTTTCTGAGCAACAGACACTGCACTGGAACTGCATAGTCAAAGCCTGATCCCCATATTTTGATATCCGAGACACTACCCGGTGGCATGCAGTATTCCATAGGTCAGCGGGCGAACCCCCTAGCCGGGATAAACCTTACTTTGATTCTCCTCCATTCGTCTAAGTCAGGTAGCGGTTAACTAGCAGCATATCCGACCCCGACGTCAGAATCAAATGTTAGCAGAACTTCCTCCGCGACGTTTATGAGTCATCGTCGAGATGGAAAGAGAAAAAACAGAAGGCGCAATTTGAAAAATTAATCAACTTGGCATGATCTCTTAAATGTTGCTATGCAACCAGCGTTTAAGAATACTTTCTAAAGGACCATTTTGAGTCATTCACAATAGTTTTTGGTTGATTTCTTTATCTTTTCAAATAAGGAAGATATTGCCTGTAAAGAGCATTTTGGGACACCCGGTATACTACTTCTTCGGTTATGTATCTGACAAAACAAATACAAAACATATATTTCTGAAATCCCCGGCATTTTCCATACAATTTAAACTGAAAATTTTTTACTAAAGCTGTATTTTGACGTTTATTTTTCAGCCATTTTGTATAAAAAAATTGTGTGGTGGACCTCTCAGTTACAAGGTACACGTCCTATTACATTTACAACCCTTGTTTCATGTTATTTAATAAGTCTTGTTATGCGGTTTTAATTGAGGCTTTCCATTTAAATTAATTCGTTTATTAGAAAGAGGCGCACCTTTAGTTATACAAAGCACACATGCACCCAGAAGAGCATTTTGTCTTAAGTAATTGAGCCGTGAATGTTGCAGAATCGTGAGTTTGACTAAGAAGGATTTGAGAACTATTTCTTATTATAACTTTCAACTGTATGACATTTATTTCGCTTTGTCTTGAATCCAATTTGGTGTATAAAATATGAATCGTTTTTGTTTTTGGGTGCAACAGGTAGCAGTATTTCAAGAAATATTTTATAATGCAGACTGTTTTATTTAATGTAGAATACGTGGTATGCAGTTGAAACCTAGTCAACACTTACACTTACAGTACGAATAAAATATTTCCCACGGGTTGATATCTTGCTTTAGTCGCGTACTCTTTAAGATTCTGCTTAATATCATTTAAAAAGTGAATAAGATATTAGCTTATAGGCAATAAGAGTTGGCACAACCAAAACCTAATCTAGTTTACGATTTTATTTTGTATAAATAATCCCATCGGGTTTCTTTGAATTCGAAAAGTTTATAGAAGAACAAAGTGCGTTCAAAATTTAGATTCTTGTTTGGCCAGACAGTTTTCTTTCTTAGAATTTTAAGTTTAATAGTTCCGTGTACCTTTTAATAATTTATAATAAAGAGAAAATTTATCTAATTTTATTATTGGCGCTGGATGATGTGACAGATAACGTACAATTGGCTGAAGCCTTTTACAACAGACCAGCTTACCAAACACTTGAAGCTTGCCAAAAATTGCAGCTTTTTCCTTCTTCGGGATTTTTTAGTCTAATCCGGTCTAATGCCGGTGCTAATCCAAGTCCAGTGAGAGGGCATAGCCTCAGTTTATACACGCGAGGAAAGATCTGAAGAAATGCATTCCGTTAAATTAGTATGGGGCATGATATCCGGTTTAAGTAATGCAAAGCTGTACTAATTTACCGTTTCTCGACTTTTATGGTTTAAACCATGTATTTGTGAACATGAACATATGATAAATTACCGTGTTTAACGATGTTAGGTAAAGAAAAGGAATAAATTTTTTAGTGAAACGACTCGGAAATTTGCATTGATTGAGTAAAAATTTGTTTTGATCATTTTTTAAAAGTTACAGTGCTTTTATGAGAACTTTCGCGCATTATAAGAAATGCAATATGTTGCAAATTTTGTATTTAATTGTAAGGAATTAATCTCAACAGTTTTCGTAACAAGCATCGTTGAAAAACTCAGTCGAGTCGCGTTTGTTTTGATATTGGTTTCGATTTGCCGTATAATAAAGTCTAAATATTGAAAAACTCTTAAATAATTAAGAAGTCAACAAGCCTTAGATGGAAATAATTGCAACGACCGAAAATTTAGTTTTTAATACAAATCGATTAGAATTTAATTGGAGTGCTGCCGCTTATTATTTCTACGTTCCTGCAAACTGATGTTTGTTTATAGTGAGTTTAAGTCACTTAAGTCAGAGTAGATCTGGAGCATCGTCGTGTTGAATGATGCCACTCCAAGCTTAAAATTTTAATCCCACATATCTAAGCAAGTGTCACCTACCGTCACAGATAACCTCAATTTAATAATATGATCCCTAATATGTCCCTACAAAGTCATAGAGTATGGGTAAGTATGAAAGTGAGAAGCAGTCAGTTCAAGTGGGAAAATTAAAATCGGTTTGAAAGCAAATCCTCGCTGTTTTTTCGGTAAAAGGGATTCAAAAGTGATATAAGGAAACTTGCCTGCCTCAGGTTACTGCAGCTATTACACTACATTTGAAGCACATCTAGATGAAATTTTTAGATCATGCGTCCTACAGCTCCGATGTTTCTCCAAGCGACTATATTTTTTTTGTCAAAATGCAGTTAAAAGGACACAAATAAAGACTAGCGAGGGTTTGTTATCTGGTTTAAAGGTGTATGAAATTTTATACAAAACAAAAAGTGAGAGGAATTATTAAATGACTGGCTTTTAGTCTAAGTAAGACATTTTTTGATTGCATTCGGTATATTACAAATAGATGAGTATATTTTTTGTTACAGAAAGTAGGTCAAGAATAATTTTTTATAACTTCATGACTTCGCCAAAACAATTTATCTTGAGGAAAAAAAAGCATGTATTTACTCAACGTAAAAACTGAAATAGGTTAACCACCTGTGCTGGCTCAAATAAATAAAACATTCAGGGTTGACATTCATGAAATTTACTGTCAACGTACATCCTACCTGAAAAGAAAACTCTCCTGGCCTATTTTTTAACTATAGGTGCAAATATATTTTACTTTTTCAGAATGTAAACGTTTACTTTATGAAAAGATGTTTATATATTTAGTTTGATTATATACGTAAATGTAGCCTTTTAACAAAAATAAACAATTCATTGTGGAGTTTACTTATTCTTCTTATTAAATAACAAGGGTAAAACTGTATAAACAAAAAACTGGTTTAAAATGCAGCAAAGTAACAACAATATTTATCATTTTATTCTGTATATTTCATTTATGGTTCTTTTTTATGTAACTGAAATACATTTCAGATTCTTAGGTGATATAATTATAGTATTACAGTTGTACTCCTAGTTACTCATTTATTGAAAATCGTACTTATTAAAGATCGCTCTTTTAATGTAAATTACATGAGTCAGATCGATAAAACTCACTTTATAAGTTTTGCTTAAATAGAACATAGGGAAGCAATTTTGTTAATATGGGTAATTTCATACATAAAATTGTTAATGTAATAGAGATGTAATTTTCAGGTACTTTTCAACTAACATTTAAAATTCTGTGTTTGAACTGAATCCGTCATATTATATTTCCAAATAAACTTTACGTAATTATCTGTCTGTGATTCCACGTTAACCTTGTCTATAGTATAACATGCCACTCCTACTCTATTTGATAAAATGGATATTAGAAGATTTTTGGCTTGCTGATAATAATTAAGGTTTAGTTTGAACTATTAAATTTTTTCATCCCCGAAGTTATTCTTATTATATATGTGTCATCACATATGAGACATGAACATCTCTAACCTCTAGGGAGTCTAGGGTCTTGCATATTGGATTCAGAAGAGCTATTATTCGGTCTTCTATTATTTGTAATCTTTTTCTGCTCCACATTTATGATGATTTGCTGCTCTATTGTTATATAGACATTCAATTAATCATTCATCGACGGGATACTTAAATATTGATTGGATACTTACAGAATACCTCCACTGATATATAGATATTTATTATTTATATTTCTCTTTTTGTGTTGTAATAATAATAAACCTTTTAAGTTGAGTCCATCCTGGCTGTGTGGTTTGGACCAGTAGCGTCTCTGAAGTGCCCCAGGGAGGACAGAACGTCTTTAAGATATAATTTTTCCAGGACGGTTTTGCGACTATTGTTCTTACAGCACACTGCAATTATTGTTTTCGTTTTCTCCATCACAAATGCTGGGATCCCTAAGATCCAAATTGCAATATAACGTCAGAATCTACACTACAACTTTTATATCATTTACTTTTTTGATAAAAAACGTACTTTTCAAAATAAGAAGAGTTAAACGAATTTACAGTGTTATTTATGAAATCAAGACGAATTGTTCCTTCGCGGACAACATTACTTAATTTTACTCGTTATATTTCGAAATTTAAGCATTTTATTAAAATATTGCTTTATACAAAAATTGCAGTATTTGAATTTTGATAAACAATGCAGTTGTTACAGAGAAAAACGAAGAAAAATTGCAGTGTACGGTAAAGATGATGTCACAAAGCCGTCCTGGAGAAATTCGATCTTAAAGACATCTCTCTGTGTGCACTTCAAAGCCATTACTGGTTTGGACGTAGCTGACATCCATATCTATGAATCAGTTAGAATCTACCCCACATGCATCATCATTCTTCAGTAGAAATGTTTCTTTTATTTATGGACAAATGCTCCTTCCTAGGTCACGTGTTCCTTTCTCTGTCACTGAACGTTATCTTGAACCAAAACGTGTATAAAATAAATGCTACTTTTCACATTTCTTCCAATGCCTACATATTGTTGCTACGATATTGGGGACAATAAAAAAAACAAAACAGACCGCGACGGTGGCAACACAGTGATGCATACAAAATATAAACCACCTATCTTTCTTTTTAAAATGATTGCTCCGGCTAATTAAAAATTGTTGTGAAGCATCCAACTCTTGCATCCAACTCTCTACAAAATTGAGATTCTCAAGTGGATCGCCTCAATAGGGCACTAAATAAATTATATGGATCTAGGAACGATAGTAATATGCAACGAATATCTTTGCAATTTATATATGCGAATATCGGCAATCTTTAAAATTTATCTGATGAGTAATATTTCTGGCATCAACAGAATTCTTAATTACTAAAATTAATTAAACTAAATTTAAATACCTCACTTTTAAATAATCAAGTATTTGGCGCCAACAGTTTGCCAACTGTATTGTTATAAATCAGCAATTCTCTGCTTCCATATAGTTGTACAATAAAAAGAAGAAAGAAAGGTCAAATACTTCTTTCAATTATATCCAAATAAATGGCTTTAATAGATCGAATTCCAAATCGATATACCTGTTTAAATTGTGATAAGTCCATAGATTTAATGATTATTTTCCCAATTCCATTACAACATCCAAACGTAACAAAGATTGATAATTCAATTATTAAATAAAAAAAATCCATTATTTTAAATTGTCACATAAAAAAAAATTAATGTACTTGTTATTATGGTAATTATATGGTGTTATTATTAAAACACTTGTATGCACTGAACTTTGATGAGTAATAAACACTTTGACGTTTTAACAAAAATTATAATCTAAAAATTATGACATCATGTTTGTTTACATTTCTTTTGAACTTACAGATAATCTTAATTTTAGTTTAATTTTTTGCTCTCAACAGGTGCGCACTGCTTCAAAATTGTAAACTGAAAGACAGCTTGTTACAAAAATAGTCGCTATGTTATACGCTTCTTGCAAACAATCGAGGTCTATTGACAATTTTAGATGAAACAAATGAACTTTGACATTTGATTTATAAACATAACCAAATTATTGTTTATAAATTTTAACTATTCTTTAAAGTAATTAGATAAAATGGTAGCATAAAAATTTTTCTAGCCATTGGTATATTTCATTCGTGTTCGCATTGCAAAATAAGGCCTCCATTGAATGTCGATCAAACCATCTTTACACAACTATTACATAACTAAAACTGACTTGATTATTAAAATTACCTTTTTACTCTTTCCTATCTTGACAAAATTTATCCTTATATACTAACAAACATTATTTACATACCTTCAGATATCAACAAAATGAAGATTCAAGCAAAATACATTATGTCTGTCTACTTGTATTTTATTCCACTGATATCATCTGCAAAAAGCAACTCCAACATTCAAGATTGTTTCAATTCTATGGTAAAAAATCTACTTCACAACCTGCATTAAAACATATACAAGATAACTGTAAAATTTTTACATAGAAGAAAATTAATGAAATCAAAAATCTCGTTAAATTGAAACATAATTTTTTCTTATAAAAATCTTTTTCTAGAATCAAAAACCTCTTCTTTAATTCTGGTGGTCTGGGGAAAAGTGAAGACTTTCTGAAGATGTTACAGTCACATTTGACGCAGAAGACTAACGAATTTAGGTTTCAAGATTCTTACTAGTATTCATTGGCAATTACTGATATTTAACTTTTCCCCATTTTAACATAAGATTCCGCTGCAGGTTCTATCTCTGGAGCCATCCCATACTAAAAATCCGTTTTATTGACAGATATTTCAAAATTTTGTTTAAATTAATTTTAAAAGCGATACTCCGTCTATCTTCGTTTGTAGGAGTATTCTACTGTGGCAATTCCCTTCGAACGCGGTAGATAGGTAACAGTAAGTTAACGCTTACCGATTTATACAATTTTTACAGCTTAGTACCCAACGATACCTGGGGAGCTTCGGTTAGGTTCACCAACTTGGAGTAAAGTAATTAAAGCAGAGAGAGGAGAAGGGAGGGAGATGCATGATTTAAAGTCTCGAAATTTGCTTCTTTTAATTGTTTTTTTTAATTTTAAATTATTTTGAAGCTGTTATTAATCTGTGGGTTTGTATAAAGAAGAGATCAAAAAGTAGAATTTCTAGTCGGAATACTAGGTGCTCAGTTATTCAAGTAGATTCTCAAATTCTTTAAATACTGTTACTGTTACAAACAGCATCTGCTGAAATAAATAACATTTCGTAATTATGAATACTGAATAAATATAGTCAGCAGCTTATTAACTTTTAGATTACTATGAAAAGCCCTTTCTCCCTAAAATAGTCATAGGTTGTAGTTTTTTGCTTTCTGTCATTTTTGTCTGGACATGTACTTGTAAAACTTGTTCATTTTGATTAAAGTTTTTTCGCAGGAACTTTCCAAAGAACGGGTGCGGTAAGAAATCCTTTTGAAACGAGTTTTTATACTATTTTGGCGTCTTAATAAACCATACTATTATTTAAATACTCTAGCATCATTTGCTAAAAATAATAATTTTATTCTCTACTAAAGATAGGTTTGAATCAAATCTTCTGTGTTATCTTTAGTTCTTTAGGTTCCATTTTCTTATTATGAATTAATGTGATATAACTGATTATGGTCCCAGTTTAAGTAATGTCACAATTTACTCAGGACACGAGTTAAGGTAAATTGAATGATGGCCACAGTAGCATTTGGTAGTACCACATCTCAAAAACCTGAATGTCCTTGCTTACAAATAAATTATGCCTATACCTATATAGGGTGATTCATAGTTAGTGAATCAAACGGAAATGGTAGATTTCTCATGCGGTCGAAGACCAAAAAGTCCAACTTACCTCTATACAAAGGTCCATCCCTGAGAAGATATAGCTCTCCAAAGTCTTAGTTTAAATTGTGAAAATTAAATATTATTTTGGAAACTGTATGATTTACAAAGGTTCCAGTTTGGTACACAATATAGGAATGTTATAAACCATAATTGATATGAAGTTGACGTCCATTGAAGTAATACAAGGTGTTTATTTGTAGCGGGTTATTTTTAACTATTTATTTATCTATAAATCTATAAATAAATTTATCTTAACTAGAACTATTTTATCTATCCTTTATTTGAAAAAGTTCTGTTTCATTTTATGCAGAATTTTACTTCTAAACTTTTTTTATTCTTAGTAAGTTTCATTATAGTCAAGTTTCTTGAAAAGAAACTATTTTCTTGAAATTCTGCATGAATAAAATAAAACTTTTTCAAATTAATGGGTGAATAAAATAGTTCTTTGGAATTTTAAGGGTAACCCATTCCCAATAAACAACTCGTATTGCTTGTACTTGCTGTACTTATATAAAGTATTATTTTATTCCCTAAATTTTAACGAAGACTTTGAAGGGCTATATCTCCTTTGAAGTGTAACTTGGTATAGAGTACCATTTCCGTTTGATTTACTAATTATAAATCGCCGTGTATACATATACAGGGTGAACGGACAAGCAGTCGTTGGAGATGTCGGACTTCACTAGTATCCGAGACTAGCCCGAAGACGGAGGGAGGGCAGTCGTTAGAGGTGCCAGAGAGCACTAAGATTTGAGTCTAGCTTGTGGGCAGTCCACACGCCGTTCACCCTTAGAACTGGTCGTTGTCTATCTAATCCCAGGCCTGTCTGGGCAACGGATGACGCGATGAGAAGGAAATGTGTGGTAGAGTTACACCTAGGTGTTTCACCGAAGTGTTTCTCGACGATGACTCTGAAACGTTGTGGAGGGAACTCTGCTAACAAGAGGGTTCGGTGTGGGCGGATTGAATCTCACCTGACGTCAGGGTCTTTTATGGAGCTAAGTATCCCGCTGTCTGACCTAGACGAATAGAGGAGAATCAAGTGATGTTTGTCTCCGTCAGAGAGTTTGCTCGCTGACCTATGAGAAACTGCAAGCCACCAGGTAGCGTTTCGGAGGTGACAGTATGGGGTCCGGCTTTGGTTGTGCAGTTTCAGTCGTTTTCTCAGAAATCGTCTAGAGACCTACACTAAAGTGACGTTGATGCGAAGATACACAGCCTCTCACGTCCAAGACAAACTTCACCTTAACGGGTACAAACGGGGACGCTACTTTGATGAGCCCTACAAAGCAGCCTCGAAACGAAGCTCTGTGAGGGGCACAGCAGGCCTATAACTGGGAGATCGGAGTGGCAAAACCGTTAAAAAAAAGTCCTGCCACATCTGAGGTTGGATTCGATTGGACAGTGGCCCCAACCCTGGCTTGGTGAAGGAGCATATGGTATGAAAGAGGACTGGAATGTTCCGATGTACTGACCTAGGTTGGGGGAATAGTCCTAATGCTGGACTAGGCACTTGATCCCGTATGAAAGAGGACGGGGGGTGCCGGTGGGTGAGCACGTATTAGGTTAATCGCTCCGGTACTAATCTGGATAACTAGTAGAGGGTGGATAGGCAAACTCGCTCCGACCAGTGAGTAACTGGGAGCAATTGATACGCAATTGCGCGCTGATTGAGCGTATCTCGATTACTTCAAGGGAAGGAACGTGGGGGTATGTTAACACTGGTACCCCACGTAAAACAATCATGTAATCATGTATACATAAATCAAACAAAGACTCTGAATAGTCGTGTACAAAAAAGTACTCGTAATGTACAGCTGATTTCACATAAATCTAGGACAGTTAGTTTTCCATAGCGTAAATGTTGCTTTTTCTTGATAGTTAATAAATTCTATGTAGGTACCTGTGAAAATATAATTTAAAGCCTGGTTTACACGTTGCTAAAAACGCAAAAACTACTTCCAATACATGTCCTAGATTTATTTGAAATCAGCTGTAACTCTAACTATCAATATTGAGTGGAGTCAACCACTCGGAATACCTTATTTTATTGTGGCGTGTCTTAATCGTCTTAATCGTAACTAGGGAAACCTCGTCAAGACATGGCGGTCAAAAACATTGAAGGATTTCCCTATATACAACATTCGATGTGTGATTACAATCCTTTGGGTTTTCATAGGTGATTATTTAAATAAACGCAACCAAACATAACCAGTTGAAAATTCTAAGCCTAGAGCTCCTCTCTCCCAGCTTACCCTCCTCTATTCCGACATATATTTCTCTCTGGCTTTCCCCTCCCTGCCGGTTTATTCTACATAAATACATACATACGGAAATTCTACTTTACGAAATGATAAAAATAAAATCGAAAATCGATCTTGTTTAAAACATTCTTGAAAACGTCTATTAGTACATATTTCAAAAACATAACATAAATATAGTGTTGGAAAATTTCCTGCCTTTTATACAAACAATACGAAACTAGTCTGAATAAGCAATTGCCATCAGCTATTATTTGTATAATTCGTCAGTTCATAATTTTCAACTATGCGGATTTTGTCTACGCTTATTAATAATGGAAGTGGACGGCTGCATCACCCTTTATATTTATAAGTGAAGAGTACTTACGAGACTCGCCACCGTGGAAGGTGAGAGGGCGCCCATAGTGAATGCCCGATTCGCCCGTCTCAAATTAAACATTTTAGAGTTTTTTAAATTAAAAATATAAACATTAAAAGTATATAAAAATTAAGTAGTGTTGACTAATCTACACAGCGAAAACTTTAATTTAAAAAAAGAAATGCGTAAATCTTGCGTTGGATCTCTCAAACGAACTGGAACAAAAATAAGCCGTATGTTTTAAATATATAGATAAGATAATCACCTTGGTCCCCCTTTCGGGAACACGAACTGAGCTTTAGTTTTAATTGAGTGATTACGCTTATTTAGCGCACTAATGCTATGGCATAAGTTACCAATAGTAGTACTACTACCATACCTATCCACACTTCTACTAGCTCTCCAGACTAGTACCAGAGCTATAAATGTACACACTCATCGGGGCCCTTCTCCCCGCATAAGAGTCGACCCCTAGTCCAGCTTCGGACTTTCCACACAGATGTGGGACCACTGCCCAATTGAATCCAACCTCAATGTGCTTGGGCCTGGACGGTTATGCCACCCCGGTCTGTCATGTTTTAGGCCCAACGTGCCCTCATCAGCGCTTCGTTTAATTCTACCTAAGTAGAATCCCAGTGTGTACTCTTTAAGGTGAAGTTGTCTTGAGTATTGAGAGGGTGTTTATTCGTCTACTCTTAAGCGTAGTGGCTCGAGATGGTTTCTTTGAATCACAAAACTGGAACTGCATAGTCATAGCGTGATTCTCATACTCCGTCTTTGAATGCAATTTACCTGGTGGCATGCGGTTTTCCATCGGCCAGGGTTAACCCCTCCCCACCTCGATAAACCTCACTTGAATTATTCTCCATTAAATTAGGTCAGTTGACTTAGCAATCCGAGGTGAAAATCCAATTCACCCACACCTGTACTCATGTCTGCAGAGCTTCCTCCACAACATTAATGAGTATCCGTCGAGAACAATTACGTGACTCTATCGCTCATTGTTTTCTGACTGTATCATCCGTTACCTAGGTTTCTGGGGTTGGGTAGAGTCCAGTGAGTTTTATGGATGAACTCTGTGCTGTGAGTATCATTCACCGAAATACAAAGAAAGTACTATTCAAATTCATACCGAATAAAAATTGTTACTGCAAATCGAGAACAGATGAAACTAGAGATACTTTTAACTCTTGAGCTTCATGAGCCACGAAGATAAAACATGAAAATCAGCAGAAGCGTTCGTGTACCCTGCTTCGTATAAGCTGCTAAGAAGACTGAATATAAGACAGTGAGCAAAAGCAGCTACATAGAGTTATATTGAAGGCCTGAAAGCAGGGCTAGGCCTAAGAATGTTTCCATAACCATGAGACGTCAGAGAAGGTGAAACGGTTTTTCGGACTAGTACATCTGATTTTTAACAGAACGTTCTTTAACTACAAGCCACCTAGCGTTAATAACTCCGTTCGAACTTTTCCTTCGCAAGCAATACATCAACATAAGCAGTTGTAAATAATGAAAGGGAGATATTGAAATATAGAAAACCAATTACGCGAAAATTATTTGAGGTAAGTAGCAAAAAGCCATTCCATTCATAGCCAGGTAGAGAATTATTGATAGACCAAAAGAAAAAGAAACACCTTTTATAATAATCAGTTCAGTTACACCTTCTAGGATAATTGAGCCCTTCTCATATTTTTTTGATATTAGATTTGTTTCTATATTTAATATTGGATACTGCTAAATAATAAATAAGAAAAGTTTGGACAAAATCTTTATTAAAAAGTAATTTCATAAACAAATTTTAGTTATTACTACTAAACCAACTAAATAAAAGGAGATATACAATGCCATTGTGCTAAGGGAGTACAACGACCAACAATGCTTAATACCATTATCTGAAAGCATTTCTATGTCCCGTCTTTCTCTTTTATTTTTCTACTCCCCATTGTTAGATTTTTATAAAACGAAATTACGTTATTCATTACGTTTCCATATAGCAATTTAATTAGCTGGAAATAGCCTAAGAAAGACGTATGTATTTTTCACTCCCTTTCTTTCTTATATTTTCTTATATTAAGTTATTTTATTAAGCTTTATAGCTTATTTAAACATGATGGAAACTTTTTCATATTTTCAAACTGAATTTAAAAACAGCCTATTCTGAATTTGTTCAGCAAAAAATTCTATTTCAGTGCACTTAGAGTGGCACCTAAGCAAATATTTATTAGTGCAGTTTTCATGGAGAGATGCATACTGCAAAACTAGTGATCATATCGTAAACTAAGCACGTATTCGTACATTACTTCACGAGTATCCTTATATGCATAGTTATCTATGATGTCAAACGTGTCTTGCACTAGTTCCGTTTTATAAGGATTATCAACCCTACATTCTGTTGATTGAAGTGAATGTATAAATTTCCTGAATAGTCCAATTTAGAATATAGTCCCTGCTCAGGATTAACTACATTTGGTTTGTTTTAATAATAATAACTGTTTTTAAAATAACACAGGCCTGCGAGAAATTTCTGATTAAATTATTTTGATTTTTTTAGCTTGGTTGAGACGTATATTTAACTAAACAAACCTATTTTTGTTTCCATCACATACAGTTCTTTTGTAACCAATATTGTGATATTTCTTGATGCTCAAATCAAATTAAATATTTTTTTCACCTTCGAACGTTTCAGAACAGAAATACTGATAAATTTTGGACACACTTAAGGCATTGGTTTGAAGGAACAAGAAAAGCTCTGCCTTTTGGAATACCAGCAGTCTGTAGAGAACCAAGAAATCACACCGACGACTGTTATTTTTGCTTTGTGATATTCAGGGTCATAAACAAGAACACTTAAACATATTAACTATCCAATAATCCATAATCTTCAGTCGACAATGAGACCAGTTCCACTTATTGCTTGTATATCTGTACCAGTTCCACGTAAACCATTGCAGTCTAGTGTTGATACCAAATCTTTAACAGATGCAGAAATTGGCATTTATTAAACCATCATTCTCAAGAATGCTATCAACCGCAGCTATTTTCTCAAGATTAACTAGATCACTAAATGTTATAGATTTAAGATTACCAAACGATGCTTTTTGAGATTTTAGGATCCATCTAAGCGAAAAAATTTACTTGCTCCAGGAACATTTTTTTGGTATCTTATATAAACTGAATATAGACGAAATACAACGAAAAGAAGCTTTTGCAGCAAATAGTAACGTAATAGATATTTACGTGTCAAGATTTGTAAATTAATCTTTACGGGCGAGCTGAAAAGTTGTGAGGCGAGCGTCGAAGGAACGAGCCTCCATAATCCAGTGAGCCCAGTAAAGATTATTTGCAAAGCGTGCCGTGTACAAAATTTTATTTCCACCTTCACATGCGTTTTTTTTATTAATTTATTGTATATTTTATATAAAAACACATTTTGTAATCAAAGACGGTAGGTAGACGTTGTCATGGTGCTGTGGTTAAGCAACACAGTAGTTTCCATTACAGGTCTCTTTTAGGAGCCCGTAAAGTTTTAAAGGGCTGTAGTTGTAATTACTCATTTACTTAGTTACCATAAATGCCTATAAAGTGTCATTTCCATAGAAAGTAGAAATAAATAACTATTACGGGCTTCATCCTAACGGGCTAGCCAGTAAAAAGAATCTTTGCCCATGGAAACAGAGCACAATAAACAGATGTTTACGAGTCAGTATACCATAAACATCTGTTTATTGAGCTCTGTCTCTAGTAGTAAAGATTCTTTTTACGGGCTAGCGCGTTATGAAGCTCGTAATAGTTATTTACGTGCTAAGCTTTATAAATTAATCTTTACGGGCGAGCTGGGAAGTTGGAAGTAGGGTGAGCGACGAAGGAGCGAGCCTCTATAGTTCAGCGAGCCCTGTAACGATTAATTGCAAAGCGCGTACAAACTTTTATTTCCACCTTCGTCAGCACTTTTTTATGAATTGTATATTTTTTATAAAAAGACATTTTGGAATTAAAGGCGGTAGCACAATTTATAGCTAGGTGTTGCCATGGTGTTGTGATTAAGCAACACATTAGTTGCCATAGCTTTTTGTTGATGAGCATTGTAAAATTTTACAGGACTTTTTAAGGAGCCCGTAAAGTTTTACAGAACTGTGGCTGTTAATTACTCATTTACTTAGTTACATAAAGGCCTGTAAAGTGGCATTTACATAGAAGGGGGAAATAAAAGTTATTACAGGATCTTTATCATCAATACCATAGTAACATAGATATTTATTTAAAACATTCATATATATCTTACGTATTGTGCTGTACTGCTTCAGTAAATAAAATAATTATTTATTAAAGATTTACGAGTCATTATACCATAAAACGTTGTACAATGCTCGACCGTTACACGAATAACAAGCTTGCACGGATAACAAGCTCGCTGATCGCTCGCTTGTTAGGTACCGTCATCGCACGTAAAGTTGTAAGTTACGATCTTCCAATATAAATAACTATTATTTACCATATTACATTAATTGAATTGTGAGTTATGTGAATAACTCGGTGTTCTTTAATAGAATTTGAGAATATTTCATTGGTGATATTATTTTGTAAAAAGTTTTATAGTTAAGAAATATATACCTAATACTTAAACAGGTACTTGGATAGCTATCACACAAAAAGTAACTAGTTATTGGAAAGGCGGTACAATCAAAATTAGATGGTATGCTTGGAGGCTGTTGTTAGTGGTTAATGAATTTCCATAAAAAAGAAACAACTTGACTTGGAAGCTAGTGAAGCGGAAGAAGCAATAGTAGAGTCGCAGAGTACAAGCAGTGATGTAATGTGTAGCGTACATAAATGCAGTGATAGTGAGGGCATGGATAGCAATTAATTTGCTTAATGCAGTAAATGTAAATAAAAAAAGTGAATATTGTAAATACTAATCCTTTAAAATTAAAAAACCCAATTACACTTTCATTTATACTCATATTAAAATGAAAGTGTGTAGGGTTTGTTTGGAATGCAAAATAAAAAAAGACTATTAGATATGAATTATATGACCCAAAAATCCCCACATCCACCTTTAATCGGAAAATACATGAAAACTGAGAAAGATTGTACGCTAGCGCCCCCTAGCGTTCGCCGTACGTAAAAATAAATATCAAGAATGAATTCTTCGTACCCAAAAACCCCTAAATGCAGTTTGTTTGTCTACTTTTCAGTGAAGAATTCCCTATTTCTTGTCATCCCCTCAAAATAACAGTAAATAATTCATTACTCGCATGTACCAGATGAGAACGGGGAAAGCTGAAAAATTAATTAGTTTTCTATGTTTAGCGTCTACTTTCGAAACAACATGGTTTCATCCATTACCCAGACTTTACCTTTAATTTTTACAGTCAGTGTAATGAAAGTGAAAATGATGGTGGAGGTAAAGCAAAGACAGGTCGATGTTGGAAGACACTGTATACGGTGGTTTGCTTTCGATGTTATCGTTGTCGACACGTTCGTCTTTGTCAGCACGACGCGACGGCATCATGCCATAATATTGCAACACCATTAACCCTTAATTTGGCAAAGTGTCTTTCAAACCATGAATGAAAATCTTTTTTGACTTTTTGTATTGTTTATGATCTAGATTAACATGTTCTAGCAGAAAAAAGCAGATCTTTTGAAAAACCTGGGTTTTCTGAGCTGTATCCCAGAGGATACTTTACCAAACTATTGAACATGCTAGTCGTTTCTGTTTTGTATCTTATCAGATGCATCGCCGGTTTCACCAGTTACAAAAAACAAATACTTTAGATAAGAATTTATATTTATTTCTACTGCAAAAGTAATTAAACTAAATTATTGTATAACTAAATATTATAAATCAAAATATAAATCAAAAACATGCAAAAAATGAGCGTAACTAATATTCATAAATAAGGTACATACATAATAGGTACAATCATGTTTTTAGTAATATTCTGTTCGTATGTATTTAGTAATATTCGCATAGAATATTTATGAGTCTAGTTTTTTTGTCTTTCTTATTGTTTCTTTTTTATCCTTTGTTGCATTTACATGTTCTTTGTTTTTTCGCTTGCCACTTACGACCTTTTCTTCAGTCTTCTTTTGTTATATGTTCTTCTTTGGTTCCTGTTTGATTTACTTTATCTTTATTACTATCATCTCCAATTTCTGCTCTAGCTTGCGATCGTTTACTAGAGTTTTGAGAAATAATTATTGTGTACTTGATCTATCATCTACTTTCTACAATATCTTCTAATTCTTTACTAACTGATTTAGATAGAGATGGTGCATCTGATGTATCAAAACTAATACTTTGCAAACATTTTTCCGTGTTAGTTTTTTATAAATATGATTCATCTGAAGTATGGTTTTTTTCAAAAGTAATACATTGTAAAAATTCTTCCATATAATCATTACTTGATTCATCCACATCTGAAGTTTATGGTGGAAATAAACTGATAATTCTATTTTTTCGAGTTATCGTATTATGTATTGTCTTGATTGTTCCTTGGTCTCTGGTGTAGTGTGATGGATCCATGTTTCGTTTATGGTAACGAAACGACGCAAAAACTCGTTAGGATTGCGGCTGAACATCACCAAACACTCCATTGAAGTGGTCAAACGGTCGAGTGTGAGCAATCGCGGCACCCATCGCGCGGATAGCTTTTTCATGCCCAAATATTCATGTAAAATGTAATGTACCCGCTCATTTGAGATGCTTACAGCCTCAGTCACCTCACGCACTTTCATTCTCCGATCATCCAATATAATTTCATGGATTTTATCGATGATTTCTGGTGTGACGACCTCTTTTGGTCGACCTCAACGTTCGGCGTCACTTGTGCTGGTACGACTACAACGGTACTCAGTAAACCACTTCTTAACCATTGAAATTGATGGTGCAGAGTCCCCATAGTATTTATCAAGTCTTTCCTTGGTTTCGGTGGTGGTTTTTTTACGCAAAAAATAATGTTTAATAATTAATTCACTTTTTTCCATTTTCGCTAAAATTCACGAGGTTGTTTGCTTTCAGTGGCTGTCAAACACAAACTAAATGGCGCAGTCTTCTCAAAATTTTACAGTAGTCTATTCATAGATGGCAATTGACGGGAGCAGTGTTGTATTTAAAGTTACTGCACCGGAAATTCAAAAAGTCACTGACTTATCAAACCACCCTCGTATTTAAAAAAGTAAACCAATTTGATATAATTAGCTTTTATTACAAGTAATAATTTTTGTTTCCTTTGTTTTATTAATAAGTAAATCCTACGTATGTTATTGTGTTTGAAAACTTGATTGCTTGATTACCATTTTTATTAAACAAAAGAGGTGTAAAACGAATAACAATAATATAAAAATAATATTAGTTTATATATGTATATTTTGCCTAACAACTAACTTATTTTCATTTTTAATAATGTCTTCTTAAGCCTTTGTGTGGACCGAAACCGAAGAAAGCGCAATATTCTTTAATATTAAATAACAATAAATAGTTTTTCAGTAAAAATCTGAATATTTTTTTCACATTATTTGTTAGGAATTTAAACTTTGCATTTACAGATATTGTTGAGCGGTTTAGTTTTTGAAAGAACTGAGATTTATATGATTTTGATACGATCTTTTCCGATCAATTTTCTGGCCATTAAACACATTAACAAAGAAAAAAAATGATAGTGGGGTAATAAAAAGGCAACCGATGAGACCACAATTATCGATTAATTCTTTAGTAATAATAAAAATGAAAATGTTATTAATTAAATGCAAATTATTTATTAATGTAAAATTAAAAAACGTGCTTAAGTAGCATTTAATAAAAAATTTCAGATTTAAATTTTTTAAATTAATGTAATGAGACAGCCTGTATAATAATAATAAACTAATCTTCCAGCGTTGCAATTATTCTACTCCGAGGCTTGTTGAGTTCTTAATTATTTAAAAGTTTTCCCAAAGTTTAGTCTTTATTATACAGCAATCGAAACCAATATCAAAACATTCTCTTGACTCTACTCTTGGGATTTCTAACGAAGCTTGTTACGGAAACGTTGAAATTAATTCTTTGTAAATAAATATAACATTTGCAACAATTCTCAATGCTTGCTCGGTCCATAAATCAAGACAAATTTTCGAGTCGTTAAACCGGCAACTACACGATAGTTTATAATAATGTTTATGTTCACAAATACACCATAAAACTCGACAAACGGTAAATTAGTGCCGCCTTGCACTACTTACCGGATATCCTGCCCTATACAAATTCAACGGGTGGATTTCTTCGGATCACTCCACGCGTATATAAACTCACGCTATGAGACCGTGATCTTGCACTTGACTTGAACTAACTCCTGTACTAGATTGGACTAGACTAAAAAATTCTCGAGAAGGGAAAAAGCTTCAACTTTTTTGGCAAGTGTTTGGTAGAGGGTGGTCTGTTTTAAAAGTCTTCAGCCAACTGCACGGTAACTGTAACTTATGCACCACCAATATTAAATTCCTCCTAATTTCTCTCTCTTATATTTTATTAAAAGGTACACAGAACTATTAATCTTAAAATTTGAAACTTTAAAAATGTCTGGCCAAACAAGAACAATGACTTTGAAAGCATTTTGTACTTCTATAGACTTTTGAAATTCAAAGAAACCTGATGCAGTATGCAGGATTATTTATACAAAATAAAATTATAAAATAGATTAGTTTTCGGTTGTGCTCAATTTTATTGTCTACATTTTGTTTAACAAATATATTTTATTCGTACTAGTGTTGACTTGGTTCCAACTGCATACCACGAATTTTATATTAAATAGGACTGTCTGCATTATTACATATTTCTTGAAATATGGCTGCCTGTCGCATCCAAAAAGAAAACCTTTTATGTATTATACACTAAATTGGATTCTAAACAAAGTGAAATAGATGTAGGCCATTATGATCCCGTTACAGTTAAAAGTTGTAATAGAAGATAGTTTTAAAATTTTTCATAGTCAAACTCACGATTCTGAAACGTTTACTGTTCAATTACCTACGCCAAAATGCCCTGCTCGGTGTATGTGTGCTTTATATAGCTGAGGATGCGCCTCTTTCTAATAAAGGAGTTAATTTAAAAGGAAACCCTATATTTGTATTACAACCGCATAACAAGACTTATGAAATAACATGAAATCAGATATTTCCAAGTATTTCCAAAAAGGGGCATTTCAAGGTATTTCGATGTCTTCCCATGTCTTTTTAAGTATTTCCAAGGTTTTTCAAAGTTTCACAAAACGGAAGTACAAAAACTGAAAAATCAACTATCACGATTATTTGTCGTTCTTTAGCAAATAATCTCAACTGTACATCGATTTGGAAGCATAACGACGGCTTAGGTGTCAGATCCAGAGATAACGTGCGTTAACAGAAATTATGCAAGAGAAGTCAGAAGACAGGACATCCTCAACTTTTCTATTCATCTTTTTAGTGGACTTTTGTGATACTGTGTGAACTTCATTCTACGCCTCTTCTTTGTGACTTTTCAATTTTTCTTGCATTATCTGCATATTCTCTTCTTTAATTGTTTTCCATTTTTCTATTGTGTTCTTCAAATTTTTTCTTTTACTTCTTCATTAGATTTCATACCTCTTCAATAGCTTTGTTAGTTCCTTCGATGTATTTTGTCTTCTAGTGTGTTGTTAGTTACTTCAATTTTCTTATTAATCTGACGTAACATAACTATTAAAATTTTATTTTTACTTATCTCTTCCTTCCGCCTCGTTCTCGACTATAGATTCAGATTATTTTCCTTCTATTGCATTATCTGCGGGTTCTACTTCTTTACAATTTCACACCACATTTTCATTCACGGTTTGTTTCTTTTTTCCTAACTGTTTTATGTTAATGTTGTCACTTCTATATATTTTCTCGTCGCTCCACGTTGGGCGCCTTTTAAACTGTTTTGTATGTAAAGAATGTGTTGTGATCTTATTATTTAACTACTTATTACATAATTGCAATACAAAATACAAACAAAATGGCCAGAATGACAAGTAGTATAATTCGTTGGCAAATTCTTCTTCTTTCGTTTTTTTCTAATTTTTCCCTGGCTCAGGGTTTTCCTGGAGAAGGATTTTGACCCAGCAACAGAGATGATTCTTTGACAATCAGGGACGAATTTACCTCTAATATAGCGTTGTTTGCGTTACTCTAATCTGCAAGCGTGAGTTAGTTAAAAGTATGGAGATGGCGATTTATTGTCGTTAATATTTATTTTAGAAAATGTATTATTGTTTACAATTGTATATGACGTAAACTTTCTGACGATCGACTTTTGTCTATCTTAGATGTACCTACTATTCGTAAATACTTACGCAGTCGCTCCGGATTCAATTCCCCGAACCGGCCTGAGGATTTCTTCGTCGACATGTAAAGGCTCCGTGCACTTCGTCTTGCTGTCGGATAGACACGTTAAGTAGCTTGTCATAGTAACCACGTACACACCTAATGTGGTTGTTAAGAAGACACTTCGTCATTTATTACACACAAGTAAATATGTATATGCATATCATACTTCTGTGGTTAGGCAATGTTAATTACAATACCGACTAAAGCGTCCATCGCGTCAATAAGTTCTTCCCAGCGAGATACTTTGCTTGTGGTAGATTATTTATTAGGGCGAAATGCTTGTCTGGCCAAAAAATGCCTTTACTGGAAATTCCATTGTGACGAAATGGACTAGGTGGTGAAAACTTCGTAACAAAATGTGATGCGATTGCGACAAAATGTCAACCCTCCAAATTGTGCTCTCGATTTCGAATGACTGATGAAATTATTCTTCACGTCCAAGGACGGTATCATTTTAGTCTATTGTTTTCAAATTCTCATTGTTTGTTTACTAGAATAATCTATTAGAATGATTGTTTATTAGAGTTGTCGTTTAGACCATCCCCAGATGTGGTTAAATATCGTCACTTAATAAATGACAAGTGTTTTTTGAAAAAGGAGAAATAGCGTAAATTGTTTTTTCAATGGTTTCAATAGACATAGGAAGTGCCATTCTCTTGCCAAAATGTAGAATTCTCCTCATCCTCATCCTCGGATGGCAATAATAGCACTCGCGGAACCTAAGCTACCAGGCTAGGGTTGTGGCCAACAGTTTGTTTAAGGAATTGTTGTTTCAGTAAATTAATATTTCCAAAAAGTTATTTACAAAAATCGGCATAATGGCAGTAACATATAGTGTAACTAATGCTTTTTTAATTTCAGGTAAGAAAAGATTGTCCTTAATCACACTGTAGTAAGGTTCACCTTATTTTAAGTAGGTAAGTAAATATTGAAATTTCTTTGACTCTTACCCGTTTTTGCCCGTAAGTTCATATAAACAAATCTAAATTCATAACAGTACATTTGCTATTATTTCTGTTAAATGCCACCCCTCAATTCTTAGTCCGATTTTCTTTTTGGCCTACCAAGTGACTGTTTCGTGTTGCTAGAAGTAGAGTATTGCCTCTGCATCTAGTTACTCCATATGAAGTTCTATCTATTCTATCAGGACGATTCCATACACCGCTTCTGATGTAAAACGTTTTTAACGGGTATTCTTGTCAATTTGCAGATGCGAAGAGCCATAAAACTTGGCACAGAGTAGGTTCAGGAGTAATACTTCACTCTAGCATCAAGAAACATGCACCTTGTAGACCAAAAGAAAAATTCGCAGTAAAGATGGCTAGGTGGTCTTAGATTTAAAATATAAAAATGAATATTCCCCTAAAATATATAAATAAATGAACGCAGGCATCAAAACTATGTATTTAAGATATGGTTGTGTTTGTGCAGCGGTCAATAAACGTAACTGAACTTTTTAGTGTATTGAACAGTGGACCTCCACAGATTTTTCCTGTAGCACTAAAAAATGTATTGCGTATGTAGCTCTATAACAGTTCATATACAATTGCTTACTTTAACCGTTACCTACATTTAGAGAAATTCCGATATGAACACAAAAAAAGCACACATTTTTAAAACATGCAAAAATATAGGTATGTGTTGTTTGGGAAGAGATTTTATTTAAAAAATATGATACAATGACGCACAATAAATAGTTATTTTTCACTACTAGCTTTAAAACATACTATTATCTAGTCTGTTGTCACCTTGTGAAGTTAGCCTTCTTGCCTAGTGGTAAATAATTTTTTATTATTGACTACTAGTCAATAATCCAGATTTTAGTGTAACACGGGGCAAAAATTCATCCCATTATACACTGGCATCCAGGAAAAAATCCGTGATCGCGATAGTACGTTTTTTATGTGAGAAGAATAAAAGGAATAAAAGTACTAGTAGTGAAAAAAATAATATATACACCACGGTTGTGAAGTGTTTTCTAGAGCCTCTCATCTTATATCCCTCGATGCTGCGCATCTCGGGATCTAATAATGCTCGGCTCTAGAAAAAACTCTTCACAACCTTGGTATATAATATACTAATTTATGGTACAAGTGAGTTAAGTAAGATATTATCCACGAATGACAAATTTACCCTCGAGGGCCGGTAGGCCCGAGTGGATTAATTTTTCTGAGTGGATAATATCCTTAACTCACGTGTGCCATACAAAATTTTATCCAACACCTCTTTATTTAAGTATAAAAATCGAATTTGCAATTTATAGTTAGTCTGTAGTTCTGACGGTAATAAGTTTAAAACTCGAGCGCGATGACTGGATTTTAATAATATTATGCAATCTAAGCTGGTGATTGGTGATCTATAATAGCAGCCAATCACCATTCTAAAGTGGCTAACAATGTTTATGCACAGATGCATTATAATTAGACTATTATTGCAAGACTCATCTAAACATAAACGTCTTTTTATGGCCCAAGGGCCTCTTTATGGTCAGACGGGCAATAACGAAACGTCAATTAAAAGTCAAAAGCTTTTTGTAAAACTTGATTGGTTCTTAATATAATTTGTAAACTTCTCACCAATGAAAATAAGCTGAAATTAAATATTTTGGTACTCATTTAATTATATTTTTACACAATAATAGATTTGACATAAAAACTTAATCTGTGTATAAAATAGTCTATGTATAGCGGGCTGTATGCTTTTATGGCCCTACAGCCTTTTCCTAGCCCTCGGCTAACGACTCGGGCTAGAAATAACGCTTCTGGCCATAAAAGTTTCTTTATGCCCTTAATACATAAATAACTATTTTCTACCCACAAGTGAGTAAACATCAACTTTAATGGCTTACAAACGTCAAGATTTAGCTCTCTTTATTTAGAGGTGTTGGATAAAACAATTTAATTGTTGTTATAATCACTATAAACGCAAAGAAAATCCAAAATATATGAAAATATATTACGTTTATTATATGTACTTATACAGGGTGCCCATTATGTATGGAATATAGTATATATCTCGGTAAATATCGACTTTATAAAAAAATTTGTTATATAAAAGTTGCTTAATATTTTATTTTCCATAATAAGATAGCATTCAATGTTTTTATTTCAGAAAATAAATGAGTAATGAATAACACTTTAATTTTTTTAAATAGCAATGTACTCTTTCATTAGGCTCATTTGATAGAGATTTTTTTTCTCTTTTCGATAACCTAAAATCTTAGTACCCTTATATCAGAAAATTTTTGAAAAAACGTAAAAAATGTTTATTAAGTTAATTTCACCAATAACATGAATCTGGATATCCGAGATCTCTTTCATTTGTCTTAACAATTCATTGTAGGCTTTTATTGCGACAGAAGTTTGTTTATTTAATTAAGTTGTTGGTACATGGAAAAATAAAAATGGTTCATTTAACTGAAACTGAACGTATAGAAATTTTAATTATGGTCGGTTATGGGGATCGCAAACGAACACAATTAGAAGTATGTGAAATTTTTAATGAGCGTTATCCACATCGAGAACCAATCACCCAGTCAGTAGTTAGCAAAACCTTGAAACGGTTTAGGGAAACTGGCAATATTAAAGATCTGGTGAAGACTGGTCCGCAGAGGTCTGCGACAAATGAAGATAAAAAGCTCGATGTTTTAATAGAAATCGAAGAAAATCCAAACATTTCAACTCGTCAGTTAAGTTTAAACCATGCCGTAAGTAAAGGTTCAATACAGAAATTATTACATTCAGAAAAATTACATCCGTACAAACCGACTATTATTGCAAGAATTATCCGAAGATGACTACGATCGACATGTTGAATTTTGTGAATTTATGATGGAGCGAATCAACAACAATCCAAATTTTCTTAATAATATTGTTTTTTGTGACGAGGCTACGTTTTGTTTAAATGGAAATGTAAATAGGCATAATTGTCGATATTGGGCCGCTGAAAATCCCCATTGGATGATCCAAAATCATACCCAAACACCACAAAAATTAAACGTATGGGTGGGAATTTGTGCAGATCACATAATTGGACCTTTCTTTATTCGTGGTACTCTAACTGGTGACCGTTATTTGCAATTATTGCTACAGCAAATTATTCCAGCTTGCCAAGCAAATCTTGATGATCTTTGGTTTCAACAAGATGGAGCACCGCCCCACTATCATTTAGATGTACGCCGATATTTGAATGTGGTATTTCCGGCCCGTTGGATAGGCAGAAGAGGGTCTGTGTAGTGGCCTCCCCGATCTCCGGATCTTACACCTTGCGATTTCTTCTTCTGGGGATATTTAAAATCAAAAGTGTATACAAACCGACCCCAGAATCTGGCCGAATTAGAGCAACGAATACAAAATGAAGCTGCAGCAATTTCTCCCAGATCGCTCAGAAATTCTTTTCAAGCTTTTCGTGGTAGGTTGAGCCACTGCCTTGCAGTTAATGGTGGAGATTTTGAACACTTATTGCCATGAAAACCATTTTGTCTTCAAGCTTTATAAGAGACGTACATAATTTTCTGTTCATTTGTTTTATTTTGTTTTTGTCCATTTGTTTTGTTTTGTACATTATGTAGATGCACATCTGTTTATTTTAGGGTAATAATTCGAGATACTTTACGATCTCGAATATCTAGATTCATGTTATTGGTGAAATTAACTTAATAAACATTTTTTACATTTTTTTCAAAAATTTTCTGATATAAGGGTACTAAGATTTTAGGTCATCGAAAAGAGAAAAAAATCTCTATCAAATGAGCCTAATGAAAGGGTACATTGATATTTAAAAAAATTAAAGTGTTATTCATTACTCATTTGTTTTCTGAAATAAAAACAATTGAATGCTATCTTATTATGGAAAATAAAATGTTAAACAACTTTTATACAACAATTTTTTTTATAAAGTCGATATTTACCGAGATATATACTATATTCCATACATAATGGGCACCCTGTATATAATACCTTAATATTGGTGTAATATTATACATAAAATCCAGCCTTACAGAATGTTATAAAAAGCACATCAAACGCGGCAAGTAGTTAGACATCGATAAGACAAACAAAAAATCCCTATAACATTTTTTCTCAGAAGCGTAGTTTTTGAAAGAAAGCAAATACAGAGTATAATGTTTTTTAGGACATACAGTAGGGTTTGTTATGTTCTTCAAAACTAGACGTTTTATATTTTATTCTGAAAAATCGCATTAAGAAAAAGATTATAGGTTAAGGTCAGGTCTTTGTAAACGATTCGATGGATCGAAAATTTCGATGGTTTTTTCTGTTTTAAATAAAATTGATCAACAGAAAAAAAACGCTCTAACTTAATTTAAAAAGCGCCTTTTAATTTAAGATAAATTTAGATAATTTTCGTTTCTCATTCTTAAACTGCTTAATTACTGTAGCCAAACAAGGTGTCATAATTACTAAATAGATACAGTATTATCCGAGGGTTCCCCGCATCGTAGCACAGATTCTTAGAATTTGTAATGTAATTTTCTTATAAAGCCGAACGGTTTTTATAGTTTTTAAATTAAATTAAAATCCGCTCACACTAGTAAAAATCGCCCTTTAATCTAATGAACTTACCTTATTAGGGAATCAAATGTTCTCTTTAAAAATCAGATAAGATATTCAGATATTCTCTTACAAACCTGATTGATTTTAAAGCTGTTATTAAAACTTGAATATATTTCAAGTTCAAGTGTGCAGTTTTAGTATTATGGGTCATAAACAAACTCGTGCTGTACTGACAAATTATTTTGTCTCGATTTCTAATTTCAAAGCTGGCTGGCACTTACAGTTATTAATAATGTAACTATAAACGTGTTTATAATTTTATATGTACTTTTCTAAAAACGTCGTAAACAATTTTTTTGACTCACCAAAAAACTTTATTAAGATTTTTTGTTCCGAATGCCATCAGCAACCGCCCTGTATGTTATGAGGCTATCCGCTCTTAACAAGCTCGTATATACTGCAACAAATAATATTTGTAATGTATTTACTGTAAGACCAAGAGAAAACTAGTGAGAATGCGCAGAGCTAGCATTGCCATGACGAACAAAAACAACTGTATACTTAATAAACTAATTTATTTTTGAAAACTAATGTTGACGTAACACATTAGTTGTCATAAAAACTAAAATTCTAAGTCCTAAAATTTTTCGTTAAAAAAATATATAAAAAATGTTTAAAAAAAATGTTGCTAAAAATGTTTATTTTTTTCGTAAATTTTAAAAAAATACAAAATTTTTCATTTTTGAAAAATTTACCGAAATTCTCGGTGGTCATTTTGACCACTTTCCCGAAGAGATACAAAAAAATGTTTCAACCAAAAGTTTCTTAGAATTTGATGTACTATAAGATTCCAAGAAAAATTCAAAAAAGTCAACAGGGAAAAAGGCGACAGACCGACAGACAGACTTCACGAATTCAGAGACGAACTTTTTGTTCGTCGAAAAACACTGGCGATAATACACAAGACCGGGGAGGCCATTTTACTGTCATATTTTTGTTTAAAATGCATTTTTTTTAAACTACAACATAAAATTAAGATTTTCCTGAATTATGTGTATTCGTACACCATCTTGTTGAAAATTGTATCGTTCAGTCAACTTATCATCAAGCAAAGTTTCAATAGATGGGATTAGAATATCTTGTCGACAACTTTCAGTATTGAGTTAACGTTCAAAAACTTACCAATTGCTTCAGTCTTCTTTTTTTTGTTTTCGATAAAGAAGTTTATCATGTTCAAAATTGGCCATATTCTACATTAGAATTTGAAAATCTACTTCGAAAATTCTCGAAAAGAATTCTCAACAGAATATGCCTATTCACTACTTTGCCACTTATTATAGTGTAATAGTATATTATAATAATTAATAATATATAATTAGTATACACTCGCCCCCCCCCCCGTAAGTCTCGGCCACAAGTCACACTCATCATGGACCAGAAAGGTGCAATGGTTGGGTCTCATGGGTGGTAGACTTTTCAGTATGTTTTTTCCTTTACAGACTCGGTTTTTGTAAATTCCATACCAAACCAATTATATGGTTAGGCGGTTCATGTCAGTGGGTGTAGTAAATTTATTTGTCAGTATGTATCCTTTCATAGATTCGACTCCTATATTTAGTTCTATTTTGTATCAGTCTTTTAATTGAAATCGACATAAAATTGTTTTTCATCCAATTTGGAATTAATCCAGTTTACATCCAGGCTAAGCCCTGTCGAGCAGCTAGGGATAACATAGTATCGAAATATCAACCAACTAGAGAGGATATGAGGCAAAAGACCCGTAACAAAGTTACAATTAGTTGCAGGAGACAATTTGTTTCAAGTTAGATACATCACAGGGTATGTCTAAATTCATGTGCTATCAAGCTCTTGTCGGATAAGCTGACTAGCCTCACAGGGTTGCGCCAACTGTGTATTCTAGGTCTCAACGATACAAAATAGAACATGTTCAGGCAGTTAACCTTACAAGTAGTATATTGTGTATAAGAGTGGAAAGTGATTCTTTTGTGCTCGGAGAGGCTCTAAGGACACATACTATTTTTTCTACGTCCGTTTGAAAAACAAGCAAAAATAAGGTAAAAATAATAAATACCAATCTCCTTTCTTTGGTTCGGATATTCTAGTTAGCCGAGTTAAACTGTTTTCAAGGCAGTATTGTGAGGTTTTTTGTTGTTTTGCAAACAAAAAGTTGTGCGAGATCAATATAAAATTACAATGCTTGCTGTTTTAGGAAATCTTCAGTGACTTTACTAGTAGATGCTGTCTGAAACGTCATGGCAAATATATGAAGAAGTCACTAGAGAATAAAGTCGCAGTTTCTCCTCAGAATGTTGCTAGAAAAGCCAAAATCTGAGGTTATCAACCACATCGTCACAACTACAAGTATACAGCAGCTACTAACGAAATGGGGTCCGGAATCAAAATTGAAAATTTTATTTAATAATGTCCATAAGCTGGCCCTAATAGTTAAACTTGACATAATTTGACGTTATTACTGTTAAAGTTCAATCAGAAATATTACTTAACATAAGTTGTTAATATCTTGAATAAAATTGCACCTTTGTTTGTTTGTATACGCATACCTACTGCTAAAAGCTTATCAATCCTATTGGAAAACTAACGATTTGAAATTAGAACGAATTGGTTAGTCGGAATTATTTAATACATTTCAAATTAGCATACAATATGTAGGAAAGTTAAATACAAATTAAATAATTATAATCGTTAATCCTAAGGAATTAGCTGTACGAGCTATTTAAAATATGAAATCCAACATACACCTGTTATATTTGTTGCATTTATAATAAGTAACAAATCCCAGATGAAAAGCTGCTATTTTCCATTCAGAATCTTACGAGGCATGGATGCGAATTCCAAAGAAAGATTTCAGTAGATCTGCTAAAAAAAGCTCGCCATTCACATAAATTAATTTCAAAAGATAACATTTCTGCAACAGTGGTTTTAGAAAAAGCGAGGTTAGAAATCTCCGCTCAAACTTCAAAAATAATTACTTACAATTATCAACTAATATTTAACGTAGAATATAGGAGAAATATTAGGTGACAATCCACAGTGGAATTAAATTTCTACCAGTGTCTCGTTCGTTAGCGAGACATGAACAGAACATGCACTTTCAGTGCTCTCGCAATAACAGTCGTTCGAATTTACATAATGTAACACACGCCATTCAAAAATCATACATAATGGTTTTAAAATTTGATCTCCTTGTTAATCTCAACTAAGATCGTCATTGGTCTAAGAGTTTCTTGTCTATTTAATGTTTTTTATATAATCTCTTTTCGAACCCCAAATAATCTCAAGGCATTTCTATAACTTGTCTATGATTTTTCTTCAATGTTTTCATTCTACAAAATTTCTTTCTATTAAATCGTACTGATTAAATCGTGAATTATCACTAAAACATGATAGAAATTCTAGAATCTATGAGCAAGAAGTCGTAAAATAAATTAAGCAAATTTTTATAACTTAACACTAACTACTCTCCCAACACCCGAGTTTTAGTTCTGAACTGAGTAGTTAATTTAGTTTAGATAAACAATCAGTAAACGAGGATGAAAAATAATATGACAGGTTAAACGAATTTCCTTTCCTTTTTACTTATTATCCACTCCTATAAAAAAATCTAGTTTACTTGTCATGTCCATCAACATGAAACTGCGCCCATCAGATCCACTAATTGCACGTCTCTGGTTTTTGTTTAGTAGGTGGACCCTATATACGAGGTGTGTAAATTAAGTAACGAGACTGATTTTTTCAATTTTTCTATTCGAATAGAATTACAATTCAATATTGTCTGCCTCAAAATAACTTCCTTGGGAAGCCACACAGCGCTGGAGACGGTTCTACCAATCCTCATAGCAGTGCTGGAACTCGGATACTGGAATAGCCTTCAGCTGGTTGGTTACAGCCGTTTGAATGTTTTCGAGTGTACCAAATTGAGTTCCCTTGAGGTGATTTTTCAATCTCGGGAAGAGGAAAAAGTCACAAGGACTCAAGTCAGGCGAATAAGGATGCTGAGGAGTCACAGGAATGTTTTTACTGGCCAAAAACTCGTTTATTGAAATTGCTGTGTGACAAGTCGCATTATCGTGATGTTGTTGATGTTTTGATGTTGTTCTTGATGTTTGGTCTCACACGAATGACACTTTTTCGAAGTTTTTCAAGAACCTCTCGGTAAAAGTGTTGATTGACGATCTGAACGCACAAGATCCCGGATTCTGTTGACATTTTCATCGGTTCTTGAAGATGAAGGCCTTCCGCTTCGTGGTTCATCTTCAATCGACTCTCTTCCTTCTGAAAATGCCTTAAACCATCGAAAAACCTGGGCTATTGACAAAACACTGTCTCCGTAGGCCTATGAAGTTTTGCAAAAGTTTCCGTTGCACTGTGCACAAGTCTGAAGCAAAACCTGATAGCACACCGTTGCTCGAAATTGATGTCACTCATTTTTAGAACGCACTAGAAAAAACTGTTTCACGAAAAAAATCGCTACGGACAACCAAATGACTTTAGCGCGTTCAAACTCCTACTGAAGGCGTATCACATGTTCACCTGCCGCTCCTCCAAGTCCCGCGTCCCAAGTGTCGCCAGATCGAACGCTACGTTGCCAGTCTCATTACTTAATTTACACACCTCGTATGTGGACCCTACAATATGTCCCAAAAAATTGGAGATAAAGTGAAATTTCTTTGCTATTTTACTTAGACGAAATCTATTTACACAAAAAAGTTCTACGTAGTCTGAAACCAAAATACCTCTCATAAAATTCTGAAAACATCTTTCTGGATACAGAAATTTGAAATCCACTCAAGAGTAAAGAGTAAAAACCTTGTTTTGGCAAGATAAGAAGAAATACATTGTATTAAGAAAAGTTGTATTATGAAAACTACACTAAGCCCAATCAACGTGAAGCCATCCATCAGATGCAAGCATTGCACCTCTCTGGTTCTTGCTTAGTCTAACTACATAATGTTTGAATTTTTTAAAGGGATTAACATACTGACAACCAAACATACCACCATTAGACGCATCTATGGTGTTTCTTTGTCCTTGCTTAGTCCAACCATATATGTGGATTCTATAACAGGACCAACCCACTAACGATCTACTGCGCCTGCCATATCAATACTGAGTCCAATCATATAGGTGGTTCGGGGGATTTACAAGGATTTCCCGCGTCTGCAAAAGGACAAACATACTGACTAATTCTGGATTTTACATATTAGTATTAGTGGATTAGTATATAGATTTGTTGCTTGTTCGTAACGAAAATTGAGCGTAGATTGATGTAACTAACAGTGACATGTCTGACTGAATACAGGTCAAAAAATGATGAGGATATTCTTGATGAAGTTAAAGATAGTTAATCATTCGCCTGTCTAAAACAATATAACTAGATGACGACATAAATTAAATAACATTTCATTATGATGAATTTGGGGAAAATTAAGTTATCAAGGGTGCCCAGGGTTCGGAGCTTACAGAGAAGTTGTACTGGACATATTTTTACACATTTGTAAAAGAATTACGATAAACTCTAAAACAATGACTTTTACAATTTCATAGGTAATAATTTGTGTAGTGTAATAATTAACCATTGTGGTGTTTTCACTTAAAATGTATACTTTTCAGTCTTTGTCATTTTTTATTTAGTTTATTTTACTTATTAATTGGTGTTTTACCTTGTAACATGACACCCGTTAAGATAAAATAAAAATTTGACAAAATCTTGATCTAGTCAATAGTTTATAAGACATTGTTTGTATCGGCGCTCCCAAAGCTCCAGAAACAAACACTTAATTTTAATTTTACTTTGTGTTTAATGCTATTTCGGAGTAATCACAGAGATATTACTAAAAATCTTTAAATTTTTTTAGCAAACTCATCTGCCATGACGTCTAGAACCACTTTGTATTCAATTGAAAATATGGCAATGCTGGCCAATCTTTTTTAGCTCATAGTAGAAGGCAGATATTTTATGGTAGATATTTTTTGTCATTTAAGTTTGCCAAATGTGCTTCCACAAGACACCACAGACGCAGGTAAAGTTAAGTAATCTCGAAGTGCAGTCCTGAAATTTGAACAAGCATCATCCAGATTGTCAGACCCGGATTAATCTCCTGGGCGCCCTGAAATTTTTCTACGGCTGGCGCCTTTTGATGATATATCATTAGTCTGGCCGCGATAGCTATTCGGAGAACGTAGACAAACAGTGAACAGCTGAGCGCTTAAAGTTGCATTCACGTAATGACTTACCGCTAGCAGAGTATACGTTGTAGCGCGCGAAATTTCTGCGCTTAAGTAAACGTCTTCAATCATTAAACGCACCTTTTGTTAATAAATTTGATTTAAAGGGTTTTTCGGCCTTTATGCAAGTTAAAAGTCTTTCTAGATCAATAGCGTTAGATTTGGTTTGTTTACGCTTTCGGAATAACTAATGCGACCAGATTTTAGATGAATAAAAGTAGGTATTAAAGTCAACAACTATTTTATGTTTTACTTATATTTAGATATGTTTATTATCAATTTTATTATAAATTTGACAATATTAACAAAAAATGCACTATTACCATAAATTCATATGCAAATTAATTTACGTATTCATTTTTTACGTAATTTAATTTGGCAAATATATCTAATACAATTTTGAAAATCTACAGAATCAGTTATTTCTGATTCAATGTATAAATTGATAGGGCATTTAATTTCTCTTGACCAAGAGAGGATCTAAGATAATTTTTTACCCTTTTGAGGGCTGAAAATAACGGGCTCCAAAACCGTTTGTTGTACCTTTCTAAGAATTTGCGATTCTACGTACCACGTCTGGCGCTGGCGCACCTAAAAACGTGGAGCCTGAAGCACGAGCTTCGTAGGCTTCAGTGTTAATCCTGGGCTGCAGATTGTCTAGACAGTATTCCTGTAATGGCTTTAATTAATCTGGGGTACTTGTTGACTCTAATTCCTTGATCAGCTCTATTACTTGAGTAACTTATAATTCGAACACAAGCTCTAGTACGTCTACATCCGATTAATAGTAAAGTTCGAAAACAGGATCACTTTTTCAGATGACTGAATCTCCCTTTGAATACCCTTTATCTGACGACATATTTATCGGGTGGTTTTTCCGAGTATCTAATAAATTGAAAAGTCAATTTTTACTGCAGTTTTTCCTACCACTAAGACATAATACAACCGTTGAGGATAATCCTCGATTCACGAGTTTCGGGTTTATTTTATAAGTAATGAGACAGACTCATTAGATATTCGAAATTGTTCTATCCATACGTATAAACGAGACTGTTCTATATGTGCTGTATTTCACAAAATGTTTCGTGTAGGACAATATATTGAAATGAAGTTTGTTAGATAGATTTGTCGGGTTTTAGACATCAATTCGCGATAATTAAAGCAGCTATACAACTCTAGCCAGTTGAATAATTTCAATTACTTCTGCATTAAATTGCACAAACAGTCACTAAATTGTATATAATGATACTAAATTGTTAAATTTACACAGTTTTACTTTTTAACGAATCTCAAATAGAAATGAAATATACGGCTGGCGAAAAGTTAAAGTTATGGGCTTGTTTGTGAAACTTATCATTTTTTGTATTGCCTGAAAACAAGGGCTCCCGGAAAATTATTAGGGTCCGGATTTAATGACCTAACTTTTATTGTAGCGTTTTTATAGCTCTACAGCATGTTAAGTGGTTGTATTTAAGTCGATTTTCACACCATAACTTCTTAAACTAATATCTAAATTAATGTTCTTTGTAGATTAAATATATATGCACTAGCACAATAATTTAATTGATTTACACAATATGTTGAAATTGAAATAAAGACGTCTTAGAATATCTACTGCTAATTAAGGTTAGGATATCAGATGAGAATTCAGTGTCTAAATTTAAAAGTGGAGCTAAATATATTCACAATTGCAACTCAAGTAAAATTCAATTCAAAGCTTCCTTTCACACTTAATCAAACAATACTACAGTTAGCATTGGGGTAGAGTAGAGCAATTAGGCTTAACCAAGTTTTAGTGAAGAGTAGGAATTATAATTGCAGCTTTATTAGAACTAGGATTAGAACTAGGTTAGAATGTTGAATTCCGATGGGTTTGTAGTTTATGGTGGATGATTATAAGAATTAGGAGTATTCATTTGTTAATTTCAGTTTCGTAAAACCTAGAGAGACTTAAACAATCAAACACAAAACTAGGCAGTTTTCTTACCACAGTAAAGCTCAAGAGTAAATTTCATTTAGCTATTCACACAAAAAATGTTTAACATTAAAAATATTAACTTAAGTATTAAGATGTTATTAATAAATTATCACCCGAACTGGGAATCGAACACAGGATTTTCTGCTAGCCGGACAGATGCTCTAACCGCTGAGCTATCAAAGGTGATTCCCTACGGAAAAACAATCCTTCTACATGTTGAAATTAAGTTGAAATTAATGTGTATAGTTATATTATGACGTCTGATTAAATACTACTCATTTATGTTGATTTTGTTCGACAAATTGCGACTCATTAAACCTTCAATCAAAGCTATTCGTTAGATTTTTAACGTTTTGTCCTACTGTAGGAATGGACAATAATAAGTATTCTAAATAATAATAAAAAGCTGTAAGTAATCGCGATAACGATTCTAAGAATCTAAACAAGGACAACCTGCAGAACTGTTCGATGGAGTGGCAATGACTGTAACCAGCAAAATTTTCGAATAAAACAAATAAACAAGTAAAGCATAAAAATCTTATGCTTACGTAAAATATAGCTTCCAGCCGAAACTTCTTACTGATTTATAGTATATTAAGCATCAAGAACAGTAAGGACAGTTTACCGATCGACGACAATGTTTGCTTCGCTTCGCTCAGTCGCCAATATTGGAGGAGATTGTTAAACTCCTTACTGTTTGAAATGCTTATACTATTTTTTGTACGACCATTATGAATACAACGGCATTAACTAAGGAAATATTCCGAAGATGGTAAAAAAATAGATTTAAGATAATTTATTTTTGTCCTGTATATCCATCAAACATTAAGTAGGTTTTGTCGTTACCATGGATACGTTTGTAATTACTAGGGATAGGATTTCTATGCATTTGCATGTTTTTTCTGCTTATAGCAAACATATGCAGAGTTATATTTCTACATGTTTAAGCCACATATGAATCACATATGTCAATTTGAAAGTGCATATAAATGCATATTTAGGTGTTTTTTATAAATGCATGCGTATTTTAGCATTTTTGAACGAGTGTGCATATTTTACCACTTTTTGAGCGTTTTACATGCTTTAATTATGAAATTTTAATATTTTTTAAATAATTTTAGCATTTTAGACAACCAACCAAGGACGGCTTAGTTGAGTCTAGGGGAAACCCATAATTTAAGGTTATTGTTAAATACTAGGCTTTAAAATATTTTACTGCCTTAACCATCTGTGTACTTGTTAATATTTTCTAAGAAAGAGAAAGTTTCAACTAAAATTTAAATACTTACATCCTGCGGTATTGTGATAAATAAGTATTAGGAAATTCCAAAGACCCTTTGACAACTTCCTGTTCATAGAAAAATTTGCCTGTACTTTTGTTTACTAATCTTGTAATCTTTCAATTAAGACAGTTCAGAAATTGCAAACTGCATTTCAGTTTGAAATTTTAGAGTGTAAAGATGGGTAAAGAAAAACGGTCTGTGTCTGTTACACTTCGAAGTTATGTTAAGGAATTCAGTGTTCTTACAACTGACGATAGGTGTTGTATTGTACAGTGTGCGACGATAAAGTGACAGCAACGAAACGCTTTCAAGTTACACAACATCTGAACACGGTTCGACATCAAAAGTGTGTTGCCCTGAAATCAATAAAACAAACATTGTTACCGGGGTACCTTAATAATGCTCACGGTGAGTGCAGCAAATCGATCGAATTTAATAAAAAACTATGTAGTGCATTAGTGGCTGCAGATATCCCGTTAAGTAAAATTAATCACTCAGCATTTCGTGATTTTCTGGAAATATTCCAAAAATGCCAATACCCGACGAGTCTACATTCAGGAAAAATTATTTACCTCGTTTATACGAAAGAGACCATAAAATCAATTAGAAAACATGTAGCGAATAACTACATATAGGTTTCCATTGACGAATCTACTGACACTACTGGAAGGTGCGTAGAAACTTCATTTCCTTCGTTTTGTTAGTAAAATTTAACTAATTAAAGACAGCAGAGCAATTTACGGATGTTTTATTTTTCATTTTGTTAGTTACATATTTAATCACAACAATATTTTTGCTTGATTAAAATATAATTTTTTCTAAATAACTGTTTTGCGTTAATTGTTTGTAACCGACTAATTATGTAGTTCGATAAAATAAAATTCAAAGTTTTGTTTTCAGATATGTGGCTAACGTTATAATTGGCGTTTTAAATTCGGAGAACAATCCCAAATCCTATCTATTAGCAATGCACGTTTTCAAGAGCACCAATCATTGTTCTGTGGCAAAATTGTTTAATGATTCGATGGCTATTTTGTGGCTGGACGTCATACAGTACAACAAAGTACTCCTGTTCGTCACCGACGCGGTACCTTACATGATCAAGGCTGGAGAAGGCTTACAAGTTCTGTACGAAAAAATGATCCACTTAACTTGTCTTGCCCATGCAATGCATAGAGTTGCGGAAAAAGTGCGGGAAATATATCCTAACGTAAACTCTATAATTTCAGATGTAAAAAAAATTGTTTGTAAAGCTCCATATCGCATATAAATATTTAGGGAAACTGCTCATGAAGTGCCTCTCCCGCCTGAGCCCGTAATAACAAGGTGGGGTACTTGGCTTTCTGCAGCAGAATATTATGCAACTTATTTTGATATTATTAAAGCATTTGTAAATAAACTTAATAAACACGATGCACTATGCATACAAAGCGCACAGGATGCTTTTAATACTAAGGAGGTGAGGGCAGAATTATTGTTTGTTTTGACAAATTTTGTGCGTTTAGCTAAAGTAATTCACAAATGAGAAAGTCAGGGAAATTCATTAGATGAATCTCTTGAGCATGTAAAATTGTTAGATGTTTCTTTGAATAAAGTAAAAGGGCCAAAGGGTTTGACTATAAAACAAAAATTTAAATCCGTTATAGACAAAAATCCTGGTTTACACTTAATTAAAAGCATAAACGATGCATTATCTGGCCAAGACATTTTAGACGAGCTAAAACATTATTCGCTTGTAGAATTAAACAATTTTAAGTATGCCCCAATTACGTCTTGCGATGTGGAACGGAGTTTCTGAAAATATAAAACAATATTTAGGGATAATAGGCATATGTTTACTTTTGAAAATTTAAAAATGTACGTCATTGTGAACTGTAACGCTCTATGTTTAGAAAATATAATTAATTAAATTATTGCATAGGATGTCTAATTAAAATAATTTCTGTAAATAAAATGTAAATAACGCTAAACAGGTGTTTTTTTAATACTGAAAGTGCATATATTTATTAAAAATTTCTAATAAACGCATATTTCATGATTTTTAAGTGCATGCATATTTCAGCATTTTTAAGTGCATACAAATCCTATACCTAATAATTACTATTATTTCTGAATGTCACGATATTTGTCAAACTCGTGAGCATGAGTGAATCTGAAAACAAATATAATTCGGTTATTGAAGAGGCCTGAGCAAATTTAAATATAATAATAATAATAATAATAATAATAATTACTACAACCCATAACCTTAACCAAGGCCCCAGAAGCTATAAGCTTGTGCGGGAGGGAGGGGGCGATTATTATTATTATATAGGCCCAATGTGCGGCTGCAGCCGACTTATAGATGGAACAGCGCAAATCCCACATTTGTGTTACAGCTAAGGGAAACTGCAGAAAACCTTAACCAGATCTGCCAGCGCCGGGAGTCGAACCCGGGCCGCTTGGGTGAAAGTCCGGCACGCCAGACATTACACTACCAAGGCTGTCAAATAAAAAACATACATTTTTTAAATAGTCCAATTATTTAGAAAATAATGATTTTTCACGAAAGATACATCTAGAAATCAGGCATTTATTTTATAAATTGCATATAATTTACTTACCGTTCAGTTCTGTGAAAAACAGAACGGTAAGTAATTACTTACCGACGCGTTTTTGCTTAGTAACCAGTAAATATAACCTACTGTTCTAAAACCAAGTATGGTAAACATTCCGAAATAGCATGGTCGTACAAAAAATTATTTTTAGAGGTCGTGCTGATTTCAGATACCACAGTTTCAGATAGTGTCATCTATTTCTTACAAATTGGCATGTTTTGCGGTATGTTCACAATAAATGTTTCACAAGCAACCTCGATGTTATATCTGAAATTTTAACAAAGAAGTAATAAAAATGATTTTTTACTAGCAAGATTTCTGAAATAGAAGCAATTTTATAATTACAAAATATGTATATAAAATAGAAATCTAAAACTGAGGAAAACGCACAAAAACCGATTAAGGGTTACAGATGGTAAGAATGTTAAACAAATAGACTTGATGTGCTGTACATATCGACAGAATACCTGCAAAACCTTGTAAGTCGACAAACTAAAATTTTGTTGACCTACTGAGACAGAAGGAATTATAGTTACTGGAACCTTCCAGACTTACAAGTTATTTTATGTCCCTAGGCATCGCAGGCAAGTGGTCTAACAGCCACAATACATTGCACGAATCCGTAGGGATCTCTGAAATCATGAGAAACATGAATCATTTTCAGACAATTCAGACTTACAAATTTTTGCAGGTATACTGTCGATATATGATGTTTCTAATAATACGCGGGTGCGCGCCCCACAGCTTGAGAATCACTGATTTACACTGAAAAAAAAAGAGAATAAAATAGCATCATAATAGCCTTGCTGTCCTAGATCATTATGAAATCAATGGTACTTTCTAGACAAATTTTTGGAAAACGTCTATTAAATTTTTTCGAATTTTCAGTATTATTTGTAAACATTCTCTCGCTGCTATGATACAACATAATCATAACGATGCGATAATTGTAATTGTCTAAAAAATGCATGAGATTATTCGTACTTCTCGAACTTCTCTTGCAAATATTAATGGTAGTAACGGTAATGGTAATTTAACTTTAAGTAAACTTTAATTAATCTTTTAATTTTTATTTTATTGTATGATTATGGAGTTCCACAAAGTATGGCTGGAAACAGTAAACTCTATTAAACTATATGCTCATTAAACTATACGCTCATTAAACCTTTATTTTAAACGCTTGTATAATAAATAACTATTTTCCTCTCAAAAATATACATCATATTTTATAAAAAAAGCATATTGTGACGTTCGTTTTATTAATGTATGTTATTTATCTTACTAATGATTTGACTACGAGTAATATTTATTAATTTGTAAGGAGGGCTTCCCATTATTGCTTGACATAAATAAATTGAATCTATTGCCAAAAAATGTATTAAGGATTTCGGTAGTCATGCATAAATAATGTACAATTCAAAGTATTTGATTAAACCAAATATACCTACAGAAAGTCAAATATAAATAGATATGACAGAAACGTCTCGACAATAATAATTGTTGAAATTATTACAGTTTCTATTTGTATAAAACAAACTCTTGTCTTTTAAGTGAATTAGTGTAATATATTGAATAATTAATTTTCTAGGTCATACATTCGTTAATTTTAAAGCCTATTCAGTTAAAACAGCCTTGTTTAAATTAGCTTTACTAATTACTTATAATAATGGAGATTGTACTCTAAAGCGCAACTATGTTATATTTTAGGTCAAATACAAATCGGTTTTAAAGGGATAATATGGGATAATATGTAGGTCAAGGGGATATACTAATTGCAAATTTAAAATAAAATATACATAAATTCTTAACCTTCTAACAACTATTATGCAAAATGTAATCGACCCTTTGGGTCATCGTATATTTTCTCCCACAATCAAAAACCACCCAATGTACCCACTTTAATTTCTCAAAAGCGTCTACACAATTTAGAATTCCTACCATTTTCGTCGTTGACATAACGCTGCGATCTCACCCCCATGATATCAAGTTCAACTGGACTTCTCTCCCCTGTTAAGCATCTACCCTAATATACTTTGTTAACGTTGGCGGCTCAGTGGTGCTTAAAAAGGTCCAAGCATACTTTGGAGTTGGAGCAAAACCAGGTTAATTTACATTGCTTACCGTAAAGGGACCAGACAACTAACGTATATAATTCCAGAATGCTATCTCCAGAAGTCGTACACAGCAGGAAAATGCAAAAGCAGCCACTTAAAATATATTCTCCGATATTTCCGCCTACATTATACCACATCCTAAACACACAGGTGCTGGAAAATCGCTTTAAAGTGCGAAATGTATTTATCTTTTCACGTCGTGCATCACCTTCTCTATAGAGTTCATATCATTTTATCACGCTAGTTTCCTCGATTCCCACAGAGAAATAGTTTTGATGTACATATGCAAACGTTTTGTCTAGGGAATTGGCCGAAATAGCTATTTTATTCTACTTCAAACAAAATTTTTGAAATTTTTTCACGAACACGAAGCCTAATGTGATGAATTCTTTAAATCATGAAAGCCAAATTGAATTTTTCTGTTAAATAAGTTTGACCTTTCCACTGTATGCTCTGCCTTCTCTTCTGAATACAGCTGGTTTTCAAATACTTAAATTTTAATGAAAATTTAGTATGTACCAATTTAAAAACAAGAGCCTGTTGGTTGCATTGAAAATAAAAAAAAATTCATTTATAAGGCAAATGTTGTTAATCGATAAATGAAATAACGGTGAAAGTACACCATGAATTATGAGCAAGATATGCAATTGCATTTTATATAAATTCTTTATTTTTAATGACTATTAATAGTACTTAGTTAATTTGAGATTCAAGAGTACGTTTCATGAAAAGGTAGTTATTTGGAAATGAAACCACAGTTAATCAAATTAAAAAAAAATGTTGCAGCTTAAATACTGAAAAGTTTGATCAAAACTGAATCGTAAAGCATAAACACACCTTCATTATGGAGCGTAACAGTCTATTATGCAGCGGTATGTTATTAATATGAACTTTAAAATTAAACCGTTTTAAAACATGTAGTTTCAACTAAATTTGGTAAAATAGTAAGTAAACAAAAAGTGCCTTGCATTTAGAGGCATGCGTGACTTTATAGTGATTTATGTTTCAGTTGCATATTATTTGTTGTTTCTACCCATGATACGAACTACATAAACAACTCCATAACAACCAGAGTATTATAAGCAGACGTTATAATTCATAACGTCCGCTCATGGTTTACTTTACAATCGGAGCCGGTGTTACGTTCAATAGTAATTTGGATCATTAGGTCATAAACGTTAACTGCACTGTAAATCATTTATTAAGTTTCGGTAAGAGCGTTTCCAAATTAATCACTTAAAATTCTGTATAATTCACAATTTCTAAAGAACGGGAAACTTTATAGTTTGGTTAACTTACTAACCACAGAAAGTCAGCGATAAATTGAAGCAAGTGAGCTCCCGATACGATAGCGGAACTAATTACACACAACGGTAGTAGTATAACTTAATTATACTCTTAAAGATGGTAACTTTGTTCATATTAAAAACTGTAGTGTTCTAAATAAAGATTAACAAAAACTTTACCTGGGGCATCTCTCCAAGAGAGAGCCCCGGGAAAACGCGAAAAATTATCTTCCCTTCGACCCGTCTACTTGTTTATTCTTTGAGATTCTCTAGTCAACTCTTCTAAACTAAAAACTATTTTGCGGTGGTATGATATTCTGAGGGGGGCGTAATTTTTAAACAGTTCAATAGAAAAAATAGCGGAATTTTTGTCAACCAACGAAATGCACCCATGTCATTTGTTTGAACACATTCTTAACTAAACTGAAAGGGATTCCCTTTTGAATTTATACGTACAAAACTTAAGCCTCCACACGTGTGGTCTAGACAGCTCCTTCCGAAAGTTTCTTTTGGCGGCAAGTTGTTTACTAGTGGAATTCCAATACAACGTAGTTTAAAACTGCAGATTCAAGGTTTATTATTTTTTAACCATAAGGAAACTTTTATTAAACTAATACTATATTCTAGCTCTTATAAGTACAAATTTTATTCCAGAAGGTTTCGTTTGACGGCATTTTATTTACAAGGGAATGTTTTAAAGAATGATAATGAACTCGAACTTTCATACTTTTTAACTATAAGTGCCTTCTGTTTACACCAATATTAGATTTTAGCCCTTACAAGCTCGAGATTAAAAACAATCTTGTTCTGAAATAATCCATTTGCAGTTAATAATATTTGCAGTTCCAACATAAATAAATTTTACCAAACTACTAGAACCGTACTGGGATTTCTTTAATATTTGTTAATTTAAAAAAAAACGTAACGTTACAATATCAAAGTTTACTTATTATTATTAGCTATTAGTTTTTTTTGGTTACTGTTAATATTATGTAATATTCTGTTAATAAGTAAGTGACAGAATTATTTTATTATTATTGTTTACACTTACGTCAACAGCAACACGTATATGACATTCGAACCGAGCACCCCTCTGTTAAATAACTTGAACTCGGCCACACGCTACTGAGTTACTGCACATAATCACGTGATACCTCTAGAATAATAGACTGGACGATACCACTCAAACAGCGGTTTAAGATTATTTAAAGAATCTGTCGTTTTACGTTTTAGAAACGGAAGAGAGAATAGAACTGAAGAAACGTAAATAAAACGGCATCAATATTGTACCGCGGTGTCCAAACTGCCCAGAGTTAAGAAATATCGAAAGATATCGGGCTCAAATAAAACGAAATTACCAAAAAAAAAAAACAAAAAACCAATACACCAATCAGCAAGATTTTGAAAAAAAATACAAAGCAGTCGAAAATGATTGTAATTGATGTAGAGCAAAGTAGTTGAAAATTTTTAATAACTTACTTAAAATCTAAAGTTGTAAACTTTTTATAAATAAGTTTATTTATACCAGTTATTAGCTAATTTATAGATAAATGTTCTTAGATTTCTTTAATAAATAATTTTTCAAAAAGTGTTTTGACTGTTTGTCAGAATTTTGTTAGTGGTCAGTTTTTTTCTAGGATAGTCCTTATGTTTGCTGCTACACGTATAAACGCTTTACCTAAATCAATATAAAAGTGGGAATTTGGTTCCTTGCCTTCTGCGTTGAGAGCCTCTTGCAGGTCAGTAGTATATGGTTTCGTGATTTAAGATCTTGTGCCATATGACGTTTGCTAAACGGTTTAAGAGTACACTTGCAAATTGTACAAATTATAGTAAAACCATCACTTTTCATTGAAAATATTTCGGTATATTGAGTTAACCAAAGTGTCACTTTGGTGCGTGATAAAGAAGCCCAACATATCGATTAATAAAAGGCTACTCAATAAATGTAACAGTAATATTTTTGAATCACCAGTTTACAAATAAAACAATAGCAAACAGTACCGCAAAACAACAACAATAACAATAACAACGAAACAATAAACTTAAACTCAAAGTAGCAACAAACTCAAATTTAACAAAATTCGAATATCGAATGCGCACCAGCCAAGAACTTTACAACAAGAAGCTCAAAATTGTTCTGGGACAATTCAAAACTAGTGATTTCTAAACTAAGCATAAATTGTAGCATTCTTCAATTTCTAGGTTTACAGTACTACGTAGGAATTTATGATCCCTAAAATGCTTTTCATTCAGTTGTTTCTTAAAATTTCCACATCCTACTTGAACCATTTTGGCTGCATGACTAAAGGTCCAACGCCAAAAAAAATACTCGAACCACAATAAAGAGAAAAGTCCATTCTATCTCCGTCTTTTTTCGCATTTAAGGAAAAAGTATTACTTCATGAAAAAATTTACAAAAAAAACAACAGAAAAATCGTTTGATTTTAATACAAATTCTAAAATATTAACTAAGCATAACTCTGAAAAAAACAGTCGAGTAGTTTATTAATCGTATTTCACTTTGTTTTTTGTTTCATTATTATAGATGAATTAATAAGATCAGTAACGAGTAATAGGAAATCAATTTTGAATGGAAATAGATTTTTAAATATTATTGGCATCAAAAGAGGCTACTATGTCCACTACATTTGCTAATATCAAGCTTGGTTTCGCTTACTGTAGTAATTGAAAATAAAACTAAACCATTAAACATATGGTATTAGTATTTAATTGTAAAGCGTAAATTATGTAACATGTAAACTGTAAATACATTGGGCGCATAAAAAATTACACGTCTTGGTGTTTAGTTGAATGCTTCATAGCGTTTCACTTAAATTTTTTGAAAATATCGCATCATACAGCATAACGATTTATGAATATGTCGTTGGCGAATTTAATTACTATACCTTGCGGGTCGATGTGTAAGGTGCTTGCTTCGTAACGCGTAGATCGCAGGATCGATCCCTGCACCGGTAACTTTTTTTTAATTTAAACTTGTTAGTTTTGAACAAAAATAAATAATTTTTTATTATATTTTTAAATGTTATTTGTTTTTATTATGAACATAATTAATAAAAACAATTTTTTTTGAAAATGTACAATAAATGTTTTGAACTAAATGAAAAGAAAAAACACTAAACAAATACAAATAGTATTAATGAGAATAAATAACATTTAAAATATATTAATTCAAATAATTATTTAATTAAATAATAAATGCTTTTCGTTACGTTACGCTGCAAGCATCATACACATCAAGCCACGCGAGATAGTTGTTGGATGTGCTAACGTGCCTGTTCAAAAATTACTACTGTATGATGTAATATTTCAAAAAATGTCTTGAAAACAATAGAGCATTCAACAAAACGCCAAGACATATAGACATATTATATTTTTTGGTCTCTACAATCGCCAAAAAATGGCATTTTGATTCTCTATGTACTAGAGTCCCCTTTTGAAATATTCTGTAATATATAGGGTGATTCAGAAATAACTGATATCCTTTAAATGGTAGGTAGAGGGGAGGCAGTAGAGCTAATTTACCTTGACAGGTATAGGTCAAAAACGAATAGTTTTCCAGAAAATAAATGTTAAAGTTTAATGAATTTTGGATCAAAAGGATCCGAGGTCAGGACCGGATCCAAAATTCATGAATTTGTATCCTTCAGTATCTATCCTTCAGTATTCTTCATTAATTCTATACAGGGTGATTCAGAAATAAAGATAATTCTTTAAATGGTAGGTAGAGGGGAGGCAGTAGAGCTAAATTACCTTGATCCAAAGGTATCCAAGGTTAGGACCGGATCCAAAATTCAATAAAACCTTAAAATTAATTTTCTGGAAAACTTCGTTTTTGACCTATACTTTGTTACGGTTAAAATTACTATAAATTAATTTATACTAGAATTTAATTACTAACTTATATTAAAAATACATTTTGGTATAATTTGATTCAGTTCAATTGTTATTATTATTATGCATGTTGGGTTGCATGCCTATATGCCATTTTCTTAATGGATATCTTTATCCTTCAACTTGGTTCCTTTTCGAAAATTCCCCAAAACTTCAAATTTTTGCATTATCTTTTCTCTGCAAAAAAGTCATTCTTCCTGCAGCCATGACTTTGAGAATTCCATGTTAGAAATGGTGTAAATTTAGTTTATATTTTCTGGATTCATCTAACTGGAAATTAATTAAAAGTTACAAAATTTAGAAGATTGGATTTTAGATAATACTGATCGAATTAGTATTATACCTATTATTTTGTTGGAACTTTTAATAACCACATTTGTGGGATTTTCTTCTCAAACATACCATTCAGGAAGATGAGGGCTTTTTCCACCTAATTGGTAATGTACTGACTCCCTAAAATTAATATATATCTAATTTGTTTCTTTTTTTTATTAGCCCTTCTTGTGCTTCTTCTTCTTATCATTCTACAGGTCAGAATACACGATCTAATTAATGATTTATGTATTTAATTATTTAGAAACCATAGCAGTGAACTATTTACCTTTGTTTATGTACACTAAAAGTATAGTAAATTCTTTATCTGCACATATTGGGAAAGATTACCTATCTGAGTGTTTAAATAAACGTCAACGGGATAATTATTGTAAGGAAGTAATTCGCTTTTGCTTTTAATTAATTTGTTAAATATTAATCTGATTACAATTGAATACAAATTTGATAACGAATGAGCTCACGTCGGTAGTAAGCGCTTACACACTTCGTAGCTTAGGTCACTTAGTAATCTTAGTAAATCTACAACAAAAGGAAAATAATATATTAGTAGAAGTTTAAAACTTATTAAACAAATCAAATACTTACCCGAATTACTTTTATTTTTTTTCCGAACCTTCGTACTACTACTATTATTATCTGCGATTATTTTGTTGGTTATACGTTTATATGTTATTAGTTACCTGTTAGTTATTTATCTGATACAATTTATTAAATATATCTATTTACTAATTTATATGTATATACTTACTTACCTATTTATGATTTATCTTCATATTTACAAACACTAACAATTTTTTTTGCATGTTAACGAAAATTTATATGAACTTTGTTAAAGATTATTATTCGTTATTCATTATAGTTCTTATCAGAATACTACTCTTTTATTTATTTAGTTGTACAGTGCACCAAAAGGGGATTAGGACCTGGCGCCCTTTTAAGATTTCCTTATTATATTTTTAGATTATTTACCCACGACCCACGCGACGAGTATCTGGGTTACCTTTTTGCTACCCCCAAGATAGCAAAACTAAATATATTTTGTAACATATATTTATTGTCGCCCGAACGTTTGGGGCCACGTTGAGCTAGGTTGGAATCGATTACTATTTTTCCAGAATTTAAATAAATTTTCAATTGGTGTACTGTATTTCAAAAGTTATTTTCAAAATGTCATTTCGTTTAGATGTTGATCGTTTATCTAAGGATGAACTTGAATATGAATTAAAAGTTAGGGGTATCAGCGAATCAGGAACGGTAGATAAATTACGTAAAAATTTAAGGGGTGTATTGGTACTTGAGAAATCAGGAAGTGTTGTTTCTAGTTACTCAAAATTTGATGCTAACAATGAATTGAGAATTTGTGAACAAAAATTGAATGAATTGAAAGATAGTGTAGAATCTTTGACTGCCACAACTACTGCTTCTAATATTAGAAAAATTGAATGTAAATTTGCTCACATTTTTGGTCGTATTGATCGTATTTCCGATGAACATGATGAAGTTGTAGAAAAACGTTCTGAAATATTTGCACTTTTAATGGAACTTGTTTCAGACTATAATACAATAAAGCAAGAATTTAGTGATATACCTTCTTTTCCAGGATTTTATTCAGATGAAATGCCAGCGGGAAGTAACAGTAAAGCTAGGTTAATCAGCCGATTAGTAATCAAACTTCCGATACTTCCGTAGTACCTTAGTCTATTCCGGTATACAAATGGAATCTTAAATTTTCAGGAAATCCTAATGACAGCTTCAGTTTTAATTCATTTCTTGAGCGTGTAGACGAGTTTTGCAAATCACGTCATGTTACTAAAAGTCAATTATTTGATGCTGCCATAGATTTGTTTGAAGGCGAAGCTTTATTATGGTTTGGGTTAGTTAGAAAACAGGTCGATAATTGGGATGATTTAGTTAGATTAATGAAAGAGGGATTTATGCCTTCTTATAAGGGAGAACAATTATGGAAACAAATTTTAAAACGTACCCAAGGTTCCGATGAAACAATAGGGATATATGTAGCTGCGATGACTACTTTATTTGACAGAATGCCAACTCCAGTTCCAGATAGGTTACGACTTCAAGTCCTCAGATCTAATATTTTACCTTTTTATCAAGAACGATTGGTATTAATAGACATTAAAACACCGTATGAATTAATTGAATATTGTCGTAAGTTAGAAGCTGCCAAAGAAAAGATTTATGAGTACAAACCTCCTGTTAAGGGTCAGTTATCTCTTGAACCTGATTTAGATTATTCACATGCAACTCCCAAATTTCAAAGTTTCTCAAAATCAAACTTTAATTCACAGCAGGTAAAAATTAGAGAAGTAGCAAGTAGTACTGCTAAACTTTGCTTTCGTTACAACAAGCCAGGTCATATAGCTCGTAACTGTCATGTTAAAACTCAATTAAAATGTTTTAATTGTGGGAAATTGAACTTTACAAAACATACTTGTCCAAATTGCAATAAATCTTCGGGAAACGGGTTAAGGAGACAGTCTTAGGCCGGAAACTGCTCCGAGATACTCAAACGGTCAGTAATAACTTATCATCGATTGATAAATTTAAAGAAAAAGTTATATTAGATTACATATTGGCTCAGGTTGGTGAAGGAGAATGCCCTTATGTTCAAGTAGAAATTTTTGGACTTAAGTTTTATGGTTTACTAGATTCTGGTGCAAACAAAACATTTATTAACCAAGATACATGGGAATTATTACGCAACTTAGGATTAAAATTAGATACTAGAAAAGCTATTACTTGCAGAATAGCCAATGATCAGAATTGCGAATGTTTAGGTACTGTTAGTGTGCCTATTAAATTAAAAGAAGTTGTTAAATTAATTGAACTCTATGTCGTGCCAAATTTAAGACAAAATATCATCTTAGGAATCGATTTCTGGGCAAAAATGGGAATTATACCTGACGTACGTCGTGGAGAATGGTATTTTTCTAAGGAATCTTTAAATAATATTAACATAAATAACATTACCTCAGAAGTAGATTTAACCCCGGATCAGAAAATTCGTTTGCAAAAAGTCATTGATAATTACTTTAATAATTTTGAAAAGGATCAGTTAGGATGCACGCATTTAGTAGAACACACGATTAAAACAAATAGTTTGGCTATCAAACAACGTTATTACCCTGTCTCACCTTACAAGCAGAGATTGATTGACGAAGAATTAGATAAGATGGTTAAAGCTGGTGTTGTAGAAAAATCAGCGAGTGCTTGGTCATCACCAGTTCTTTTAGTTCCAAAAAAGGATGGTTCGCAACGGTTTTGCGTGGACTTCCGAAAATTAAATCGCGTTACCGAGAAAGATGCTTATCCATTGCCGTACATCTCATCAATTTTAACAAAATTAGGTTCCACTAGGTATATGAGTAGTTTAGACATCAGAAGCGCTTATTGGCAAGTAGCTTTAGATAAAGATAGCAAGCAGTATACAGCATTTACAGTGCCAGGGAGAGGGTTATATCAGTTCACAAGGTTACCATATGGTTTGTCTAATTCCCCTGCAACCTTCCAAAGACTCATAGACAAAATTTTTGGTCCAGAGTTAGAACCATATGTCTTCTGTTACCTAGACGATATTATAGTTGTTGCTCCAGATTTTGAAAAGCATATTGAAGTGTTATCTGTAGTACTCGAACGTTTAGCTAAAGCACGACTCACTTTAAATCGTGAAAAAAGTCATTTTTGTAGGCCCGAATTCAAATATTTAGGGTATGTTGTTAATCGTAATGGACTTCATGTAGATCCAGCCAAAGTAGAATGTATAGTAAATATACCAGTACCCAAAAGTGTAACTGAAGTACGTCGTTTGTTAGGAATGGTATCATGGTACAGACGCTTTATACCTACATATGTGGAAATGACAGCGCCTTTAACACGTTTACTTAGAAAAGGGTCAAAGTTTACTTGGGATAATGCTTGCGATGAGTCATTTAATAAAATTAAAGAGGCTCTAATTTCATCTCCTATTTTATCTATTCCAAACTTTGATCAAGAATTTTACTTACAGACCGATGCGAGTTCAGTAGGGATTGGTGCAGTTTTGACACAAAATTACAACAACCGTGAACATGTCATTTGCTATATTTCAAGATCACTTAGCAAAACCGAGAAAAAATTTTCTGTTACGGAAAAAGAATGCTTAGCTGTGCTTTGGAGTATTGAAAAACTGCGTTGTTACTTAGAAGGCGCAAAATTTACAGTTGTTACAGATCATCATAGTCTCGTGTGGTTGGATAAACTGAAGGATCCACAAGGTAGATTAGGTAGATGGGTGTTACGTTTACAGTCCTACAATTATAAAGTAATTCATAGGAAAGGCAAAGAACACGTTGTGCCAGATGCATTATCACGGTTAGTAAATAATGATAAAAACTTAGGCGAGCTAAATCTTATTGAGATCACCGACATTCAAGATCCTTGGTATCATAAAATGCTTAAATTAATAACACAGAAACCATTAGCTTATTCACAGTGGAGAATTTCAGATAATAAAATTTATAAACACGTTAAATTAGATTTTGCTGAACTTAAAGATCCTGAAGACTTTTGGAAGTTAGTGGTTCCAAAAGAAAAGCGTAGAGAAGTTTTAAAGACTTGTCATGACGAACCTTCGTCTGGTCACTTAGGAATTTATAAAACTTATTTTCGAGTAGCTAGACTTTATTATTGGCCTTCCATGCGAGCTGATATTACTAAATATGTACGTTCTTGTGTTACATGTCAACAGATCAAGCCTGAACAAAAATTACCAGCCGGTCATATGGGTAAACCTATAATTCCAAAAATGCCATGGCAAATAATAAGTTTTGATTTGATTGGACCTCTACCAAAAAGCACTCATGGGAATCAGTATATATTTGTAGTAACCGATATCTTCAGTAAATTCAGTTTGTTATTTCCTTTGCGTAGAGCTTTGGCCACTAATATTTGTAAAATTCTAGAAGATCAAATCTTCTTACTGTTTGGGGTACCGCAATTTGTTAGGTGTGATAATGGAACACAATTTAGAGGAAACGAGCTTCGGAAATTATCAGAACAATATAAAATTAAAATTATATTTAATCCTAATGACCATCCCCAGGTAAATAATACCGAACGTGTTAATCGGGTGATCAAAACTATGATCTCAGCTTATGTAACAGGTCAGCATAGAAAATGGGATGATAATTTAAGCGCATTGGCTTGTGCTTTGCGCACAGCTCGTCACGAAACTACTACACAAACTCCTTATTTTATTAATTTCGGTCGGGAGATGTGTCAATCCGGAGACGAGTATACTAAACCCAAACTAGAAGACTTAGCTGATGAACAAAACGAGCGTTCGAATAAAGAATCTAACTTAGCCAAATTGCATCGTCTTGTAAGAGAAAATTTAGGTAACGCTTATGAACGTAGTAGACAGCAATATAATCTGCGCAGACGTGATGTTCAATATAATGTAGGTGATATGGTTTGGAAACACAATTATGTGTTATCGGATGCAACTAATTATTTCAATAGAAAGTTAGCTGGAAAATTTGAAGGACCGTTTAGAATAAAACGTCGAGTAGGTTATTGTATTTATGAATTAGAAGACAGTTTAGGCAATTCAAAAGGAAACTGGCATGTCAAAGATTTGAAACCTTATAGTAATGATCAAGATATATAATAGTTTGGAAAAAGCAAGTTAATGTTGATAATTAGTTAAGGTAGTCAATACTAGTTATGTTTAGATGATTTAGGAATTACGTATTAGAATTGTATATAGAATTTGCATGTAAATTTTGGGAAAATTCACTCTTGGTGAGGGGGATAATTATTGTTACGGTTAAAATTACTATAAATTAATTTATACTAGAATTTAATTACTAACTTATATTAAAAATACATTTTGGTATAATTTGATTCAGTTCAATTGTTATTATTATTATGCATGTTGGGTTGCATGCCTATATGCCATTTTCTTAATGGATATCTTTATCCTTCAACTTGGTTCCTTTTCGAAAATTCCCCAAAACTTCAAATTTTTGCATTATCTTTTCTCTGCAAAAAAGTCATTCTTCCTGCAGCCATGACTTTGAGAATTCCATGTTAGAAATGGTGTAAATTTAGTTTATATTTTCTGGATTCATCTAACTGGAAATTAATTAAAAGTTACAAAATTTAGAAGATTGGATTTTAGATAATACTGATCGAATTAGTATTATACCTATTATTTTGTTGGAACTTTTAATAACCACATTTGTGGGATTTTCTTCTCAAACATACCATTCAGGAAGATGAGGGCTTTTTCCACCTAATTGGTAATGTACTGACTCCCTAAAATTAATATATATCTAATTTGTTTCTTTTTTTATTAGCCCTTCTTGTGCTTCTTCTTATTTTTGGATTAGTACACTTACATTTTGTACTGACTTCTTCATTGTTGTTAACGTTATGGAGGCAACCAGTAGCTATTAAAGATTACAAAGCTTCCATTCGTATATCGCTTGTAGTGCGAAGGATTTATTTATTTGGAAAATCAACATTTGGTAACCAACCATCCGGTAAGCTGTTCCTATATGAATGCAGTCCATCATCATTCTACAGGTCAGAATACACGATCTAATTAATGATTTATGTATTTAATTATTTAGAAACCATAGCAGTGAACTATTTACCTTTGTTTATGTACACTAAAAGTATAGTAAATTCTTTATCTGCACATATTGGAAAAGATTACCTATCTGAGTGTTTAAATAAACGTCAACGGGATAATTATTGTAAGGAAGTAATTCGCTTTTGCTTTTAATTAATTTATTAAATATTAATCTGATTACAATTGAATACAAATTTGATAACGAATGAGCTCACGTCGGTAGTAAGCGCTTACACACTTCGTAGTTTAGGTCACTTAGTAATCTTAGTAAATCTAAAACAAAAGGAAAATAATATATTAGTAGAAGTTTAAAACTTATTAAACAAATCAAATACTTACCCGAATTACTTTTATTTTTTTTCCGAACCTTCGTACTACTACTATTATTATCTGCGATTATTTTGTTGGTTATACGTTTATATGTTATTAGTTACCTGTTAGTTATTTATCTGATACAATTTATTAAATATATCTATTTACTAATTTATATGTATATACTTACTTACCTATTTATGATTTATCTTCATATTTACAAACACTAACAATTTTTTTTGCATGTTAACGAAAATTTATATGAACTTTGTTAAAGATTATTATTCGTTATTCATTATAGTTCTTATCAGAATACTACTCTTTTATTTATTTAGTTGTACAGTGCACCAAAACTATAAATTAATAAATGCTTTAGTGGGACCATCACTTTTGGAAGGTCCGTCCAAAAGATTTTGCCTTAGATTAGGACCTGGCGCCCTTTTAAGATTTCCTTATTATATTTTTAGATTATTTACCCACGACCCACGCGACGAGTATCTGGGTTACCTTTTTGCTACCCCCACGATAGCAAAACTAAATATATTTTGTAACAACTTGTCAAGGTAAATTAGCTCTACTGCATCCCCTCTACCTACCATTTAAAGGATATCAGTTATTTTTAATCACCCTGTATAGTAAGAAAATATATTTTTGGTTAGACATTTAAATATTTAAAAAATATGCAATTACACTGAACTTGCACCTTGTGATTCTATATTTTTCAAGCTATGGCGGTATATTAAACGATAGAGTATCTACATCTACATGTATTTGTATGTAGATTATATTTTCTGAAGTCATTTCTATACAAATCATCACCGCAGAAAAGAATTTTGTTTATTTAAAAGATATGTTAAATAGATATTTCATAAATGATTCTATAAATAAACACTAAAACGGGAACAGAACTGGTGTTTTGCAATTACAAATCCACTCTTCCACTTGGCAATGGTGTTTGCTACCATACTTTTTTTTTAATGAAGGCCCATTTATCATACTTATTTGTTTGCTTCTTTTTATTAGTAATTACTTTTAATTCTTTTTAAAAATATTCCTAACCATAGTAGCTTGACTTATCAATTGATTAATCTTAATTAAGCAACAATTAACATTAAATCATCTACTTTTTTACTACTACTATCATCTTGCTTTTCTAAAAGAAATTTTAAAGGGAGTTGATCTAAAATATAACCCATTCATTGGAAAGTATTCAATAATGCAGGCAGTTCTGGAATATCTTTATTTATTACGCCACAAAACGCATATTATGGTTTTCCTTGCCATCATTCATCCTGTTTATGAGTAGTGTAAGTTTTTACAGAATTTTGGTAAAAAAAATTTAATGTTCTGAAGGTATCACCTAGCACATTTTAAAGAACAGTAGTTTCGTTAGGCATAACAGAAATGGCAAACCAAAGTATAGTGATCAAAAGTTGGTGATAAAAAAAAAGTTGTAGTCATATTGCATTACTTAGTATCAATTCTTATCGTATCGAAACTCATAAGAAATATTAGTTCAAAGCCATGAAAATGATGTAATCAAAATATTTTATTTGTAAGTATTCTGCACGTCACTAATAAGGATTTAAAAAATGAACTTCTCCCCTTTGTTTCTGGCATATAAAACGTCTTTGCTGTACTACAAGTAGCAAGATATTTGAAGATCTTTTAAATGAGGCGGCTGTTATTTCTTTGCTTAATGGTAAGGTGCTTTTGTGCTGAGTTTGTAAGATAATAATAATGGAGTAAACATTCAATTTTTCCTGTGTTTAGGGCATAATTAAATGTGCTTTGGGAATATTTCTGTTTAACGCTATTATTGATGCTTTTAAAAAGAGCTTAGAATAAAAATATATGTCAAGAGCACATTTTATTTTAGTAGTAAAATATAAGATTTTAATTATAGCCTCGGTAGTGCAGTATCTAGCATGCTAGACTCTCACCTGAGTGACCCGGTTAGACTCCTGGGACCGGCAAATCTGGTTAAGGCTTTTCTGCAGTTTTTCCTTATCTGTAACACAAATGTGGGATTTGGGCTATACCAGCTATAAGTCGGCTGCAGCCGCACGATGGGCCTGCGTAATAATATTAATCGCCCCCTCCCTCCCGCACAAGCTTTAGCTTAAGGGCCTGGTTACTAGTTAGCCAGGTAATGGGTTGTAGCAATTATTATATTATTATAATAGTTTGTAAGCTCCGTTTAAGGTTAGCGTATTGTAGAGAAGGAAGTGCTACTGAAAGCCGTCTTTAATATTCCATGTACGAAACAGATTCCAGGATGAACTTGATACTTTCTTCAATTATAAATATCTTTCATCATCTATCTAACCTTCAAATCTCACCTTTTAAATTTCAAACATATTACATTCTGTAAACTCTAATTTACAGTTTTTACAAACTATGTGCATATAAACCACCATCCAATTCATTACTTGTTAGTCCCTTAATCATGAACGAATGTGTTTTGAACTTTATTAGGTAACTTCGCTATCATCACCGCAAAACTGGTTAAGCATTCGGATTCCCTTTGTAACGCTAGGATAAATATGAGCAAGTATTTACTTTAGCCTTGCACAACTAAAGTACAACATTTACTGTTGTACCGTTCTTGTTATCAAGTTGATGTTGCACTGGCGTTGTTGTTAAGAATCTTAATTAGTTTCTCATAATAAAAGTAAAATAATCCAGAAGCTACAGAATTAATTGAAACAATGCAGAATATATCTTCAGCCAAATAACTACAAACATCATTCTAGCTTGAACATACCCCCTGGTTTGCATTCAAAGTTAATCAAAAATAGGAATACAAAAGCTGCAGTAAACTATGCTGGTGAATCTATAACAATGGACGCTGTGTTATTACAAGTGGTAAATTAATGTTTAGACGAAGAATGCTATTTCTAGAGATACTACCTATGTATATAAGAAAAATAAAGCAAAGGATTTTAGAATACGCCTTCACATCATCCCTCGCAGTTCGCTATCAGGAATTAGGTTGATATGAAGAAAGCCACGTATTCCTATATAACCTAAATCGAAAGTAATCATCGTTTCTCAATCTATCACGTATAAAAGAAAGACAATAATATCTCAGCACAAAAGAGGGCTGCAGAGTACTAAAAGAGAATTATTTTTTCTTTCGGATAGAAAAGATGAGAATCTAAGATTTACCCAAAAAGTTGAATGGGCTGAATGTATACAATAGGGGGGATTATTTTTATCGATAATATGTAATAAGAATTCAGCAAAAATATTCGAGATACGCGTTATAGCAGTATAATACTTCTAACTTGAGTTCGATTGCTTAAAGGTCAAAACTATATTTGAATAGAGAACAGATCATCGCATAAATTATCTTTTATACCCTAACGATCTGCTTTATATGTAAATCCATGGTAACGTGTTATATTCAACAGAAAATCAATGCATATAAAATTCATCTTTCGAAAAACCAAATGACAGATAGATCTGAGGAAAAAATACAAAATCTTATTGATTTGAAATGTTTTATTATTTCTATAATTCATTATCTCTAACAGAAACAACACTTACAGATAGTGACGTTATCTAAAAGTATTATGGTAGATTTATAGTTAATTTCAGATTTATTACTTAGAATTGTGATTATTATTATAAAAATATGTTACTTCAGTCTTTAAGCATTAATCAATAGCAAAGTCAACCAAGATTGAAAAACAAATCAATTCGATAGTTTTATTCATATCATAGTATTAGGCATTTCAATAAGACCCTCCTAGTGTCGTGGTTTCTACTGTACTGTAAATTTCGATTTTTGTATTACTTTTGTGATTAACCTAGAAATAGTTATATGTTGTAAAGTATTTATTATTTTTATTGCCTCATTTACTAAACTTTTATACATATTACTACGTTGCATTATTGTTGGTTTTAATATAACGGATACAGACAATAATGTTTGTAAAAAGGTGAAATTACAAAATACTCAATTTACTTACCTTTTAATAAAATAATACTCTGACTAAATAGTGCAGTTGTGAAAAAACTTACTTCTCACAAAATTGAGACTCTCTCTGGCGGGTCGCTATAACGGTATTCTATATCCTTATAATTATGGGCAAAACAATAGAAAAACTCATACATTAATAAATCTCCAACATATTTAAAAACAACACAAATTTTTAATTTTTATTAACATATAACAGAGAAACAACAAATGAAAATTGATACTAGCAAAAAACATAAAAACTAAATTTTCTTTTATATGAAGTAGAAATAAATCTTAATTATAAAATTATGTTTATACATTAAATTGCAAACGAAGAATCTGACTACAAAATTCTATTTTTTAATTCTTTATCTTAAAATTAATTCCAAAATAAATAAGTATTTTTTATTTGGAGATGATTAATTTCCTTTCAAATAAATATTTGTTTTCTTTAACTACAAAAAAACTAGTTCTTTCAATAAAGAATATAATTTGTGTATAATTCTAATTTACTTTCGATATCAAATTTCTTATACTAATAATAAAATTAATTACTACAAAAAACTCACGATTTTTATTTATTAGGATAGTAATCCTTTCGTTATACCAAATATATTTTTGTAATTCCCTGGCATCAACTATCTGCTTTCATTAATCTCGACAAAGAATTGAAGAAACACGTGTCATGAATTCATTCATAAATATTTTCGAATAAAAAGGCTTGACAAAATGGAATTCCAAATCCATACTAATCTTATACAGCAATAGTAAGTAAATAAATTTTATTAACATCCGAATCCAATTATATTTCAGTAAAATTTACATAAATTATTCTTGTTAGCAATAAACAATCGTAAAATCCATTAAACAACCGTTTAACTTTAAGCACATGTTAATTAAACACATAGGTTTACACAAACTTTTCAATTAAAACACTTTGACGTTTCTCAAAAATTACTCTAACCTCAAATATTTGACATTTAATTTGTTTACATTTTTAAACATGGTGGCAGATTAACATTAACCCGCTACGCATCGGTCCGGAAATAATTTTTGCCAATGACTGCTCTCCAGTCTGCATGTCAAAGGATGCAGATTATTAAGAAGTGACATGATTCTTTTCAGTCTTCCAATATCGCAGAGCAGTAGTAGAGGCAGGCTTAGTGTAGTCCGGCAAGAATTAACCACTGCATTAATACAAAAACTAAACAATTAAAATATCCAAAAATCTAATTAATTATGTTAGAGCTATTATACGAGTATATCAAATTTGTTTATTTGTTTGTGCTTGAGCGAAGCATCGGGGTTGCGGAACATCCCTCATACATCATTTCACCGATTAGTGTGATCATAGGGTTGTCTCTACAAAAATTTAAATGAATTTGAGTAATTCCAGTTCAAGCACAAATTCTTAACGCACCAAATATCACATTGTCAAAGGAACTGGGTCTTATTCTAATAATAATTGCTACAACCCATCACCTGTGAACCAGGCCATAGAAGCTATGAAGCTGTTGCTGGAGGAAGGGGGCGATTATTACCATTACGCAGGCTCAACGTGCGGCTGCAGCCGAGATGGAACAGGGCAAATTCCACATTTGTGTCACAGCTAAGGAAAAACTACAGAAAACCTTAGCCAGACCTACCGGTACCAGGAGTCGAACCTGGGCCGTTTGGGTGAAAGTTCAGCACGCTAGACAGTACACTACCTCTTGCTTTCTAATACGTGAAGTAGGCGTAGTTTTCTCCGTTATGAAAAATTAAATAACATAACAGCGTGTTGCGTGTTCCAAGCAATATTTGAGAAACTTAATATAGTTTTACAAATAAGTACGCCAACCTTTATTCCTGGGTTATTGTATTAGATTTTCAGTATTTCATGTACATACATCCAGTACCATCATATTATTGAAGTAGGTACATAAATCCAGGATCGATCTAAAATAGCACTAATAAAACGCAAAGCAAAACGATAGGGTAGACGCATGGTAACTGATTAAATATTTTTCTAATCCTTATTAGTTTTTCCTATAATCAATCTGGATTATATGAGTTAAAAGGGGAACATATTCTTACTCTACATGATAACACTTTTTGATTAGCACCAACACTGTTGGAGGGCATGCTGTTTAGAACTCGGGGTTCAAGTGCAATCAAGGGATCATATGTGTGGGTATATTACTCTACATAACATATATTACAATTGACACTAATATTGTTGGGCTTCACAAGCAGTTTGCTAAGTGAAAGAGCAGCGAGATGTAACAAGCTGAACTTCGCCATTTGCTGCCCTGTCTGGTTAGTGGTGCATATCCCTGTTGCATTTTGAGATTTACTACGTATTTCCGAGTTACAATTATTATAAATTTAAGTTAAATATTAATTATTAATTAATATTTTACATTAAATTATAATATATATGCATATCCGTATAGAAAAATCTTTCTTCTTCCGCTTTCCGGGCGGGGCTCTAACCAACTGAACTATCTAGGTGACCTATAGTAAGATGACAATTTGCTATGGGAACTAGATAACTGCAAACATACAAAGCATACTATATATAAAGTCAGTGGATCGACAACACATTGACTATCAAGATTAGCTTTGATAAATGGTGAAAGGTTAATGCTGGTGAAAATAATAACATTGGGTTCAAAGGGACTGGCTATGAAATTTCAACACAGTATTACTTTTAATACGACTGTCTATAACGTCCAGTGGCGCGCGGTCAATGGAAGCAATGGAAGCAATGCTTCCCTTAAGAATTTATTAAAAATAAAAAACAATGCTAACAAAAATATTTTTATAAAATTATGATTATCGTTTATTTAAATTTGTAATATTTAATCAACTTAAAGGTCAATATCAATTCCGTACAGCAAAAAGTATAATTATTTAGACTACTATTTTAAATTAAGCTTATTAAACTTGCGCGGAAAGGTAATACCGATAATCAAATGTGTTTACATACACTGCATATAAGCACCGATTTCGTTAAAAAAAATAATTTTAATTTTATTATTTTAATAAAACTGTGAAACTTTTAATAATCTTTATTTATTTCATGATTATGGAGTTCCACAAAATAAGGCTGGAAACAATAAACCGATTTCGTTGCTTATTGCACTTCTCCCCGCCAGCCTTCATTCAGTCGCGCCTTCGTTTGTCGGTGGGTGCCTTGTACATCGTAGTAAGGTCACATTATTTTTAGTGTGCTCCATGCCCAAATGTTTATTTATTATAATTTGGTTATTTGTTCGATTTAATGTTTATTAAATGTAAATCTGCGAATGAGATTGTATCTTGAAACATTTTATTATTTCCATTTATATAAGTTGAATTTGTTTTAAAGACAAATAATTCTATTTAGTTTATTCTGTATGCAAATTTAAAATTGCATTATCGTCATGACTACAAATTCAGCTGCTTCGGTCGAAGGTTCGAGTACTTCCGATACAACCGAATCGCGACGATTTTGTTCAGTGTGTAAATTATTAGATTTTTCTGCATACAGTTTTGGACACAAATTACAAATTGTTGAGAAAGGCAGATCAAACCAGAACTTTCAAATTTAACAACAAATATTAAAACCTGTACCAGGTATTTTGCTAAAAAGGACCGGAACATCGAGTTGCATTATAAATATTAGTAGTACTTTTTTAAACAAAGAATAATAGTCAACAAATTCCATAAATATAAAGTATAAAAGTTCCTCTTTGAAAAACTTTTAAGCTTAATAATTAGAACACTGTTTGTTATTGTACCTAGCAGGGGCGGATCCAGAGAATTAATTGGGGGGGGGGGAGGCATTTTTTGAAAATAATTGTTTCAAATAAATTAATAATAATTACAATATAAACATTATTTGTTTTTATCCTATGTATATTTATTTATAAATGTTATATATTGCACAATATTTAATAAACATTAACTACTTTTACATTAAAAATTTATTTAACTATAATACTAAAGTATATATCAAAACTTTGAAGACGGACCCCTCTCCGTGGATCCGCGCCTGTACCTAGGTATATTAAATTTAAAATCGTAGTTGCTTCCCTAGCCTAAATTCTCACCGAACGCCACTGATAACGTCCTTTAGTAAGTCTCGGTATTTCTACAATATCTTTTTTCTTACCTTGTCCCTGATACTTCTATTTAAGTATGCGTCTAATAATCTAAATACAAAACACATCGATTTCACTTTAATTTGGGGATTCATCATGTCCAAGACATCGAACATGTCATCATTTTCGAAGTAAAAGTTGCTCATATCAGAAATAGAAAAAAAAATACAAATAGCCCAACTACTTGAGATTGAAAAAGAAAAAATGCATACAAATTTCATTTTCCACATCTATCCTCCACAAAAACCTATTTATTTAAGTTTTTTTCTGGATCTCCCTTTTTATTTTAAATTCGAAGGAAACCAACACCTATTTGTCAAGCCAGTAAAATGTAGTGACCCATAAATCTTTACGTTTCGCAAAAGGTGAGATAAATAAATACTTTCTCACTTTATCTATTTATCAACGTCTATTTAAGTCATAGATCCTTCAAATTCAGCATCTAAATTAGATAGGTGGAGGATATAATAAATTGTAAAAACATTTAGGAACCATTACTCCTTTAAAAATGCATTACAGTATGACAGGACGAACATACCTGAAATATGTAGAAATAAATAAATTACGAACGCTGTATTTAAATATATCATTTGAGCAAGAAATTATTTATTAAAGTATAATTCTTTTAAATTACAAACACAACCACGCATTTGTTTTTTATGTGTTTATCTTTATAAATATTTTACTGCACGCACAATTAACTGACCGCTGTCCTACATTGTTAATAGTGTCATAATTAAGTAGTGAAGTTGAGAGTAAAGAACTTATATTTAATAACAAGCTTAAAATCATTACTATTAAAGTATTCACAAGGAAGTACACAATACCTGCAAGTAACAAGGTTATTGCAACCGTTGCTTATTAGTGAAATTATTATCAGGATAATGGATTGGATCTGTTTGTATGTGAGTCCGTTTCTTCGAAATTTTTAGATTTTTACTACAGATTCGGATATATGATGAAAAAATAGAATAGAAATGTCTGAAGAACTAATGTCCTACCTTTTAAGAAAACATGGACAAAATGGTCGACACAGTTTAGAAAGTTAGTATATCAAACATGATATGAGATATAAATTTAACGTAGAATTTTATGGTGAGAGTGGATGGCTAAGTAGGAAGTGTGGGTAGGTAGGTAAGTTGGGGTGGTGGCCAAGTCGATGGGGAGTAAGTCGATGGAGAGGTAAACTGGGGGGGTAGCTGGCAGGAAAAAGTCGGAGACTAAGCCAGAGAATGTGAGTCGCGTGTAGGAGAGGGGGAAGTCAGGTACGAGACTTCCATGAAGTTATGTTTATCTCAATATACCTATGTATACGGGGATAAGCTGATGTTGAAGAGGCTACCATAACAGGTGCGGACGACTACAAAAAACATTTAATAGCGAAAGATTTACGACGCCTTTTAAACAAAAACGTTATTGATGCCATTAATAGTTATTTGTATACCAAGGCCGCGAAATGTCTTGTTAACATACCGAGCGAATAATTGTCGCCGAGGCTGTTTACGGTCGAGGCAGAACAATCTCGAGGACGCTAACGAATTTCGTGGGTAAGGTATACACAACGTTTTTTATGTGCAACCGTAAAATAGGTAATTACAAATTCTATTGCTTTTAAAACCGACAGTTTAATTCATTTTACAATGTTTGTTGAATTTATTTGTTGTTATGTTTTAGAAATGTCATTGTCATTCTCATATTATTATCTGTCATGTCAACTTTCAAGTATCAAATAATAAAATGACTTTTAGTTTAAAGGACGTTCTACGGGTAACGATTATTATAGTATATTATGTATTAAGGACTTAATTGAGTGTGTTAGAGCCCGCAGAGTCAGTTAGCGCCTGAGGCGAAAGCCGAAGGCGCTAAGACAATAAAGGGCTCTAAAACACTAATTAAGCCCGAAATGCATACGTTAGTTTATGTTCGGCCTAAGTTTAAATTAATATTTAATTTTAAAATAAAAATAATTTAAAAAGTGTAAAACTTCAAGTAGGTAGGTGCAGTGATAAAACTTCAAGTAGGTATATATTGGTATATATTTACTGTTGTTACTATGAAGACGCCGTAAACAAGGGTAACTATTTTTCTAGCGGGTTCTAAAAAGTTTTAGAGCCCTAGAGCTCTAATTTAGCAACTTACGCTCTAAAAACAGGCCGCTAAATAGGTGATAATCGCCCGACCGGACATAAAAATCTTTACCCGTTACCCTTAGTAACTGCCGCGAAATTGCATTTTGCGTCCTGTATGGCGTAGACGATGTGCCCACTTCGCGTACTGTTGCACATAAAATAATGAAAATTGTGTATTTAATATATCCCTTCAAACATGATGGATATGTGTAAAAGTATCATAATCAAATAGTTTGTTGTCATTACCAAAATAAGTTGATGTTAATCAACGTGTGGAGTTTATCTTTCGGGTTTACAAAGAACAGTTAGAGAAAGTTTCTCCAAAGTCGAATGCCAAGAATATGTTTCATCTTTGGAAAAGATAATAAATCTATTAAAATAAATCGTCATAAAAAGCCAGAATGGAAGGCTACTTACAACTGATACACCGAAAATGAACAATTTAAATGAACACAAACAAAAGTACTGTAGAATCTCTACAGAGAAATTATTGACCGTCCGTCAAGTTAAATTTTCTTTCTGTAGTAAGTAGTTGGAATTAACTATCCCAAAAATACACAGTATGCTAAGAAAGCCCTGCAATAGAGGTCAGCGGTTGCCACGTACCCTTTTGGATGATTTGTTATCGAGTGGAAAGCATATTATCGATTGCTTCGCGACTTCCTATACGGATACAACGTTTTCTGTTCGTTAACAGAACATCCAAAAGGGTACGTAGTAACCGCTGCTACCCTGCAGTAATTTTAACAAGAACTGAAATTTAACCAAATAACATTTGAAGAATTAGTGCAAATACCTTAAAACATGTAGCAGCCATAACTACTACAGCCTTAAGGTCGTACAGATGTTTAAGCCATTTTTTGCAGTCTAATTGTAATTTGCAGTTTTCTATTGATGTGTGGGCTGGAATTATGGGAAACACCCTAACAGGTCCGTTTGTGCTTCCACTACGTTTAAATAAAAACTTGTACCTGCAGTTTCCAGAAGACACATTTCCAGAAGTATTAGAAGTTATTCGTTTGGAGACGTTTAGAATCATGTGGTTTATGTATGACGCAGCACCATCCTCATGTAACTAGTGTTGTTCGGGGTTACTTAAACAATCTGCATCCCAATCGATGGCTTGACCGACTAGGACTGGTAGCATGGTCACCACGCAATTCTTGCATAAATCCACTAAATTTCTTTTTCTGGGGATGTATGAAAAGTATTGTTTATGCTACTCCGTCAGAATCTCTGGAAGAACTAGAGAAGCGAATATTTAATGCCGCCAAACAAATTCGCAACGGAAAACACTTACAGAACGTCCAGCGTAATTTGCCTGGAAACGTACGTGTGTGTATACAATGTGTGTGAATGGTAGTCATTTTGAACATTTACTCTAAAGATTTTTTCTTCGTTCTGGTTTTACGTTTTTGTTTTGTTCTAAGTGTTTTCCTGGGTTCGTTATTTTGCGAGATTTTGTAGTTACACAGTCTGCGATAGAAAAATTGTTTAAAATATAATCAGCGATCTTTATATTTTTTTTGCGCTGATTACGGGAATAATAATGAAAAAATTCCATCACGCACAGTTTACTTACAAATTCCACTTAAAGTTATGGACAATTAGGCATTTTAGGCAAGTAAGCATTACAGTGTTCAATATTAATTAACTTGATTTAGTGAAGTGGTAAGTAGACAAATGAAAAACGTGATAACAGCAGATTCAAACGGCCAAGAGATGACTAAATCACTTAACAACTGTTCTCGTGTAAACAGATCCATTAGATCCATTTTTTTGACCGTGGGAAATATTGAGTTGGTCGGGTGGGAACACTGAGTCCGTAGCTGTCAAGCATTTGTTTGCTTTCCTCATACAGTGTGTCTCTTGACTCTGTGCTGTACACACGTGTTTTCTTAATTTTGTTGAAGTGGCAAGTGTTTCATTTTGTATTTTGTGTTATTAATTTACGATGGCTTCTAGAGGATGTGTTACTTCACCCGATTGTTTCTGCTACATTTGTGGTACTTATGTAGTAAAAAAGCAACAAGAAATGTTTCCGATTTCGTTAAAAAAGTTTACTTCGCTTACTTTGGTATGAAGTTAGGCGATCAAGATAAACCTTGGGCCCCCCACAAAGTCTGTTCAATTTGTGTTGAGGAATTGAGGCAGTGGAGTAAAGGTAAAAAACAATCGTTTCGTTTTGGCATTCCCATGGTGTGGAGAGAACCGAAAAATCACAGCGATGACTGCTATTTTTGTTAATGCAATGTGTTAAAAAATAAAAAGGAGATATCTTATCCAAAAATGCCATCAGCGATCCGCCCTGTTCCGCATAGGCCTACTATACCGATACCTTCTCTACCAGTTAGTCTAGATAACGTTTTAGATGGGACAGACATATTGCCTCAACTGTGTACTAGTAAAGATGACAGTGAGGTCAGTGACATTTATGATCCTGACATAAGCGAACCTATACCTTTCACTCAGTCTGAACTGAATGATTTAGTGAGAGTTTAGGTCTTCCAAAGGACTCAGCGGGGGTTTTAGGTTCAAGACTGAAGGAAAAAAATTGTTGGCTTCTGGTACGTTTTTTTGGTGGTATCGAAATAGAGAAAAGGATTTAGTCTCTTATTTTTCTCAAGAAGGAAATATACCAAAACCTTGAGGTGGTCCTCAACATACTTACACTGTAAAAATTGAGGTGAAATTTACCTTGGGAAAGAGTTAACTTTCCTCTCTTATTTGCGGTAGTTTTACTCTAAAATTTAACTTTACCTATACGTTAATAGTTGTTTTACTATTTGTGGTAAAATATTCTTTAATTGTGTAAAATTACACAAATATAAGTAATTCTACTACATTTAACTGGTTAAAATCACTATCCATAAAGTAAATTTACATAACTCAGAAAATCTTTCCTTGGAAATGTATTATTACTCCATAACTTGATTCATTTTTAGTGTAATATTAAAGATAAGATGAACTTTAACAAGTATAGTGTAATTTTGCCCTTAATATGTTTTTAACCGATCAGATACTATTTCGCTGATTTCACTTGTTTGTTGATGAGTGCTGACCTTCGCTTCGTAAACGAATTCAGGAACCCATTATGAACAGTCCAAATTGGGCTTTTGGGGAATGGTCGGAATGGTGTGTACCAATTCTTTTATGATTTCTTGTTATAGGTTTTGCAATCGGCGAGCGTACCCTATCGATATCGAACGAAGTGTTCATTGCTCATTAATATTTTGTTTTTCGTTGTAGTGTAGTGCAGATTTATTAAAGGCAAATATTTGCACGTATGACCCAAGGTGGGAAGAATTTGATTTTATAGTAGAAGTTAAAAAGTAATAATCGGTAAGTATATGTTAAAATTACAAATTTAAACCAATAAAATAAAAATATTTAATTTAATGTGTTTCTAGGATGAATCAAAATTTGAAGAATTCGAAATAAACTAGCATAACTGTAATGAGAAAGGTAGTGGTGTATAATTGGTTATATAATTTATAATTTTTAAATTTTCTAGGTGGAATCGAAACTTTATCTGAATGTTTTTGAGAGACCAAATATTTCCGAAAGCCCCTTAAAAGAAGTTCTGTTAATGTCTTATATTTTATATGAGTACATACATTCAATAAAAATTACTTTGATTTTATTTTATTTCATACAATACATTTACCAATGTAAGTAATATTCAGAGGAACGATTGAATTTGCAAGTACTTTCGCAAGTCATCGTTACATTCAAGAAGTATTTTCACATTTGTGTTTTAACCCTGAAAAGTACTATTGCCATGAAATATTAACTTTGTCATGTAACTTTACACAGGTGTTTTAATGTTAAAATGTAAAATTACATTCAGATCGTAATTTTAATCTGTAAATTTATTTAAAAAGGAAACATTACAATGCAAATTTAACCTAATATTGTAATTTCCCACTTCCTATGAAAATTACACTTTGAAGTAAATTTACCCCAAAAAATGGAGGTAACATAGTTGCCTCCATTTTTTAGGGTAAATTTACCGGTAATTTTTTAGAGTGTAGCTATTCAAGCCATAAATGGACGATTTGTGGTGATTTAAAAGTCATTTCACTGTTGCTTGGGCAACAGAGTGGTTTCACAAAGAATGGCAAGTCAGCAAAACCTTAGAGGTCGGTACAAAGAATATTGAAAGGGTCAGTCTTATAGATCCAAAAAAAGTTTTGCTTCCTCCACTTCACATCAAATTGGGTCTGATGAAGCAATTCGTTAAGGCCTTATAAAAGGAAGGAGAATGCTTTAGATATCTTTGTCAGCAATTTCCTGGTTTATCTGAGACGAAGTTAAAAGAAAGAGTATTTGTTGGACCTGACATCCGAAAACTTATGAAGGATGACAACTTTGAGACAAAAATGGACGCAAAAGAAAAAGCAGCATGGGCATCTTTTAAACTTGTTGTAACCAGATTTCTTGGGAACAAAAAGGATCCTGACTACAAGAACATGGTAGCAGATATGTTGGAAAGCTTCAAGAATTTAGGCTGTAACATGAGCCTATAATTACATTTTCTCCACTCGCACCTTGATTACTTTCCAGAAAATCTTGGTGCTGTCAGCGAGGAACAAGGTGAAAGATTTCACCAAGACATTAAGGAAATAGAAAAGCGCTATCAAGGAAGGTGGAATGTTGACATGATAGCGGACTATTGCTGGATGCTGAAAAGGGACGATCCCCAGCCATCCTACACCAGAAAAAGCACAAAACGAAGTTTTAATGGGAAGCGAAAACGATATTACAAAAACTTTTAAACATGAAGATCATTCAGTTTTATTAATTTTGTGTTGTGTTTATGAAAAATGTTTGGTTACTTATGATTTTAATAAAATGTAAAATAAAATATACATTCCATAATTTTTTTGTATTTAGCTTACTATTTCTAAAATACATCCGTTTTTTGAGAAAAAACCCTACGTGATAGAAAAAAACGGGTTTCGTTTTTGAGTTCAGCACTAAAAAACACATAAAGAAAAGTGACTAAAGTTAAAACAATTTCAAAAAAGTATTTTTCGCAGGCCTGTGTTACTGTACTTGTTAACTGGTATTCGTGTTATTTCTTAATTATTATAAATACATTTGAGGTCTTAAAGTTCTATATTCACAAACACATGTCTAATACAAATACAAATTTATGCTGCCGCAGACGGCAGACTTGAACAATCTAAAACAATTATGCCTTGTTGCATTTGCTTTGTAATCAATCTGTACTTTAAAAACTATTGTAAACGCCTGTGCAGTTGGTGGTTAATGTTTATTAATAAAATAACATCACTTTTTAAAAACAAAGAAGACCTACCAATCATGCCTGTTTTGTACTTGTTGCGTAATTACATTATTAATCCTGTACCTAATTACATAAATTTGATAAGCAATGAATTTACAAACATAACGAATAGTAATTTATCACTTCTTAAATTCATTACTATTTACTTCCGATTTATTATTTCAGAATGAATGTGTATTACAAAAAAATGAGAAAGAAAGAACCAACAAATTTAAAAGAGAATATCAGATGTATCCACTTTAAAATTGTTGAAACTGCATTTCTTAACAGATGGGGTTTATTACGTTACCGGTTATGGTTCCCCTGATCCTGGTTCGTTTATTTTATGCCGAATACCGAAAGATGCTGCGTTACCAGAAGTTGACCTTGCCTTATCACTTTATTTTGTATTTAAGCACATCCAGTTTTAAATTAAATTATTGAAACAAAATAGTATTTACTCTTATTATTTCGTGCAAATTTAAACCAAAAGTAAAAATTATCGTAAACTCTACTCAACAATATTATATTAAACTGTTTTGTCCAAAAAAGAAGTTATCAAAGAATAACTTCATGCAGAATATAGATTAATAAGTTAATTGTGATGTCACTTAATGACTTGTAGTAAAGATTATTGTTTCTTTTTAGATGTTATCTGTTTTTGATGCCAAAAAAGGCGCCATGTCAAAAAACTATAGGAAGTTATTTATTATCAGTATGAAATGATCTTTTCCTCTCAACTAGATTACCTAAAAACAAACATAAATCAAAATTAATTTCAAATTGTCAAACAGATGTTTCTTAAAACAAAAATTAAAAATAATCTCTAATACAAGAAAAAGTGTATATTTTTTCTTTTGTACTATACGTTCCGACAAGCAGATGTTACTAAAATTAAAAAAGTAATTTGATCCCCTATCCTTAAAAAAGTAGGTCATATATTCGTCATCATAATATTACAAATTTTCTAACCTGCTCAAAAATTTAAATCTCCTGGTATTCTTAAATTGTAAAATTTTCTTCTCGCGTTATTCCCTATGAAGCACTTTAGAAATTTAATACTACCCTCTGTAATTCTAAGATAATAAAAGCAGCCTGCCCTTATTAAATTTAGTAGAGTTCCATCCTAAATGTTACGATGAATATGTATAGCAAAAACTAAAGCAGACATCTGTCTATCTAATAAATCAGAAAGTTTTTTTTTTATTACTTCTGCCTACTTCTGCATACAGGTGGTTTTGTTATATAGGAAGATTATGGAACTCGTTATCATATAAACAAGAAAATCCATCAAAACTACCCCTCTTCAAATGAAATTTATAAATACTGCATTTTTCTTTTTCCATATTTTAATAGGGAAGAAGAATGAAACAGACAGCATGTCAAATGGGAAATAAAATTGAAAAAGTAAATTCTTAATTGAAAATCCTGCTGACAACAAAACTTATAAGCTGTTTAAAAATTTGACATCTCGGGAAGAATTTGCAGAAAAAAAATCAGCTGTCTCACTAGGGAATCTGTTTTGAATTCTTCTAGGAGAGCAAAAAGAGGCTATATTCTTGATATATAATATAAAATCTAAACAACGCATAAATATGATGCGGAAGTTCTCAACTCAACTTTTCAGTTCGTGTTCGTCTTTTATTCGACTTTTTTATTCGACTTTCATAACATTTTTTATATACAATATTTTATTCAAGTACCTACTAAGGTAGTTTTGAGATGTAGTTTATTTATATTTAATCAAATATCTTCCGTGTAAGGTAGTATATTCGAAAAATAAGCAAATGCATTTTATTTATGTTTTAAATTATAAGGTATGTATGCATTCTACAGATACCGGGATGGAGAAACAACGACGTTTGGGTTTGGACTGTGTCAAGGAACAATTGTATGGGGGTTCTTCAAGGGATTAATTAAAAGCACCTAAAAGAATACATCTCCTGAAGAAGCAGCATACAATTGTTCTTTCCCAATGTTCCATAACACGCTTCAATTCCTGAAGTCGTTCTTTGTCTATTGACTCATGCCGTAAAGGCTTTCGTGCTTATTTCGATATCAGGATGATTTCTGGCAAATTAAAAAAGTTAAAATGAAGATTAGGAGAGATGTTTAATATCAGTTTTATAATTCTTTATGTCTGGGTAACAACGAGAACTATCCCTTCGACTTGCTAATCCAAGGAAAATTTGGAAATGATCTGTTTCGGTCAACGCAAAATCACGAATTAGCAACATTGGATGAGCGAATAAAGCTTTATATTTAAAAAATTTTTGGCAATAAACTTTCATAAGCCCTGGTAAGTTACAAGATCTGAAGATGGTGAAAGAAAATTTAACAAAGCAGCTTGAGACATGAAACGATTAATAGTTAACGTCAGAAATCGGTTTATCCACCAATATCTTATAAATTTTTGGAACGCTACACGGAAAATTTAGCGTCCGCGACAAAATTGCGCCACCCATTAAAGATACAAAACGGGAAATGAACAAGATACAATAAAGAAAAAGCATGAACACCTCCATAATGTATTCCAGCCTTTTCCATTGCGAACGAACAAAACAGAAAAATCCTGGAGGCATTTCGATTCCAAGTGAAATTGTCCATTAAAAGCTTCAAACTAAAGGAAGTCAAAAAAGTTATTTTAACTGAAACTAGTCGGTAAAAAGCTGCAAGATGGGACTTAGTCACAGGTAAGGTGTCGTAGGGAATAAAAAGAGCTGGAAACTTACAGAACCATCTGAATCTAACTGGTCACTGGTTAAAATGGAGAATTCTAGTCACTGAAGCTAAATCTTCCTATACCTATCACATTTCACAATGAACATGTCTATTTGTCCAATTGTAACTCTAAATAACATCAAAATTCAACGACTTAAGACATAAAATACTTGTGAATGCATTGAGTAGATAAAAGATTAAGGTGACAGAAACACATACCGTATTACGTCCTAAAGGAATGCAGCTTGCTAAAAAATTTAGTCAAATATATTCTTTAATTAGTAGATCTTATCTTAAGCTGGAGAATGAATTAATAATCTACTTAAAGCATGCAGCTGTGGGTTAGTGGCAGTTCTTCAAACGCAAAAATATTGCAAAAATTTTACAACTATTATAACTATTATAAAAACTCATTATATAATCTTTGGTAACCGTTACTAAAGGAAAGCAGCTTGTTATAAAATTCTCTATAAAATTGTAAATGCTTAAAAATAATCTATTGATTATTAATAAATTTCATATCTACATTTCCTAACACACATGCGTAACACTGAATCTGAAAGTACGGTATGGAAATAATATATGCACGTAAAGTATGAATTAAAACAATGAAATATTTTCCACCGTGTGGTTTTCATTTTAAAATCCATTGTTTCGATCGATTTAATAAAACCCCTTAAATGTGGATGCTAGGCGGTTATAAAAATAACATTATGCGTTTTTTAAACCCAAACCAATCGCCCTATAAAAACGTGCACAAATGGTAAAAACTGCAAGAGTTTAAAGATTAAAACAACTCTAAATCTATGACATCTCCAATATCCTTCAGATTACCTAATAAATTCCATATCCTTGTACACTTAAATCGATATGTGTTAGCACAGGAAAGTTCAGTAAAAGATATTAAACCGACCCGAAAAGTTTAAACTTCATTCAACAAACTGGCAGCCAACTCGCGCATAATTTATATAAAAAAGTCAATATCACATTTTAATACAAAAGTTTTAAAATTAGAAAGGCATTAAGGTTGTTACTTTCCTTTTTCTTTAACAAGTTAGTTTACATATTATTATAAAACATGGGGTTGCGGTTTTTCTTGTAATATTCATGCTTCGTTTTTCTTTTACTTTTGTGAATCCTGTTTTATTTTTTATTGAATAGTAGTAGTTTCCGAAGATTTTCCTGCATAACAATGTTGTTATTGTAATTACATGATGTGGTAATTACATAGGGAACTAAAGAATATTGGAATATTTCACAATCATTAGTTTATTAGTTGTGGCTCATATTTTGCTTTCATTGTTCATAATATGCCATTCGATTAGTAACGTATTTAAGGAGGCACTAAGTATGTTGTATTATTAATAGAAGGTAAATAAGAAATATTGGAAACATGGGAAAGATCACTTCCAGCAGATGCTAAATAATGAATGCCTAGAACGAGCAAAAGTACTTCTAGGAGATTCGTCTATGCAGGGTGTATTTTAATTGGAGGGTTTTGGCTGAATGGTAGATAGTTGAAATATAGTAGAGCAAATTTTCATTATGAATATATTATAAAGTTATTCAAACGAACAGTTTTCGAGAAAATGAATTTTAAACTTTTATTAAATTTCGAATTTGACCCTGTAACACTAACCTACCTTAATTTGTACAAATTTAATTTAAAAATGTGATACCCTTTTAGATGTACCTGCCTTTTAAAAATTGTTGTTGTATGTCACATAAAAAAGCTAATTTATGGCTGTCTGCATGCTTTAACGTAAATAATGTGGTCAGAAGTTATTACCAAGTAGTAAATACTTTTTAGGAATATGACCCTATTTGTGTTGATATTAATAAAACAGATGTTGCAAAGTAACATGGCATTTATTTTTTACACCTAACGGTAATTGTAATTAGTAATTAGATATTGTTATGTTGTTTTTCAAATTCGTCTTTTACCGCAATTGGGTGTAATTAATTCTTACACAAGTGGTGTCATATTTCCAACGATTTGAAGGTAGATTAGACATGTAAGAATACATTTAAGGAACTTTTATACAAATCCAGATGACAATAATTTCTGAAAACTAGTAATTCGATAAACAGATCGCGGCACATTTTAAAGGGATGCGGTACTTTCCCTTCTGCGAATTTTTAATACGTATTTTGTTTAATATTTAAAATATAACTAAAGTTCTTCTCAATGCGGTAGACTCAGAAAAATCGTATAAAACTGTTTCTAATTTCCGTAAAAGCATACAAAATATGGTAAGTATTACCAATTAACCCTCGGTATTGCAAGCAATTTGGGTTTGTTACTTACTATTTCAAATCAATCAATCAATTTAGCCTTCTTCAATCCATTTATGGATGGAGGCCTCCCCTCGTTCCTTCCATCATGTCCTATTGTGAGCAATTCTTTTCGACCTGCGTGTCGTTTTACATCATCTATCCATCGCATCTGTGGTCTTCCCCTTGTTCGTTTGCCCAGCCAGGGTTGCCAATCTAAGATTCGTGCGTTCCATCTGTTAACCGTTTGGCGGGCATTGTGTCCTACGAATTACCACTTAAGGCTAGCTATTCTCTTTCTTATGTCTGTAACTTTTGTCTTTTCCCTTATCCATGTGTTTCGTTTTCTGTCCTTTAGGGTTATTTGCAGCATTTAGCGCTCCATGGATCTTTGGGTCTTCACAAGTTTGTCTGCATTTTTCTTTGTCAAAGTCCATGTCTGGGCCCCGTAAGTCATGACAGGTAGTGTACAGCTATCGAATGTTTTTGTTCTAAGGTATTGAGGTATCTTCTATTTGTTCTATAGTGTTTTGTTCTATTTCGATATTCACTTCCTCTTCGGAGTTTGTCATAATCTTTGTTTTTTTGCAGTGTTTATCTTTATCCTTATCTTTTATCCTACCTTCTTAGAAGCCTCATTTAGTTCTAGGAGCATTAAGTCTAGTTGATCTCCACTTATATTTATTGTTAAGAAAATAAAATAAAGATTTATGCATTTAGTGAAGCCTGGAGTATTTTTTACATCTAACTAAGTATCTTCTGAATGAATTAATTATTACGTCACGTCATTAATTATTACGCTGTTTTAATCGATACAAATGATCGTATTATACCATTACCATATCATTGTTATTTTTAAAATAAACGATCTTGTACGTTTTTAGTAGTTTAATTGCAGCTATGCAAATGAATAATTTCGGGATGTCATGTTTTTAATTATTTCGTTTTACAGCAATTTTAACTGTTAATTGATTTTATTAAGCTACCGATTTACTTATTATTTCTAACAATGTCCGAGATTAAATACAATTCAAATTCATTATCATTACTAAGAATAACGATTTGCAACCTAATACTGAAATGTAGTAGTTGTAATAATAACAAAAAACCCCTATTTATTTAGATGCTGTCATTGTTTAGTCTACTTGCTGACACATTTATGTATTTATTACTACCTATAAACAGTTTAAATAGAAAACATCTTTTTGTTCGAGTTAAATTAAATGAATGATTAGCATAGAAATAATAGCTCCTCCAGACACCAAGGCTGTCTTCAGTTTGCTTAATTTTCCGGGTGCCCAACAATTTTTAGTGAAAATTTATTTGAGTTAGTGTTTAATTGTAAGCATTTCTGCCTTCTTCCTTTATAGATATGTTACCCCTTAAGCCAAAACCCTTTATATAAAGAACACCCTGTAGAAGAACAATTAATGATAGAGCAACTCACAATAGAAGAAAGTCCATGAAGCAGAAGTACAAAAGACATTAACAGTAGAATAAACCACGCAAAAAGAGTTTTCTATGATAAAAAACAACTACTGACGTCTAATGGTATATCTACAAACACAAAGAAACAATTTATTAATGCAATGGTCCATTATCGTTACATCGATATGGCTGCGAAACATGGACCATTGGAAAATCAGACAGAAAGAAAATAGAGGCCTTCGAAATGTGGTGTTATAGAAGAGCACAAAAGATCTCTTGGACACAAAGGAAAACGAACGAAGAGGTCTTAGAACAAATATAAGAAAGAAGGAGAATATGGAGATACATAACAAAGAGAAGGACCCAAACAATAGGGCATGTCCTGAGAAGAGACGGACTATTAAAAATAATTATCGAGGAGAAAGTAAACGTTAAAAACCCAAGAGGACGCCCCCGTCTCCATTTGTAAAACAAATAATACAAGACTCGGGAAGCAACAGCTATGAAGACATGAAAAGAAAGGCGCTAGACAGGGAAATATGGAAAGCTGCGACAAACCAGCCTCGGGATTAATGACCTTGAAGGAGGAAGTTGATGGAAAATGGGATCATAGATTAAATATACCGGCGAAATTGCAGAAATAAATTTAAGAGACTTAGAAAATGAAACTAGAAAAGCAATAAAAACTTTATCATAAAATTTTATAAAATTGAAAATAATAATTCTCAAAAGAATGTATCATATATAGAAAGGTATTGGAGTTGTAAAGAGCCCATTATAGCAGATATTTATTCCGCTTTGTTTTTAATTTAGTTTGGCATAAAAATATAAGAGGGTTGTCGTTTCTGGAGTGCGACAGGCAGCTGTAGTTTCTTCTAACGAATTTTCTATAAATGCAGATAGTCGAACTAACTATAGTATATAATTGAAATCAAGTTAACACTTGTGGAAATAAAATCTATGGTATCCTGTTTTAGTCATGTACTCCAATTCTGCTTAAAATTATTTAAAAAGCTAGCTTGCAGGTTATAGAATTAGGTACGACAGAAACTTGTGATAAGAAACTTATTACGATGATTTCTTAATTTTTGGTTTCACTTTAGATAAATAATACCTTATATTGCATTAAGTTTCTTTTAATTTCAAAAGTTTATACAAATTATTCATGGGTAGTTTTGACGTTAAGAATATTGTGTGGTTGGTTGGAACCACTAGCTGCTCTTAAGTTTTTAGTAAAAGTTAATATTTTTTTCTTTTCTCGGGGACAGTCAAGTAGAGTTAAGTACAAGATAGACAAGGACACTGTCACGTAGCGCGACTTTGACCACGTGTTGAATAGTCCATCCCCGTTAAATTTGCATTGAGGAAGAATACAGTTAAGATAGCTCAATGCTGTTAACGAAATTTTCACTTTAGATAAATAATACCTTATATTGCATTAAGTTTCTTTTAATTTCAAAAGTTTATACAGATTATTCATGGGTAGTTTTGACGTTAAGAATATTATGTGGTTGGTTAGAACCACTAACTCCTCTTAAGTTTTAGTAAAATTTAATAATTTCTTCTTTTCTCGGGTACAGTCAAGTAAAGTTAGATAAGATACACAAGATAGACAATGGCACGGTCAGGTAGCGCGATTTTGCACACGTGTTAAATAGTTCATTCCCGTTAAATGTGCATTGAGTACAGTTAAGATAGCCCAATGCTGTTACGAAATTACCGTTTTGTAGGTTTTTGGTTTAAACCGCTTATTTGTGAAATTAAATATAACGATTATGATTGCCGTGTGTTTGCCGTTTTAACAATGTAAATTAAATTGAAGAAAGATAATAAATTTTCTAGTTGAACAAACTCCAGAATTTGTCTTGGCTGGGTTATCACTTATTAAAAGTTAAAGTGTTTTTCCGGACTTTTAACTTTCACAACGAGTTAAGTTCTATACTTTTCGTAATAAGAGTCGTTAATAACTTTGCAGTTAATTTTGTGTTGATATTGAGTTGAACCATCACCTAATAATGACCTGTCTTAGTAAAACTAAATTTTTAAACAGTTAATGAATTTATATATGGAAATTTTTGCTGCCTTCGAGGTTTTCATCTTCATAAAGAAAAAGTTTAAATTTTGAATTAGCTCTAAATGACAGCAATTCTGGTGTTTGTAAGTGTTATCTGTATTAGGCTTTTGTTAAAAGAGAGTTTAGGTATTTACTTGTGAGTGCACAGGTGGATTAAAGCAATACTAGATTATGAGTATAAAACGATTACTGACACACAAATTGTCTGTTATTTGATGTAAGTTATTTGTAATCATTTATTTATTTAATTTTTTATTTAAAAAATCTTAATGAAAATGTATTCCATTTTGCATGTCAATGTATTTTATGTATTGAAAATGGGATCTTAAATTAATTTAAAATACAGAAATTTATAATGCGAGTAAGGGTGTCGACTATCATTAACTGGTGTTTATGTTTTATAATAAGAAAGTTGATGGCATTGTTGTAAAACGATATTTTTGAATTTCATTCAGTATACAAAGTTTAAAATTGTTACCGATTGCTATAGTTTGACACAACAAATTGTTGGTGTTCCATTCACAAAATAAATCTTGGAATTAAAAAGAATGACAATAAGTAATAAATAATTCAAAGTAAACTAAAGGGAAATCTTTTCCCGAATTGTAGATTCGCATTTTTCTGTTTTTAAAAAATAACATCAAAGAATTTTGGTGGCGCCTTAGTGGCGCTATATTTTCACTTCATTACTCCTGCTGTCTATCTGAAATTAATAAGACGTTGCATTCGATATGACGTCTCTGTCGGGAGATATGTTAACGTAAGTATAAGTGATTTAATTGTTTATTACAAGTAAGGTTGCAGGAATTTTAGTAAGTTACAATTGAAGCCCAAGTGTGGGATTTTGTTTGTTAAGATTTAGTTCGTGTAGCATTTCTTTAATAGCACTTGTTAATACCATTTATGTCGTTCTTTTAGAGAACCGTTACCTGTCATCAGCTATTTGTTTTGTGTTAATCTAACGTGTTGCAATTAACTTAATTAACATAATTAACATAATTAACTTGGACGTCAAATTTTAAAATCACCTGTTATATACAAGATGCTTACTTATTCGATAAATTTCAAGCAATCATAACAATAACGTCTTTTTATTAAGGGCGTAAATATGAGTGGGCCAATAGGCGGCAAAAGACATAATCTGGTCCTGCACAAATGACGTTTTCAAGTGCAATTCCTGATGTTTGTGGGTGTCTTAATAACAGACAATCAGAGTGAACATACAAAAATGAGTATCAGAATTTTTTAAAATAGGAAAAAGTGATGAAATGCTAAATAATGTGCTAAGATATAATCATAATAATAATAATTTTACTATTACCCAATGCCTGGAGGACCAGACCCCAGAAGCTATAAAGCTTGTAGTGGAGGGAGGGGCGATTATTATTACGCAGGCCCTTCTTGCGGCTGCAGCCGACTCACAGATGGTATAGCACAAATCCCACATTTGTGTTGCAGCCAAGGAAAAAAGTAGAACGCCTTAACCACATCTGCAGGCACCAGGATACGGTCCGGTCCGCTTGGGTGAGAGACCAGCACGTTAGCCGCTACACTACCAAAGCTACAACTATTAATAGTATTATGAGCCTGGGTTCGTAACACTGTGTTTAGAACAAGTTTAAAACATGCTTGTGAATTGTTGGCGATGAACAACGGTATACAAAATAAGATAGCAGTATAGGAAAGAAAAATTCTGCAAAGAAATTAGCGAAAAAGACCAAATTAAAAAGGTTTGCATCTTTATGGTGAGCCCAGTTTAGTAAAAGTAATCCTAGTTCAAAGGCCATGATAGTTAGAAATTACAAAGATAGTGCTAAGCATAATAGGCACACAAAGAAGAGGACGAAGAGCTGAAAATGCTAGAAACTAAAAAGACTGGAGAAAAAAGTCTAAGGATAGACAAAAATGGAAACAAGTAGAGTATCTAAAGCTCTGGACCATAATGACCTGTAATGGCTATACACCAGTTGCACTCTTAGTTGTAAGTGTAACAATTAATTTCCTTTTTTACCCTTAACCGCCGTCATTTGATTTTTGTTACGTATCCGCCGTTCTGTGGTCTAGAAGACCAGGTTTGTTTTTTTATTGGGCAGCTGGTAATTAGAAATAACATAACTCATAGTATGGAACACTTTTTTTGATAGTTAGGCTATGTGATAAAATGAAAAAAAAAATTGAATATAACGATAAAATAAATTGACTCAAAACGACATCATTTACATCAAACATCTTGGTAACAAAACTACTTTTTAGACAAATATATACCTAACATGTTTTACGCTTTTCAAGTTCTTCTTCTTGTTCTGGAACTTCTACTGCATTAGTTTCTGCTCCCAATACTCGACGGATACCAAGCTTCAATTCTCCTGGTAGCTTAGTATTGAATAGTCTTAGTTTTATCTGGGGATTAACAAGTTGGTCAGCTAATAGCTTCATGAACTGTAGTCGTTCTATTTGGGGATTTCCCTTGTAAGAAGTGCAAAGATTGAAAGCATTCGCAGCAGATTTGTCCAGAAGCCTGAAAAATATACACATAGGTCATCTTGTAGTTCTTCTGCTTGTGCTGTATTTTGAAAACTTTTCATCTAGGGAGTCAACCCGTTCCCTTTGTCAGATTATAATAATTAATAACCTCTGGTTTACCATTTTCATCAATGGAGTGTATATATGATGCATGGTGGAAACAACAATAAAGTCGACCCGTGCTTGATTTTTTTTGTACGAAGGATGTTATAGTAGTATTTGATGTAAAAACCAAACAAAGAGTTCTAACGTTTCTCTTCTTTGCTGACAGGTACACATTAGGCTTTTCATGTTTGTTCTTCTTGAGAGTACACACGTAAGCCAATCTAAGCTCTTCAGTCAATTCTACTGAGCTAAACCAATTGGCTGCTGTGACTGTAACATTTCTGTTATTTCCAGCAATAGGTTTTGTTAAGCGCAGTAGAGCTTCTGTAGGCTTGATGTGGCGCTTCTTTTCATTTGTTGACGATATTACAAAATTGGTTTGTTGGTATCAGTAAGGCACATTAATTTGATCCCATACTTATAGGGTTTATTAAAAATGTACATCTTAAATTTGCAGCGCCCGCGGAAACCTATCAACTATTCGTCTATATATGCCGAAGTTCCGATACTATGTACGTTTTGGCAGTTTTATAGAAATTGAATATTTTTGAAATGAGTGCGGTCAGATCAGCTTTCCGGTGTTCTTCTCTGTGAACCGGATTATTGAATCGCATCATAGCTAGATGGGTAGCGAAGCGTTTTTGGCTCATTACGCAACGAAGAATGTCTCTTCCAGTTCCGTCTGTGATAGACAAGGCTCGTATATCTTCCGTATTTGATTTAAATAGTGCTGTATACAAGAGAAAGCCAATAAAAGCTTTAAGTTCAATCAAATCAATCAACTTCAGTGCGATTTGGATTTTTTAATTTTCTTCTTTCTGTCATAATTTTATAATACGTCCATTCTGCTATTTCATTCAAAATTTCATCAATAAAAAGTAAACTTTAAGTATCTGCGGGATTCGCTTCATTGTCAATTGCTTTTGCAGGAGCTAATAATCCTGATAGCTGTACAACAATGTTATGCTTTCGAGGACGGCTCCTGCCTATGTAAGGTACTGTTGACCATTTAAGCTTATTCTTGCTATAGTAAGCCTTTGTATTTTCCTGCAAATCCACTTCCCACTAAGCGGGTTTTGTTGATCTTCCGATCCAGTGTTCTGCTCAGAGAATTCAGCAAAATCGTCATCACAGTCATGTTCAATATCACTGACGTCACTTGGTACTTTCTCACACCATTTTCAAGCCACTTGTTCAAAATCACGATCTGTATAATGTATAATGTTAGATGGATCTGGATTGTCATTCATCGTAGAAGAAAATGTAACGTAAACACCATCGTGTGGTCTGCGTGAACCATAGTTAACTTTTTATGCGATTATTTCCGGTAATATCGACGAGAAACTGCGTGCAGTCTCAATACTGCCAGAATAGTAACTGACAAGTCTTAACATGACTGCATTCGTCATAAAAAGAAAAGAAGTGTGAGTTTTCACAAATGGAAGATTTTCGAAGGCCTCGCAGACCACACATTAAGGGATGCCACAAATCTTGCAAAACTCAAAACTCTTTTATGGGTAAGCATAAAGAAGTAGAAGATTTTGTTTGTAAACAAGTTTGTTTCGTCGATTGTTATTTGCCTTGTCTGCGGCAAAAACAATCACTTTTTCCTAAAAACATCCACAAAGTGGGCTTGCTTAGTGCGGAGAGCTTACAAAGCCAAATGTCATAAACGCTGCAAAGATGATAGTTCGTGCTGCACTGAGCTTTTCTAAATTCGATCTCAAGCAATGGGTGGACATACAAATCTAGATTATTATTAAGAAACTCAATGGTTCAAGATTTCTTCTAGAATGATATCAAAGGTTAAAATAAATTTCTGTCAATGCGAAAACACGAATACAGAAGGTACAAATAATGATTAAATTTCTTCAGAGACAACGGTCTTTGCACGACGTTTGAGCATAAGCATGCAGGATACCAGGGAAAGTGAAACGAAAATGAAAACTATTTTGTTGCAATTATTCTACCTTATTCCTTTATGGTGTTGTTAAAGTAATTTTCATTAGAGCTTTAAAGGAATCAGAAGAGATAAATAAGTAAGTACATAATGGGAATTGAAAATCGAAATTTTCAAAAACATTAGCGTTTTGAAATAAACTCCTCTTAATAACTTTGATTAACCAGGATCTATTACTCTGTTTTGTCTTTTGGCATTTATATTCATAGCAGTTCACGATTTCTAAGGAGGTAAGATTAAACTTGGGAAAGCATTCCTTCTATTATAACTGATTAAAATTTTAAATTAACTTGATTACATTTAAGATACGAGGATGTGTAGTTCCGAAGTAAGACACACTGTATGTAAACTTCGCTTTTAAAAGTATTTTTATTTCTCCCGTTTCCTTTTCGCTTTGTCTTACAAAAATTAATTATTCAGCAATTAATTGTTTCTTTCGTCGCTTCATCATGTCTTTTGTCTCTCGTAACTTATTAGTATAATTATCCAAATTAACATTTCAAGATTTGTAACGGTGGTTGTAATAAATGGGGACAAACGAATGTGTCTTGTTTATTGCTGGCATTTCTACTGCTATCTGTAGTTACAACAAAAATGAATTAATTTTTTTCTTCTAATTTTGAAAGTTAAGGGATGTGGCAAATGGGAGATTGTTAAATTAAACATCATGAGTTAAACATTAATCTGAACATAGTAGGGGATACTGTATATTGAAAATATACAGAAAATATACAGAAGGTTTATTTATTCAAATTTCATAGTATTACAAATTTCAGAAATTAATGTTAAGATTAAGAGTTTAAAGGATTTAGAGCTTTTATGATGGTAGCATATTGAGTTTCAGACTTAGGGATTGAATAAAACTTACTTACAGAGTGGCTTTGCTTAATAATTTCATAATTCCACTTTCACAGTTACAATTAAGTAATAGACTTTCAGATAGCTTTGAGATCCCTTGTAGAAGAAAGCAATGAAGTAAATTAATAGTAATTGTTGCGTGATGCTGGTTAAGTTTTGTTATGCTAATAATAAAATTAATTAATTGAAGAAAATATAATTCTCTTTTCTACAACTAAGAAATAAAGTTGAATTTGGCTCATTGGATTCGGTAATGAAACTAAGGTTTTGTTTTGTAAAGGACAACAGTAACCCCTTCAACACACCCACCCCTCAACACGTCTGTTAAAAAATGACTTATTTAGAAGTTTCGTGAATTTGGGCATTAATATTTTTTTGTGTTTTTGGTACATTCTTGGCAGTTCCAGAAGAAATAATAAGTACAACACTGAAGAAAGTGGCTTTTTCTCACTCGCGTATATATTCTATGCGCATGTTCAATGAGGAAAAGAGTCACTTTCTGCACTTGTTGTACAAAACGATTTGTCTGTCTTTCGTTTAATTTTATCTTCTTTTCATTTATATAAAATAAACGTAGTAATCAAATGTGAATTATGTTATTAATAAGCGAACCGGGGAGATTCTAATGTATATTAAAAATTAAAGAATAGCCTTCAGATAGCTTATTTGTCGCACAAGAGTACGACACGAAAATTTTACAATGTCATCCAGTTTAAAGGACTCATTTCGCAACATAAAGGGAAAAAGGGCCTACGACCGAGCTATAGATGGCCATTTATGTATAAGGCTTAAGAGTTATTTAGGTGTGGGTTGGTGAATGCTGTAAGTTGCTAAGTAAAGTTTGTTACCTTAGAGAGGGTGTAACACACGTCATGAATTTCTATGTTATTTTTATGTACACACTCTAAGGAAACGAAGTTTCTTCGTTTTTTTTATTTGTTGCTTCATTTGTGAGTTGCTATTACTTCTGTGGATTGTTCTTTGTACAAGTTTTAGAATACCACTGGCCATAATTGTCATTTGTTTATGCTATTGCTGATATTTTATTATTTGCTGCATCATGCTTTGAGTTTCTGTTATTTTTATGAACTGCAGAGAATACTTTTTATGACTGCGCAAGCCCTAATAATCATTTATAATTCATTTATGCTATTGGTTATATTATTTGCTGCTTCATGTAAGTTATCTTTATTCTTGAATGGGTGTTGGTAGGAAGGTTACATGAGCACCATTGATAATTAGATCTTTATTTTACCATACGTGTGTTGCTTAGTGCTGTGCGTGGTTTATTTATAATATTGTAACGAATAGTAAACCCACATATGACGTCATCAAACATTCTAGATGTATGAGTCATCAACTGTATGACTCATCAATAACACCTGCATGTATGACTCATCAATCAACACCTGCAAGTATGACTCATCGACACGCCTCATCGACGTCACTTATCAACAGCTGCATGCATGACTCATCAACACGTCATCGAACATTCTAGATGTATGAGTCATCGTATGAAAGATATAAATTGAGTCGCGAGTAGAAGGGGCCAGTTAATGTTTGACCGGCATAGTGAAATGTACTCCGAATAATCAGTTAATAATTGTTGTAATACATAAATAGTTTTTATATAAATAGTGCTCAAATAAATTTGTAAATATCTAGCATTTAAATAATAGTTCGTTAAATAGTTTATAGTTATAGTGTTTTTAATTAAGTGCATTGTAAATAATCTTTTCTCTATTAATAGACGATTTAAACAGCATTTTTGTTATTATTTTAAAAAGAACGTTAGAATATGCTGTCCAGTGTGTTACCTGTCCTTATTTCTGAATGGGTGTACGGTGATTATGCGTATTAGTATGTGGTGATTAAAAGAGTGCCCTTTGCGTATTATACAGCACTTGCAAATATTATGCAAATAACATTATAAACTCTACAAAATATAAATTGTGGATTGAATTTGAGAAGAAAGAATAGAAATGCCCAAAATAATCCATTTCTAAGACGATTGTTCAAAAACGATTTGAATGAACTTGTAGAAGGCTCTGTCGATCTATCGGCGTCTAGCGTGACGTCAGAGCCGTAGTCCACACGCTAGGTGTATTTTTGTAAGCTTTAGTTGGCTCTGTATAAGCATATTGAGAACAAGGGAAGTTGTAGTAACGTAGTAACTATAACACCTACTCTTTTTATCTGTCCTGACCTAACCTTTAGAATACAAAGTTCTTGCTTTTGAGGTATTGTATGAAATTATATAATTCTAAGATGTGACAAGCTATGAATTTAATCAATTAAAATATGGCTACTACCAAAAAGACCATTTTACTTTATAAAAAAATCAGGGTTGGCATGCATTATTTTTATACACATGTCACCATTATCCATAATTTTTATTATTTTATAGTTGTCTAACCTATGAATCAAATTTTTAAAGCAATGTTGTTTAAAGCCCAATCATTCCTTTTAATTACTTAAGTATTTGTTTCAATATTATCTACTTTATTCCATAATAAAAACATGAAAAATTGGTAATTATAAAATTTTAATTGTCGCACATAGAAATTCTAAGAAAATGACAATACTGTTTAGCTGCCGTATGATTGGCAAAATGCCTAACCCTACAATTTGACTAGCTCCCAGGGGTTACACTCTCGCTATTTCTATCAGTTATGACTTTACATTTCAGTGGAACAAACTGTTATAATACTCAAAAAATATAAAAATCATATATGTAACACGAAACAATTTATATTGCTGAAAGCTGGCGGCTATGCCGCCTAAATGTGTGCGTCCACACGCTCTCAAAGATTACTTAAGTATTCTCTTCTAAAATCTAAGATGTGCAGCTCCCTTTTTAAGTTTAAAGAGAGACGATTATATTCCATCTAATCACATAATAGTCATGACATTAGTACTAACGAAATTCGACAAAATGTCCACTAAATCAAATTTAAGACCATAAATAAGCTTATCAGAATGTAACTTATCTAAATTATGATTGTATCTCAGAAAACATGAGTTATAATTTTGAAAGAATTTTGTTCCTGTGTGAACATTTTAATATTGAAGAAACTTGACTCAAAATAATCTGTTTAATTCTAGAAAAGAATTAGTTTTTACTACGTTCGTCTTCTTACAACGCATTAAGCAGATTATTGAAAAATATACAAGGCGTTCCATTAAAAAACACTCTTTTTCTATCACTCTGTATAATACACCATTTTAAAAAACGTTTAGTATGTTTAAAAATTGGACATAATATTGTTTAAAATATTTTTTTGAGCGAACCGTTATCTTAAAAATAAAAAACTAATAAGGGATTAACATATGCTTAAATCACCCTGTACTTAAGTATAAAGTCATGTACATGTAATGTATAGTTCCATTACAAAATAATATTTAGCAAAATTTGATAACATACTGATGGGTAGTAGATGCTCAAAAAACCCAATATTTACAAGTTTACTTAATACAGTTATTTCTAAATTATCTTAACATTCATTTTAACTTTCTGAAATAATGTTACATCATTTTTCATGATGACAACTTTGACTGAAAATGCCTCTCATATTAATGATTTAATAATGCGTTCACAGTCAAACTACTCAGTTTTCATCTAATTAGTTGTCAGTTACGCCAAATTTTTTACTTTACATTAAAGTTATTAAAAACTTCCCACTTGGGAATACGTATCGAAATACCCTGAACAATTGTATTGTGATATTTATCTTTGCATTAAATTCAAATTATTATAATTACTTAGTTATTATTTTTACGAATTCGCTTTCATCATTAAATTTATTACTCACTGCAATTTTTTTTAGTAAGTAATTCTGACATTTTAATACTGATGTAATAAAATGAAATAATCAACTGACTAATTATGTTAATATGGGATATTGCATGGATGGTGATACATTGTTGTGGTTACAGTGGTATTTCAGTTTTTAATAAGCAAAAAACAGAACATACATACTTCTTACCACAATCTTTAAACAAAATTCTATAAATAGTAATGAATGGCATTTTAAGCACAAACCAAATAAAACTTTGGGTTTATTTATGCAACTCACTTCATAGTATCAATGGCATTCATAAATAAACGCTTTTACTTGGTTTCGTTATTCTGTTTTATTTGTTTTTCTTACGCTTGGGGTTTATTATGCGGAAATGAAAATTGTTTGATTTACTTTGAAAAGTGGGTCTACTTGAGTTTATCTTATAAATACTTGAAGGCGATTTACCTATTGAAAGAAACGCTAGGCACGCTGTTCTAATTTTACTTATAAGCTTTTATTTGAAGTTACATCAAATTGAATTTGTGTATTGAAGTTTGTAGATTGATGGGTTGATATTTGAAAGAATATTTACATAAATCTTTGAAATGGTTACTTTATAAACCAAGATCGACTATTTCTAACTCGTTCAAAAGCAATTCTAAATGCAAAATTCATATATTTGCTAATTTTGCAACAATTTTGAAAGTATCGTTTAGATACTCTTTTAATTTACCGAAGTTTGTAAAAAAGTTTTCATGAAAACAGTTCTGCCCGCTGCAACAATCAAGAGCTAGCGTAGGTAGTGTTAAAGCTTTCTGGGATGGTATTCTTGAAATTAGGGAACTAGCACTTTTAATTAATTTTGATTATCAAAACTGCCCTCTATAGTTTGGTGAAAAGATGTAACCACTCGAAATACTTAGTAAACAAACACATAAGAGAAAGTCTCACACTTGGGCGCCAATAGAAGCAAGCTGTTTTCTACGCTAAATAAACAAACAAAAACCCCCATAGTTTGGCTTCAATTATATTAGCTTTAATTTCAATAAACAAATAAACACCATAAATCACTTATACTTACGTTGACATATCTCCCGGTAGTGAAGTGTTATTAATTAAAATTGTGTCGTGGGTGTTTATCGCAAATGCTTACTGTTTTGGAATAGAACAAATAAACAATTAAAAAGATTAGAGGGCGCCACCCAAATCTTTTAATGTTTTTATTTAATAACAAAAGTTGACAATGTACAATTAGGGAACAAATTCATCATTAATACATTAGATTAGTTCTGACTAACTCTTCTTTTAATTTGTGGCATTTATTTTATAAATGAAAAACTAAAAATTTGTTTTGCCAAACTATAGTATCGGTTATTAATTTTGAAATCTGTTTATTGAAATAAGTTCGAAAGTAAATCGTTTACAATATTATTCATAACAGTTAAAGATCATAAAAACCTAGTCGCATTATTATCTTCTAGAGGGTGGCCCAACAAAAGCGCAACACTTAATTTTTGAATAAGAAACACATTTTTTTAAATGACAATTTTTAATAGAACTTAAAGTACATACACTCCGATTAAGTGTGAAACAGAACATCCAACAGATGGTCGTCACATGATCACTGACACACTCTTACTCTGTTGGTGAAACTTATGATAACATTTTCACGCATTTGCCGGTCAGTTTCACCAATGAAACGTCGAATTCCATCTTTAACCTCATCAGTTGTTGTTGAATGGTTGGAATATGCCCGAGACTATATAAAACTCCACAGCCAAAAGTAGCCTGATGTAAGCTCACACGATCTCGGTGGCTAATTTTGGTTGCCATTGCGTGATATGACCCGGTCCGGAAATCTCTTTTGCAAATATTGCTTTGTTTCTGGTGCAGTGTGATAGGCTGCCCGTCCTGCTGGAACCATATATCATCGAGATCCATACCGATCAATGCAGGCCACAAAAACTCCCTTATCATGTGGCGGTAACGGCCTCCATTGACTGTAACTCCATTGTCGGCATCATCCTCAAAGAAATATGGTCCAATGACACCGCCAGCCTAAAACCCACACCAAACAGCGACTATTTGCGGTTCATTTTTTTTTCTCATGAACTAGCTAAGGATTCTCAGCAGCCCAAATTCGACAGTTCTGCTTAATTCTGCATTGTCTGCTTAAGTTCTTGAGTCAACTGGATCTTGTAAGGATAGAGATGGAGATCTGTCTTCAAAATCCTCTGTAATAAGGTTCTTGCAGATGACAACTCCTGTGAACGGTTGAGAGTCAAGGTTTTTGGATGCTCAGCAACACATCCAGTAACTGCGGCAACATTTTTGATAGACCTTCTTGGTCGATGACGAATCGGTGTTCTTTTATTCACAACTGAACCAGTTTCGTGAAATTTTTTCATCAATCGCTGAACCGTCGAACGATTCGGTGCGTTTTCTTTACCAAAAATTACACGTAATTTGCGAACTGTTTCTTGGACCACCCATTACATATTAACTTAATTCGGAATCCCATACTAAATATATTTTCTCTTAGATTGCTTATTTTATCTATAGTTACAAGAACTCCTCAAGTACTTCTTGCAATTCTTTATTTTACTTTGCCTCAGAAATAGATGCTTAACTTACTAAAACAAAAACCTAATGATCACACAAACAAAATCATACTAACAATACAATCCAAATAACGTTATGGGAACAAGCAGCCGATTCAATTCGGAACGAGTTGTATTAAAAACTAAATTTTCGAACGTTGTAATAATTTCCATTATTAACCTGGATGCTATTATAGCCTTGAAAGTGTAGCGGCTTGCATGCTGGTCTTTCACCCAAGCGGACCGGGATCGAATCCCGATGCCGACAGATCTGGTTAAGGCTTTCTGCAGTTTTTCTTAGCTGTAAATGTGGGATTTGTGCTATACCATCTGTAAGTCGGCTGCAGCCGCACGATGGGCCTGCGTATAATAATAATCACCCCTCCTTCCAGCACAAGCTTTACAGCTTCTGTGGCCTGGTTCTTCACACAATGGGTAGTAGTAGTAATTATTACTATTATTATTAAATTGCTTTAAACTTTAATTGTGGCCTGTGACGGTACGTTTTCAATCAAAGATTTTATATCCCATGAACCTTTATTTAGGGTTTAGCGTCGATATCCGATGAACAGTATTGTGGTTTTGTTTAACTGATCATGTGCGTTGAGCTTAGGAGATTGCAGGTGGAAACGTTCGTTTTTGGCGTTTTTGGCATTTTTGCGTCGTATTGCACGTGCTCGAGAAGCATAGGCTATTCTAGTGATGAATTGAAATAATTCGATTTTTAAGCCGCATCTTTAGATGGATATTTGCTTTCTCTGGTATTAATAAGAAATTAGCTAATTATAGTTGTCTGCGACGCTAATTTCATCTTTTAAGGATTTGTATCGTGTGTACGACTTAATCTTTTCTAAAATCCCGCACAACAGCTCAGGGATTTCATTTCATTCCATTTTATTTTATATGACTCCTGTTATAATATAATCCTCTTATGGATTTATTCTTATCGATTTATATATGGATTTTATTAATTTCCTTCTCTTCGATATTATAATTGATATGGTTATGGTAGTTGGAGTATATATACATATATCAATTGGAGGATAACTAGTTTATGTTATCAACATTGTAAGATAGTAGATGAGTTCAAGGCCGTTTTTGGTAACCTTGAAGATTGGTTATAAAGAAGCTGGATTATCGAACAGATCCCCCTTGAAGATCAAATCAATGGTTTTGAAGACGTATAACTGATAGAATACAAAAACATCCTTTGAGGCTTATTCTGGTATTCGGGTAACATGTTTTTATTTTGTTTATAATTATTAATCTTATTTGAAACAAATGTTATGAATGATGAGTGCTTGTTGGTTGTTAGAAAACATTTGGGGTAAATAAGGTATTGAGACAAGACGGTCATATCGATAATTTATCTATACCTCAAATTAAGTTGGGTTAATATTGACTAATTTATGGATTATTACTTATTTTTAATTGATATTTAAATTTCATAGGTAATTGATTACATATATTGAATTTCTTGTTGGTTCATATGAATTATAATTATATTTTTGAACAAATAAGTATCTTATGTGTTTATGTTTAATTCTATTTGGGGTAATAAATATATGAAACGATTGTTTGTACTGTTGATTACGTTATTTGATTTGCCTTTTTATTATTTGTGTGTTAGCAAGATTTATGATCTGTCTTGGAGCCGATCAGCTGCGTTCGAGATCCTAGTAATCGAGTATTTGAGGGAGTCAAGGGCAAACGATTACTGGCGCCCATGATCATCCTTTTTTGTTGTTTTTGCTGTAGCTCTTGCGAGAAACAAAACGCACGACCACTCTCCGACAGCTTAGCTTGGCTTTCATTTTCTTTTGTTTATTTATTTTGCAGCTCCAAGACTACCAACACGTATTTTGTAAATAGGTAAATACCTGGGTAAAAGCCATCGTAGGTCTAAATAATGATCTACAATGTTGTTTAAACTTTTACTAGTCATCTTTTGAAGGAGATGATGGACTTTTCGCGTATTCACAATATGTAATAATTTAAATAATTTCTTTTAAAGAACACCCCAATTAATCGGCACAACCCAACTTGTACAAATGCTCCAATTGCTCGACGTGAACGAGGTCGTACTATTCATTCCCTTCGTTAAATTCTTAAAAAAATAAAGCAGAAGCTCTTCAGAAAAACTAGTCTCTGTTTGGACTTACGATACGATAAGGAACTTCAAATAAAGTCTCTTCACAAAGGCTGGTCCTGACTAGACCCAGATACAGAATTCTCAAAGATTCTCTTGGCAAATAACCAAACTAATTCGACAATCGCATCCAAATGCTTCAATTCAAATTGGCCACGAACTAGATCGAGCGAGGTTGTTCCGAAGGCAAAGTAAGCCTATATTTAAGTTTCCCCGAAAAGGGTAAACTCTCTATTATTTTCTTTAAGTCTTAAAGTGGGTTATATGAATCTTAGTACTCAAACTTTAAAGATGACAACATGCGTCGCCCATATAAAATTAGACGAATAAACACAACATTCGCAGCAGTAAAACTGTCTAACCAAATAAGAGTAATGACCTGAGATCACTCTGTTCTGTGAAATTCTAGGAAAATTTAATGCACTATATGGGATTATTTATACAATATAAAATATATTCGGTTTCGTTTGTACCCAATTTTATTGCCTACAAACCCATACTTTGTTCGTTTTTTAAATAACGTTAAGGGGAATTTTTAATGAATACGTGCCTAAATCAAAATTTCTACCGTGTGAAATAGGTCTTGTTCCTACCAACAACGATTTGATGTCAACTAATTAGATACCACGAAACTTACAGTAAGTGAGACTGTCTGCATTCTTAAATATTTGTTAACAGTTTATGTTTTGTACACCAAAGTCGATTTCAAACAAAGTGAGTAAAATGTGATACTGAAAGTATCAGTGAAAATGAAATTTAAATTGCGCAACCTGTTGGTCTCCGTGAGGCATTTGAGGACCAAAGTGATGCGAATGTTATGAACATTAGACTTTTTAGAGAAAATATAAAAATAAAAATTTCCAATAGTAATCGTCTGGCAATTATAATGGATTTTTATAAATAAAGTTTGTATATGTACATTTAATCAGATGAATACCTAGACAAACCACAAAATAGGAAAATACAATCCTTTACTAATTTTATATTTCAGGTAGATACATCGCAGAGAAACAAATAACGCATACTTCCACACACGTTTTGAATTATTTGTGTTTTGTATTATTCGGGCGCGTTATAGCTCCGACTTACACAGTTAATCGACGTCTCATTGTTTTTAAAAAATAATATACTTAATTAAAAATAAATACAGCATACAAGTTCGGCACCTAGTGCATTCGACTATGCCGGTTTCTGCGTGGTAATAGTTTACAACTCGATATAGCTCATGCAGACGAACTTTACAAGTCTATTTCTTTGCAGTTTCTGAGTATTGCATTGATAGGCTTGACAGAATTTCTATATAAAAGGAATACTTTATCTCTAGCAAATATTATTAAAATCGGTGAGACGAAGGTTGAAAATCTGTTAAATAATTTAGTACTAAAGCTAATTTGCTACTAAATTTACTCTGTTCACAACTATTCTCACCCACTTATTAGTAGTCGTCACCAAAGCTTCATTTCACAACACTGCAGACTCGTTTGTGTACCAGGTAGACAACTAGGGATTAGAATTGAATCCTAGGGCAGTTTCTGAGACTTTCTGAGGCTATGAGTTTCTGGACTACAAGCATGTTGTGATCTACGTACTTCTGAAATTGTGCTGATACAATTATATTTTGAATGAGAAACTACAGGAAGAATGTGAAGGAAGAAATTGAAAATATAAGGATTTTTTTAAGTAAATACCCTATCACTTTTGATATCCCTTCCATATATCACGAAATATTCATGACCAGAAGGATTCATTATTTATTAATAACAACGTCCTTTCTACAGCGGCAAGGTATCCTATATAATATTCATGTGCGATAGTAAATATGTGCTAGATTTATGTAGTAGACCAACCAACAATAAGTACGTGCAACCCCTCACATTAATATTGCATAAGAGTTCTTTGCTCACTGACCATTAATGAATGTAGTTTAATTAGTTTTCTAAGTCTGTTGTCTGTAATTTGAAAATTAACTAAAAAATATTTATCCTATATAATAACAGGATTAGTTTCATATATCCGTGAATTAATACGTATTTATGCTTTAATGGATAAATAAGGTAAAGCAGCAAGGTATAATCAAACTCAAAACCACATACTCTACATGATCCCCAACCGTGATTTCAGCAGGTGAGAGCAATATAATTTTCTAGCCCTTCGTTTTGTTTGCATACAGCTTCATCATAAATTACTGCGTAATACCTTAACATATTAAAAGTATAGATACTCTAATCCCCAAGAGAAGTGTGATCTTTTTATAATAAAAATCCTGGGATTTAATTATAACTGTTGACACTATGTACATTCAAAATCACTTCACAATTGATCTCTTATTAAAAAAATCAGTGGTTTCATATTTATAGGGGCTCAGTTATTTTTTTATTGGTAAATAAAACGCGAAACCGACATACAAAACATGCATTGTATTAAAAAGCTAGAGGATAAAATTTCAAGCACATGTAATTAAATAAAGCAGTTTTACTGGAAGCACATGGGATGAACTTTATTCCATCCGCAATTTAATCCTGAAGTTCTAAGCGTGACAGTGTTCTATATACTTAAATGCAACTTTAAGACTTAATGGTTTTAATTAAATAAACTCGACTCTTCTTGCAAAATTGAAATTTTCTAAATCCTTTTTATATGTAGTCTATGTAGAAGAGGTATATTGCGAATTTCTAAAATACGATATCATTTTAATCGCAATTCTACTTTAATTTCCTTTACTTGATGGGTTTCAATCTTTTCGAATCATTAGCTTGTATAGCTTTGCAACAGTATTTTATGAAGGAGCAACGCGATTACAACAGCATCCCTTGTACCTCAGGGCACCAATTACTATGATCTTTTGGTCTACTAGCATTTAGTTGAATTCTTCGGAAATTCCAAATTAATTAATTTTAATTAATTAAAAATTAATCAAATGGCATCTAGAAGTACATCCATTCAGAGTCGCCAATGTCGAGTCTCAAATCAAATGGTAACAGTCCTGGACATTATTTATACGTGTACATATTGTCATGATTTATATGACATTATTTGGAATATAGGCATCCCTAAGTACAAACATGTTAGATTGGTTGCATAACTACCAGGGGAAATAATAATTTCAAGTTAATTATTAATTAAAATAATTAAATATGTTTCATTTTCTTAAAGAAACACTATAACACTCTAAATAAAAAAGGATAAATTTTAAAGTTGATTTTTCTGTCTATCTTGATAAAAGTCCTCTATATAGCTAACGATGGGATATCGTTACATGATTTTTGTAGATAAGTATTGAAGCCATTTCAAGGCTTGTTTTGACCTGAAACAGACAAGGTGCATGTTAGGGGAGATGTTTGCAAATATTTATTACTTTACCAGTGGGTTTAATTTATAAATATTTTCTTGTGGGTTAACGAATTGCTAGTTTCTTTATAATTTTGTTGTTTTTCAAAAGTAAAAAGTCTGCGAGCTTCAATACTTTATTATAATGTTGTCAAGTAGTTCCTTGGTTCAACTGAGACATAAATCACATATGGGGATGCTTTCTTATAGAAGATCAATGGGTTTAAAAACACATATTTCTACGTTTTATCTTGAAAATCTGAAATTATGTGATTTAGTTGTTATTTTGTAGTTTGGACATCTAGAATTGTGTAAATATTGTTTAATAGGATGTAAGGAAGGAATCTGTAATCATAAAAAGAAGAAAAACAAGGGTTTTAATTAATTAATTCATATTTTAATGCATAATTGAATGCATTTGAAAATTGATTTGGTTGACATTTAATAGCCATCGTATTATTGTGTTTTAGTGTAAGTGTTTGGTATTTTAGAAAAGAGGAATTTCTTTCTATCTAACTATAGAATTTGTTTAAACAATTATTAATAATTATAAACAGTTATGTGGATATGTAAATCTAGTCTTAAATTATCATTTGTTTGTCACTAAAAAAATTACTAGATTAGTGTTATGTTTTTGAAAAGATATAAATATAGCAGGCAATTTGGTGACTGTCTCTCTGTAAATTTAGTTGTTTCAAGCAGTGTACATCTGCTCACAGCAAATTGTTAAATTTAAATGTTATGTGATGACCTCAAAATCCAAATGCAAATTTTTAGGTTATGGTATGATGAAACGTTAAAGTGTTTAATATTTTACAAAGTTCTTGGAATTTAGTTAGTTGTTTTAATAATAAACAATTTTAATTAACTTAATACACAGTGCTGTGAATTTTATTAGTGATTTAATTTTCTTTTTTGTAAAGAAAATCTTTTTGGGTATTAGATTATTAAAGGGAATGTGTCAATTTAACAATTAAATGGATTTACCGTATCTCAAGAAGACAGCTGGTTTTTATTAATTTGTGGGTTTATACCACTTTATAATTAAACTTTACGGATGCAAATGGATTTTCAAGTTGTTACTAATTTCAGTCGGTAATTTCAAAGGCGCCAAATGTTTGATTTTAATTTTAATTTAGTTTTTAAGATAATATGAATGACAGGTATATTACTTCTGAAGATAAAAAGCATTAGATTGTATTAGAATTAATCATTATTTTATCCAAGATAACCAAATTTCATTTGTTTTAATTTTTAGTATTTGAATTTCAATGTTGTTTATTTCTTTATTGTGTTGGGATAAATACATTTTGTTTTTTAAATTTTAAAGTAACTTCTGGTTTATTATTTCGTTTTGTGCGTGTGGTTTCATTATGCTTTATAGATAAGTAGTTCATAGTTGTGACTTGAGTCTAGGTTCACAACAATTTATTTTAACCGGTTTATATTTTGTATATGTCTTCACTGTACTTTCATCGAAGTCTGATTTATATGTGTACTCTAAACAATTAAAGCAATTTTAACAATTTATCAGTTTTCAATCTTCATCTTAGTTAAGAGAGGTTGCCTCCTTTTATCACCTAGGGAGGATATTTTATAGTAATATGTATCGCTTCTAAAGCTTGTAAGAGGCTTGCACCGCGATACTGTTCCAGCAAGTTGTACTACAGAAGGCCCTTCGATGTCACACGTTGAATGGTACTACTTATAATGACACTTGGCTAAGTGTCAGTATAGGCCAGTCGGCAGAGGTTTTTTTACATCAAGGTCCAACAGCAATTTTTTATTGGAACTTATCAGTGGGTCGGTCCTGGGTATAAAACTAAGTTGACGCGGCAAAATATAACAGACCTTTTTGATAGAAATATTTTTTACTTAAACAATGTTGTTGTAAAATCAATATTTCAAGAGTTACTACACTGCAAAGTTTTTACTTTATCAATGTAATGCCAGGCTTTTGTGGATTTATCTTTCTACAAAAATGGTTTGCTAGATTTTCTTTGTAGGACCAGCCGTTCTCGAGATATATGCAAAAAAGCGTTTATCAAGATAGCGGCTAAAGCATATCCGCTCCCGCTGCGCCAACTTGGTTTTATACTCGGGATCGAATCACTAACAAATTCCAATAATAAAGTTGAAATTTGATGCATTTTGAACCTCTATATCTTCAGTCTGCCGACTGGACTAATATGGCTTCCAGTAGTCTCTAAGGCTTGCAAGCGTTGTTCCACGCTACTTGTCCGCCTGTGTTGCATTGGGTGGTGCTTTTGCTTTACGAGTAATACTATTCGAACCTAATTTAACATCGATCTAGCTTAACATCTGGTCTATCATCATGCTATCACGCTGTTTTTGCGCATTTGAGAAAAAAATTACGTCTTTGAAGCAATTTGGCGGATACTCAGGAAACGGCAGGCCATGTTCATATTCGTTGATAAACAATTAAAAACTAGTAATGTTACAAAAATTAGCTTGACGTACAAATTTTCAACATCGTACCAAAAAAACGACGTGTTCTCATCAGTATGGCAGACTGTCTGATGCATTGCATCGGTATGGCAAATATGATCCGCTTAGTTTTGGTCTATAATTAACAATATAAAACAAGAATCAGATTGGTGCCCATTCTCCAAAATAATATTTTTTCCAACATTAAAAAAAAATCGCGCATCACTTTGGCAGCAGGCACAGCGGCGCCTTACTGACATTTCGGCCTTACATGTCGTACAAGCTAACACCACAAAAAATTCCCGTAGTGGTGTATGTCCTACGTACATTTCTCTGCTGGCTCCCGATCTATAATAGTTAAATTCCTGTTTGACATTTGGCCAAAGACAACCTCAGCTTGAACTTTTGTACTTTTGTTGAATTTATTTAGATTTTCAATCCTTATTCTTATGTTTTATTCTTTGGCAAAGCCTTGAATTGTAGGCGATTTAATTACACCTTTTGATTATGGAAATTTATTTTCTAAAACACTAAAAGACTTGACGTGATTTTTTGCTAATTGTTATTAGAAGGATGGGTGATGAATTTATAAAAACTTTAAAACTTTTATTGCACATCTTATCTTTAGTTCTACTTGGGCCAAAGTTTTATAGTCTTGCAACATCACGGAGTGCACAATGTAATTACATAGGCTTGGAATTATTGAGTTGCAGCACTGTTTATTGAGAATCCTTTTACTAATCAATTATCAAAGATGCTTACCATTGCTAAAGTCTTGTAGCTCCTTGTATTATATACGTACATACATAACTCATTCCTATTTTACCGCATTTGAAGTGACGGGGTTCCACAAACTTGTATGGGAGTAAAACGGAGGTAGTGGCGCTATTGTAGCAAGTACATTATACTCCACCATACTTTATCACTTATACAACTTTGATTCCTTATCCTAATGAGCTTAAATACGATTGTACTAAAATTGTAAAATTCAGTTGCAACTCAGATTTGAACTCATGTCCGTCTGATCGAGAAGCAGGATCTCTACCGCTCTACCATGGAGGGCTTCCATGTATTATAGTTAAGTATTGCAATCTTTTTAATCTTTTTTCGATCTTACCGCTTAATTAGATTTTAAGAAGATTTTTCCATTTATTAATCTTACGATAAGTGTTTATTGTAGTTTAACAGCTAGGTTAATTTTTGGTTTCAGTTACCATTGTGTAATTTCTCAGTACGGTGTCGAATTAAGCAAATTTATTTTATATTAGTAAAATAAAAGAGTCAGTTGTGCGATCTTGTACTTTCTTCCTCAAAAGAAGATTATTTGAATTTTGAATTTAAGGTTAGTATTTTGAAATTAACTTTATTATACTTACTTGTAAAACTGGGGAGGAGTACAATAACCGGGCTCCGACAATTAAAACTTTTTTAATATAAAATAGTGTTTATTATGATCCATAAAACAACGGAGGAGAAAAATGAGGAATATAGATAAATTAAAAAAAAAACAGTTGTATTGGAGCGCGCAATCGCCTCTCAATTTGCACAGATCAAAGGATAGTTGGTAAGAGCAATTGCATCTATAAGTATCTATATGGTCTGCAAAATGGACAAAGTTTTGAAGATGATGTTAGTGTGTAATAAAGATTATCGTGAGATAATTGATATCAATTGAGATATTGATATTGAGATAACCTAACCTAACCTAACCTAACCTTACCTAAAGGGTTTTCGGGTACTGAGTTCAAATCTGACGTCTACATGGAATCTGTCAAAAGTTTTTTTTCATCAGATTAGTATTCAGCAACTTCAACAACATTAAATATGCACATTTTCAAATTAAAACATAGGAAGATAAAGAAGTTATGCCACAAAGTCTCTACAAATGCACAAAATCCATGTTAAATCCCATTTAAACTTAGACTTCTCCGTGGCATGGGTTAATATTGACCAAATCGGCTGAAATTCTGCAGAGTTCATTTTTTTACATTTTAAAGAGATCTAGAGGTAGCGACCTAAAAAAGACTTTCGCAAAATAACGACCACTCTAATTTTATTATACATATTGTTATCATCAGTACTATTATTTGTATTTTTGTCAATTATATGAATTTACATTATCGTGTGGCCATTTCCCTACCTTCTAGAGCTCTTAGAAGGGCAAATCAACTTAACCCCAAATCAATTAGTACTTACACTAGTACTACAACTTTAGTAGCTTTCACCAACAAACCTGCCTATCTGCTCAAAATGCGTGTGCATGCAAAATGCTGCATTCATAATAAAACCGTAATTCATAGCAGAGAAAGAATTTTAAGTAAGGAAGTAAAATCGCAGGCTCTGCTCAATGTGCTGTTTGTCAAAGTTCGTACTGGAAATAACATTACATTCGCTTGGGTTTAATTCTAATAGGATAAAGCAAAACTAAAGTTTCTAGGCGCTACGAAAAAGAAACGATTAGATTTTGTTCAGAAATATACACTCTGGTCTGAGGTATAATGGTCTAAAGTTAAAATAAGTTGGATCCGGCTTGAATTATGTAATTTCTGTGCTAAAATACAATGTAGAGTTATATAAATGAATTTAAAGAGGTCACTTAAATTTGGGAGCTTTTGTTTTTACGTTAGATTTTTACGCCCCTTCAACATCTTGCAGAACCGGTCTAGGACATTTCGGCTCAGCCGGTTCGGCGTGATCGATTCGGCGCAGCCCTTTCGGCGCGAAGACGTTTCCGCGCGGAGACGTTTCGGCGCGAGGACTTTTTGGCGCGATTATACATATTGATGAACTTATTAGAAAACTTTAACCTGTGCCTCAGAACATAACAGTAAAATTTGGGGTATTTTAACTTGTCAACAAAAATTTTAATACGACTAAAAATATCGGAAGGTTAATTAATAGAAATAATCTGTATTATGCACTTTTGATCGAGAAAAATAATACAACAATTATGGGAATGAAGTCAATAACAACACAATGAGTGTTAAATAAAATAATATATTAAATGATTCATTGTTTAGAAAAATATTCTATTATAACTACTGTTACTATCATAAAATATTAAACTCGGACTATACTTGGCAAACAAATGGCGCGCAGTTTATGGTTTATCATTATTTCTCACTAATTGCAATAACGATGCTGTATGAATTTAGAGAGAAGAGTGAATTTTGGTTTTTTACTAATATCCAGTAGGCTAGACTTCTATGAAACTAAGAGCCTTTTATGTAGAGCACACGCATAGAAAGAAATTTCAGTAGATATTTTATTATGAACTCAATAATTATTTCTTTAATTTCGCTATACACGTTTTAACGAAATACGATACTTATAATTTTATTATACAGCTTATAAGCTCGAAGCCCAAGTTTTTTATGTAATAAATTACAGCAAATCTAAATATTTCCTCATTATCCGGGTGGTCGGCGAGGACGACCGTGTGTGCTCTACATTAAACTGACTTTACATATGCACATCTCATTTAAGTAATCTTATATCTCTTGCGGTTTCCGAGATTTGCATACGTTCTCATACTAAAAATACCATGCAAGCAGAATGTACGTATTTGTGGTGAACTAAGTATACAGGGTGTTACCAAGCTCGCTTTAGTAAATGAACAGTTGGCAGCCACTGAGTTAATTCGTGGACCATAGGCATTATTACAGCCCTAGTTGTTTATATTAATTTGCATAAAATTTATAAAATTATAAAGTTTGCTCTCTCACACTGTAAACCAGCCTCTTTTGCCTAACTTGCATAGTTAATCATTTTAGTACCTAGTTTATAGCGTTTATATTTAATTGCTTTGCATTATGGTTATATAGGTTTGGCTTTATAATCCTCTACCCGATTTCATACTTGTTTGTAGCTCCTTCCAGCGTGAAATGTTTCTCTAACTAGTTAGGTTCTCTTCATTAAACTAATAATAACTTGAATTGATTGTCTTTCCACCTACTAACTCTATTCATCAATGCAAATAGAAAAGAGACAAATACACCTACATACATCCCTGCGGTGCCCTTTGATCTCATATCACTACGTTGCACATTTCATGCAGAAGAAGATTCTGGGAAAAAATAAATCGCATTGAAAATTTAAATGTGCGACAGGCTGTACTTTCTTTCATGTATACGTATCTGTTATTTTGTATGATGAACGTGTTTGTGAGATATGTAAATAAATGCGCATGAATGCGAAATTTCATCAAATATAATTATTAACATTAAATGTGTACTTGCCATAATATTTCAACATGCAAGCTGGAGAGTAGCTTGATTAAATCAAGAAACTCGGAATATTAAACATTAAAATTAAATTTTAACTGAAACGTTAAAAGCAAAGACTGAATACTAATTGCTTCTTATTTATCGTCTTTGCTTTGATGTATTTTTATATAGAAGTAGAAGCAGAAAAAAAGATTTTATTGTGGAGTACTAAAAATAACCTTATTAAATTGTGCTTCTTGCTATTCCATCTCGGAATGAACTTATAAATCTGCCAAATTCAGTTTACTCTCAAAATTTTCAGTTTAATGTTAGGGTTGGTTATAAGATAATTTGAATTTTTACCTATTTGCTTGGAGAAGAAAAGTTTTTTTTATTAAGAACGACTGACCGACAGTCAGACTGCGCTCTGTAAATTAAAAAAACAGAATAATTTGCCGTATCGGGATGGTAGCTTATACCCAAAAAGGTATATCCACTGTGGTAAACTTTATATACAACAAACGCAATATACAAGAATTGCAGTTAAATAATTTAATGAAAGCTAAATACAATTTTATTCATTTATTATATTTGAATAATTTATTACATTTTATTAATTTATGTATTGTATAAGAAAAGTAAAAACGTTTTTAGATAAATTTAACTAAAAAATACAATACAGAGAAAATGTATTAAGATAACAAAGTAGCATTTATATTCTAAAGTTTCCTACGACTGAGTCATCTCCCCTTTTGCTTTAACAGATCAGCTTCAATACAGCTTGACATGGTATCGATAACATTTTCGCAATATTCATGAGGGAAACTTATGTAAATTGTTCTTGATTAGAAATTCAACTCGTTAATTAATTAAATTTGAAATTCTGCCTTAAAATTTTTCATTCTGCACCAAAATTACCAAAATACAACTAAATTAAAATAAAAGGCCTTGTTTAAGATTCTTTGTAACAAACTCATTCTTGTAGATACTTATTGCGCCTTGTTTTCAATTTAACTTCGTGTGAAAATATAAAAAAGCTTTCATTTTAGAGTGTGACAGGCAACTGTACTTCAAGAAATTAACAAGTTAACACTTGTGTAATCAGAATCTATTTCCCACAGGATGTTAGTGCGTTTTTAATCATATCTACTTTAATTATGCTTAAAATTATGTAAAAATGAACAAATGCTAGCTTGCAGCAATAACATTGAGTTTGACAGAAGCTTAATCTATTTTATGATTTTACTCTGGACAAATAATGTCTTAATTGCATCGATTTATATGCATTGATTTATAGAAGAATGAATAAATGAATGCTTTTGGAAGCGTAATTCGTCTTTTACAAGACAAGTTTATAGCTTGTGATCGAGTTAGTGTCTTAATAATAAATTCTCGTTGATAAAGTCTCAGTACACTTCGCGGTGCTGTCAGATGGGCACGTTAAGCAGTCGGTCTCAACAGTCGCGTAAATATTTTTCTGTGGCTGTCGTTAAAAATAATTGTCCAACACCACGCAGAAGTATGTACTTACTTTAGTGGTTTGACAATGTTAATTACAATTACCATTTATACGATACAATAAGCCTGTTTCGACCTCGCAGTTTCATGTTTTCTCGCGTCTGAATTTTTTATTAGACTTATCGGAGGAAGAATTGAGTCTAAAATTATTATTAATGGTGCATAACGTCCCATTTAACCTGCAATTGCCTAAAGCATTCTAGAACAGATGACCCAAACGATTACAGAAAATATGTTTTATACTTTGGGGATGTTTTAAGTTAGTCAAATACAGATAGTACTAGACCACGGTCATGTAGCGTAATTCTGACTAACGCGTAAAGTAGTCCGAAGATGTTCATCCGCGTCAAATTTCTATTGGATAGAAGTACAGTGAACTAGTGTAAAACGGTTTTGAATTTACCGTTTGTCGAGTTTTACGGTTTAAGCCGTTTATTTCTAAAAATAAATATTAAGATAAATTGTCGTATGTTTCAGTTTTAACAATGTTAATTAATTTAAAAGAAAGGGTATAGGTAAATGCTCTAGTAAAACAACCCAAAACTTGTCGTAAATAGGCTATCACTTTGTTAAAAGTGATTATGTTATAACAGTGTTTTTATGAGAACTTTTGAAATTAATAAATAAAGTGAGTTTTTGTAAATTCTGGAATTATTTACGACGAGTAACTTCTATAGTTCCTGTACTAGGAGTCCTATACAATTTGGAGTCGAATTTGCTTTGATATTGGCTTCGATTAATATCTAACCTTGATTAACTTTGCAAAACACTTAAATAATTAATAAGTCGACAAGTTTTGAAGTGAATATCATTGTAATCTCAGAAGATTTACCCTTTTATAAAGAGCGTTTAGAATGCAATAATTGTGCTATATTATTGGAGAATTCATTTTTTTGACAAAAAAAATATATTATTGGTTTTAATTAAGTAATTTAATGCACATATTGACCAATGCTGAACGATTATCAGAAGTTTATTTATTTAGGACTAAGACTTTGCTCCTAGAAACTCAATTGAGGTATAAAAGTTCAACAAAACTGCAATTTGCATCAAATGACTGTATCGTTCTATTCTTGTAACTACCCGTCTTTTCGAATAATAATTCATATTATCTATAGCATATTTTAATTCTTATGGGTTAATTGACTTCCGTGTCTTTGTCAACTAGTTAAATATGTGAAGGAGGAAAAGTTTGCAAAGAAATCGCTCATGAAAGCGAAAAAAATTTCGTATAAAAATGTAACTTTTTCGCGACAATGTATTTACCCGTTTCAGTCATTTGTTTTAGTAAGAACTTATAGGGTATACTCCCAGTCAGTGCCGCAATTGCTACTAAAGGAATTAGGATGCTAAAGTTGTAACACTACTAAGTAGTTCAGCAAACAGGAATTTTCTACAATAAAATGGTACAACAGCGTAACAAACACTAAGAGGGTTGTTAAAGAGAATGGTAGCTCAAATGAAGTGCGTCCATGAATGAGAGTAAATTTTTTAATTTGTTGCCATCTAAGTGTCTAATTTTATAATCAAGATGATGCATCTAAAAAACTACTGGCTTTAAAAATAAAATGTAAAATATTAAAGAAAAACCTTAATGTTGGAATTCAAATAATAGCTAGGTCACTAGACTGATTGAAGTCCAATAAAAAAAAGTAGCTACACTAAAATTAGCAATTCTTAAAAATGAAAATGTTAAAACCCAGAAACTGAACTTTTTCGCGTTTTTATTCACTTCTTTAGTTAAAGATGGTTTCGGAGTAACTAACGTAAAAACATATTTTTTATAATTCTGCAACTTTTCTCCAAACTTTCAATTATATCCATACCCAAATCTATTACCAACTAAAAACACAGATGGAACAAATTGCCTTATACAACTTTAATAAAGCCTTTAAATAGTCAACATGTTGTAATGTATAACGTTTAAGATGAACCTAAAATCGTCTGTTGTTTTGAACATCTAAATCAACATCTAAAACTCAAAAAGAACTTGGTTAGGTTGATATGATCTATTAATATTAGTGCGTTGAGAAAAAATTCTACAGTTAACAAAGAAATTATACTTGATAAACTAGAAAAGCCAAAATAGTTTACTGTACTGTAGTGATTTTCTACATATTCTTATAATCAAGAAACTATTCAATATTTTTCTCTGCAGACCATGTTGGATATCTTCTTCGTGGTATAATTCAGCTCTTCTTTTGTACTGGGATGTAATGTGTAACGACTTAAAACGAAGTCCCGCATTGGGAGCCAATTGTAGCAACTAAATTTCTCACACAAAAGCCCCACGATGGATTGTCAATTGTAACAAACTAAAAACGATACCCCACGATTGGTCTAGCCAGTTCTAACGTTTGTAATTTCTATTCACACAAAATAATTGAATCCCATACTTGGGCACCAATTGTATCGATTACTCTAGTTACACTGAAAATTACTATAACAACATACATTCAGAATACTGAATACTTACTGTAAAGCTCATAAACAAATACTTACTGTAATGCTCCGACGTTTGAGATCTCTTATATCAAATTGTAATTCAGGCGTAGGTCTGATTTTCATAACTTACAAATTGTGAAGAAAAATAAAAAGTAAAAGACACAAGAAAATATTGCGGTGATCTTTGAAGATAAAATAAAATACAATATCCACCGTTCCAAATATAAACATAAATTATATACGGTGGATTGAAATGAGAATACACCACAGATATTTTTCTTTATTCCTCTCAGCTAGCTCAGGTTTGCTCAGTAAAGCATAAATTATTTAAATTACGAGACTCTTATTTACTTTCATGCCTGGAAAGAAAGAAAAACTTATATCGTAAACACTAAAGCTCTTGCAAGCTGGACAGCTGCTACTAAACTCTGAATTTAAAAGAAAAGAACACTGGATGCTTGTATTAACATCAATTAAAATTGAAAACACATAAACTTTATTTAACGAACAAAAATAAAAATCCAAATGGAACGTCAAAATAAAAAAATGTTATTCAAGATCATACAATTGGTAATTGAGAAATAAATTCTCAGGTTTGCTCAAACGTTAGAAATAATTGTAGTGACCTGACATAGGATCAGTACGGTCATTCGTTTGAACAAACCAACACAAATGAAATTTGTTTATAAATAAACATATTTGTCAAATGAAAATAAATTTTATATAAAAGAAATTTAGTTGTTTTGCTTACTTCAAATCAAATAAATTCTGAAAAGAACTTAATAAACTAAACCAAATAATTTTATATTTGAGGATGAACTCTACAAGTTAATTATTATTTATGAACTTGACAAGAATCATTTATTATAACCAACCTTGTATATTACGATATACTTTCCTTTTTAAAAGTTAATCATTATTATTGGTAACACTGTGACAGAACCTGTCAGCTGATTTCTTGTTTATAAAACATCGATGCGTAGATCGATGACAAAAAATAAATTCACTTGAATTTATTTAAATAATCACTTTCTCTTTCAATAATTTTTACACAATAATTAAATCTTCTTTTAATCCTTGAAGATTGTCCAGGTAACACTTTTAGTTTAATTTTAAACTTTATTTATACAATGACATTTATATCAAAACATATGGTTAACTATCTAACCTCAAATTAATTACAGATATTTTATCCCGAGTCGAGCATGGGTTTTGCGTTGAACTTTTTATCGACTGACTTTGTTACAATTTGCCCCAGCTTATATAGTTTATGCCAGAACAAAAGAAAACTATGACACTTTTTCAAAACAATGAAACATCGCTAATATTTTTTATCACTAATCTTAATTCTGCTATTATAGGATTGTAGCCCTTGAAACTAAGATCAATAAAGTATAATACATTCATTATACCAAACTGTATCGTAACAAAGATATTCGAGAAAAACGTTTGACAATGTACAAAACTCATTACGATCTAATTACATATAAAGTTCAACAAATCAAGGTTCATCCTTTACAAGCTAGTTACAGGAATACATAATATAGGTAATACAAATAATTTCTCCATAGAAACATCTTTACAAATTAATATAAATATGATTTTTACAGTACGCAATACAATGAATAAGCCAATTGATGCATATACAAATTCCAACTGAATATAAAATCAACATTAATCAAATTATGCTCAAAATGTCCAGCATACAGTACTCTAAACACTTACATTAAAACAATGGTGAGGAAAAACAGGATAAGAGTCTATAAGAGTCATATCAACACGAACGAGAGGATTCAATACCTTCATTAATTGTAGTGACCAGAAATATTATAAACAAATTCAAAAATTAATTGTATTGTATCAGTCATAATAAGATTGCCCTAATTAATCTATTTTCAGCTAATTAACAACATGAAACTGAGCTGGTCTCCTGGAATATAGAAAAATCTATCTAACGTTAAACATCGTAATATGTAAATTTTAATATGGAAATTAATTTTTCCTAACAAGTGGGAAACCGTCCCAAAGTAACATGGGTTGCAAAAACGTACCTATGATCAAGCAATCTAACTAAATGATATCCTTTTTCTGAAAATGAAACCTATTATTATTATGCATGAGGAAGCTAGGTTATGTTTGCATGAGATCTTTATTCTTAAGTTTTTAATTTAAACATTAATGAACCTAACTGTGGTCCTATCTATAACCTTTATATTAATTATGCCCATGACATAGCTTGTCCCTCTTTTAATTTAAATCAGATATAAGAATATTTGTGTTAACGTTTCAGTTCTGTCGTTAAAATTTTCAATACGGTGATTTGATATCAGCGCAATATATATGGGCGCCATCTGCTTTGATAGTCCTTAATGCCAGCTTCGAAAGCCGAAACGAATGCAGGCAATATTGATTAAATTCAATTAAGAGTCATGTATAATCGTTAATGTTCATTGGTTAAAATACATTAAAGACTTTCACAAGTGAATGGTCCAATATTATCATAATAATAATTGATTTTAAATTCTCCTTTATTCATAGGTAAAATAATGAAATGTTTTCACATATAAACAATCACAAGAAAAAAGCTAATACTGTTCTCTTAAAGGATCCTTAGTGAGAAAAGAGTAATTAGGTAAATAACAAACAAATTCCGTAATCATGATACCCATAAATCATAATATCAACTTACTTTTAGCAAACAAGTGTCCGTAAGTCCTTGATATAATAGTAGAATTTTATAATTCTTCAAAATGTCACAATCAACACTTGCACAAAAAAATGACCTCACCTTAAGGTCATGACCAAATGACCTTAAATTTTGGTAAAGATGCTGCAACAATGAACTAGAATTTCTTAAATGATGTTATAAAAACTATTTCTGAAATAATTCGACACTAATCCGCGATAATAAAACTCCCAAACTGCAATAGTTCCAGTAATTGATGTAATAGTTACAAAATTTATTCATTAACCGAATTTACTTATTAGAAGGTTGTATCAATTCGACGTAATTTTTATAGAGCTAACACAAATTCTGCTAATCCACTATATTACTGTTAAAACACAAACCCCCAAAGGTAAGGATTATTATTAACGTTAAAATTCCGAATGCTGTAACCGATCTTCTTAAGTTTGTAAACTAATAACACTAAATTAAACATAAGTTCGTTAATCAAAACGAGAAGCTTTGAAATTCAATTCCAAATCAAATTTTTCTCACTACTTTTTTAAACTTTCAGAAATGGAATTATCTGTGCTGATTTATTAACACCGAAAATCAAACGATAAATTGAAGCAAATAAGCTTCCTGTACTGCACGATAATACACAAAACGGCATTAGCACAAGTAATTAGTGCTTTTCAAACTGTAACTTTATTCCATACATAAAACTGATAATTTTAGGAACGCGAAGTATCATAATAATTTCGTCGGGAGCCTCCCAGAAGAGAGAACCCACGCACTCGACTTTCTAAGCGAAGCTTCAATCTAGAGCTAGACTGTATGAAGTTCTAATTAAGACTGTCTGGAGGGTTGTTTGTAAAAAATGGTCACGCCATAATCTTTTTAGGAGAAGAATTTAAAACTGGCCTATCCGAGAATAGTAGATATTTCTTCGGCCAATGGAAAGACCGACGTGTAAACAGAAACTTCGAGAACATTTCAGGGACTTTACCGCCAATTTACACGTGACTTTAATGTGTTTTTATACGTCTGCACTCAGGAAAATTTGTTTATGCACCATGTCGATAAGCATGAACAGGAAGCCATAAATAAAAACTAAATGCATTTTAGGAACTGAAATCCTTTGTAAGAAAGACGATATTAGTTTAAAATATTTATAAATTAAATTTTATTAAGGTACTTTTCTACGAAATAACTTTTATAACTTAGAGAACGTCTTGAGGTGACCTTTCACACCAAAGAAAGCTTTGCTTACTTCGTAATATCGTCTGTATTTTATTTCAGAAGGGATTTTGTTTTGTGTACCCATGTAAAGGTGACTTTTGATACATGAAAAAGCATTTGTTAATTTAAAGCGAAGTTTGCAGATTTTAACCCAAGGAAAATGAATTGTAGAATGCAGGACCGTGCGAGGGTTTCTTTATCATTTATACATTTAAAATTATATTTCTAAAAAATTGAGAATTTGAGTGCGTTACAAATGTGTTGATTTACTACATATTCTTATGATTAAGAAGGTATTCAATGTAAAAAATGTTGCCATAACGATGATAAACAAGTTGAATAAATAGATTTCAAGTACAGCAAGTCCGTTATCTTCCTGATAGATATTACATACTTCTCTCTGCAAAGCGGAGTAGGTTGAATTTTCTATAAGATTAGTACTGACAAAAATCGTCCTTATGAATCAAGCCACAAAAGATATAAATTAGTAGTTTCAATCTTATGGACAAAAGTAGGTGTTGAAGACACTATTTAAAATACAAAAGCTCTAGACAAAAATATTCGCAAGCACAATTTGTTTCTTGTAACTGTTTTATTGTACATATTTTGGGTATGTATGTTTTCAAATGTTTGTAAATGTTGATGTATTTTATCGTTTGGGTATGCATTAAATAACTACAGATGTTTTAGAACTAAACAGCTCAGCATTCGTAAGTCTCAAGATGTAAATAAAACTATGTTCTATTTGAAACAAAGCAAAAGAGGCATTTTGTCCTGATTTTAAATCTAATCCTTATAAGATTTTACCCCAGTTTTATATTTTTACTACTTATTGATCTTCTTATTTTGAAAATACAATAGAAAGATGAGAAAATTGAACTTGTTACTTTAATATTTAGTCTAATTAAAAATTAAAATAGTATATTAAAGGGAAATATATATTTAGTTTTTAAAAGTTAATGGGAGTTCTTGAATAACTTTTTAATTTGAAGATTAATAGAAAAGTGCTTCCTACTATTTTCTTTTATTACATCCTATTTAACGTCTATGTTTATGAACCACTCAAAATGAATCTTTTTCAAATTATTACGATAACGCAAATATAAATAGGTGTTAATGCACATAGCTATCATTTTAATAGGCCTTGATTCTAAAAATAATAATTAGGAGATTTTTATTATTATGATGCCAGCTCTAAACGTAACTTTCAGGTATCCAATTTTATGATTAGTTAATTTTATATTTAAAATCTATTCTTAAACTTTAAATTCTTTAATCAATAAATTTAAAGCATTTTTATGTGAGCTTCGAGGAATTTATCTTTCAAACTAAATCCCGCATATAATAAATAAATTGGATAAATCCGAGTTTGTTGTTTTAAAGCGTTTTGTTTATTTTTAATTGTAATCCTGTGTACATAAGAGCTGAAAATAATGTCTCAAAATATACAAATATTTTAATGTATTCCGTTTATTTGTTTTTAATAATTTAATCTGGTAAATATGATCTCTAATATAGTATATAGGAGAGCAACGGGTATTGTCGAACGTGAGACATTTTCGGACATAGTTAAATCTAACAAACAATAAATGTTTATATGTGTTTTTATAAGAGTAAGAAACTCGAGCAAAAGAAAAAATTATGTACGTAGCTTTGTTGGATGATGTCGAACCATTCATTAATAATTTTAGAAATGTTAAGCCTAGCATTTTCTATTAGCACTTCCCTCTCCCAGCTTACCCTTCACTCTACCGACATACTTAGCTCTCTGACTTACTCCTCCCTTCTGGATTAACCTCTCTCAGACCCCCCCCCTCCCCTATTTTCCCACCCATTCTCGCCATGAAATTTTACCTTAAAGTCATGTATCATATGCTTAATACCAACCCTTGTATTTTAAATAGGTATAAAGTATTTAAAATTTTTGGTTTTAAAAATCTAAAGACTAAAGAAAATATAAACTCAAATCTTAAATATGAAAAAATTAACAAATCGGTCTTGTAGAGCTCATAAAGGAGAACTATGGAGGCATGCAAGGGTTTGTCAATACATCATAACAATTCGATTATTAAATACTCAATGATGGATGATGAAAGGCTATACTCTAGGGGCCGCAGACGCTGACATGCGCTATGGTTATTTCTAGCATTTGTAATTAATTGATTGCAGCAATTTTAAATACTGTACGCGTATAAACTAAGAAATGATGAGATATAAAATCTAAAATCATACTTGCTTAAAAAAATTCTGAGCACGTCTATTAGTAATTCAAAAACATGACAAAAAATATATTTTTTTTAAATCGGCAATCAAATAATCCAAGTTCTATGTAAGTTGTAACCAAAATTGTTTAAATAAATACAATAAGTATTAAAAAATAGTATGTTTATAACATCGCCTTAATAAGCTATTAAAATAAACTTAACGAAACGAACAAAATTAATAAATTTTTAGAGAAAAACTAATCTTTATCTAAATGTTAAATTATATCCACATTCGTGATAACAAGTCGAACTTTAGCACCTTAATACAATCATAACTATTTTTCGTATTTTGAATTGATTTTTGTCTACTATTTTAAAATTGTTATATTTTTGAGTATTCTAACTACTGAAATATAAAATTACAACTGCTAGAAATAGCTGCGGTATATATCGACAGCTTTAGCCCTTAGAAGCTAGTGATGGAAGTAGTCTAGCTTTAAGCATGAGTAATTCCAAATGTTAGCACACTGGGACAACTAACAGAACGCTCCAAGTGGATGGCCTTTTTAGAGCGTATCCAAATTCATAATATGTACATATTAAAATATTAATCCTTAATTAAGAATTTTTAAATTTTCAATAGTAAATGTATTTTAACATAAAAGTAAGTAATACAACTCATATAGTATTTCGTTATTAAAGAATAATTTCAACATTCCGATTATGATTTTAAAGCTTGGTACAGTAACATGTTCAATTGAATTCATATCTGGTTATTACCCGGCCAATCGAGAATTTGAATGTTCTGTTCTGTACGGAATGGGACGTTTCGGCGCGGCCGATTCGGCGCGAGGACGTTTCGGCGCGATATACCCAATCATAAATTTGACGTTTATCTAACATACACCCTTGGGAAGAAACTGTAACTTTTTAATTTTATAGATTATTTTGAACGGGTTTCGAACAACTATTATCTTTATGTAACATGGTGTGCCTATTGGTGTTATTGTCTAATTTTACGTTTCTCTAATTAGTTTAGAGATGTTGAAGTACTTATCTCGTTTCTGCATATTAAGACCGAGATCATGTTCATGTGTTCTTGCTCGCATTTGTTCTCTCTTTAAACATATGACTTTGATCACTCATAGTTACAATTTTTGAAAACAAACAAAAATATGAATTTCCTTGAATAGTATTGGTTTTTCTGAAGCTAATCAAATGAGTTTTCATATTTGTGCGACTAAAAGAACGATATTAACATAATAACGGTTCCAATGCTCATGAGTTCTGTAAGGATGCTGTGTTTTCATCAATTGATGTTTTTGAAATAAACTCAGATTTCACCAAAAGTACTATTGGAAAAGTAAAGATTGATAAAGATTTTTCTCGTCCCTATGCAAAGCCTCAGTACACTTTGCAGTGCTGTCGGATGAGCACGTTAAGCAGTCGGTCCCGACAATCGTACAAACGCCTACTTGTGGTTGTCGTTAAGAATAACACCGTCTTATATAATGACAAGTATATATTCATACTTCCGCGGTTTGGCAATGCTAATTACAATTAACATTTATACATAATCATTACTTTATTTAATTTGGTGGTCAGTCACGAGCACCAGACACGGACATGAATGTGCATACCTAACTGTTAAGTAAATACATCTACAAATCTGATCAGTTGTTTTTCTGAAAGGTTAATAATTGTAGAAGGTTTATATTCATAGCACAAAGCATATATTGACATACAAAGTGACACAAAAGTCAAATTGCAAAAAAACTGTTTTAAAAATTTTGTACAAAGTGTCACGGCAACAGCTTTAAATATTTTGCTTGGAATTAAAATACAGCGCTAATAAATTAATTTGCAATATGTAGAACTCCCCTAAGCTGAATTTGAAATTAATTGAGTCAAAGCATTATGCTTACATAGGCAACCAATTATACAGTACGCTCTTTTGTACTATTTACATAATTATTGTATGACAAATAAATAGCAATGTATGTAAAACTAAAATAAATACTAAACAATAGTTATTTCCATAATCTATAAAAGAGCATACAGCTTCAATTCAAAATTATTGCACGTATGTCGAATTTTTCATGATTGACTTAAACTCCAAAGGGGGTTTATAAACCGTTAGTCCAGTAAAATAGAATCCGTTGGTGGAAATAAATGTTGGAAAGCGGCAGATCGTTTCGATCGTTTCGTTTGAGGTCAAATATAAGTATCCTAGGTTTGCACGGTCCCTCGACTCGAGCTTACCTGAGGGCATCAAAAGAACCAAGAAATCTTCGGACCTCTTTTAGTTTTTCGCTTATAACTCCAACGCGGTGCTTTCCAACGAAAACTTTACTACTACAAGAATTAAGGAGCATTAGATTCTGCGTCGGATGAGTATCCAACAGTTTAAATTCGGTTCAGTGCTATGGTCGAAATCGACGGTCGAGAAACGACAATTTTTCGATTTTCCGTCAGACCTGACATCCAGGGACTTTCCGTATAAAAAAACCCGTTGGGCTCATTCTGATTGTTAATATAAGTCGAGAAATATCTAAGCTTTGATATTATAGAGGTTGTCGGATTAAATTAATGGCCATTTTTTTCTCATCCCCCATCATAGCAATTAGGATCAATCCATATGAAGTAGTTGAACCATATCTAATCCATAGCCGATCCATATGAACTGGGCGCTCGATCATTTCGAAAAAAGATCATTTTTTTGTGTGTTATGTGTTAAGTATTAGTAGATCAAAACCACTGTCATTTTATTTTTATTCCATTTGATTGAAATATGGCAGCCATATTTGTTTCGTGGTGCACGACGTTTCTTGCAGTTGTTCGATGTAAACTAAATCTGATATCTCAAGAACTGTTGATCCTAGAGACCTGCGGTAAAAATGATTGTATTGCTCACATGTCGGACTACATTTTTTAATCTAAACATAATTTTTGTAGGACGCTTACTTATGGGTGTGATTTAATCTCGAAGAGTAAAGTTTTTACAAAAATTTCCGCTTTTATGGGGGCATATTTCATATATCCAGATAAAAATGAAGTCTTATGGCGGATTTTCTATTTAGACGCACACGGTTAGAGGTAGTTTATGTATAAAATATTTTAAATCTGAAATTTTACTAATTTGGTATATATGGGCTTTGAAGTTTTTGTTATGATACGTCATATCAATATTATGTTTAGATAAAAAAATGTAGTCCGACATGTGAGCAATACAATCATTTTTACCGCAGGTCTCTAGGATCAACCGTTCTTCAGATATCAAGAGTTACGTTTACATCAAAAAACTGCAAGCAACGTCGTACACCACGAAACAAATATGGCTGCCATATTTCGATCAAATGGAATAAAAATAAAATGACAGTGGTTTTGATCTACCAATACTTAGGGGTGATAACACACCAAAAATGATCTTTTTTCGAAATGATCGACTACTTCATATGAATTGATCCAAATTGCTATGATGGGGGATGACAAAGAAATGGCCATTAATTTAATCCGGAAACCCCTATAATATCAAAGCTTAGGTATTTCTCGACTTATATTAACAATCAGAATGAATCCAACGGGTTTTTTATACGGAAAGCCTCTAGGCGTCCGGTCTGACGAAAAATCGAGAATTTGTAAAATTGTCGTTTCTCGGCCTTCGATTGCGACCATACCACTGGACCGAATTTAAAGTGTTGGATACTCATCCGACGTAGAATTTAATGCTCTTTAATTCTTGTAATGTTAAAGTTTTCGATGGAAAGCACCGCTTTGGAGTTATAAGCGAAAAACTAAAAAAGGTTCGAAGATTTCGTGGTTCTTTTCCCGCCCTTAGGTAAGCTCGAGTCGAGGGACCGTGCAGACCTAGGATACTTATATTTGACCTCAAACGAAGCGATCGAAATGATCTCCCGCTTTCCAACATTTATTTCCACCAACGGTCCCCATCGGGTATAATTCTACTGGCCTACGTATGTTTAAACCGTTTGTGTTATTGTGCCCTTAATAATGCAAAGTGATAATTTGTATTTGTTATTATTATTATTATATTGTCAATTAATTTTTTTAAGGGCATAATTTGAATCGCAGTAAAATATATTTTTTCTACATGTTGGTCACGTATTTACGCCAATTCAGCTTATCGTAGTTATTGTAAAAAATCGAACTAAGAAAATTCAAAAAATTCTATTCTTAAAAGCACACTAATAAATTTGGTTTATCGTAGAAATATAGCCACAAACATAAACATTTCCCCATTAACAACAACAAAAAACAAAATTTTGAAGAGTACTTTCGAACATTAGGTCAAAAATGTATATAGGAAGTGTCTATAACTGTAAGCACACACTATGGGGCTCACGACAATCACTATAAAAGGCAGAGAACTTGCATAACTCATGCAAGACAAGAACTATACATTTATCTCGACTGGCTCCCCAACATACTGGCGAGCAGATGCAGGAAAAATATCATACTTGCTGGATTCTTTCATCACAAACGGAATCTCATGGTTATATAGCTATAGTGAGAAGCTATGACCTGACGTCGGACCAGTCTCCTATAATCGCCACACTTAGCACAGGCGTATAATTCATTCACTGTCACGGTCTGCAAAGATAACCTGGGGTGTAGGATATAAAGCCTTAAGAACCATATATAATGGAGCAATCGTTCCTATATTAACACACGCTGCATCTGTGTGGATTAAAGCAATGGACACAAAGACTAACCAAATCAAGTATAAAAGAGTGCAACGACTAATCAATATCAAAATAATAAAAGGATTTCGAACTATCTCGTATGAGGCATCGTGTACATTACCTATTATGTTGAAATTGAAAGAAATTGTTTATATACATAATAGAACAAAAGCACTTTTAGAAGATTCATATTATGATGCACCAATGAATTATACCAAATGGCCGCACCCAGCAAGATTCCCAGTAATAAATATAGATGATAATGAAGTTCACCAACAGAATTTTAATGTGTATACGGACGGAAGTAAAATTGAAAATAAGGTGGGATGTGGGATAGTTATTTACCAAAATTTACAACTGATGTACCAATTGAAATATAAATTAGACGAGAAATGTTCTAACAACCAGGCTGAACAGCTAGCGATATTGAAAGCATTAGAAAAATTACAAGAAATTACTGATATTCAGAATAATGACAAAACAGCAAAAATTTTTACAGACAGCAAGATATCTTTGGATTCATTAAAAAATAGAAAAATTCATAGTGATTTAATCTCTAAGATTAGGAAACAAATTGTGGAAATGGAAAATCAAAATTGGAAGATTCAATTTAAATGGGTGAAAGGACATTGTGGAATAGAGGGAAATGAATTAGCTGACAATTTAGCAAAACAAGCTGCAGAAAATGAAGATGGTAGAGTTGTCTACAGAAAATATCCAAAAAGTTTAATAATTTATGAAGCTAGAAAACTAAGTATAAATCATTGGGAAGAAGAATGGAACACAGCAACTAACGGATCACAGACAAAAGAATTTTTTCCAACTGTAAGAAGAAGAATGAAGAAGAAATTACCAATTAGTAAAACCTTAACAACTTTACTGACAGGGCATGGTAGAATAAGAAGTTATTTTTACAGATTTCATATCATTGAAGATCCTACGTGCGTTTGTGAACAAAATGAACAGGCAGTAGACCATATAATTTCTAAAATCAATGTTCTAAATTACATAGTGCAAGAAGACAACTTATTAATGATATAATTTTAAGTGACGATGAATGGCCGATAACAAAAGACGAACTTGTGGATAAACATTTTTGGATTTTATAAAATTGATTAACTTTGAAAAATTATGCGAAATTTAGAATATCTTTAAAGCTATTAGAAGATTCATTTAATATAATATAAAGACGCATTCAATATTAATATATAGGTATATAGCAGTTATAGATATCATTATTTCTAGATTCTCGTTCCTTGTTTATGTTCTTCATTTGTATTGATTTGTTTATGTTTTTGATTTGTATTGATTTGTTTGTATTAGTATTTATTATGTTTCAAATAATTTCTATGCATAGTTAAGCATGTAGTGTTACATAATATTTTGTAATGGAGCATGCTGTAAATAAATGGTTGATAAATAAAAAAAAGCACAGGCCTATTCCCTAGGTTACACAACTCAAGAACAAACTGGGAAAAATACTGCAACATAATAGACCAAAACATAAATTTAAAAATAAGACTAAAAGACCCTACGGATATAGAGGAAGCAACGAAAACACTAACTACAGTACTCCAACAGGCAGCCCAACAATCAACACCGCAGTAAGCACCATCAAAAACTCTAAATAATGTTTCAATATAAATAAAGAAATTAGTGCAAATAACACAACCACTCAAATGAAATTAAAGAAAAACTCAAATAACTCAACCCCGGAAAGCATCTGGAGTTGATCTAATAACAAACAAAATGTGCAAGTCATGTGAAAGAAACTAGAAACATCACGAAAAACTGGAACTGCATACCAACCCACTAATACAACTCCCTATACTACAGAACCACCATAGAAGAATGAAAAGATGCTGGCCACTAGATCTACGATAGGGAACTGTGTATTATATTAAACTAGGAAAACCTCGTCAAGACACGACGGTCAAAAGCATTGACTATGCTATTGATTTCCCTATATACAACATTCGATGTGTGATTACAATCCTTTGGATTTTCATAAGTGATTATTTAAATAAACGCAACCAAACATAACCAGTTGAAAATTCTAAGCCTAGCACTCCTCTCTCCCAGCTTATCCTCCTCTCTTCCGACGTATATGCCTCTCTGGCTTACCCCTCCCCGATGGCTTATTCTACATAAATACATACATACGGAAGTTCTACCTTACGAAATGATAAGAATAAAATCAAAAATCGATCTTGTTTAAAACATTCTTGAAAACGTCTATTAGTACATATTTCAAAAACATGTACATAAACATAGTGTTGGCAAATTTCCTGCCTTTTATACAAACATCATGAAACCACTCTGAATAAGAAATTGGCATCAGCTATTATCTGTATAATTCGTCAGTTCATAATTTTCAACTATGCGGATTTTGTCTACGCTTACTAATGATGGAAGTGGACGGCTGCATTAGCCTTTATATTAAGCGAAGAGTACTTACGAAACTCGCAACCGTGGAAGGTGAGGGGGCGCCCCTAGTGAATGTCCGATTCACCCGTCTCAAATTAAACATTTTAGAGTTTTTCAAATTAAAAATATAAACATTAAAAAAATAAAAAAATTAAGTAGTGTTGACTAATCTACACAGCGAAAGCTTTAATTTAAAAAAAGAAATGCGTAAATTGGCCTGGTGGATCTCTGAAACGAACTGGAACGAAAAAAAGCCTTGTGTTTTAAATATATAGATATGTACATTATGACAGTACATTACCTTATAGGATACACTGTACTCTGATTGCTGATTAAATGTTATTAAAAAAAATCATCAACATTTCGATGGTTTATTTAAGTAAACCCTCTTTGATATTAAAGTATTCTCAAAGAAACTCTCGGCTTTCAGAACAATATTTTATGATATATAATTATAGTAGACTTCTGTTGGGATTATTGTTTAAACCCTCGGGTGGAAATAAGCGTTACTATAAACAGCTTTGCGTCTCCAGTTTAATAATTTGGGAAAATTTAACACCAAATGAATTAATGGTGTCCCCTAGTCTTTCTTTCAAATAAACTGTGAATTTTTAATTTAACGGTTAATTTTATTTAACGGTGTTAATGCCATAGTTTTTACCTATTGAAGCTAAAAGTGTCTTTTGAGGAACCTTTTTAGCAACCAGCAAATAATAGCATTAGACTTGGAAAGTATTTTGTTTCAATAACGACGGATTAACTTCCATAATTATTTTAAAAAAAGCTACTACTAAATTCTGCAATTCAAGACTGTTAATAGTATTAATTATTATTACATAAATAATAAAAAAGTTAAAAAGTCATACATATAGTGGACATGATTGCAACTTTCGGAGATTTATTTTATGCAGAAAGTTCTGCGTTTAACGAAAGCGGTTTCATGTTCCAGCATCTTTAAATTGTAAAGGTGTGTTTTTTACGATTTATTAAATAAAGGACAATTAGTGTGTTCACTTTGCGTTTATTTTAGAATTTCAACTATTCTATTAACATTCTAATTGTGTCCTTTATCTGTATAACAGTAAAAATCTATTTTAGAAAAGGTATCGCTAGGTAAGTAATTGTGTAATGCTTCGTGGACTATGTTATGTTTAACACAACAAAGATATGTGCATATCTTCTATATTATTAATTTAAATAATAAATGAAACTTAAAAATCAATAATCACTTGTTATAGCTTGGAACGACAAATTGTTTGTGATGTATTTAATAAAAAAAAAGTAGAAAAAAAACGAAACTTAATTCAGGCGGAATTATTTTCGGAAGATTGTTTATCTCCGTAACTGCTTTGTAATAATAACAAACGCAATTTGTGTGGCGGCCTCTATATTGCTCATTTATTCCTATGTCCAATTAAAATTATTAAGTCTTTGTGATTAAGTAAGCCACGATACCTGAGTAGAATTTGAATAAGTCAGTAGTCCCAGCCGAAATGCTGAGCTTTTTTGAGCCTTTATTTGTTTATATCGTGATTTTAAAGCCAACTTTCTCATAGGGATGTTCTTTGACAAAACCTTTTGTTACAAAGCCTAGCTTAATTTAAATATATTACTAAGTATAGCTTTAATGTGGATTAATTATAGTTTTAATGGATATATCTGACAAAAAGTGAAAAATCTTGATATATTTATTTTGGTATTTTTGTTCTTTTATATTTTTCTTCTTTTTTGTAAGTTCAGTATAAGAAAACAACAGAGATAAAAAGACATCTAGGTAGTGCAATGTCCAGACTTTAAAACTGAAAACTCTTGATATCATAAATGACGTAGATTTCCTGAGAACACATTTAATTGTTGTAAAAGGTTAACAACTTGAAAAATAAAATGTTTCATTGTTTAGATCTACTAAAACTTTCTACAAACTTTTAAAAACTAATTATTATTTTACCTAACGATTCATTTTAATTTACATGTAGGTTACAAACTGTTTTTACAATCATGGAGAATCTAAGAAATTAATAGACAAAAATAATTTTTTATTCATCGAAAACAGTGACGTCATTCAATGAATCTTGGTACATAGGCTCTATGGTTAGAACATTCAAGCTTTGAATTAATTCAAATTGAGATTTCGATAATCATGTTTCGAAGCTTAAAATTGGACTTAATAATATAACTTCCTAAGTTAAGATTCACTTATCGCTGCGTATAATTCCTTTATCGGCAGCTTGATCGTTCTACTTCATTCATTCTATTACGGTCACTTAGCTTTTGTTGTTTCTCCTATTTATAGGTAATTCGAAATTTTAGCTAAAATATTTGCAGTTTTAAGAGAATTCTACTAGCCTCAATATCTGTAACAAACAACACTTGTGATTATTATGTTAGACCCTGTTGGGAAAGAAGTGTTAAACTGTTGAAAAATCCAAAGCATATAAAGTGGATACAAAGCAAACAATAACGTGCATAAATGTACGCAGCGGTTTAACTAAAAGACAAAGGTTATAATAGTAATGTAGTTGCAAAAATATAAAACACCTTTTCTAAATACATATTCAATAGTTTAACCGAAACAAGAGGTTTAGTTATATTGTTTAGAATTTCTAGCCTTGCTTTGTGGAACTCCATAATCATGAAATAAATAAAGATTAATAAAAAGTTTAAAATCAACAATAACACTTTTTAATTTTTATTTAATGCTAAAGATAGAACACATGATGTCATGAAATCGGGCATTTACTGCTTAACTTGTTCTTTTTGTAGTCGGGTATATATTGGACAAGCACTTCGAAATTTTGACATAATATATAAAGAACATGTACGTTGTTACAGAAATAAACATCCAGAAAAATCTAATTATGCCAAACACTTTTTAGAACAAAATCACACAATGACTCATCAAAATAATATTAAATTCCTACATTTTTGTAATAACAAACGCAAATTAGACATTTTAGAAGCTTGTGAGATATACCAACACAAACTCAGAGTAGTAATTTTAATGAATGAACAGATTGAGCTCAGTAATTCTCGTTACTGGAAGTGTTAGATATTTAATTCTGATTATTTTTATATTTTTATCTCGTTACCTATTTTTTGTATTTACCGTAGCGACGTGTTTGTTTATATTTATATTACCTTTGATAATGACATCTTAGCTGTCGAAACAATATTGTCAGGTTATAATTTAATAAATACTGTACATAATGGTTATATGTATTGGGTATAAGAATAAGTGTTGTTAGGGTTGTCTTAAGTTGTATAGATGTTATTTTTAACTCGTTTTTCGTTTCTGAATATCCAGGATATCATTATAAAGTGCTACTTGTACAATTAATTTTATAGTAGCTTGAATAGTTCATTTTTGATGAACTACAGAATTCCAAAAATTTATTTACGTGAGGCACCTGTCATTAGACTTAATCCCCACGTTCCTTCCAAGAGGAAGGTTGAGATACGCCCAATCAAAAATGCAAAATGCATCTAAAGCAAAATGCTGCCAGTAACTCACTGGTTGAAGCGCGGTTGCCTATCCACCCTCGACTAGCTCTCCAGACTAATACCGAAGCTAGAAACGTGCGCACCCGTCTGGGTTCATCCCAAGGGACGAAATAATAAACATATTTCTGTGGTTGTGGTTAAAAATAACCGCCCTATACCACGCACAAGTATGTATTTACTTCAGCGGCTTTGTTTATTAATCACATAACCTAAACAACAAACGAAAACAATGATTTACAGTTATTACAGTAAGTAAACAAAAGGTAATAACAATGAGAAGCAATAAGTTCTGTCTGTCCTTCTGGTATTAATGAATTCGTCATTACGTCGGATTAACAACCTTGAACTGGTTACAAGAAAGATGTGTTAAGAAAACTGCTTTTTAGTTGTCCCGGTCCGTTGTTTACAACGGCAAGAGAAGAAAAATCCAAAAACTAAGGATAAGAGGAATAGCTTAAAGAGAATTCTACAATTACTCAAAAGGTATTTGCAATAAACCAAGGTCTGCCGATTAGTTGGTTTTCGGCTTTAAGTAGTATAATCAAAAGAAATCTTTAAATTGGTAATCATTTGATAAGCAATACTAGTTTTTCTATAAAAACAAGGAATAAAATAAATCTTGAGGGCCGGCGGTGGACCAGTGGTGTCAGTGCATCACTCGTGTTCCAAGGGTCGTGGGTTCGAATCCCACTTGGGGCCCCGGGATTTTTCTAATTAGAAAATTCCGCCACCTCAACTATGGATGTGTGTATTCGTGTTGCATGTTAGATGGGGGACAGATGACTTTAGATGTTGGTTCCCCCGTAGTGTAGGCGTGAAATAAAAAAAACAAATCTTACAAATCTTATCTGAAATTGGGGGTGAATCTTTGTCGTATTTTGGAGCCTTATCTTACTCGGAAATATGATAAAAATTACACGAATTAGAAAATAGATAAAAAGAAAAAATATAAATTAATAACAATTTATAAAATATTACTAACGCAGAAATAAAAAAAAATTAAAAAAATTGCTGCTGTCAGGAATAGATCTTCAGACCTACCGAATTATAAGCTGCAATGTTCATCGCTCGTTATGACCTACATTATACAAAATTTTATTGAAAATAAAGGTATGTTGGAAGCTGTCGTTCTACAGTTAAAATCCGTTGTAAACTGACCTCCTATCCTAGTCAGTTAATATAAATTTCGTAGTATCCAATTGAAACCGTGTTTGAAGGTTTGTAGACAAGAAATTTATTTCTCACGGTTGACATCTAGTATCTTTAGGCATGTATTCTTCAAAATCCCTTATATTGTTATTTAAAAAAATAAATATAATGTTAGCTTGCAGGCCATAAAATCCTGTACAAAAGAAATCTGATCTATTTTAAATGTAAAATGAAAATAACCTGTTATACAGCATTAAGCTTCGTAGAATTTCAAAAAATAACTATTCTAAAGTAATAATTCTTATTCGGCTAGAATTTTGAGTTTACTATTCGAAGAATTCGTTGAATTTTGTTATTGGCTAAGCATGTTGTCATGCGTTTAGTCAGTTACAATTTTAATTGTTTATTGAGAAATTTACGGTGCTATATGGTAACCGAGACAGATCAGATTTAGTAAAGCTCCACTTTCATCCAGAGCTCAACAATAGCTCATTACAAGAATATTGATATTGTTTGAAGTTTAATCGAAACATTTCTAATTCTCAGATGGAAACGGTTGAACTCTGTCGCTTGAAAATCGAGATTCTCCAATTTCTTCACTTTTACCATTCTTGCGGCGAAAGAAGAGTTTGTTTAAAAACGAACCAAACCATTGAGGCAACCCTATATATAATTAAATGATACATCAAGAATGCGGTTACAAAAGGGATTAACTGGAAGTTCAACTACGTAAAAACGTACATCTAACAATCTGGAGAAGTGGAAAGACTAGGAGATCAATCAATCTCATCAAGAAAAAGGAATATAAACAACCTTACCCGTATTAGGGATTTTAAAAAAGTGAGAGATGAAGCTTCCCGTCTATTTGTCAAATTTATTTGAAACTATCTTGAAGGAATCTTAAACAGAAAAATAAAACTACAAAGACTTTTGCTCAAATACAATTCAGTTGGCATATTTTATTCAGTAATAGCTCAATGAACATAACTCTTGCTATCGAAGTATCGCAGATTTATTATAAGGTGACTAGATTCTTTTTAAGCAGGAGACAAAGTGAAACGTATAATACGTTATACTTACGTCCGGTAAATAATTCTCTACCGTACTCGTTTGAAATTCCAGTCTCGACTCTTTTGTCACCTGTTCTGTAAACATCGAGCTCGTACTGTAAAATTTTATTTAGCGGACTTATAACGTAAATATCGTTTAAATGTTTTAGTACATATTTGGACAATTAAACCATGCTTGAAAACTATTTTTTGTACGTTTATGTTCCAATACAATTTTAAAAATCGATTTTCCACTTGTGATTCTTTATTTATGTCTTCTAGGATTTCAAGGTAGCAGTCGACTAACAAATCGTAATCTTCGTATAAGTTCATCGTTTTATTTTGCCTGCAGCACTGCAGCAGAATACGGTCGAGCGAAATATACCGGTCGTCTGTATCCAGAATTCTATTACCGCACGATTCATGTTACAAAGGCCTTTGTGACAATGCTGAAGTTAACTACAACGAAACGATCCGTGACCCACAATTTAGATCCCTTTAGAAGTAGTCAATCTTCTTTTATTTCTACTCATGACAAATCGATGTTTAAAGACGTGTAGACCTTCCTTCTACGTTTGTTATTTAGGGTATAATGCTTTGTTAATGGCTTTACTTCTATCTTCAGACTCCTAATGGAAATCTCGATCGTTTTCTATATTTTTTGCTACGACTTGCCTTTTTAGAAGAGGAAAAGTCTTTTATTGATTTTTAATCAGGTAGCACATCAAATTGATGACCCATTTGTGAGAAATCCAACCTCACCGCTATTCTTTCTCAAGTTAACTGCATCCTGTTATAATTTGTTTATATACACATTAAGACATTTGAAATGAAAAAAGTTTGAAATAAGAAAACTCATTTTAACGTCTTAGCAGGCCACTCACTTTTATTAGCCCAACATAAAACTGTTGTTTGTGAACCAAAAAAAGTGGAAACGTAAGGGAAAGCTCTTATAAAAACTCGCTTTCCTCAATGGAATCAAGTTCTTAAACCTTGTTTGCCTCAGAAAACACTTAGCATGAGAAAGCGCACACTTTGGAAGCTAAAAAATTTTTTCTCTTGACTTTTTGGATAAAATACGTATGAGCATTTTTTCCAACAGATACTTTAATAGAACTGAGATCTTGGTAGAATATTTTTCTTTATTTTAAGCAAAACAGTACACTGTAGGTATAGAATTCTTAACCATGCAGAATGAGTCGAGTGCTATTTTAAAATGTGTGTTGCTATTTTCAAAAACCTATAAATCCAGTTTAGCATTCTGTATTATAAAAGGAAATTGTAATTTTCAAGTTGCCATTTATATTTGAAAATAAATTATTTATAACTTTTGTTACTACTAATAATAATTATTATTATTTTAAATTTCCAAATGTTATCGTTACTGAAGGGCATTCTCTACAGTGTTTTTTACTAGAAATTGAAAATTCAATGAACCTTCGTTTTTCACGTAGTTGTTTTCAAGATTTAATCTGAATTTTTATAGGGTAGAACTTCCTGAAGGCATTTGCCTACTTCAGTAACAAAAATAGGATACACCGCTACTCAAGAAAAACACGAATAAATTGTAGTTTGATCTGTCGAAAAACATAAAAACTTTTCAACAAAAATAATATGATCGATATGGAGGTGACTTCTTTTATGTACTTAACGAGTGTGACTCTGAGCAAACCTAGAGAAAAGTTTTCGTCAAGGGCCATAAATTTTATTATGATGAGAAACAACATTAAATACGAACTCAAGTCACCGGAAATATCTAGAACGTCTGAAAATAAAAGTGCTAATGTATGTATGATGCATTGTGAAATGCATATCGGACTTTACACAAAACTAAGCTCTGTTCTGCAAAAAATACAACTGAAACTGTAATTCTTTCTGCTATCGCACTAGGAATTAACGTAAAAGGATATTCGAAGTCCGCTATTGTTTGTGAGTGCTAATGGTATGCACTTATGCAATAAAACGAATAACTGTCCTTATTATGTACATATGTTTATGTGTTATTCAGCATTTGTATAAGCTTACATAAGCTTAATATGTTAAGTAAGTATAAATAAAGACAGAGCTTATATTACTTGTAGCATATTCTTTCATGAAATAGGTTTAAAATAATATATTCAGACTTCTGTAGTTAAATTTATATACTGTCTTTGAACCAACAGAATGAATTAATAGTATAATTTTTATTAAGAAGAAAGCTAGGTTAAGGCTATATATAGTATGTATTGATTTTAAATTTTGGAACAATGGAATATTCGGAAGATAAGTAAATATTGTCTAATGGAGAGGTTATCTTAATAAAACGAGTGCTAGCAGATGACTAGCCTGAAAGATACATTTAGCGACGCACACTGGTGTTAAAATCACAAAAACGTCGCATAAGAGTAGAAAATCAAGTTCTTACAATTATATTTCAGGTGTTATTAAAAATGAATGGTGACATCTTTTATGCACGACCTTGGAACTCATAAATAGCCACGTACTGAAATAACACTCCCGTACTTGGTCATTTCATTATAGCGCTTAGAGCAAGTACACTTGCGTTTTTTTGAAATGTACCCCCAGTTAAACAGAAGGGTTAGTTTTCTAGCTGAAAATATAGATTTATTTAGATTTTCAAGGTAAGTAGTTTTAGCCTATATTACAGTTATTCCGCTTGTATTTATTACGATGTATTAAATATAGGTACGAAGAGTATGAGGTTATTTTGGAATTTTAGCAATAATCTGTAATAAGTTTTGATTCCCGTCGATTACTGCGTTGTAATTTATACATCAAAGAGAAGCATCTTTGGTTGGCAAGATTTCCTGAAAATTCTAGCCCCCCCCCAGCGAGATTTAGTAATTTTTAAAGTTACTGCTGCAATTTAAATTTTAATTAAAATTTAACGTAAAAAGTGCAACAGAACATTCTTTAAATAATTAAACAAAAACTAAATGCCCAAGCAGCATTTAAGTAGCAGTAACTGAGATCGGCACTTTGATTGAGTAGTTGTTACGTAACTGCAACTAAATTTATGACTTTATAGGTTTAATTTCTTCAATTCGGAATATTTTAGTAATTGTGTAGTTGTTTCTACTATTTATTGGAACTATGTAGTTTCATTACTTCTGAGTAACTATTAATGTATGTGGAACGGTATTGCCACTTAGTATACTTACTTTAAAGTCGTTGCAACTTCAAAGTGGTATTATGATTGTAGCAGTAACTTGCCCGAAGCTACTTTAAAGTTTTTAAAACCTTACAGTAGTATTGAATGTAACACTTACATTTTTGCTACCCAGGGGAATCACCTTAAAGTAATAATTCGCCCTGCTCACTCAATATTAATAAAGTTAATTAATGACAATAATTGAGTATCTTTTATTTAAACACATAAAAGAACATAACAGGAATAATATAAAAATGGTTTCTATCATGTGTATCAACTTATAAGTATTTCGTGTATATTTATCATGTTTTATTAAAGACATTTTTTTACTAAAAAATATATTTAAAGAAGGCGCGTTGTTATTTTTCGATCTATCATCATCATATTTAACAGAAAAGTTGCAATGGTTTATAATTTTGGTGTACTGGAATGACAAAATAATCAAACATTTCATCGCTCTTTGTATTAAGTACGTATTACAAATAAACTGGTAATTCATTTTGTGACACGATCCAGCATTATATAGTATAGAAAATGATAGAATATTTGTTAAGTTGCAAGAGCAAGAGAGAGCAACCACGCGACATGATGTGTCAAAGAGAAAAGAAGTTGCACGAAAGTAGCAATTACTACGCCGCCACGTACCTGCTACCCAAAAATTGTTCCCCATTTTGGTTCCAGGCACGTAACAAAACCGTAGCAATTACGTGCTTGTGACTAGTGGCTAAAACTTAATAGTTCCACCGGTAGTGGCTGGTACGTAGCGACGACTAAAAATGCTGCTTGGGTGGTCTCCAGGTCTTTTCTTGCACAAGTGGAAATTTAATTTTAATTGTCGTTACTCCTACAAAACAGTTTAAACATTGGTAAAGAACGGTATTATGGTGGGCATTGTTAATTGACATAAATGCCATGCGCCGGTTTTTCGACTTTTACACCACAGTGCGACGTGTGATGGTGTAATAAATCCGGCGGGAAAGTCATTCCCATTCTTATAACTGCCACGTCAAAATATGTGGTTATTAGAGGTTTCTCTTAGACAGTTTCCTAAAATGGCTTCCTACACCCCCTTCCTACGGCCACAAACACCTCATAAAGCATAAACACCAGGTAATAAAATCACGTGGATTTTGGAATGGTTGGTGCATAACTACGGAAAAATAACAAGGATTGACGTATGTAAACGTAGCTACCATCGAGAAACCAATCGCTACTTCATGCTAACATATCTATATCCTTTTCTGCGGCTGAAATCATAATTCCAATAAAAGCGAATAAGCTGCTTTGGCTTCGTAGAGCAAAAGTGCTATTGAGAATCTTCAGTTTTTCACAGACCTAGACTCAGGCACTGAAAGTCCCGACTACAATGCAATGGAAGCAAAAGCATCCGCTATCGGAGCAGAATTCTTTTCATTTCTTGGAACCTAGTAAACAATAATGAATTAATATTACTGTGTATTGTAGACACAAAATTTTGAAAAATTTATAACATAACATTTCTACAAAATTTGTAAATGTTACTTTTGAAGTAAATTCTGTAGTGTAAGATTAACGTACAATCCATAAGGTACTTTTTACAAAAGTTAAATAAATTGTATGCCCGACTGCGTTATAATTACCGCTTATAACATAGTTTTGCGGCTATAAAGTAGCTGTTTATAGTACTAGTACTAAAATAAAGTATAGTAATAGCAAAAGCACACTCCACATATCCAGTTTTCCAATGGCAACTATATATATTAGATGTCTAATTTTCTTCTGTCAAGAATAGATGTCAAATTCATAAATTGATTTTTTCTTCGGTTATGAGTCAAGTTTAGTGGTCGAACATAAAGCTGTGTATGCAACTCGCACATAATCGGACTTTATAGACTCGCCCTTTTTATAGGCCTTTCTCACTTCGCTCGCTCGGCCATAAACTGCGCTTGTCTATAAAGTCCTATATTATGTACTTATTACATAAATAGTCATTTAACTGATTTTCTGATTAACTTATCATCGATGGGCAATGATAGAAACCTTACTTAAATACTTTACTTACTTAAATAAAATCTGATTAATTTTATAGAAATAATTTTGGAACTGTTGTAATAATTAAAGGGATTAGTGGATAAAAGTGTTAATTGACATTTAAAAAATCATATTTTTAGTGGATGAAGGTGCTAAAGCTATTTTACAACAGACCTTTATTTACTACGATTCTAAATATAAGTAGTTACAGAAACGTTGAGATGATAAAGTTGAAAAATAACGCACAAATTTAGAATCTCTGACACTCTTACCTCTTGACTGTTGAGCCGTGGTGGTATGCAGAGGGCCCTCGTTCTTCTTTGCAGCTCTTAACGCAGTTTGGCTACGTCCATAAGTTATTGTCCTTTTTATCAAAACATTAACGATCACTACTTTATTATAAAATTAAGTACTTTTAAGACTGAGGCGCAATGACATATAGTTACTTCCTTTCCAAGACGGCAACAGAACCGCCATATTTTGAAAAACACTTAAGCATGCGTTGCTTTTATATGAGTATCGAGAATATAATTTGTGTGTGGCTAAGAAAAAAGTAGATTGCTATGACGAAAGATAAAAATGCATCATTTTTAGTCTACATAAAAGAGAGACTTAATTCTGATTGTTTAAAATAAACTATCCTTTTAGACCACCTTTAGGTCGGCCATCCCAAAATTATATTATAAATATTTTAATAAATATAATTTGAAAAATTATATAAAATAAATTACTGTTTTCTTAACAAAGGGGCTAACTACTACTACAGAAATTTTCTTATTTGTATGTTTTTTATGAATAAAGGAGCTACTTAATTACATTTTTCCTTAATTTGGGCTTATTTTTTTAGATACCTGATATTTTATTCTGTGATAAAAAATTCGTTATTTTAATTCCTACCAATTTAACTAAATGATTTGCCTTAATGTCCTGTAACAAAAAAAAAGTCCAGAATAATTCACTAAAAGAGGTCTCCTGTAAAATTAATAATTTGGCCATTGACACCTTTATCCACTAACCCCTTCTTATTACGTGTATGTGCAATAAGTTCAAATTATTCAATTTATAAAGTTTTAGAAATCGTTATTATTAGATCAATTTATGAATAATAAAATATGTAACAGATATTTATCATTGATTACGAAACCATAGTTATGTTATAATCAGTATCATTTTGTAAATAAGATAGAATATGTATTTAAATTAGGATTTGGTTCAAGTTCTGATGTAAATATTATGTATTAAATACCTGTATATAAGCTTAGGAACACTAATTTTAAGACAGTTTTGTATATACGATATAGTTAAAGAGATATTTTTTATAGATTTGTATCGGGTGCACTCCTACATTTAATTATAATATAACGCATGTTCATTTAAATTCGTAATCTAGCAACCTTTGGAATTTTAATGAAAGAAGACAGAGCGACAGATATAATACGTCGCAGATAGAGACAGGCAATAATCCAAAGGTTGCTAGATTACGAATTTAAATGAACACCCGTTACTTGCTGCAAGTGAAAATAACAAGTTATGCATAATTAATTAAGAGAAAAGTGTAAAAGGTAATTAATATTAAACTTATATTAATGTTAAACTGCGTAAGTAAATCAACTAAAAAAAAATCTTTGTGCATTTATAAAATGGCGTTTTAATTAAATCTTCGAAATAGAAAGGAAAATAAGTAACTATTGTTAATAATATGTCCTACGAATAAAAAGGACAAAGTTTAACCCTACTATAAAAGTTAAAGTATAAGTGATTTAATTACTATTAAATTCTGTATGGTTATTGAATATATAATTAAGCTACAAAGGCAGAGATGATATTGGAAATGGTAATGGTTCTAATAAATTTATTTATTAATATTTAATATTTTCTGGACACTTTCAGCCAATTAAAAAATTGTTAGTTTTTAGTATATATCTATATTTCGATTAATTTTATAATCTTCGTCAGTGTATAACTATTAAAGTACACATATGTGTGTTAAAGGAACTATAGAAAACACAAAACATGCTTTGACATTTGCAAGAAACCTTTTGTTATATGGTTTGTCAATAAAATGTCAAAATTTTGAAGTAGTATCAATACAAACCACAATTTTGAAAGATATTGTGGATATTATTTGCATAAATAATACTTTATTACTATAAAAGGGTATCTCTAAATAATTTAAAAGAAATACTGAAAAGGGAAATTGAACTTTATTTTAAAGATATCTAAAATCATTAATAAGGAAAATCTAACTTCTTATGTTAAATTGTATAGAAACTAATCCATTTAATTTCTACGATCTAATGGCATTCATTCGCACCTAAAACCAACATTTTAGAAATATTTAGAGTAAATTTATTTTTATTTTTCACATATTTATTTGGGTTGTCCCATTGTGAGGCATTCATCGCATATATATTTGGCGGCCAACGTGGTGTATATTTCATTGCATATTTGTTTGGCGTCCAACGTGGGGCTTATAGTTTGTTTATACTGCTACCAGTTTAGTCCGGATTCATCGCATATTTATTTGATGCACAACGTGGGGCACATTTCGCTGCAATAGATATTTATATATTTATATAGGTATGTAATAAAAGATTAAAAGAACAAGGCAACTTAAAAATAATATTGTAACGTTCTTTCTAAAAATAAGAATACAAGTGCTGTTTAAATCGTCTATTCACAAACAAATATTTATTTCTATACACTAATTAATACACTATAAATTAACGCTATGATTATAAACCATTAAAAACTATTATTTACAGACTATGAATTTCTAATACAACATTTATATTCACTATTTATTTTGTAATACACAGTTAATGACTTGCTGTTGACTGCCTCCCTTTTATCCGCGAGTCGCTTTTATATCCTCATATAAACGCACCAGAAATCGCTGGAACCTTCTATGTATTCTTAGAAAATGCTAGAATAAACCACGTCTGATTTACATGCTTGTGCGATGCGTCATTTTCTCGAAGGCGACAGAACACACCACCTGTCGCTCGAAAAGAGGTTCGTTCCTTTTCTCTCCCGTTACACTGCCCCCCTCTTCAAGTCTGTTCTGTCCCAGAACAGGTTTTATGCTCTGGTTCCTGTAGAACGGGTCATGACGATATCGACAGTCTTCACCTCGACTACACGTTCCATTACGGTAGAAATAACAGTCTACACTCTTCGTTGGCCTTAATGCGGGCTGTGGGTCAAAACTGCAGACGAAGATCTTGACGTCCGTACCTCTAAAGACAACTTCCAGCATGTTTCTAACGATTCTCCAATCCAGCTGGTCCCGCCCACAGCCGAGTTTGGGAACTGCCAATTTGTTAATTCCCCTGGTAAGCAACTCGATTCTCAAATTCCATAGTGCCCTCCACAAGTCGGCGTAACTCGGTTTCTGGTAGTAAAACTGCTTGGTTACCAAGTAGTAAATGGATCGGTCATGATCAGGCAAGCGTAAGGATTTACCAACAGAGGGATTTTGTTCTCGAAGTTCATTCAGCCGTCCAAATTTATTTCTAAACACTACTGCGATCCCCCTGGACATACGGAGATCCTCGGAGACACAGTGGGCAATGGAATAATCACCAGGGACCCGGAAGAGATCTTGTTGCATCTCAGTCGTGACTCCGAATCGCGCTTTTCTAGTTCCAGAGAACGCAGCCATAAATTCTCTAAAGGTTGGCTGATCATCTTCAGGCCTTACGGTATTGATAGCCACCTCAGCCTCATCTTTCCGATCCGGGACTGCGTCATTATTTCCCTCATAGTGCGCCAGACGATTGGAGTGTACCACTTTTGGTTTCCCCCTTGGCAATTTCTGGATGCGATAAATCAAGTCATTTATTCGTTTCTTCACCTGGTATGGACCCTCCCAATTTCGCTGTAACTTTGGAGAATAGCCACGACGCCTTTGCGGGTTGTATAACCAGACAAGCTCTCCAGGTTGAAACCCTCCTTCTTGGGCTCTCACATCGTACGTAGCCTTCATCCGGTCACTCGCGATTCGACTATTATTTCGGGTTCGGTCGTGAATATCCTCCAACTTCTTCTTTAAGTTGATGACATAATCATTTCCAGCTACCTCCTGCTCTATAGGTGGAGACCCAAATTCCAGATCACACGGTAACCGTAACTCGCGTCCAAACATTACCGACGCTGGTGACTGACCGGTTGTTTCGTGGACCGATGCACGATAAGCCATCAGGAACAGATGCAGGTATTGGTCCCAGTCTCGTTGATGATCGGAGACGACCTTGGCCAAATATTTGCCCATTGTCCGATTCATGCGTTCTACCATTCCATCGGACTGCGGATGTAACGGTGTGGTCCGAGTCTTGCGAATGCCCAACAATCGACAGACTTCTCCAAAGAGTACAGACTCGAAATTGCGGCCTTGATCCGAATGCAGCTCCATGGGCACTCCGAAACGACTGAAGAACTCTTTGACTAGTACGTCAGCAACAGTCGCAGCTTCCTGGTTTGGTAGGGCATATGCTTCTGGCCATTTGGTAAAATAGTCCATTGCCACTAAGATGTATTTATTCCCATCGTCAGTTTCGGGAAATGGTCCGGCAATGTCTATAGCTATTCTCTCCAGAGGACTACCCACATTGTACTGCCTCATGGGTGCTCTTCGTTTCCCCAAGGGTCCGTTGCCAGTGGCACATAGTTCACATTTCCGGCACCACTCCTTCACGTCTTCTTTACAGTTGACCCAATAAAAACGCTCCCTAACTTTCTCCAAGGTCTTTTTCACACCGAAGTGTCCTCCGGAGGCACCGTCATGGAGATGTCGCAATACTGTAGCCACTCGGCTTCTTGGAACCACGAACTGAGACCTAATGGTGGTGCCATCTTCACTCTCCAGTACTCGCTTCAGGAGATCGTCTTCCACCTTCAAGGACTCCCATTGGGCCCAATATGCTTTGAGCGTTCTGTTAAAAGGGCTGACGGCCTCCCAGGCAGGCCTTTCTCCCACGCGCTTCCATTCCAGTACCATTTTTAGTTCGGGATCAGCCTCCTGCTGTCGTTGCAATTCTTCCGGCAACCAATTGTCGTTGACGATGGTAGTCCTTAATACTTGGCAAACCCTTTCTTCCAAACGAGAGCAATGACGGCAATCCGTTGGACAGGGTCTTCTTGAAAGAGCATCGGCATTTCGATGACTAGTGCCCGCTCGATGTTCGGTGTCAAAGTCGTATCCTTGTAATCGTTCGATCCACCTTGCGACCTGGCCTTCAGGATTACGGAATTGTAGAAGCCATTTCAACGCTGCATGGTCCGTCCTCAATAAAAACTTCCGTCCGTACAAGTATTTGTAAAAGTGCTCAACGGACTTCACGACGGCCAATAGTTCTTTTCTGGTCACACAATAATTCTTTTCGGCTTTAGACAAAACCTTACTAAAATAGCCGATGACCTTTTCTTGTCCATCCTGTATCTGAGAAAGTACACCCCCAATGGCCAGATTACTTGCATCTGTGTCAAGTATGAATTTCCCTTCTGTCCGTGGATAGCTCAATATTGGTGCGGTTGTCAGGGCACGCTTCAGCTGTTGGAAAGCTGTTTCACACTCTCCGCTCCAAACATACTCGCGCCCATCTTCAGTTAACCTTGTCAGAGGTTTCGCTATATTGGCAAACCCAGGAACGAAACGCCTGTAGTAGGTACATAACCCAAGAAAACTACGAACTTGGTGTTTATCTTTCGGTGTTGGCCACTCTTGAACTGCACGAATCTTATCGGGGTCGGCTGCCACTCCATTTTGTGATACGACGTGCCCGAGATATTTCACTTCCTTTCTGAATATGTGGCACTTTTTCGGACTCAGTTTCAGATTGGCTCCACGTAGTCTTCGGAACACTTCCTCTAGATTTTTCAAATGTTCGTTGAATGATTTTCCGACTACAATCACATCATCTAGGTATACCAGGCAGGTCTTCCACGACAACCCTCTCAGGATGGTCTCCATTAGACGCTCAAAGGTGGCCGGAGCGTTACATAGACCGAAAGGCATAACTGTAAACTGCCATAGTCCGGAACCAATAGTGAACGCGGTCTTCTCCCGGTCTTCAGGTTCCATTTCAACTTGCCAGTAACCGCTCTTCAAGTCCAAAGTCGAAAACCATCGTGAACCAGACAGGGTATCTAACGTGTCGTCGATGCGTGGTAAGGGATAGCTGTCTTTCTTGGTCACGTCATTAAGCTGCCGATAGTCCACACAAAATCTCGTTGACCCGTCCTTCTTACTGACCAGGACCACCGGTGATGCCCATGGACTGCTGGATGGCTCGATGACCCCTTGTTCTTCCATATCAGTAATAATCTTTTCGGCTTCTGCTCGCCTTGCTAGAGGTAGACGCCTCGGCTGCTGACGGACAGGCATAGAGTTGCCTGTATTGATTTTATGTTTTACTATATTTGTTCGTCCCTTCTGGCTATCGTCAAGAGCGAAGATATCTTGGTATCGGTGAACCAAACCCTGTACCTCTTTCACTTCTGTTCTGTTAAGGTCTTCGCACGAACTAGTAACCATGCCCACTAATTTTCCACCATGGTCTTTGGGCGCTGGTTTTGGAACATCAGCCATACACCTGGCTACTCGGAATACTGGCACACACTGTCCCACAAGGGTACTCTTCTTCAATGTCACCGGATCCACATTAAGGTTCATAAGCCTCACCGGTACTGTCTTTCCAACCTTGATCAGCGCTTTTCCCACCAGTATTCCACTATGGATCTTCTTATCACAAACAGGCTCCATCATTCGCACACATCCAACCCGAAGATCTCCATCCAAACCTGCCTCGACAACCATCTCGCTTTGACCCGGCAATATCACATCTTCAGTCAGCAAAACCCTTACAACCGGATCTTCTCGTGGGTGCAACGGAAGTTCTTCGTTACCGACCTTCAAAACACCCTCTTTCAAATTCAACGTAAAACCAAATTTTCTCAGGAGGTCCATTCCAAAGATGAAGTCATCAGTGATATCAGCTACCAGCACCTCATGATCACGTTCTTCACTTCCAATGCCAATCTTCATCTTCACCACTCCGCGTGTTGGTATCACTTCACCTGTTGCTGTACGGAGTTGAGTAGTTGTTGATAACAGCTTCATACTTGATTGTAGAACATCAGGGCGTACGATGGATTTTGTCGCCCCCGTATCAATAAGTAGTGGAACAGTTCGGTTAGCAATCCTCCCATCTACGAACAAACTGCTGGTACTGTTCTTCGATGTTACGGCATGGATCGTGATCTCCGGGGCATCTTCACTCGCAGTCAACGTTCGCCCCCTCTTACCAACCCTTTTTAACTTTTCCGACGGTTGTACTTTTCTTATTTTGGGACAACGGCGTTCTACATGTCCTTGTTCGCCGCAGTTCCAACAACGAGGCCCTCGAACTTCTTGATGATTCTTCTTACGACTTTCTTCCTTCCGAAGAACTCTCAGTACTAATTCTTCTAGGTGATCTTTAGAACCTTCTTCTTCCTCCACAACGGCCCGAACACGCCCGTGACCTCGGGACGCTTGTTTTGCAGCTTCAAATTCTAAAGCGTGAGCAAGCGCATCATCAGTTGTTCTTGGTCGTGCTAGCCTCAATGATTGTTGTGTTTCCCCGTCTCTTAACCCATCAATGAAGGTCTGCACAGCGAGCTGTCCCAAAAATGAATCGGGTGCCGTAGGGTACGCCAATCGGACAAGCCGCGCAACATCGGCTTCAAACTCCTGCAGGCTTTCTCCATTCTTCTGGATACGATTCTTCACTTGCGCGTGATACACTTGTTGAAGATGCGCGTCTCCATATCTCATCTCCAATCTAGACACTAACAATTGATAATCATTTTCCTGTCCTGCTGGGATTGTTTGCAGGACGTTCAACGCGTCTCCACGCAAAGCCACAGTTAAAGAAACGGCCTTTTCCTTGCCTGTCCATCCGTTGGCCCCAGCGGCCGCCTCAAATTGTTTGTAGTAGGTGGACCAAGGTATCTTTCCATCGAACGTGGGTGGTTTTACTTTTATCCCTACGGCAGGAACCTTTTCTTCTTTACTTTGTTTCTTTACTTCATTAAACGGCCACTCAGAAGTTGAGGGAAACCGTAGTTGCCTCATTCTATCTTCCAGCATTTCGGCCATATCGTCTTTCTTAGTTGTTGGTGGTAATTGCATTTGGGCTATTTTCTCTTCTACCATCTTTATTACCCTATCTTGTTCCGCCAATCTACCTTCCAATAGTCCTAACGCACTGGCATTCTCCAAAAATTCTTCGAAAACTTTATCTTCCAACGCTTTGACATTTTCCAACAATTCTCCTTTAAGCCTTCTAGAACTTTCTTCAGACTTTTCTAATAATTCTTCTTTAAGCGTTCTAGAGTTTTCCAGTAAATCTTCTTTAAGCATTTTAACATTTTCTTCCAGTGCTTTAGTATTTTCAAGTAATTCTTGTTTAAGCATTCTAACATTTTCTTCGGACTTTCTAGAATTCTCTTCTGACTTTTCCAGTAATTCCTCTTTTAACATTCTAGAATTCTCTTCAGACTTTCTAGAATTCTCTTCGGACTTTTCCAATAATTCTTCTTTAAGCATTCTAGAATTCTCTTCCGACTTTTCCAGTAATTCCTCTTTTAACATTCTAGAATTCTCTTCTATTTTACTTAATAACAAATTAGTATCCATTACGGGTCCAGGTATTTCGAAGAGGAAACTTTCAGGGTCTTCTTGCTGCTCCAAAAGCCATTCTCTTAGCCGATTTATTAACACACTTTTAAGGCCCGTTGTATCTAAATCTCGTTCTTCAAGTTCATGTTTCAAGTCTATTACTTTGAGATCTTTTAACAGTTTCATCACCATTTTAATCGTTTGTTGAAATTATGTTTTAACACCAAAAATTTTATTCTCACAGCACTTTAATTAATTATTACGCGATTTTATTTATTTTAAAACCTCACACCTGTAACACCACTGTAACGTTCTTTCTAAAAATAAGAATACAAGTGCTGTTTAAATCGTCTATTCACAAACAAATATTTATTTCTATACACTAATTAATACACTATAAATTAACGCTATGATTATAAACCATTAAAAACTATTATTTACAGACTATGAATTTCTAATACAACATTTATATTCACTATTTATTTTGTAATACACAGTTAATGACTTGCTGTTGACTGCCTCCCTTTTATCCGCGAGTCGCTTTTATATCCTCATATAAACGCACCAGAAATCGCTGGAACCTTCTATGTATTCTTAGAAAATGCTAGAATAAACCACGTCTGATTTACATGCTTGTGCGATGCGTCATTTTCTCGAAGGCGACAGAACACACCACCTGTCGCTCGAAAAGAGGTTCGTTCCTTTTCTCTCCCGTTACAATATTATAATAATAATAATAATAATTTATATTTTTCCAACAGGTGGGCACCCAATTACAGGAAAAAAATTTAAAAATTACAAAAACACAGTAGAGGTTCGACATAAATACGAAATACAAATATAAGCTACCTACAATTAATGTAAAAACATAAACATGCGTAATACAGTATATAAATAAATAATAACATAATTATTAAAACTAACATTATACACACTAACTTTAGTTAGTGTGTATATAACAAACATCTCAAATCAAGGTATATATGTATCAAATTTGGTAATATGAATAACGTTGTAACAAACTTTCTTAATGTCTGAACATAGTATGTTCTTTAATTAGACATTTATCTCAATAATACAACTTACAATATTATTAATCGAATCAAAGTGAACACTTGCTACATATCTGATTAAAATTATTGCACATGCTTGTAGTAGGTGATTTTTTTAGCAAGTTGGTTCTCCTTGCATCCAAGTAGAATCACATATTAGTACGTGCATTGAATCGTGGGACATGAAAGTTAATTTTGTTTAAGAGCCAAAGAGAATCAATTCTGTGATTTGAAAGATTATACAAAAACTTTACAGAGATAATAATGCGTCTAATACGCAGAGATATAAACTCAAATCTGTTAAGCAGCTCAATTTGACTAACCCCAATCTCAGGATAGATACCATCGCAAGAAAAAGCTAAAAACTTAAGAAAATATCTTTGAACTCGTTCAATCTCACGAATATGGCATTCATAAAGGGGAGACCAAATTACCGCGCCGTACTCCAGTTTAGATCTCACCAAGGCTATGTATAAGGCTCGTAACGTCTGAACATTTGAAAAGTGTTTACAATTTCGGTAGATAAAGCCATACATTTTAAAAGCTCGACTAACAATGTCATGTAAATGTGCAGCGAAATCTAGCTTAGGATCAAAGATGACACCTAAATCTTTAAATAAATCCGTCCTTTGTATAGCAGTGTCATTGACGGTGTAGATATAACCATACCGTTTAGTTTTTTTGTAAAAGACATAGTCTTACATTTAGTGATGTTTAGTGAAAGTATATTATTGTGACACCAGTTATCTACCGTGTAAAGATTATTTTGTAATTGCATGGCATCATTATAATTGTTAACTTCACGATACAATTTTATGTCATCTGCAAAGAGAAGGCAGTGACAAGATATTTGATCTACTATGTCATAAAGTAATAAGTCAATAAAAAGTAAGAAAAGTAAAGGCCCACGATTCGAACCTTGAGGAATTCCCGAAGTAGGAGTAAAATCGTGGGAAATAAAGTTGCAGTATCTGACATAAGAACTCCTGTTAAAAAGATAACTTTCAAAAAATTTAATAAGATTCTCTGATAGGCCATATTGAGATGTATTTATTTAACAAGATGTATTGATCAATTTGATCAAACGCTTTTTGGAAGTCAAGGTAGATGACATCGACCTGATTGCCTTTATCCATGATCTCTGCAGTGAACTGACTGATACATGCGAGATTAGTTATAGTAGAACGACTTTCCATAAAGCCATGTTGATGTGGAGAGATAAGTGATCTTAAAGATGAATAGAAATATTTATAAATAATAGACTCAAATGCTTTAACAAAGTTACTAAGGATAGAAATTGGTCTGTAGTTTTCAATGAGTGACGGATCGCCCTTCTTAAGAACCGGACATATACATGCATGTTTCCAAATCAACGGAAGACTAGCCGTAGACAAACAGAAATTAAATAAGATGTATAGTGGTTTGACAAGAGCAGCAGCGCAATCCCTTAGAATAAAACTTGGTATTTGATCTATACCAGATGTAAAACAGTTTTTTGAGCGATGCAAAGCACATAAAATATCGTCCTCATTGATAAAGTCGATGGCAATAACATCTTGAGTTCGAGGTATGACATTAATTGCAATGTTATTCTGAGATTGGATGTATACACTATGAAAATAATTAGCAAATTGATTAACTATAGAATATCCATCATTATATTCAACATTGTTATGCGTCATTACGCTTGGAATACGTGAAAGCCCTCGCTTGTTACTGATAAAAGACCACAACCTTTTTGGATCTGCAGCAAGTGAATTCTCAACTTCAGTAAGATATTCCTTATAACAAGTATTAATTAATCTATTACATTGCAATCTAGAATCTTTAAAAATGTTGTAATAGTGTTCATTTTTAAATTGTTTATACTTTTTAAAAGCCAAAGATTTTTGTTTCAGTAGTAATAATATATTATTATTAAACCATGGGGGATAATGAGTTTTCTTTTTAAATTTTATAGAAGCCTTAGGCACTGAAGTATCAAATATATTATAAACAATTTTATAAAAACTATCACAAGCTTCATTAACATCTGTAAGACCATTAAGTTGCGACCAATCAGCATTTAGTAACATCATACAACACGGGAAAATTAGCTTTTTTAAAATTGTAGTGAGGCTTATCGTTCATTATAAACCGATCACATTTATTACGAATAACATTGATTTCGATATCAAGGGCCGGATGATAAACATCTTCAACGACCAAGGGCACTAGTGCATGTTGAACAAGACAATTAATATTAGAAAATATTAAATCAAGGAGACGGCCTTGGTTGTTGAGTATATTATTATATTGATGAAAATTATGTAAATATTGAAAATTCTTTAAAATTATATTAAGTTGGTTATCCAGATCAAAATTAAACGACGGGAGATTAAAATCGCCCATCAGTACGATGTTGAGCTCATAGAAAGGTTCTAAAGTAATGGTAAGTTCATCAATGAACTGTACATAAGTTTCAGTTGGTATAGATGGAGGTATATAAATTACAAGTATGATAAAGCAACATTTAGATGAATCAGATATCTTCACACCAATTACATCAATGGAAGGAAATAAATTTGATAGTCTATCTAAATTAATTCTAATAGAGTAAAAACTATTTTTCAGAGAGATTAACACACCACCGCACCGCCACGGTTACAATTTAGTAACTCATATTTTCTATCTTGACGAAAAACACAAAAATCACTGCTAAATATTTCATTACTAGCTATTTCACTATTTAACCATGACTCACATAGACAAAAAATGTCATATTCAAAAAAAGTTGAAAAATTTAAATTATTAAGTTTAGACCGCAAACCTCTCACATTTTGGAATAAACAGCGGATAGGATATACATAATTGGGTGCCGATTTCAGTTTAAAGAAGAAGAAACAATCTTAGGTACTTCTTGTATGTATTTTATCTTTATGTTTGTTTCACCGTTAGCAATTCTGCTATCGAGCTCCTTTTTGAGATTTTTATACAATTCGATTTGTTTAGGTGTATTATCAAATGAAATATTTATGTTTCTGTATTTAATGTTATTATGCATATACTTGGCATTTCTAATTAGTTCCTTAACTTGGGATTCATCATCTAATTTAATCCGTATTGGACGAGGTTTTGCATTGGTCAGATTAAAGCGACCCAGTCTATGAAAAAATTTTGGTTGAATCGAATTACCAGGTTTAAGAGTGGAAATTAAATTATCACTATCCTCGAGAGCTTCAACGTCCGATGGATTGGCAATGCTATTATATTCATTTTCTTACAATATTATTTCATCACCCAAAGCAGGACATGGAACGTGTCATTTAAATTCCTCATATTCTTCTATACGTCTCCATATTTATTTGTTGCTACTATTTTGGCATTTCAAAATATAAAGCCTCTGTTTTATTCTTTTCCTTAACTAGTTTGCACGAAGTGTGTTGACATCTACGATTAATTATATTATAATATTTTAATTGACGTAGTTATTTAACTCAATCTTTATGTTTTTACTACTTATACGTTGATCTATTAACAAATTTTACATGTATTAAGGTGTATATTCTGTAATCCTAGTATACACGGCATGTAATTACATAATATGAAATAAAACATTATTTTTCACTACTAGCTTTAAAACATACTATTATCTAGTCTGTTGTCACCTTGTGAAGTTAGTTTTCTTGCCTAGTGGTAAATAATTTTTTATTATTGACTACTAGTCAATAATCCAGATTTTAGTGTAACACGGGGCAAAAACACATCCCATTATACACTGGCATCCAGGAAAAAATCCGTGATCGCGATAGTACGTTTTTTATGTGAGAAGAATAAAAGGAATAAAAGTACTAGTAGTGAAAAAAATAATATATACACCACGGTTGTGAAGTGTTTTCTAGAGCCTCTCATCTTATATCCCTCGATGCTGCGCATCTCGGGATCTAATAATGCTCGGCTCTAGAAAAAACTCTTCACAACCTTGGTATATAATATACTATTTATGTGCCATTCGCTTTTAATTTCGAAAGTGATTAGATCATGATAGCAAACAAAACAATGAACATAGTAGCACAGTATAACAACCAGCAGGTGTACTCTCGCAAATATCATCTCGTATATACTTTGAATGTACTCATAGAAAGGTTCTAAAGTAATGGTAAGTTCATCAATGAACTGTACATAAGTTTCAGTTGGTATAGATGGAGGTATATAAATTACAAGTATGATAAAGCAACATTTAGATGAATCAGATATCTTCACACCAATTACATCAATGGAAGGAAATAAATTTGATAGTCTATCTAAATTAATTCTAATAGAGTAAAAACTATTTTTCAGAGAGATTAACACACCACCGTTACAATTTAGTAACTCATATTTTCTATCTTGACGAAAAACACAAAAATCACTGCTAAATATTTCATTACTAGCTATTTCACTATTTAACCATGACTCACATAGACAAAAAATGTCATATTCAAAAAAAGTTGAAAAATTTAAATTATTAAGTTTAGACCGCAAACCTCTCACATTTTGGAATAAACAGCGGATAGGATATACATAATTGGGTGCCGATTTCAGTTTAAAGAAGAAGAAACAATCTTAGGTACTTCTTGTATGTATTTTATCTTTATGTTTGTTTCACCGTTAGCAATTCTGCTATCGAGCTCCTTTTTGAGATTTTTATACAATTCGATTTGTTTAGGTGTATTATCAAATGAAATATTTATGTTTCTGTATTTAATGTTATTATGCATATACTTGGCATTTCTAATTAGTTCCTTAACTTGGGATTCATCATCTAATTTAATCCGTATTGGACGAGGTTTTGCATTGGTCAGATTAAAGCGACCCAGTCTATGAAAAAATTTTGGTTGAATCGAATTACCAGGTTTAAGAGTGGAAATTAAATTATCACTATCCTCGAGAGCTTCAACGTCCGATGGATTGGCAATGCTATTATATTCATTTTCTTACAATATTATTTCATCACCCAAAGCATGACATGGAACGTGTCATTTAAATTCCTCATATTCTTCTATACGTCTCCATATTTATTTGTTGCTACTATTTTGGCATTTCAAAATATAAAGCCTCTGTTTTATTCTTTTCCTTAACTAGTTTGCACGAAGTGTGTTGACATCTACGATTAATTATATTATAATATTTTAATTGACGTAGTTATTTAACTCAATCTTTATGTTTTTACTACTTATACGTTGATCTATTAACAAATTTTACATGTATTAAGGTGTATATTCTGTAATCCTAGTATACACGGCATGTAATTACATAATATGAAATAAAACATTATTTATGTGCCATTCGCTTTTAATTTCGAAAGTGATTAGATCATGATAGCAAACAAAACAATGAACATAGTAGCACAGTATAACAACCAGCAGGTGTACTCTCGCAAATATCATCTCGTATATACTTTGTATGTGACCTTGTTGTATGATCGGGTTGTTGGTGGGCTACGGAAAAACAGTTATGCTGTGATATCCGCTGCTCGTTGTTACCTGCATGCAATGCCGATGACGATCCGCAAGCCTCGGCGAACTGCTTGTGGTGTGTCACTTGGTGACACACCTGTGTGCGATATTTGAGCTAGCTTATCAACTTCAAAGTGCCGACAATGAAGTGAATATGCTGTATATTTTATACTGTGATAGTAGTACATTATAATGTTTTATTTTGTATACGTAATAATATTTTTTATGTTAAATTTATTTAAAATGAAATTATGAAATGTCAGTCGGTTAGTGAGAAAAACACCATTCAAATTAAAAATGACTTTGTTTGACACGCAATTTTTGCAAACATAATTGCTCTTCAATCAAAGTGCCACTTTTAATCCTAAGAACACAATATACTTTTACTGCGAATAGCTTATTCTTTTTCTTTTTTAAACGTTTGATTCCAAAATACAAATTTTAATAATTGTTTAATATTCTAAAAACTGTAAAACACTGTTATGCTTAGGTAGAAAAGTAAAACATTTAATTTATCAATCAAATACGAAATTTAATGCTTTTCTGAAGTTCATGAAGTGTGGAGTGGGCAGCCACGACAAGCGATAGCGATAAAGGGGTCTAACTCTTAAGCAGGCACCGGAACCGGCATGAGGATTTTTTCGTCGACATGTAAAGACTCCGTGCACTTCGCCGTGGTTAAATACCCAAGTGTGGTTAAATATCGTCACATTTTCAAATGAGAAATGTTTTTTGAAAAAGGAGAAATAGTGTAAATTGTCTGTTATTTTCAATAGTTTCAATAGACATAGGAATTGCCATTCTCCTGCTAAAATGTAGAATTCTTTTCATCCTCGGATGGCTTACATGGCGATTAATGGCACTGGTGGAACTAAGCTTCCAGGATAGGGTTGTGGTCAAGAGTTTGTTTAAGATTTTGTTGTTTCAGTAAAATAACATTTCCGTAAAGTCAATTAAAACTAGTGAGAATGCGCAGAGCTAGCATTGCCATGACGAACAGAAACAACTGTATACTTAATAAACTATTTTTGAAAACTAATGTTGACGTAACACATTAGTTGTCATAAAAACTAAAATTCTAAGTCCTAAAATTTTTCGTTAAAAAAATGTTGCTAAAAATGTTAAAAAAAATACAAAATTTTTCATTTTTGAAAAAGCCATTTTGAACACTTTCCCAAAGAGATACAAAAAAATGTTTCAACCAAAAGTTTTTTAGAATTTGATGTACTATAAGATTCCAAAAAGAAAAATTCAAAAAAGGCGACAGACCGACAGACAGACAGACAGACTTCACGAATTCAGAGACGAACTTTTTGTTCGTCGAAAATCGTCATTGTAGTAATAATATAATAGTGTTACTAATGTTTTTTTTAATTTCAGGTAAGAAAAGGTTGTCCTTAATCACACTGTAGTAAGGTTCACCTTCTTCTAAGTAAGTAAACATTAAAATTTGACTGGTTCCCTTAAGTACATATAAATAAACTTAAATTCATACTAGTACGTTTGCTTTTATTTTTGTTAAATGCCACCCCTCAATTCTTAGTACGATTTTATTTTTTGTCTATGAAGTGACTACTTCTTGTTGCTAGAAGTAAAGTATTGCCACTGCATCTACTCTATATAAAGTTTCATTAAATTGTATCAGGAGGATTTCCTACACCGCTTCTTAAAACGCTTCTGGGTACTCTTGCCAATCTGTAGATGTGAAGAGGCGGTGTACCCCCCCCCCCAACAGAATTTCATAAAATTTGGCACAGAGTAAGTGTGCAGGAATACTTCACTCTAGCATCAAAAAACACACACCTTGTAGACCAAAAGAAAAAATCGCTGTAAAGATAGCTGGGTGGTATTATGAAATCAAAGGTTCTCAGTAAAAAGATAATTATAAATCAGATTTATTTTAAAGCTGTTATTAGACCTTGAATTTATTTCAAGTTCAAGTCTGCATTCTTAGTATTATGCAGCATAAACAAACTATTTTGTCTGGCTCTCAAATTTAAAATTTTACATGTACTTTTCTAAAAACCGTTTTTTATACAGGGTGATCAAAATGATTTTTAAATATCGACCGTTTCCAAATAAATTCCCCTATTCCCCTAAAACCCTATATTTGATGATACGTCAATAGAGTATTTATTTTCCTGTATATTCTCTTAAAATTCTCTAGGGTTAACGTATCGCTCTGGAAATATTTAAAAAGGGCGAAAATCTAATAATGAAGTTTTTAGTTGGCCTAGTAGGATATTTGCAATGTCATGTATTAACGATGTATTGACGACCGTCAGAATCTTCTTTTCCGTTAAAGTTGAGATAAAACATTCTACTTTTTTTAACCACTGATAATAAATACATTTTGTACTAGACTGCAAATTTCGCTGCATATAGAAAAATGGGACATTTCCTAGGACCGGAAAATAAGAAGTTGTTTACAAAAATCTAAACGTAAATTTCACCAAATAATATTTGAATTATAGGCGGAGAAAAGCAGGTTTTAAGATATTTAAATAATTGAACGATAATTGTAGGTACAGATGACATACTAAATTTGAGTTGCCTAAATTAAAGGATAATCTTCGTACGGAATATTAATTAGTAATAGAAATACGTTAATGCAATTCTAACTTGTAACAAATTCACTCTATTGAGTTGACAATTTTTCCTTACAATATGGGGTGATTAAACAGATACATCTTCATTATGTGTAAAATGTTAAGCGCCTGAAACGCTCATACCAAAGGAACAGAAATATTCGATAATATCCGTCACACGAGAACTCGACCATGAAAAAATATTAAAAGTGTAATTTCGAACGATTTCAACACTGTATTTAATTTGTTATTTATTGTACATAATATGTATACATATAGTACCTACATTAACATGTCCTCCAGGGATATTTAAATAAAAACTCATAACGGCTTACAATGCTTCAAATGAAAAATTACTTTTTAATCTAACAACGATAAACATTTATTTTTTAATTACTTGACGGAAACGTGTTGTGGAAACCGTTGATAAAATCAATTTCCTTTTTATAATCACAGTTAAACGCTTTGTTGAATTTCGTTTTATAAAGTTACTTGTTGGTGTATTTTTAAGGTATCGCGTGTATTTATAGCTTGATTGATTACCTATTTTAGTTCCAGATGTTATAATAAACTGGAAATTTCACGTTCTTATAAGCGAAAACTGCATCTATTTGTATGTTTGTTTATTCTAGCAATCTTCTCGAGGAAATTGCTTTTCTAAAAAAAATCTGAAATTTATTTATATATATCTTATATTTGCCTTGGTAGTGTAATGTCTAGAGTGCTGGACTTTCACCCAAGCGGCCCGCGGTCGATTCCCGGTGCCGGCAGATCTGGTTAAGGTTTTCTGCAGTTTTCCTTAGCTGTGACACAAATGTGGGATTTGCGCTGTTCCATCTGTAAGTCGGCTGCAGCCGCACTTAGGGCCTACTTAATAATAATAATCGCCCCCTCCCTCCCGCACAATCTTATAGCTTCTGGGGCCTGGTATCCAGGCTATGGGTTGTAGCAATTATTATTATTATTATTTAAATAGATCTTTGTTGTTATTAATAAAATGAGTACATCTGATAACTTTTTGACGATTAAAGTTAAAAATATTTTTCAAAATCAATATTCTTGTAAAATCTTTATTTTTCTCTAAATTGCAAACAGATCCACAAAGTATTTTAACGTGCGTCACCTGCGCAAGCTTAATACGCACGTTACCCTCTAAATAGAAGCAATACGCTCATTCAGCGCGCTAATATAAGTACTACCAGTTCACACTGGTGGGAACGAGGTTGCCTATTTACCCTCTACTAGCTCTCCAGGTTAGTACCGGAGCTATAACCGTGTTCACCCGTCAGGTTCCTTTTCCGAAGAGATGGACCCGTTGTCCTGCATGCGGACTGGTCCCACAATGTGAGTGGGACTTATCAGAAGAAAACCAGATCCAGCCACACCGATACTTATGTTTGAAGAACTTCCTCCGCAACGTTGATGAGTTTTCGTTGAGAAGCACTTTCGTGAATATCTACCACAGATTACTTGTTTTGTCCGTTGCCCACGTTCAGGCAGGTACCTCATCAGGTCTCATCTCGGATATTAGGTCGATTTATTCGCCATCTCTAACGGCAGCCTGGGTAACCACTCCAAATTGCACACATGAGTGAATTTCAAAAATATAAATATCAGTACATGTATCTAGTACACAAACTATGCAACTTAGGAAAATGTTTTTACAGTGTCCGTTTTTATGTCGTCTTCCTATTGGAGTAGATGTTCGAGAAATCTCCGGATCAATTTTGTTAAAACTTCACATTTTTTAAGATTAGGGCCATCACGATAAGTAATCAGGTGACTAAGGGGAAATCAAGAATAAACTACGCGGACGCTTGAGGTGGGAGCGCTGAGTACTGTGATGATCACTATCCCTTGGATAAGATTTAGTATCAAAGGCAACAAATGTAAACAAAAGATCAAACTATCAATAAGACCAGTCAAACATTCACTCTCTCCTCTTATACAGGGTGGGATTAAAGTATGGAATATTAAAAAAAAGCGAACTCGACCGGTTTTTTAAAAACGCTGAAACACGTCGATTTTGTTTTTTAAAAATACACATGAATATGTGTGATTCACCTTCCGACTTTCATTTGTTTCTAAGTTATGACGTCATCACAAAAAATCTTAAATGACAATATAAATTTTTAATAGTGGAATCCGATAGTGATTTTTCTTCTCTTTATGATCATGCAAAAAAATCATAAGGTTGCATAACAAAAATTCTGAGAAAAATCGAGCTGAACATTGTAAATGTTTGTTAGTTATGACGTCATTACAAAAAATTTAAATGACAATATAGATTTTTAATAGTGGAATCCGATAGTGATTACTCTTCCCTTTATGATCATGCAAATAAATCATAAAGTTGCATAACAAAAATTCTGAGAAAAATCGATCTGATATATTGGTGTATTGATACGATAATATCAATATCATTAAATGTTCAGGTCGATTTTTCTCAGAATTTTTGTTATGCAACCTTATAATTTATTTACAAGATCATGAAGGGAAGAGTAATTTAATTACTATCCGATTCCACTACTAAAAATCTATATTGTCATTTAAAATTTTTTGTGATGACGTCATAACTATCAAACATTACAATGTTCAGCTCGATTTTTCTCAGAATTTTTGTTATGCAACCTTATGATTTTTTGCATGATCATAAAGAGAAGAAAAATCACTATCGGGTTCCACTACTAAAAATCTATATTGTCATTTATAATTTTTTGTGATGACGTCATAACTTAGAAACAAATAAAAGTCGGAAGGTGAATCACACATATTAATGTGTATTTTTAAAAAACAAAATCGACGTGTTTCAGCGTTTTTAAAAAAACCGGTCGAGTTCGCTTTTTTTTAAATATTCCATACTTTAATCCCACCCTGTATATAACTATAATAAAGCTTCTAAAGGTCAATCTGTCTTTTAATCAACGAAGAACAGTAAATCATGTAGATTACGTCTGGGTCACCACAGTACTTATGTTTATGTTGTATGCGGCGATGCCTAGTCCCGGTAGTTGCTAGGCACAGCCGCTGGTATAGTAACATATATCATAATAAAACACGCAAGTTATGTTTTGCTGCAAAACATCAGCTTTTAAAATTTGTAACTTGTTTTTTTCTGCACAATTACATCCAAGCAAGATTTTAAGTGGTCCTAGATATGTATCTTTGCATCCAGTGAATCGTTGCGTACAAATATATGCGTACAAGTCTGCAAATCTTTATATTAATCATAATATTATGCGTTGTAGATGCGGGTGAAGAAAGTTTTGTACTGATTCATCCGATATTGTAGATTATTTATAAAATCAGATAATTTCAAAACTTAGAGAAAGTTTCAATTCAGTAGAATACTCTGAGGGGAGTCTCAATGGTCTCCGTACACTATATTTGCAGTTGCATATTCAATTACTGTCTTTATGGTAGACCGTAAATCAAGAAGAACCCATTAAATGCATGTTGTCCAAGAAGTAAAGTCTGGAGTTTGTAAAGCTTGCTTGAGGGTCCGATTAAAACGTTCCATAATTCCTTGGCTGGTGGGGTGATATAAACAGCTTCTAGTGTTTAATGCTTACCGTATGGGTAAACTGAGTTTAAGTTGCTAAAATGAATATTGATGCATTATCCGTTACTACAACATATGGAATTCCATAGCAAGATATCCAGTTCTCTGAGAATGCCCCAATTACTGCTTCGACTGAGGTTGATTTTAGACTGAACCTTTTTATTAATGTTAAGAAATATTTAAATTCATCAATTTAAAATATATGATCAATTGCAAATTGGGTGTTTGGTTGATTTCAAAGACAAATTTGGCATGTCAGACAACTTTATGTTTTAGACGGCTGAAGGAATCTTTGAGTAATCAATTTTCGAGTCGCTCGGATTCCAGGGTGAGCTAGATTATGAACACGTGAAAGACTCGTTTCGAAATAGAGGAAGTATATATGGACGAGATACTTCTTGGCTTATATTAACCCATAATATTTGATGCTTTTTAGTCCGGAGAGGGATAAAATGAAAATTAGGACGAGCCTTGAGTTGTTGCAACTCAACATCCATTATGTTCTATTTGAAAAATCTGCTGATAATCGACAACCGTTGGACTTTGACGTAATGCCGGACCGTTTTCGGAACCTGTAATGTATTTGATGCCAACGGTATATTCTGATGTAAATTACAACTGACGACACTCTCTTAGTATGCGATTCTACTAAGATCTGATAATTGCAAGACATAACGGTTTATGGACGGTATAAACGTGAATATTTCTTCCTTCGATAAAATACCTAATTTTTTATGGAGAAGTAGATAACTAGTAGTTCTCGTGAGAAAATACTATATCTTTGCTCCGTTACTGTTGAGGACCTAGAACTAAACGCTAACGGCTTCCATTGTCCATCTTTAAATTGTGGCAGAACGCTAGCAACGTTATATGTGTAACTATCCAGTGAATACCAATGGGAGCCTCAAATCTGAATGCACCAAAAAATGCGTTAACTAAAGCAGCTTTAGCATGTTGAAAGGCCTGTAGATGGATTTTTCAAAAGTAACTGGTTTATTGGATACTCTGCCAGGAATAACTAGTTGGATTAAAGGTTTCAAAATCGTTGCACAACGTCTTATAAACTTATGATAATAAGACACTAAACCCATAAAACTTGACTGACTCGCTGACACCAAGTAAGCTTTAACATCACTATATTACCCTTTCACCATACAAAACTTTAAAAATCATCAGCGCATAATACAAATTTTCAGTTTCTGGAAGGTTACCTAATTAAATCAATATTCACAAGTAGTCTACTTCCTACTCATAGGAAATTCAACTTTTTAATAAATTTTTATCGATATCTCTCGAAAAGAACAATGTACAAAATATGCAAAAACATTCCTTGGCTCTGAGATCTCCATGTTGAATGGTGGAAGTTCAGCAGAAGGGTTTAGAGAGTTGGTACACTAGCGACATACAATGTGAGTAGGGCTTACAGGTATTAGTTTCTTCAGAGCAGGAACTTTTAGTTTTGGCATTGTATTTGCCGATTGTACAGTTGATTAATTTTGATAAAATCTGACATTCTTTGGAATTCTGGGAGGGTCTTAGGCGATCACGGGAATGAGAGCGGACGGGCTGTGAACTTGATCGAATACGTATGCCATACAAATTCAGTTAGCTGGTTGGTATTTAGTTATATGTTGAATCGGTGAAGTTCGAAGAGTGAGAATCAAAAGCTTATAATTTATTTTCCTCGTTAGCTAGTAGCAAGAGTCTAGGAATTATATCAACTCTTTGTCGGATATTATCGGAAGAAATCTCCCGAACAAATGTTGTAGATTGACCATGCATATTCAACAAGATTGTGTGTATTGTCTCAAATTCAAACAAGTTGGACCTTGATTCAAAGTACATATATCCACAAGTTTCTAAAAATGTTCAGAATCAAGTAGCATGCGGTGATCAAATCCTTGACAAAGAAGGTTTATACTAGAACAAATCAAAACCCGTTTAAATGATGTCCATCATATTCAAGTGTAAGAAATGGGCTAAATTATTTAAGTTGGCTCGAAACTCTGGAAGATGATATTTGACCCAGTCGGCTTGCGGTAGGCATCCATCCAGAAATCTTGTGGAAGCTAAATTGATTAGTAATCAAAGTTTGAAGGACAAAGAAATAGCGACAAGACTAAAATTCTCTAAAACTACTGTAATAAGCATTATTAAAGAACAACTCCAGAGCAACTTCCCTCTGTCGTACAAACAGCGAGCTTGTGTATTGTTGTCGAGAGTTTATAAATAATAATTTCTGGAATCAATTGTCGCCCACACAACCTTAATTGTCAAGAAAATCACTAGTCCGCCCAACAGTCCACACGTAGCGCAAAAGCAGAAAGAATCAATGAAGTTGATAAAAGGAACAAGGAATATAAAAGCTGAATCGACGCTCTAAAGATCAAAAATGATATATGAAGAGGAAAAGAAAAATTTAAACTGTTTTATTCTGAATTTTATGGATTTGTAATACAGAGAGATTCAGCGTAAGCAGCTGACGTTTAGTACCACTTTACTTCTATTATTTGTTTCTTTTGGTGCATTTCTCTCTTTTGTAAGAAACGTTATTACAGCTCAATGTCCAGTTTTGTCCAAAATTTAAAAAGTATTCGCCGTGGTCGATAAAAACGATTACAACTCAACAACAACAAATAAAAACAGATACCTATCAGGACTGGAGTACAATTCAGTTTCAAATATTATTGCTAAATAATGTAACAAACAATAAGAACTTGAATTTATTGAAATGTATAGCATTTTGTAACAACCAACGAAAATGACATATTTCTAAGTTGTTCTAGTTGGTAGTTACAGATAGTCATAAAAACGTTATTCTGTTCCCTCTAACAGTTATAAACGAAGATTAAATATCTATGTATTCAGGGTGTTTTACAGCTCCCTCACCATACTTGACTAGGGCATTTCAGACAGCGCTTGGAACAAAAAAATCTTAATAAAGTTTTTTAATTAGAAAAAGTTACATTTTTTTAGTAATTGTGAATGACGTTTTTAGAAAAACACATATAAAGTTAAAAAGGCTTTTATGGTGACATTAATAACTATAGGTGCCAGTTGAAACTTGTGAGCCAGACAAAATAATTTGTCAATAAAGCACGAGCTTGTTTATGCTACATAATACTATTAAAAATGAAGACTTGAACTTTAAATAAATTCATTGAAATGGAAAAATAAAGGTCTAATAATCGCTTTAAAAGAAAACTGACTTATAAAAAAATATTTTACCTGATTTTTAAAGAGAACATTTGATTTCTGAATCAGATAAGTTAATAAGAAAAAGGAGAGTTTTTATTAGTGTGGATTGCTTTTAATTTAATTTAAAAACATAAAAACCATTCGACTATAAGAAAATTACGTTTACGAATTCTAATATCTGCGATACTATGAGAGGATCCCCCGGACGATGACATGACGCCTTGTTTTGACTACATTAATTAAACAATTTAATAACTTCAAGGTTTTAATGTGTGGCGAATTTTACGTCGTTGATGTTATCGTTTACAAAAACTTGACCTATAGCAATATATTTTTTTAATTATCGGCGTTCTGGAAATTATCTACTGACTGACGGGCCTCATAAAATTATGTTGTAAAAAGATCAGGTTGCATGTTCCAAGATCAGCAACGTAAACATTACAAAACATAAAACGTCTTTTATTTTATTTATTTTGAAGAACAAACCCTGTTCTATGAGCTAAAAACATTATACTCTTCTCTCTTTGCATGTTTTTTCGAAAACTACAAGATTTTCTGTTTGTCTTCGATGTCTAACTAGATGCTGCGTTTGATGTCCTTCGTATAATACATCCTGTATATTTACTTACAATCTTATATGTATGTTTAAACATCTTACGTAGATTTAGATTTTAATAAAATATTTATGTTTCCTTCAATCAAGCTCATTTAAACTCGCCGGAGAGGAGTTTTAGATAAATACTTGCAAATTGATTTGGAACATGTAGACTGAATGCAGTAAATAATTTTCAGATTAGATACAATGCATCCGTGAATAATAATATTAAGGTCGATGCTTCAACGTGCAGCATCCGTATTTTATACAAAGGTTGAATGCACACGTATTTATTTAGATATTTGCATTTGCCGATATCGTTGCCAATAAATAGATCTGTTTCTGCTTTTATGCGTTAGTGGAGTAGTTCCGCATAATTCTATTTTTGTGCAGGACAGCATTAATAACATGGAATGTATGGATCGTAATTCCTAAAGATATTAGTGCAGTATGATTTCATTACAATAATTGCTGTTCCACGAATTATCGATGCATAGACAATTTTGGTGTGATTATTTAATTATATTAAACTTATAAACTAGATCTTAAAAATACAGGTTTGTTCTATTACTATAGATGAACATCAATAATAAATAACTGCAGCACGAGTTTGTCCATAAAAAGTTTCAAAAACCTAGACATATTAGATCGATGTGTTTGTGTCTATTAAATGATATATATCATGCGAAGCAATTAAAAAGTTTTAATGGAAACATTTTGCGTTGAAAACTTTTAATTTGAAGTATAGATATTTAAAATATAAAGCTGTTTTTCGTATCCATGAATGCATATTTTTGATTAAAGGCATATCACATCCTTAGTAGATATATAAGCCTTTATATTTGAGTTTTAGCGACAGAATGCTTTATCCGCATATCCATAACTGCAACGTTGATAACCACAATATATCAGACGGTGTCAGTTATGCAGCTTATCTGCTTCAGGTTTGTTGTAGTATATCCGCATAAGATTATAAGTTGCTAGATTAATAAGTATGAGTATAGGGTAATAAATAAGAGATAATAAAAGAATTTTAATTATGCTTTTTACTTATAACAAATTAATGAATCCAAAGCTGCCTGATTTTGAAACTCTTTGATTCTGTTTCACATCTAAGAGGAATTGCTATAGATAAATCAATGTGAGTAAATATTGTGTTGTTCCTAATATTTATTGTAATATGTAATGTTTATATTGATGTAAACTTCAATTAACATTGTAACATATAATTGTCTTTATTTCTATTTCTTTTTATTTAACGCCTACACTACGGGGTAACCAATATCTAAGGTTATGTCTCCCATCTAACATACACACACCCATAGTTGAAGTGGTCAAACTTCCTAATTTAGAAAAATCCTGCCGCACCAAGTAGGACACGAACCCACGACCCTTGGAGCACGAGTGATGTACTGACACCATTCGTCTACCGCCGGCTCTAATTTATTTCTATTATACTGGTATCAATTAATGTTAATCACACTCAAAGGCTCTGAATTTTCAAAATTTTAATGAGAGCTGACCAGTTAAGAGTTGTGTACCTGTCATACCAAACACGGTCTGTATAAAGTATTTCAAAGGGATTTATTAATTAAACCTCTACATATACTAACAGTAGCATAAAAATCAAAATATACTCTTATCGAATTTAGAGATTAACCTGTGCTTTCAATCAATCGTAAAATCTCCCCAAGTATATAAAATTCTTATTTCTGTTAATGAGTTTGTTTATTAGTTTAAACGGTACTCGTATCCTGAAAATGAAAAAAATTACATATAGTCCTTTCTTTTAAAGAAAAATTATTTAAATTAGAGTAACTAAAATAAGTGTGGTGTGCTCAAGAAGCGACATGATTCCATAGTTCAGGTAGCCGGAGCAGGGTGATAATAACACCAAGTAACTGTTGTTCCAAGCTTGATTTAAGGTGGCAGATAACTTCTCTCTTTTTTATGTTTTTACAAAACACAAAATGTAAAATGACTATTTTTCATTCAACAGTCATTTTCAACACAAACTTAATAAATCAAATGTCAAAACTGTAATTCCGATACACAGTAATGCACACGACAAAAAACAGGTTAAGTATAAATGATGATCTTGTTGTTTCCTACAAAACTGGTATGCATCGCACTCGGTAAAACAAAACATTTAGCAAAACTACCAGTCACATGAGAAATAAAACTATGCAATTTATTAAAATTATGCAGAAAATAAACATTTTGGAAGATGAAAATTGCATTTTAAGTTGAGTTTTGTAAAATAAACAAATTAAAAAAAAATTAAGTTGGGATCGAACCTAGAGAGGCGTCGACTAAGGGGTTATTATCACCCCGCACCGGCTAACTAAACTAGCATGTCGGCGCCCGAGCACGCCACACTTAGTAGGTATAAGTAGTTTGTACAACTTAAAATGGTTTAGCTTTGAAAAAACAGGGTAAATATAATTTTTTTCGTCATTTTTAGGATATGATTATTAAACAGTAATCATATTCCAAAAATAACATTTATAGTTTTGTTTGTTAGTTTAAACAAGCTAATAAACAAAACGACAAACAGAAATAAAAACTTATTTATTTAGGGAGATCTTACAATCGATTTTTTACAGATTAATCCTTATATTCGATTTCCAAATGCGGACATACGATATTAAAGAACAGAAAATACATACTACTATATTTTTACAGAACATAGACAACTAGAAATACGGTGAGACGCGTCAATAAATATAGAGGGCGTTCTACAGCAACATCATTCGCAGAATTACACAAAATAACGGTATGCGGTAGGTGACCATACATGCAACTAATGAGACGCATAATTTAGTTGTAACATAACCTTCAAATCTTTCAATTTGACAATTATCTTACCGCATAATTAATTTTAGTAAAATTCCGTTAGAATGCACGTCAATCTTTGATGCGTTCCAGTAATACAATGATACTTATAAAATACTATGCTTTTATTTAGAATAAAGCACATTTCTTAGAGAACTACTTCTTTTAATGAAGATATTTGCAATTGATTATGTCTAATCATTTAGCAATGCTTTTAGGCAAATAGGCTTTTAGTCTTCGTAATGCAGAAAATGATCTTTCAGCTTTACATGTAGATATCGGTATGGTCATCAAGAATCTAATAACCTCTAAATATTTTTCCGTTGTTTTAAGAAAAAAATATCCCAACCAAACCGAAGTATACGTAGACTCCCCTCTTTAGATTTTCAATTTAGGATTTTTATTACCAAAAATATAATAACCATGCCAACTAGAAGCTATAAAACTTGCGTCCTGGAGGGAGTGGCGATGATCATTATTACGCAGGCCCATCGTGCTGCTACAGCCGACTTACAGATGGTATAGCACAAATCTCACATTTGTGTTACAGCTAAGAAAAACTGCAGAAAAGAACCTTAACCATATCTGCCGGCACGCACCAAGGCTATAAATTATTATTACTGTTAATTCTATATAGAATGTATATGGATTCCTGTGTCGAGCAAATACTGAGTGATTTATCGTATTCTTGTGAGTAGTGTTCCTTTTAAGACAGCAAACTTCTGGATATTTGGAATAGGCGGCAATTATCTAAGTAATCATATCCTTGAAAATGAAATCTAGAGAAATATTAAGAAACTCCCTGTTAATTAACGGTTTACTACGTTGGCTTACTAATATTTTAAACACTTCGGCAATTCTTTATTCTATCTGTTATTTCCTTTTCCATCAGAGGTCAAAAATTATCTCTCGCATCCTAAGTCTTGTTTTTTTGATTTCCATATGTTCATAGTGTAATTTACCAACATATTCAACAATACTCCGTATTGCTATCTGCTACCCTTTGAAACCAGTAAGATGCTAGTAAATCACTAACTTTACTCCAAGGCAAATAACTGAAGTAAAGAATGCTCTTGAAATTCTCGTACCACACAAAACGTATAGGAGTGGAATATCGGGTCACAAAGCACGATCGTGCACGATTTCTCTAATACGATAATCAATAAAATTTTATTCTTTAACGATAATGTATTATAAAAATATTAGTGAGCGAAGCGTTTGTGTGAAATAACATAATAGTAAATATACAAAAATGTCAATCATATTAATGCTTTTTATTTTTAAGATGCCCGAGAATTTCTTTGCTGTAATAGTTTTATAGCTTTTAATGCTGATTTTAGCCTAATTTAAATTTTATATTTTTAAGTTATAATTACCGTAAAAACCACCGTTTTATTTTTTTGCAACATTTCATCGCAAATGTTTAATATCTCTCGTGTATTAATTTAATCCTGTGCGTATCAATCGATGTATAAATATGAACTGTTTATGTACAATCTGAAATGCAAATGCATAGTTTCGCTGACTATGTGTTAGGCTGTTGGATGTATACGGTACTGGTCTCCTTCCTGCCATAGTGTCATGACAGCACTCAAGGCATCCTCTGAACTGTCAAACTGAGAGGTTTACAAGTTTGCTTTATAGTACTGTTGTGCAGGTCTTGTTATTGAAACTTAAGTACTTTAAATGAATAAATTTGGCATCATGTGCATGTGTTCTATCCCGTATTACATTTTCGTATTATGTTAAATTCCTTAGATTACTTGCCGATCCCGAATTATTAAGTACACAAGCCTAAAAAAGTTCAAGTCAAAAGTCCCAGTGTTAATACAATACTCTACTAAATTTTACGATTTGGTATTTGTTAGCAGTTGCAAACATTAACCTTATTATTCAGAATAAAAGAAAGTTATTTTCTATCGACTGTAACAAACACTTCCAGCAATATATGTACTGAACAAAAAGTAATGAAAATATTACCTAAATAATCTCATTCTACAAGTTTTCTAACGCGTGTCCTAAAATTGTAGATATCTAGTAACATACAGATTAAAAAGCGTTTGCTTTATTATATTATAACTCGTATTTTGGGACACACATTATATTATTATGCCAGAGGCAGTACTTAAAATAAAACATGAAAGATCATCACCTCAAAGGCCTGTATTAAAATTGAAGTGTAACTTCGTAAAGCTCCTGGAAACAAAGCCAAAGCAACGTCATTATTATCACTTTGATGTTTTCTTTTATTGTACTTTTATTGCAGCTCTGGTTGGTTCAAATTATTGTTCAGAAATCGTTCTTTTTAATCTAAATTCTTCATATTAATCTAACTAATTAATTTATGCTCGTTACAAGAGTAGAATTTTAAAAAGGAACTGTATATTTAATGAATCACTATATAGAATTATGAACAGAATATGTCCCTAAAGTGTTTTATCAGATTGCTTTATATACGCAGAAACAGTTTTTATGGCAAATTATCTAGTGTGGTTGCCTTTAACATAAAGGCAACTGCGTACATACTGTTTCGGTATTTTCTTGAAGGACCTTCTGCACATCTAGTTACGAATCTAAAAATATTTAAGTACAAGCATTGTGTTTTCATTCATTCATTCATTCATTCATGTGTCTCGGTATATTTTTTACAGCCAGCGCTATCTAGCGCTGGATGACCCAAACCCTATTGAACTACGCGATGTAAGAGAGGTGAGGATCCGAGCTTGAATTCTTTTTTCGTATTTCAACAAAAACAACAATCAGTAAAAACAGCAATGTTTTAAGAGTGCGTTAGTTACTAAAGCTTACCCACTAGGGTAAGCAGTTGGCACCTTGTTAATATTATTGATCAAAAATCTGCATTTTGGAAGACTATGAGAATAGCAAAAAGGATCTAACAGGAATAGCAAAAAGCACAACCCTCAATCAGCATAGGAAACCGCTACTTATAAGGGAAAGCGAAAAACAATCGATTACCCGATGCTTTGAAATATCCCGAAGTACCCGAGTATCAGCACACGTCAAGAACCCAAGATGGACGAAAAACCCGAGGTGTGAGGTAACTCCCCGAAGACTGCCTCCAGCCTACCCGTTACTACAACCAGTCAATTACCAGAAACCGCCGATGTTCGAGTGAGTTGGATATACCAGCTAAAAAAAGCAGACCTGGATATGGAACTGTTGAAATTTGGTCTTGACTTAGGAGGTACGGTAGACGAAAAGAGATAACGGCTCAAGATTTCGTTCGAGAAGGCCGACCGCCAGCCGAACCGATTACCATGACTTTCGGGATACCATCACCGCACGTACCAATGGTAACAAGTGACCTGTAACACAACAATAGGGTACAGAATATTATTTAGAAATAAATGTTCTTCGATTAAACACGTTTATTTTACTCTGTATAGAGAACATTAAATGTTTCAAACACATAAATTGGTTTTTTGCATGCGGAATTTTACGATTTTCGAACTTACTGCAGTGAAGTGGATCTACGACCTTCATTCTTTAACGTTTTTTAAATCAATGTTCAGTAACGCCTTATAGGATTAAGTTCCGGGATATTTGGAGGTTAAATAAGGAGGGCGAACAAAGATCATGCCATGAGCTTCATACCTCTTCAACGCAGGTTTTGTAAAATGAACCTAAACTAAATCGGATCAAAAAGCAACTGGTATGTCATGGCCTTTTTGATGCTTTTGGAGGCGTTCTCTGATGTATACGAAGTCTGGTTATTCAATACGAGATTAAATGTAAAGCTTAAAAACTATCCTAGGACAATTTCACTACTCGAGATCTCGTGTTGACTAGTTCTTAAAACTAACATGCACGAATAAATTGTATAAACGTTTAATAAGTATATATATATATATATATATATATATATATATATATATATATATATATATATATATATATATATATAAACATAAATAAAATGATACAATATACATACATATAATTTCAGACAAACATCCCACCATTCGAAGACCCACGGCTGTTACAGTACAATTTTAAAGCCTTGCTTAGGGGTTTTCGCTTCACCCTTCGGTATATTCTTGTCTTGTTTCGACCCTGTACGTATATATGCAGGTACGGACCCAAAGAGAAGGACCTTTTAATTAAACCCACAGTCAACGGGGCAGGAGCAGGAAAAAAACACAACGAGCAATGAAACCCCAAGAACAAAAGGATAAAAGACCTACAAATAAAACACCCTGTATATAGTATTGATTTAAAATATTTAAACAGAATTTTACCTTTCTATAAACTGAAAGGTCTTTTATTACAAATTCCTTCAAGGTAACTGATAGGGAAAACGTTTCCTTAAATGGTTAACACTAGAATTTACTCCGTCTAATCATATTGACATTGACATTGACGATTGATCATATATAGTTAAACAATCAGATGATCATTTTGTTGAATGCGAGATTTTCTCCGCTAAAGCGAATTATATCCAAAACCCATTTCTAATTCATCTCGCACATTCAACTTCTAATGCAAGCCAGCCATTTTGTTATATCCACGGCTCATTGAGGATGCGCTTAACCGCGCAGGCAAGACTTCACGATAAACAGAGGGAAAGGGGCAACCAGTGACATCCAAACGAACGGAGAAGCGTGGTTTTCAACAGTGACCATCAAAAACAATGGGTTGTGAATTTCAACGTTATAGTATAGCTGAAAGTGTCTACTATGCCAGTACGAAAACACGTTTTTGTCGCTGTAGTAGTATTTTTTCTATAGAGTTTAGAAACGAACGTGTTTTTTTCTCGTGCCGATAAAAATGTGTGACGAATAACACGAGCAACGGATCAATGTGAAATTTCTCGTTAAATTAAAAAAAAATTGCGACTGAGTGCTATAAGTTGTTGTAAGAGGCCTATGGTGAGAATTCTCTATCTCGTGCGCGTGTTTTCTAATGGTATAAACGGTTTTCTCAAGGCCGAGAGAGCACCGAAGATGACAAACAACCAGGTCGACCTGTCTTTGTTTCAACTCCGCAAACAGTGACCAAAATCAATGAAATTGTGCGCGGAGATCGTCGTATGAGCATTCGGATGATTGCTGAGACTGTAAACGCCGATAAAGAAACTGTCCGAAAAATTTTACATGACGAGTTGAACATAAAGAAAGTTTGTGCGAAGTTGGCCCCAAGAAATTTGACCCCTGAACAAAAGCTCCTCCGTCAACAGATCTGCTGATTTTCTTGCGAGGTTTGATGAAGAGCCTGAATTGATTGAAAACATCATCACTTGCGATGAAACATGGATATTCCAATACGATGTTGAAACTAAGCGGCAATCCATGCACTGGAAAACTCCTGCATCGCCAAGAATGAAAAAAGCAAGGATGTCGAAATCAAAATTTAAAGCCATGCTAATCGTGTTTTTCAACATCAACGGCATCGTGATGACTGAATGGGTGCCACAGGGTCAAACTGTAAACCAAACTTACTATTTGAAAGTTTTGGCAACACTGCGAGAGCGAGTTCGTAAGAAACGGCCGGAGTTGTTGAAAACAAGTCGTAGATCTTGCACCAGGACAACGCACCTGTCCATAACGCGCTGTGTGTAAAGCGTTATTTAGCCGCTAGAGGCACTCCAGTGCTCCTAAATGCTCTTACAAAAGAATACTTCTAGCATTGCTTTGATCAATAGAAAAAACGAATGGAACTGTGTTTGGCGAGGGGAGGGGAGTACATTGAAGGGGAGCATTCGATTGTAGAATAATTTTTAAAATAAAACTCTTTTTCATAAGCAGTCTCGTTATTTAATAGCCAGACCTCGTATAATTATGTATACTTCTACATTAATGGGTTTTTCACAGAAAAAAGGCACACTTTTATGACCAAATTTGTAGATCGTTTAACAAACTGGAAGCTTTTTTCCGAATTCCTCGATACAAATTTATTTCCTAGTATCAAGAATATTCTCCTTATATTCGGAAGGATAGATTTGTTAGATTACCCGTCGTTTCACATGGTACATATGGCCAGTACTGACCGTCAGGATGTATAAGATATTGTTTAATCTTCTGTTTACACCACCATAAACAATAGTAATAAAACGGACACAGAATTGTTAATTTGATAAAAATCTTCCTTTCGTCTTTTCTTAAGTAAATAGGAATATAATGTGACGAAGGTATCCTTCAAATGCCTTGCACTGAAAGAATCATGGGTCTATCCTAAGGTACCTTAGTACCTTAGGATAGACCCATGATTTCTTTTTTTCTTTTCTTCGTTCTTTAGTTAACAAAGCTACGGCAGCAAGGACTTGTCTGTAGTGAAGATATATTTTGATAAAAAGCACGCGCCGCATGTGAAAGTAACATGAAACAACTTCTATTTTTCTGGATTAAATTTACATTTAAAATCTTCAAAATATTTATACTTACGTTACGTTACTCAAAAATTACCCCAGCTTGAGATCTTATTTTTACAAATTTGATTTCAGGATGGGGGTATTGTTTCCAATAGCTTCAAATTATAAAAGAATGGATAAAGATTTTTTTAAGTCACAATAAAATGCATATAATTGGGCGCCATCTGATTATGAAAGTTTTGATAATGAAGGTAATTAGAATAATGACCTGGCCCCATTAACCAGAAACTGGAGTCATATCTAATGAATTTAATTCAACTTGTTAGTCATATTCGGTGATGTCAAAGTTAGGTTGAATGAAATATAACTAAGACTTTCATACTTATATGGGTCAATATTATTCAGTCTAATTAAGTTTAAAAAATGTGTTTATTCATAAACCAAAAAATTTGAAAAGATAACTAGTCAAAAAATCATTAAGAAAAATCACAGTACCCTTCATAAGAATTCTTATCAAATGGGAACGTCTTCATACAACAACATAACAAAAATAATCGGTACATAAACAATATACTACTTACACAATGTTCACAAAATTCAAAGAGTCGATAGTTCACAATACCTTGTTCAAATGGTTTAATTCACAAAACTAAATCAGAACAAACTTACACTAAATTGCCTTTTATCAACACAGGTATAAACAATTGTCACTGAACTGTAGAAACTGGACTGGAGAAAAAGACTTCGTAAAATTCTGCAATCACTAATAACCCAAACTATGAGAGTTAAACTTCACAATACTGTAGCTGTACTGAGCCCACAAAGGGGTATTCATTAGTAAAATTCATTCTATCTAATAGTCGATACAACCAGACAACTTGGATAAAAATTACTTGTTTGAATAATTCTGTAAGAAGAAAAGACTTTTTTTATTAACAGTCACATCCACTAAAACGTACGATTTAAGTTTTTAACGTTATCCGATTTCAAATTATATCCGGACAAGATTTTATAAAAGCTTAATTCATTAAGAATTCAACTGTAAATTTCTTCTTGTTCTTTCTTTTGTAAATTTCGGGTCTGTATTAAAAAATACAAACCCTTAGTGAATGATATACAAAACCATTAGAAAAACGTGTCTTCTTACTTTCTTACTTAAAGCAACTTAATGCGTTTTAAGTTCAATGATTTATAGTAATAATAAGATATCCTGTATAGGGTAAACTGTATCCAACTTCTAAGGTTCAGCAATTAAAAATAAAATTCTTTTATCTACGACCACCATAGAAAGTTACATATTCCGCACAATCTAGTAACCGTGAAAACGACCAATTGCAAACAATCTCCAAACTCAACGGTAAAGTATGTGAGGAAGGAGTTCTCGATAATCCGTAGTTCTATTAAAACGCCATAGATGTCACCGCTTGCAATATTTATAACATTATTAATTATTTGAAATATAAAATGTTATAAATTTTAGATAAAGGTTAATTTATTTTGTTTAATTAATATTTTACATTAAATTATATTTCGAATGGAAATCCATCTAGAAAAAAAACTAAGGTCAGACCCGGGGAATTGAACCCGGATCGCTCGGTTAGTAGCTACAGCGTAACCATTGAGCTACCGAGACGCCTTTCAATGATGTTCTTTTCTTATTATATAAAGTTACAATGATTGTTATTCAATTAAAACGTACAATTAATTATTGTTTTACATTATTATATAATTTTTAATGTAATTTTATTTATTATTATTGCTAAATTACAATAAAAACATTGAAAACATTTATAATTTGCTACATAATGCGAGAATATTTGACATTTTGCGCAGAGGTTAATAACCTTGACAATTGAATTGTGATTTTTGTACATATACATTATTTTTTTGAAAACGAGTACATACGTATGATTATTTAGCTGTAAGTACTAAATAGTAGATTGACTGAAATTATACAAACTGTAAACGTATTATTACTATTGTCTTTACAAATCTAATGTTTACTTTTGTCGTTTTTAAAATTCTAGATGTATCATTAGTGAATCCGATGAAGGAAAATTGGGGTATACACTCGTACACCTCCAAACACCGTGGAAGCGGCTCACATTACATTTCTTAATTTATTGCTAAATATTTCACGTAAAAAATATGAATGCGAGTATAAATTCCAGGTTAAAAAACTTTCTTAGATGTTGGTGGTTTATTACTTTTTTTGTTGTCGTAGATAAAGTATAGTGTGTAACGCGTGCAAAAACACCAATCTCTCACTCGTGTAATTGCGGCATTCGACTACATCTCATGCCGCAAATTCTTCACACTTGTGAGAAATTGGCACTTTTCTGCACTTGTAACACAATATACTATTACCGAACTACAATATATTTTTTTTATTAATATAATTAACACATTTTTAATTAAGTAATAACGTTACTTTTGAAGGGATTTTGTAATTTAAAAAATTGGCATGTACAAAGAGGAATTTTTAAATATGAACATCATTTTTACGAAAACATTAATTAAAAAATATATACAAAAAAATAACACTTACCGTAGAGTATGTAAAAAAATCTGAGAAAATTAAAGGAAGTAGTTTCCGTATTTATTATTAACTATTTTCATAGCCTTTGGCTGCACAGCGTGTCACAAAACCCATTTTGTGATTAAAGTTATAAGGCTCTAACGTAATCGATGCGTTAAGTGCGGATGGTATACGTAACTGCTCTCCGTAGTATGGCAGTAGTCTCGAAATAAATCAAGGTCACATTAGGCGGCTGAAAATATTAGCGTTAGTGCAACTTCTGGTTATTTTTATGCTGTGGTAATACGTCCAGCACCGACAATTAACACTGATGGTCAACGCTGGCGGTCGATACCAACCATACGTTCAATGTGAAACTGCTGTAAATCTTATTGTCGTAAAATGAATAATTACGCAGGTGCTAAAATAAATGGAGGGGGACACAATTTTTAAACTTCCATTGAAAATACGTATTTGGATACATTTTATTTTTGTCACTTCCCTCTTCTTTTAATTAAATTTCATCCAATAAAAATTCGGTTAACTGTTGATATATTGAGGGTAATTTCGATAAAACTCGATCGATGCCGCATATTCTCTCGGCGTGTATAAAAACTAACTATATTTTGGCCATTAGTTTTTACTCGATGCTGTGTTCCTAATGATGCCCAAAATTTACTTATTATTGTCGTTAAATCACTTTCTTAATATCAATTTATAGTAAAATTATAAACACCCAATACATAACAGACTGAACAATTTTTTAGAGTACGTACAACAGAATCCACATCTGCTATTCTACGGATTTCAATTATAGGCAGTTCATCCACGTAATTCCTTCTGGTATTAAATGAAATGGGAAACAAAATCTAATAAATAGTCTTGTAATCCAAAAAAATCCTACTATAAGCATTAAAACATCCGAATAATTGTTGACTATTCTTTGTGGGAATGTGGCATTCTTTATAGTTATCTCATCTGTACATTCTGTTTCACTTTGGGCTGTTTTAAAATTGGAAAATCTTATCTAGTTTTTGAATAATCGTAGTGTGCCTTTTAAGATAAATTATCTGAATCCATAACCGCTCTTGGAGGTTGATTTATTCAGAAAATTCACCCTTCTAATTAATTATTGTAAGTTTTTGTTAACCATTAAAAAACCGTTTAGTCAAGGTCGCTTAATCTTTATTTGATTTTTATTAGCAAATAGAACACTTTTCTTTTTACCGTAAAATAATAATCTGAATGATGTTTGCGTGTTTGTTAAAGTTCTCTCGTCCTCTCGCTACTAAAACCGGGTAATTTAGAGCTTGATTTTTGACATCCTATGATAACTTCGTTCACCTAAAAGGTTTTCTGAGGGAAAATGCTATCTATGAAATTATTGAAATGTCCTTCACGTGCGAACAATAAAAAAGTGTACTTACATAATTGAAAATCAATTTAACCTTGAACTCTGAAACCTCCAGTGACCTAAAATTACATTACTTTTTTTTATAACATTATTGTTTAAGAAGACACCAGCGTAAACAACAACTCTTGCCATCTTGATAACATAATTAAATTTCGCGCTAGTCTGAACATTAGAACAAAAATTCATCTTTTATACAAATAGTAGCTACTTGTATATATTTAATTAACGCTAGATTCTCTTATAATTTGTTCAACCTACTTTTTCTACTCACTTTAGCAATTTGCAATTAATAATACTCTTATGGCAGCTCTAAAGACGATTTAAAACTCATATAATATTTCAAAGTGTAGGGAACATCATCAGATTCATATTTTACTAAATTTTATTACATTAGAAAAACATGCGTTCAGGTTTTGCTCTCAGAAATATGGGCAATCATACCGGTTGTTTACTTGTGTGGCCTCTTGACTACCTGCCTGCAGCCAAGCTTACGTTGGGCTTGCTAGGAAGTTAATGGAAAGAAAGTTAGTAAGTGTATTTGAAGCATAAAAAAGTTTGAAGTTAACCAACAGCATGGTCCAACATGACGCAACCTTTGCTAGGTGAATAGTACCCAGGTTATAAGAAGAGCCTGTCTGCACTAACTATTTTTTTTAAACATTAACTACTTTTTCTAGTCTTGAATTCTTCTACAATACAATTCCCATTAGTTGCTATCTTTGGTCAAATGTACCGGGATCGATGCTCGGCTCCTCTACCAAAATGTCACGTGGGTTTTGTCGTGACTAGGATCGTAGCTAAGGGTCAAGGTTCAAGTTAACAATATAATAGGTAACAAGATTACTACAAACTACACAAGCATGACGACTTACATACTAACACTAACGCTATGGTGATCAAACCCGTCCTAATGGCTGCATACTACGACTAAGTTTAGGAAGACTAGGTAAACGGTGTCCCAGGACGCTAGCTTCTAGGCTCATAACAATTAAGCAGCAGGGGAATCAGGTAAGCGGCGTCCCTGGACGCTATCTTCCTGAACCCCTACCATTAAATAATGTAATTAAAACTTTTAATAATCTTTTATTTGTTTCAAAAATAAGATAAAGGTTACTTACCTGGCTGTCCACGAGATCATGGTTGATTGGAGTCAAACACACGACTGCCTTATATCTCGTAGCAAGCCTGTTTATATACGGTATTCTCATGAATATCGCGAAAGTCGTTACTGAATAAATGAATATATTAACTTTTGTGACCGTATACATGAATGTATTAACGTTTAGGTCTGAATACATTATCATAATAATGTTAATTCGTAGGAGTTGCTCGTGGCAAGGTTACACGTGTTGCCAGTACCTCCTCGTCTAGAACTTGGTTAAAGAACTCGAAGTTATTTGAACATCTTCAAATTATGTCAAACAGGTTGACTTTCGGAAGGTTTACGCGTCTTATCAGATAATGGCATTATTTCACGAAGAATTGTTTTGGTTACATTATGCATTACTGTGTGATTGTTTCATCGTTAACTGTAACCATTTAGTTGAAGTTCACTCCATTGTGGCTGTTAGCGATAGTTTTAGATATAATCCTGCATTTATTCAGAAGTGTGTCGGTGAAAGTAGAATTTCTTTTGTTTGTATTTTAAGTAAATGGTAAATTAACAGAAAACCTTTATACAATTTGTGATATTTGTGTATTTACCCAGTTAATAATCTACTTTTCACGTTACAGAGATTTTAGTACATCTTCGTTTTTGTGACAATCTAATTTGAAATTGTTTATTGCAGGTCTTTACATGGGGTTTTGTTCTACCCTTAACAGATTGTCATTGATATCATATTATTGAGTGACTCGTTTAAAAGCTGGATTAGTTTGATTTTCATCTTTGAATAATGGTATGAAAATTTAATGAACTTAGAGGATCCACATTAAAAAAAATATCAAGCAGCTGGAGAAACATTAATGTATTTTCAGTATTTATTTGAACTGCTATTGCTGTTACTATTTTCTGGAGAATAAAGACAAGTGACAGTCTTTAAATAGTTTCTACTTTTATGGCGGTGAAGAAATTTAAGAAGGTTAGTTTGCAACAATTAAATAATTACAGTTTGCAGAAAAAGGTAGTTATTCTAAAATTATAAACTTCGTGGTCAATGTGTTTAATTACCAGGTAAATTTTAAGTTTATTGCATTCGGATTAAATAACATTTAAACAATATAGATTAATCTTTGTAATACACCTAATGGAGCAAATATAAATTTGTTTAAATTCATTTAGTTCTGAAACGGTTAAGAATTTAGTACTAGGTAATTAAGTTTGGCCGAAGGCCCTTGAAACAGTTTTTACTTGCTTTAATGAAATGTAATTTATTGTAATTGCTGCTTGTCCAATGGAAAGTTTAGTTTGTATGAAGCGTTGTTAAATATACATATACTGATACGTTAAACTGGATAGTTCTGGTGTTGTACCAGAATATCAAGTGAAAGTTCTATTTAATATTCACCAATGGCAAAAGACAAATAAATTACTCTATTTACCACTATACTTAACTGCAGTTAAAAAGAACTACACTTCACCAAAGGTGGCAATACTTCTCATTCGATGATGTGAATAATTCTGTTATACTTTATTATTCTCAAATATAATATACCAAGGGACAGTTATATTGCCGGAAATTTTTTCGAGCAGTCTTGACACGAGTGTTTGTAGCGAAAAAATACACGAGGGCGTTAGCCCGAGGGTAATTTTGAGCGGCAAACACGAGGGTTAGACTGGGAGTGAAAATTTCTGGCAATATAATTGTCCCGAGGAATATTCGGCAGAGAATCGCCCAAAAAAAGCTTTAACAAATTGACATGAATTTAAAACTAAAAATCTAGTATGTGTCGGACCACGTCGTTATGGTTGCTATCATTGCTATGACTATGTTGTTGTGTAGAATAAGATTTTGCAAAAAAAGTTCAATAAACCGATTTTTTCTAATATTGTGCAATGAATTCAAGATTTGGGGCAGTTAATACTGAAGAAATCGATCGTAGAATTAAGAAAAGCGTTCCGATTAACACCGTGCGATCGAAGAATTCAGTATGGTGTCAGTTTCAAGCATTTTGTAAGGAAAGGGGCTATGATATAATAGAAGAACCAGCTTCACCTGAAGTCCTAAGAACTGTACTAAAAGACTGGGGGCAAAATATGCGGAAAAAAGATGGAGGAGAATATAAAGAAGCAGTTGTTAAGGTTATGTGGAATTCAGTTGCAAAACAAATACAAGAAATTTATTTTGAGAAATTCCAGTTAAAGGTAGATCCATTTTCTGACATTCTGTTTAAAAGTGCCAGAGATAGTAGAGATTGCAAAAGAAAATGGTTACAAATGAATCTGGATTATAGAACTTCAAGTTCTGCCGCATTTACGGAAGAGGAAGTCGGAAGAATTTTGAGCTTATATGACGAAAATACTCCTGATGGATTGCAGAAACTCTTTTACCATATTGCAGCACACGAGATGGCCTGGCGTGGTGGCGAAGGAGCGGCTTGTTTGACCACATACTTTAAAGAAGAATTTGACAATACAGGTCAAGCGACTGGGAGAATCGAGTATAATCCCATCATTTCAAAAACAGCGCAAGGAGGATCTGCAAAACTCACTGACTCAAAATGGATAGTTACTAATAAAGGAAATAAATCTTTGTGTCCAGTTAGGTGAGCGTACGAAATTTCATTTATTGTACATAAAGTAATGTATTTTTTACAGATTGTTCAAGAAACGCCTTCAACAAAGAGGAAAAAACATATCTACTGAGAGGTTTTTCCTTACCACAAATAAGAATTGGAAGCCAGGCACCAATTTACCTTGGTTTATCAATTGTCCCATAGGTAAAATGTTTAACGCCAGAGTCGTGAAGTTGTTGCTACGTCGAGCATGACGTTCTCTACCAGACAAGTGCATACTCTATTTGACACACTATTTGATTGATAATGCAGATTTAACTCGGGATGTTCATAAAATATTTTATGCAGAATTATGCAATCGTGCTGTCTACAAAATTAAAGGGCAATATGACTTCCCTTTATTGTTATTATTTTTATCTTTTGTAATCTTACACAGCTTTTGAAATAGTAATTTTTAACATTTAACCTTTTTGATTCTCATTGAAAATTGGAAATATGCTGCTATGGTAAAAATCTACTAATTAAAAATTAAAAATATTTAACCTTTGGTGTGTCCTTGCAAAAATTGGAATGCAGGTTGCAGACACTGCTGTCAAACTACTAAAAGCTTGTTAAAGTTATAGTCTAAGAGCCAGCGACAAAAATAGTTACGTCATTTCATTAAGAAAATTTTTGATGCCATTGTACTGCCTTAACATAGTAAACTTTAATTGAAAGTTCTGTCACATATCAGTGGTGGAGAGAGTAGCGGGAGTGAGTGAAAGGGTTAAAAAATGTTAATACAAAAACGTGATATAAGTAAAGCTGATTTTTGGTGTGATGACGGTATATAATATTTTATGTAATATATTACAATGGCAGACAGTTTGGTTAGTGGGGAGGATGGGGACAGACAGCGATGAAGGTCGAGAAGATATGTGGCCTATTACGCCATATCATTAAGATTGGGACAACTATTAAAATTTTCAAAATGTCATTATAAGTCTGTATTAAAAAAGGCAGACAAAATTTTTGAGTCAAACACCTTGGCAGACGCAACGACCAGAGCGGCGGTAATTTAAATGAATTGCTGCAATGATTAATTTATAGTAGTAAAATAGTTATTTACGATACAAGTGCGGGAAAATTGTTCACGCACGAGTATTGTACAATATTTTTTGAAACGAACAAAATCTTTCTTAAAAATATCGAACAAAAATTATATCTCTTGGATTTTACTTTTGCTTCAAACATTTGAAACAGGCAGGCCATGGCCGTAACAATTGCTACTTTGACAGTTATTAATATTGTGGTGGTCAGTTAATTTTTTTGTGTTAAGTCTGTGCCCAAAAATTATAAAATGTCCGATTCCGAAATAAATTGTACACCACCCGAAATCCAGGACGCTGCTAATGCAGCTGTAAAAAATTTGCTTCCCGACAAATCTAAGCATAGATATGAATTGACGTACACTAAATTTATAACATGGTGCAAGTCCAACAAAGTTCATAATTATACAGAAAATTGTTTATTGGCATATTTTCAAACTTTTCAAAGTAAAAAATCGTTGTGGCCGACATACTCTATGTTAAGATCATGTTTATTGATAAAAAATAATATAGACATATCAAAATATAACAAATTAATAGCATTTTTAAAAAAAGCAACACAAAATTTACAACCAAAAAAATCAAAAACTCTACAGAATTGCGAAATTACTAAATTCATTCATGAAGCCCCAGATGACTCATTCTTGTTAATGAAGGTATGTACACAATATTTATTATTAACATTACAATCAACGTAACATTCTACAGGCAGTGGTAATAATGGGTATCTCTGGCGCCTGCAGGCGTGAAGAATTATGTAAAATGTCAATTAATGACATTGAATTTAAAGGTGATGTTATCTTGGTTAGTGTGCCAGAAACAAAAAATAATGTTCCACGACGTTTTGCTATCACAAATCCAGAATGGATAAATTTATTGCTAAAATACAAAGAATTAAGACCAGGAGCCACCCAACGATTTTTTTGTACTTACAGAAATGGGAGGTGTATAAATTCGTCTGTTGGGATTAATACAATTGGCAAAATTCCATCCCAGGTGGCAGAATATCTGAAATTAGAGGCTCCGAAAGATTATAGTGGTCATTGTTTCCGAAGAAGTGCTGCCACCCTGCTAGCTAACAATGGTGGTGATTTGTTAACATTAAAAAAATTTGGAGGCGGGAAATCTTCAAGTGTAGCGGAAGGATACGTGGATGATTCCGTGCAAAATAAAATCAACGTTGCCGAAAAATTGATGCAACCAATAGCGGGACCATCATCTTCAGTACCTAAAACTGTAAATTTAACACAGTCTACCTTTTCAAACTTCAACCCATATCCTGCAGAAAGTTCCGCAAATTCAATTTTCAATTGTACAAATTGTACGATTAATGTGTACAATAATAACGCTAGTAACACAGGTTAACCTAAAAAAATATAGTTTAGTTGAATCATATTTACTAGTTCAGTGTGGAATAATAAACAATAAAGGTTTATTTAAACATGTTTACAAATATTCTTATTAGTATTATTAAGGAATAATGATTAATACTTAATTTATTTACTTGCTTGATGTGTTCGCCCACTGTTTGTCAACCTTGCAAAATTCCTAACCTCAAATAATTCGCAGTTCGAAGCTGGTTCGATGGGAGACCACCAGCTAATAATTTTTAGTTAACTGAAATTTTCAATTTGAAATTGAAACATGTACTAAATTTTTAGTACATGTTTCACAGACAAGTGGCCAACTCGTGAAAAGTAGGCCATGTATTTCCCGGTTTAGTAAACCGGGAAATGCGTGTTCCCGGTTGACTACAGAGTGCGTCGAACGCTACTTCCTAGTTAGTGAGTTCAAAAATAATTAAAAAACACTCTGTAAACATACTGTTTAAGAAATCGAGTCCCGTGTCGAAGAAGGTGTGTTCAGTCCGCCATCTTGGAAAATATGGCGGTTTAAATGGAAAATAACGGAAAAAATTAATAGGAAGCTGTAAATTGGTATAGATGTTGGGAAAAGTTACTGTTATCAAATTGATAAGTCCCAAGTTGAATAAGGTGTGCTCGAGCCGCCATATTTTTAAAGATGGCGGTTTAAATCAAAAATAACGGACAAAATTAATAGAAAGCTGAAAATGGTATAGATGTTGCTGAATAGTTCATTTAAACCGCCATTTCTTCCAAGATGGCGTCTCAGACACGCCTTAGTCAACTTGGGACTCTTAAACAGTATGTATTCGCCAACATCTATGCTAATTTTTAGCTTCCTATTAATTTTCTTCGTTATTTACTTAATTTTGATAAAATTTTACTCTACTTTTGGTCTTTGTCCTTTTCATAAGTCAATCTCTGCCGATGAATCATAAATCGTTGGAAAGTACTTAAAATTACCTTTCAAATGATATATAATATGACGCATTTTGAGGGTCTCTCATTGGATATGTTTACTAGTAAGTACAATCTGATATGACGTAATAGGCCACATATTTCCTCAACCTTCCTCGCTGTCTATCCCTATCCCCCCACTAACCAAACTGTCTGCCATTGTAATATATAACATAAAATATTATTTACCGTCATCACACCAAAAATTAGCTTTTCTTATATCACGTTTTTGTAGTAATATTGTTTAACTCTTTCGCTCTCTCCCGCTACACTCTCCACCACTGATATGTGGCAGAACTTCCAATTAAAGTTTACCTATGTTAAGACAGTACAATGGCATCAAAAATTTTCTTAATAAAATGACGTAACTATTTTTGTCGCTGGCTCTCCGTCTATTATTTTCGTTAAAATGCGCTGTAACGTCAGTTTTTAGGCTCGAGGCCGTGATTTAAGGATCGACGCGTTAGGGGAGTGCTTTAAAGTAGATCAGACCTTTAACATTACATGCGTATCTAACAATATTCTTTGTATTCGTTTACACAAAATTGAAAAAGCATTAATTACTTCCAGTTTTGCGGCTAACTTTGACAGGTGCCAAATTGGGCATGGCAAACTTGCCTTATTTCGCAATATTCCTAATATTGCAGCATCTTTTTGAGATATTGATTTACCAATAAGCAATACAAATTCGATAAGGTTCTTCTAGTTGTCTTTAGAACTGCGACAGGGGGGGGCAAGCCTAAAATAAACGACATGCTAGGGGGGGCAAGCCAAGGAAAACGGCATATTATACAAAATTTTTAATAAAATTCAAATTGTTCAACTTCCAGGGGGGGGCAAGTCCTCCTTGCCCCCCCTTCCGGGCGCCTATGACTGCGACCGACCTCTATCAGTCATTTTTTATTGATCGTCCTGCATTATTTGGTTCTAAAGATATGCGTGTTTATTTTGTCAAACTGTATTTTTAAAATTGCTGCAAGATAAGGTAAGCTTGCCCTACATAACCAAAAAAATGTATTTATTTAGTTATACATAACTACATCACTTTTTCGGTTATGTATCTAAAAAAACGAATACAACAAAACTATTTATGTAATTTACATACATACGTCCATGAACACGTGTGCTGTAAAGGATCAAAAATTGCTCGGACATTTGCTTGTCACTGATGTGTACTGTAACTGCAATTATATTGTTTTAGCATGACCGCCAGCCATGGTAAAAACCGTAGAACATATAATACCAAAATAAAGCAACTACACATGCTTGTAATTGCATTACATACCAGCATCCTTTCCGGCTTCCTCTTTGAAAGAGCTCCAAGTTGAATTATTGAGAACTCTAATTGAAAATGGAATGTACTAACTAAATGTGCCTTTCAAATTATATTAAATAAATTTCTACAGACCTAGAAAGGGAGTATATGAAAGTGTGGTAATATAAAATTAATCTCCTAATTATGTGTTGATTTATATTGATGACCATATTGAACAAATTATGCTAATTAACACTACAACATAAATATATCTTAATGCATATGTATGTAATACTTATTAAAGTAATACTGGTATTAGGAACTCTCCATTAATAAAATTGATTCAACTCACATTAAATACCATTTGGATATTATCGATACACTCTCATAAATCATTTTATAAATTGGCTCAAATAAAATTAGCTTGTACCCGGAAAACGAACGACGTAATATCGAAAAGCGCGGAAATCTTTAATATTTCCATCCATAAAGCATTACGAACCAGTCAGCCACAAAATTTAGATTAGGGTAATGAAATAAGTCGGAGTAAAAGATCGAGGAAATCCTAATACATTCTGAAAATCTGCGGAGCCATGCGTCAAGAAAAGCTATCGAAAAAACTGTTATAGGTTCAGAGTACTCCAGAAAATTGCAACTCGACAGAATGGGGTGGTCTGTAATGAACAGTCCGCATGTAACTCGTAACTTTGCAACAAGAAGTTGCCATATAAAAAATTATTGCATCCACCGAATCGAAGATATCAGAATACGATTTTGTGCTTTATGATTCATCTTTTATGTAAAAATCATAAAAAGTTGGTATTTCTAGAAACTTTGCATGCAGAGTCTACTTAAAGAAAAGCTTAAAACTTAAGAAAACATAATTATGCCAGATTCTGTACCGATTTCCAAACTAATATAATATAGAAAATCAAACATTAATAAGAAAAATATTTAAAAGACTAATTTACTTACTGAAATGTTTGAATTATATGCATGCCTGAGAATATATGCAGTAAGAAAAGAGATCGATTTACAAAAGTTGAGCTGCTGGTATTCAGCCGCTGGCAATCTGCGTGCATAGCACAAACCCCGCATCATTCGTAGGTGCACGGGCGCTCAAATAATTACAATTAACTTATATCTCCGTAAAAGCTGTTGAATTTCGAGAATCACTGAATAAATTTTAATGCCGTTTTCATCATTTGATAGCTTGTTTCTTGAAGAATATTTGGTTATAGGTATAAAGATTGTTCAAAAGTCTTTCGAGAGTCGTATAATGAGCAAAATGTAAGAGAAATAATCAATAAAATTGCTAAAATAAACACAAGATGCATAATTGCATAAGATGATTAATTCGAGATGCACGAAATCAGCAACTATTTACGATTATAAAAGTTTACAGAAACCACCACTTGCGGTTAACGGTTGATTTGTTATTAGGTTGCGTAGACAAATGATAATTGCTTATTTATATAGCTGTTTCATATTGTTTGGACAAAACAAATCATCACGAAATACGTTTGAAAATTATTATTAAACAAGTAATAAATGACTAGTGCGATTTTTAATTATTATAGGTCAATTATTATTATTATTATTTTTTAATATTTGGGCGAGGAATCAGTATGGCGGAGCATCCTTCGTACCTCATGGCACCGATTACTATGATCATTTAGCCGACCCTACTAGAATTTAGCCGAATCTGGGAGAATTCCACCCCCAGTAGAGATCTTTATCGTGTCAAACATCGCTTTGACACGGGACCTTCAGTTTTACTTCCTATCAGAAAAGAAGGCATGTTTTAAATTTTTCTCCGCTATGAAAAATTACCAGCTCGGCCGGGGATCGAACCTGCGATCTTTGGATTATGAAGCAAACATGCAAACCACTAATCCACCGAGTCTGGCAATTATTATTTACTAATCTATATATTCAAAACACGGTTCATTTTTGTTCCACTTTGTCTACGAGTTCTACAAGACCGATTTGCTTTATTTTTTTAATATTAAAGTTTTAACTTAAAGAAAGTTTAAAGCTTTGCAAGTGGTATCATTTTGTTATAATCACTCACGAAAATCCAAAAGATTTTGTAATCACACAACGAATGTTTTATATACGTAAATTCTTCAATGCTTTTGACCGTCATGTCTTGACGAGGTTTCCCTAGTAGATATCTAAGATACAAGTGTAAAAAGCCATTCTTTATTTCGCGAACGGTTTAACACACAAGCGAGGTACGAGTAAATGTCTTAAAGAATGTGAATGCAACGAAGATACTTTTAACACGTGTATCTTACAACGTTTTATCTACGATCATAACGCTTTACTGAAGTATTCATTGTATTTGATTTTTTTTAAATTTGTGATTTATGTTATGTACATACGAGGGTTGCGCTGAAAATTGTTAGTTATAAAAAGACCGTTGCATTTTTTAACAAAAAATCTTTATTGTTTTTCAAAATAATCTCCATTCAGACTAATATACTTGTGGATTCTTTGAAACCACTTTTTAAAACATTCGGAAAATTCATTTTCTGATAGCTCCTCAAAAATTCTTTGAAATTCTGTAACTGCTGCATCTGCGCTGGAAAATCTTTTACCTCGCATCATTTTTTTAACAGTTGTGGTTGTTTATGATACTCAATTTCTATGAGGTTTTGCTAGTGGACTGTATCTAATAGCGCGTCCTTATTTATGGTGAAAATTGATGTTTATTTTTAGGTACAAATTACGTTCGAATGAGTCAAGTTAAATTAATTTAAAAGAGTTATATAGAGGGTAACTTACCTCTGATTATTTCACGTCTGTATAGCGATGCGAAGTCACTCTTTTTTTTCAAGGGGCCCCTGTCTCAAATGTAGGGGAAAAAGTTTTCTGTTCTGGTGTCATTCAACATCCAGTGACAGTAGAACATCACAATTATTTCAATAATAGATTACGAGAGGAAAATTTGCGTATACAAGCTTAACACTAATATTTGACAGTTATTTTCTTTAACAACCGTTATATGCAACACGTCGATGATATATATTTTGTTTTTTAAAGCCCGCTTGCAAATTTAAAGAAAATAGTACACATTAAGTGTTTACAAGTCACCCTCTATATTTTAGTCTGAAAATAACCTCATTATAACATGTGAGGAATTGAATAACTTTCATAAATATATACAAATACGTAAATTTGCCCATAAATAGCAAGAAGTATGAACCATGAACATAAACATTATTCATTAATATAATTCACAATAACAAGGTGTCAACTAATGAAATACAACACAAGCAAATAAGTTATATAAAGATAAAAAATAAATAAAGTAAAAATTTAAGTGTTTTTAACGAAAACCAACCAAGTTGGAAACAAAAGAAGTCGCACGGCGCCAGATCTGGGCTATACGGAGGATGAGTTACCAATTGAACTCCCGTATCTTTCAAAAAATCCAATGTTCTGGCAGCAGTGTCGGAGGATGCGTTGTCATGATGGACTAAAATGTTACGCAAACCGGCCCTTTGGCGACTTGTCTGTAATTTTGCAAACATCTGTGGTAAAGCCACTTCGCAGTACCATTCAGAATTAACAGTTCAGCGATCTTCAAGTGAAATAACAGCAACAGGACCACTTCGGCGGAAAAAAACAGCAATCATTTTCTTATTGACGCTTCTGCCACGAATTACTTTTGTGGGCAAGTCTTTATCTTCGAATACCCAAACACTAGACTGCTGTTTAGTTTCAGGGTCGTAACTGTATACCCAAGATTCGTAACCAGTTACAATGCATGCCACTTGCTTGGAAGCTCCTCCGTCAAGTTTTTGCAACATAAATTTACACCCGTCTACTCGAGCCTGTTTTTGACTTTCTGAGATCAAATGCGGTATCCAACGGCTTGCTAGCTTTCTTACCCCAAGCTGTTTATGCAAAATGGTATTCATCGCCGAGGATCCAATCTTCACTTCTTCCTGAATCTCCCTATAAGTAATATTTCGATTGGACGGAATCAAGCTTGCCACACGATCATTTTCTGAACAGGCAGCTTCCGCAGGTCTTCCAGGTCTTGCTTCGTCTTCTAGCAGCTTTCGCCCTCGTCGAAATTCTCGGAACCAATGACTAACAGCGTATAATGAAGGGTCAGCATAGCCAAAAGCTGCTATCAAATTTTCATGGCTTTGCTGGTATCCTAACTGTCTTTTATAGTCGTAGAAAATCATAGCTCTAAAGGCAGTTCGCGGAATGCTCATCTTAACTGAATTAAAAATGCACAACTACTTATCTTACAAAATTAACTACGTTTTACAAGGAAATCGGAACGTTTGACAATTGTGGCTAACGAATGTCAACTAATGTGACATTCAATTGTTGCAATTGTTTCTAGCCAATTGAGCCTCCATGGCCTGCTACTAACTATTAACAGAGCATCCCTCGTATATTAGCGTGCAGAGATGTTTATGTGCTAAGTTGTTTAGCAACTAGTTTGCAAAATTTTCATAAATCATTTATGGTATATTGACTCATAAAGATTTGTTTTTTGAGCTCTGTTTCTAAGGGTAAAGATTCTTTTTACGGGCTAGCCCGTTATAAAGCCCGTAATAGTATATTATGTTGTATTAATAGCTTAATTGAGTGTGTTAGAGCCCGCAGAGTCAGTTAGCTAAGACGAGAAAGGAATCTAAAACACTAATTAAGCCCGAAATGCATAGGTTAGTTTATGTCCGGCCTAAGTTTAAATTAATATTTAATTTTAAAATAAAAATAATTTGAAGTGCAAAACCTCAAGTAGGTAGGTGCAGCGATAAAACTTCAAGTAGGTAGGTGCAATGGTATATAATTACTGTTATTACTATGGAGACTGCGTAAACAAGGGTAGCTATTTTTCTAGCGGGCTGTAAAAAGTTTTAGAGCCCTAGAGCTCTAATTTAGCAACTTACCCTCTAAAAACAGTCCGATTATGACCTATTGGTCATAATCGCCCGACCGGACATAAAAATTATTACGGGCTCGTTATCATCAATACCATAACAACAAACGTATTTATTTAAAACATTCATATATATGTTACGTATTGTGATGTACTGCTTCAGTACACGAACCCTATCTGCTTGTACGGATAACAAGCTCGCTAATCGCTCGCATGTTAAGTACCGTGCTCGCACGTAAAGTTCTAAGTAACGATCTTGCAATGTAAACTACTATTAAAATACAGCACTTGTTGACATTAGCGTGCAATAAGAAATTGATAACACTAGCTCAATGAACGTTAACTGTTTACATTAAAATCAGTGTAAAAAGCAGTCAGTTTTTATATGATTGTAGGTAAATATATTTAGAATTTTATAGTATGTGTAGAGTGTAGTAACTAGTTCTAGCCTAGAACCTCTCTGTTTGAAAATTATATCTATAGAAGCATCAGGATAAGGAATTTCTATAATGTTTTAGATGTATACAGTTTCCTTTCATGCACACTTGTTACTCAGCAGTAATATTTGACCTATATTTTAAAAAACAAGCACATAAAAGGTTTTATAAACTTGTACCACTCTCCATAAAACCTTATTCAAGTATAAAATCTCTCAGCAAGTAATTCAAGAGTGCACAGTGAACTGTATGAAGATAACATACGGTCATATGAGTGTTAGAATAACATTTCTTTGCTTTCACAAACGAAATTCATAGTCGATGAGATTTTGCCGCAATCTTTATTTTTATCTTCTAAGTCTATTTCCTACATGTTTTTCTAAAGAAAATGTAGTTTTTGAATATTATTGGTAGTTACCGCATATCAAAGATTTTGTAAGACTGTCTGCTGTTTTCATTTTAAATTCTGATCGCATTAGTTGTGAAACTAAATGTTCAAAATTGTATTGCACTGCATAAATAACTAGTTGTAGTAGATTGCATAAATCGTATTCGTGGGTCCACGTTCTTTCACGCTGGGATATTCGGAATTTACAAACCTCCAAACAACCATAGATTGTCATTACTAGGTATTGGATTTCTATTCATTTGCATGTTTTTCTGCTTATAGCAAACATATGCAGAGTTATATTTCTACATGTCTAAGCCACATATGAATCACATATGTCAATTTGAAAGTGCATATAAATGCATATTTAGGTGTTTTTTATAAATGCATTCATATTTTAGTATTTTTGAACGAGTGTGCATATTTTACCACTTTTTGAGCGTTTTACATGCTTTAATTATGAAATTTCTAATATTTTTTAAATAATTTTAGCATTTTAGACAACCAACCAAGGGCGGCTTAGTTGAGTCTAGGGGACTAGTATTGTTAAATACTAGGCTTTAAAATATTTTACTGCCTTAACCATCTGTGTATTTGTTAATATTTTCTAAGAAAGAAAAAGTTTCAACTAAAATTTAAATACTTACATCCTGCGGTATTGTGATAAATAGGTATTAGGAAATTCCAAAGACCCTTTGACAACTTCCAGTTCATAGAAAAATTTGCCTGTACTTTTGTTTACTAATCTTGTAATCTTTCAATTAAGACAGTTCAGAAATTGCAAACTGCATTTCAGTTTGAAATTTTAGAGTGTAAATATGGGTAAAGAAAAACGGTCTGTGTCTGTTACACTTCGAAGTTATGTTAAGGAATTCAGTGTTCTTACAACTGACGATAAGGTGTCGTATTGTACAGTGTTTGACGATAAAGTACCTGCAACGAAACGCTTTCAAGTTACACAACATCTGAACACGGTTCGACATCAAAAGTGTGTTGCCCTGAAATCAAAAAAACAAACATTGTTACCGGGGTACCTTAATAATTCGCGCGGTGAGTCCAGCAAATCGAACGAATTTAATAAAAAAACTATGTAGTGCATTAGTGGCTGCAGATATCCCGTTAAGTAAAATTAATCACTCGGCATTTCGTAATTTTCTGGAAGAAATTTAAAAAATGCCAATACAAGACGAGTTTACACTCAGGAAAAATTATTTACCTCGTTTATACGAAGAGACCATAAAATCAATTAGAAAACATGTAGCGAATAACTACATATGGGTTTCCATTGACGAATCTACTGACACTACTGGAAGGTGCGTAGAAATTTCATTTCCTTCGTTTTGTTAGTAAAATTTAACTAATTAAAGACAGCAGAACCATTTACGGATGTTTTATTTTCTATTTTGTTAGTTACATATTTAATCACAACAATATTTTTGCTTGATTAAAATATATTTTTTTTAAATAACTGTTTTGCGCTAATTGTTTGTAACCGACTAATTATGTAGTTCGATAAAATAAAAATCAAATTTTTGTTTTCAGATACGTGGCTAACGTTATAATTGGCGTTTTAAATTCGGAGAACAATCCCAAATCCTATCTATTAGCAATGGACGTTTTCAGAGCACCAATCATTGTTCTGTGGCAAAATTGTTTAATGGCTATTTTGTGGCCGGACGGCATACAGTGCAACTAAGTACTCCTGTTCGTCACTCACGCGGCACCGTACATGATCAAGGCTGGAGCAGGCTTACAAGTACTGTACGAAAAAATGATCCACTTAACCTGTCTTGCCCATGCAATGCATAGAGTTGCGGAAAAAGTGCGAGAAATATATCCTAACGTAAACTCTATGTAAACGTAAACTATAATTTCAGATGTAAAAAAAATTGTTTGTAAACCTCCATATCGCATACAAATATTTAGGGAAACTGCTCAAGAAGTGCCTCTCCACCTAAGCCTGTAATAACAAGGTGGGGTACTTGGCTTTCTGCAGCAGAATATTATGCAACTTATTTTGATATTATTAAAGCATTTGTAAATAAACTTAATAGCGCACAGGATGCTTTTAATACTAAGGAGGTGAGGACAGAATTATTGTTTGTTTTGACAAATTTTGTGCGTTTAGCTAAAGTAATTCAGAAATTAGAAAGTCAGGGAAATTCATTAGATGAATCTCTTGAGCATGTAAAATTGTTAGGTGTTTCTTTGAATAAAGTAAAAAGGCCAAAGGGTTTGACTATAAAACAAAAATCTAAATCCGTTATAGACAAAAATCCTGATTTTCACTTAATTAAAATAATAAACGATGGCCAAGACATTTTAGACGAGCTAAAACATTATTCGCTTGTAGAATTAAACAATTTTAAGTATGCCCCAATTACGTCTTGCGATGTGGAACGGAGTTTCTCAAAATATAAAACAATATTTAGAGATGATAGGCATATGTTTACTTTTGAAAATTTAAAATTGTACGTCGTTGTGAACTGTAACGCTCTATGTTTAGAAAATATAATTAATCAAATTATTGCATAGGATGTCTAATTAAAATAATTTCTGTAAATAAAATGTAAATAACGCTAAACAGGTGTTTTTTAATAATGATAGTGCATATATTTATTAAAAATTTCTAATAAACGCATATTTCATGATGTTTAAGTGCATATTTCACGTTTTTATAGTGCATAAGTGCATGCATATTTCAGCATTTTTAAGTGCATACAAATCCTATACCTAGTCATTACAAAACAGTCATCAGAGCAGTATCCGTCGTTGATCAGCCGTAATCCGTCTAGTTTTAGAATACACTCAGAAGAGTTTCACCTCTGGCACTGTTCTCTTGCTGAATTAACGTGCCCTTTTACTTCTCCTTTCTGGGCTCTCTCAGTGTTTCTTTACTTCCCATAATTATGTATCCCTTTTGTTTCTTTGTGTTGCCTTTTTGCAGATACTCTCGCAGGCGCAAAACGCTTTATTGATTACAACAGTGAAAAATTTCTTCATTTGAAAGTGGGTGCATATATTGTATTTTGGAATGCTGTTTTGAGAAGTTCAATTAGTTTTGTTGTAGCACCCTCCGTTTTTGAAATATTTAATTTCTGATACTTGCTTATATTTTAAACCACTGCTGAGAAACTCTTAAAAATACTTATGTGGTCTTTTCTATTAATCCCATTTTTATTTATTTCCTATATATGACGCAGTGGCGTATTTAGAAATTTTCTTTGGGCGGGGGGGAGCACTATAACAATTTCGAAACAAAATACTTAGATTTTAACATAAATGACCTACACTATTAAAAGAATTTCGGAAACTCCAGCCAGTTAGCCTCCCCCCTAAATACGCCACTGATATGATGAATTATAATTCTTTTATGTCCCTTTACCCCAAATTTGTCGTTCCAAAAAGTATAAACTATGGAAACAGTATTAAAAATCTACAACAACTATGTTAGCAGACTATTGTTGGCTATTGTTGGACTTAGGGAGACCTACAACTACCATAAAAGACAAAATAAAAGAAAAAAAATCAAATCGATGTAAGTTTTTGTGAATATTGTTAATTTATTTTGTATAAAATTCGATTAAAATGCTCTCCATCATTATAATTTTTTTTAACTAAGGGTGCTAGACAAAATCTTTCCAGATTTAAGTGCTCTATATTAGAGTATATAGCGTACACTATATTTATTTTCCTCAATTTAGTTGTTCAATGTTATTGAACGCAAAGTTCAGTTCGGATATTGTTCTTATAATAATATACCGGAAATCATTCTTTCGGATTAAATTAAAGTGTTTAATGCAGAGTGATATACAGAAATAGCAAACAAAGTAGTATCATTAAAATACCATTGATGGTTATTCATACCATTAAGAAAGACAAGAAATGTAATTAACAGGCTCCATTGTAGAGTTAACTGTCAGAGCATGGACTCAGCCAAAATTCCAATTTTACCTTCTAACTTTCTGGGTATAAAAGAATTTGGTGGGCAAGTAACGGTTGGTCATTACAAAAATTGTTGAAGGGGTTGCTGTAGCAGAAAAGATTGCCAAAATCCAATTTTGATTTAATCCCTATGAGCAGTTCTTCATATTTGTCATCACATCCTTCATACACGACTTCATTGTCTACGTATAACCAATTTTTTAAAAATAGTAATTGTTTTACAAAAAGATGTAGACTATAATACTAAGACGATACCACGTAAAGGTGTGAATTTGACAGAATCTTTGTTTAAGTTTTGGGCATTTTAGATTGTTATTGAGTTTAAAAGTTCATGGTTACACAACACTGAGTGATTTCAACTAGCAAAACTATGGCTAGAAAAACCAGTTTGTCAGAATAGGTGGTGCTATTTTTGTTCTCCATACCCTTTTTCGTATTCTATGACTTTTCTGTTGGCAAGAAAAGCAGAACAGAATACAAACATGCCGAAGGGTCTTAAAGTTAGAAGTGCTAGAAAATTTCAGTGTAAGTTTATATTTAAGTAACTCATGGAATTCGAAAGCTATCTTACAGAAGACTCTGAATTTTGCGTTTTAGGAAAACTTTTTCTTTAGTTAACTAAAGAAAAATAGATATAACTATAGAGTTAACTCTATCATGCATATTTTAAATTTGATGTTATGTTGCTACCAAGTTCAAATATTAACATTTTGATGTCTACAGAGAAGATAATAATAAATGAAATTTGCGAGCTAGCATGAAATGAACGAAGTAAAAAGATTTAATTAGGTTGTACACGAAAGAACAAAATACGTTAATGATTGATGTTAGTAGTAGTCATAACCGGGAGACCGAAGTGTAGCAAGTAGGCCTTGTTTTGTCAACTCCTTTACATCCTCCTAACCACCTCCGCTATCACCTACTTAAAAAACCTCTTCTTCCTCTGTAAACCTGCCCGACTTCCCAATAAAGATTAGGATATCGGTCCACGCTAGGTAGTGCAACTGTTCCCGTCGAAACGTAGCTACAACAGACGTTTTAAACCGCTGTTAAGACATACATTATTCCAGGTAGTGGTAGGATGTTTCTTCATCTCTCCCACATTGTGAGCAAATGGGGCCTTCCTCTACTGATATCAAAGATAGGCGTCTTCTTAGTTTATAGCGGCCTGTCAAGATCCCTATCAGAAGATTTGCGGTTCTTCGGCTCCTTCCCATCAGCCAGACCGACTTCTTTGAATCGAATCCCTCTATATGGTCTGTCGCCTGTTGACAGCCTCTGCACACTTTTCACTTCTTTTTACTACTCTCACAGGCCCACTCCATTAGGGCTGTCAAGATGTGCTGCCTTGTGATACTCAGAAAGGGTTTCGGTCCTAGACGGGTGTTTTCGGCTCCGAATTTGGCCAGTTCATTAGCCTTCTCGTTGACCTGAACCCCGGTATGTCCTGCAACCCAAACTGGTTCCAATACTTTTTTCCTTGCCAATTCTGCTAAAGCATTCCCGCATTCCTGGATGAGAGCTGATCTCGTCCTGGATTAGTAGATTGCCTGTAGTGCGGCTTGGCTGTTAGAGCAGATATACATGTTTCTCTCTGGCGCTGTCCTAATCTCAGTAGATTGCCTGTAGTGCTGCTTGGCTGTTAGAGCAGATATAAATGTTTCTCTCTGGTGCTGTCCTAATCTCATTCTTGGTTGCCACCGATCGAATGGCGTGAACTTCTGAACCGTGGTAAACTTTCCTAAAGCGAAGCTTTCTTGTACCCCTCGATTTTATATATAAATCCCTGATCCAGAGGATTGCCTTTTTGCTACTCGAAAGTAGTCCGTGTAAATGATTGATATTTTTGCTCAATATTCTATATACTTAGATATATTATGATATTCTGAGCAACATAATGTAAATACTTGTAAACAACCTGTTCTTTTCTTATTATACTACATATCTTTATGAATAAAATGTGGTATACTATATTCGAAATAGGAGCAGAATAATCACGGAATAATCTTTCAGTAAAATTTTGAAAAATACTGCTATTTCTCTGCGGACCGGCAAAGATTTCTGACGGACCGGCACCGATCCGCGGCCCGACAGCTGGGAAACGCTGGTCTATAGGATATGACAGGTTCTAATGCTGTGAGCGGCTACAGCAAAAAATGAATTGGCGCTTTTTCGACGCATTATAGCAACATATTGCATTATTTTGTACGACCTATACAGGGTGTTTTTTATATAAAGGGTTTTGGCTTAATGGGTAACATATCTATAAAGGAAGAAGGCAAAAATGCATAAAATTGCGCACTATCTCAAAAATAAATTTTCACTAAAAATTGTTGGGCACCCGGGAAATTAAGCATACTAAAGACGGCCTTGGTGACTGGAGGAGCTATTATTTCTATGCTGATCATTCATTTAATCTATTTCAAATAAAAATATGTTTACTATTTAAACTGTTTATAGGTAGTAATAAATACATAAATGCATCAGCAGGTAGACTAAACAATGACAGCACCTAAATAAATAAAATTAAATTTCTTGACCATTTCTTTGCACCATTTAACACGACCATGTGTTTGCTTTTCTGTTAAACTATGTGGAATCCAACGACTGCAAAGCTTCCACACGTTAAATGGTTATGCAAAATCGTGTGTATTGCTTTCATGTCAATGCTCAAGGATGCTCGATCTTCACGGTATGTCACATGCCGATCTCTCTCAATCATCGGCATTACTGGCAACAACAGATCTTGATGGACGACCTTCACAAAATTCGTCACTGAGAGTGGTGCGCCCAAGTTGAAATTCGGCAAACCAATTGTAAACACTACTCTTGGATGGTGCTTCATCGCCAAAAACGAAATGAACTCGATCGACGCAATTTTTTGATGTTAGACTACATTTAATATCGTAAAAAAGCAAGGCACGATTTTCACGCGAGGTTTCCATTTTTACACAAAACTACTTTTCTGAAAATGCTGTGTAACAAAAACTAGTTCACTTAGGTACGAACTGTCCACTGGATTATAGGTGAAGAAAAGTCAAATTTTACTAATATGACAGTTAAAAACACTGGCGCTACTACTAGATTCTAGAAACATTACCATCATCCCTCGTAAACTCATTATTTAAACTCAACTGTAATTTCTTATTTCTACTAATAACGTAAAATTTTGTTTTTTTTATTGAATTTTGTTTAATAAATAGGTTAAGAAAATTCAGGATGTTTTATAAAATTAAACAATTCTAATGATTGCATACTTTAAAAACGAGATTTGCAGAGATCTTATGTAGTACGTACAACCAACAATAATATATGTAAACTGTCGGAGCATCACAAAAAGGGTAATCTAATTCCAGTTGATATTGCACTGAAAAGAGAAGACGTAATCAGTCTTTTAAATTGTTTCAGTTTTACTTTAACATTAAGCTCGCAATAGGCCAGGCCTGTTAATCGAGAGAAAAAAAGGTCGCGCAAATACTTTCAGGTTTTATTGTTGTTTTATAAGGGTCTCCAAATTGGGAACAACTTGATTAGATGGCAAATTAGTTAGAAATGTTAATACATTAACGAAAAACAACCTTACATGACAGAAAGAATAATTAGCTTTACTCAGAGTATTTTATTAAGTAAATAATACCCTTATACCTTCGTTGCTCGATTTAATGAACAACTATTGTGTTTTGAACATAGATGTAATTACTAGCTTCTTATTACCTTCGAAACCCGTGGATCGCCATGCGGAGCAGCATTTATTCAGTAATTTTAGCTATTTTTTATGATACTAATCATAATTTATATTTTCTATCTTTAAAAGACTTCTAGATCAATAACATACCTTTGACTTTCATTTATATTATATCGATATTATGTCATATAATTTACATATATCTCTAGTTTGACTCTACAATTCCATTTTTTTCAACTGAGAAGATTCTTTTTGAATTCGTAGCATTTGCCTGTATGCATTACCAGTTCATAATTGACTATTAATGTTGTTTTTTTAACTTTTTATTTAATGTTTGCTATGAAAATAAGTTTACATTTTTTGTTCCAGGTAAGTTTCTACAAGACAACGAGCAAATAGTTGCTTAGTGGTAAGTCAAATAACGTTAGTCACAAACACGTAGACAATATAATATTCTTCATATGAAATATCTATTGGGTTTCGGTATATTCCAAATCTGAGAAGCAGCTTTAATTAATTGTAATTATTTTTTAACGAATTTAACCAAATAAAAAACCCAGATTAGTAGTCTAGTATTCATTCTGCTACAATAGGTTCAAGTTAGGTACGAGTACAAAATTTAAAAATATGTAGTTTTAATAATAATAATAATATTTATTTATACAAAAGCCATTAAAACAATGGATGTACATGTCAATGTGTATATGTCAATATTACCAACAGAAATTAAATTAATTAAAGCATATAAAGCAGAATACATAAATAAGATAAAATAACAATTGTGATAATAATACAAATTAGACAAAGTCGTTAAGAAATTCATGGTGGTTATAGTAGGCTTTCTCCCACAACAATTTTTTAATTTTAGTTTTGAACAATTTGAAGGGCAAGTGCCTGATATCCTCCAATGAAAGAGGGAGTCTTTTCGAACTTCCAAGTTCGGTGTCTAACAACTATCAGATCATTACAAAATCTAGTATTATAGTTATAATACTGATTATTTAGTTCATATTCAATTAGATTTAACTTCGTATTTACAAGAGTTTTAAAAATAAAGATACAAGGTAGAGTTAAAATCTTATACTTTCTAAAGTATGGCCTGCAAGACTCTGTTGATTTTAAGCCAAAAATTACCCTGATAGTTTTCTTTTGTGCCATAAAAACTCTTTCCCAGTGTACAGGTCCACCCCAAATAATTACGTTTATTGTAAGTGGCAATAGACAAGGGAATAGTAAACTTGAATAAGTATACTAGTATCGAACACATCTTTTAACTGATACACAGCAAAAAATGCGCTATTTAGTTTCTTACAAATATGATTTATTTGGTCCTGCCAAGTTAAAGAGGCATCAACATATAGCCCTAGAAACTTGGTACAGGACTTTGAACTTAACGTTACATTAGAATTTACACAGAAAGTATGTGTATGAACATTACGATATGAGAATTGAAAACAACAGTTTTATCAGCATTCATAATTAAGTTATTTTTAGAACACCACAAGTGAAAACTATTAAAAATATAACTAACCTTATGAACTAGTTCCGCAGAGGTCCTCGCTGAGACCACCATGGAGGTATCATCAGCAAACATGATTGTAACACAATAATTAATTTCTCTGGCTAATTCATTAGTATACATAAGAAACAAAAGTGGCCCCAGCACGGAACCCTGCGGGACACCAGTTTCTAACCTAAAATTAGAAGATTTCGTACCATTTATTTTTACACATATATTACGATCAGTTACATATGATCTCAACCACTCTAATATAGTGCCTCTAAAACCCAGAGCATATAATTTTTCACATAAGAATTCAATATCTAAGCTATCAAAGGCGGCTGAGAGATCAAAAAACATACCAACAGTCTCATAGCCTTTATCTAATTGTTTATTGACATGTTCCAAAAATATGTAACAGCTTTTTCAGTGGACCTGCCAGTCCTAAAGCCATATTGTGAATCACTAAACAATGAATATTTATTTAAGAAGTCAGTTATTCTACAGTACATTATTTTTTCAATAATTTTAGATAACACACTAACTACCGTAATTGGTCGATAATTATCAATACTTTCAGGGTTTCCCTTTTTGTGCAAAGGTATCACAGTACCTGTTTTTAATAATTTAGGAAATACTCCCTGCTCAACTGAATAGTTGATCAGATATGCGAGAGGTTCAATTACAAGTTCACAAGCCATTTTTAAAGTTTTGGTGCTGATGTTATCCACACCAACACAATTAGTATTTTTTAAATTATGTATAAGCAATTTTTTTTATAAGCAAATAAGATTTTCTACTAAAATAAATCCAGGCAAGCTGACTCTATAAACATATTTTTTCTATAACCTATTTACACGAAATGTTCACATTATCTACCTTTTATCACTTGCAAAAACGTCACATTTTCCTCTTGGGATTATCGAATACGCGGCCGAAAAGTACAACATTTTAGCTTACTAATTTAAAACTATGCGCAACTTTCTGGGACAAGCCTTAGGAGAGATAAAAACTAATTTAGCACAGTTATTATTATGAAAATGAAATAAATGTTAGTAGGGAGACATGCCAAGAAGTAAATTTATTTAGTGTAATCATTTTACTTGTAATATTATTCTCAAAAATAACACATTATAAAAAAAAAGATGTTTTACGTTTTATCTTGCAAACATAACTTTTTTAATTTTTATTTCAAAATAGAATTAGAAGCAAATACACATTTTAGTCTTTAGATTCAATACAGGCCCTTTAGAGCTAATTAAGCAAGGGTACGATATATTATCAGCTGTTTAGCTAAAAGATATTTTTCATTCCACATATATCGTATGTATGTGAGATATCGCAGGAGGGATTTTGCATCTACCGATGAATTACCTCAGTCACCTAAAAACTAATAATAGGTTATTATCTGGAGATTAACTTACTTGATGTCTAAAGTTGTTTTATTTAAGTTAATCATTTTGCCATTAAACGATGTGATGTTAATAAGATTTTTGTTTTATTTTATGGATTTTGTCTAATGTTTTATTGAAGTCTCCTGGATCATTGTACAAAGTACCAGAACTGTTTGAGGTTTTCCTAGCTTAAGTTGTTTTAAGGTATAAATATTTTGAGTCAAAGTTGCACCATCTAATCGTTTTATTTTCAAAACTATTTTTAAGTTTTCCTTTATGCATTAAATTTTTCATGATGTAATTCAATTCAGGAAAGTTGCTAAATGGTGTTGTTGTACCATCTGTTGTTTGCATTTGACATCTACTATCGGCGTCAATTTACAGCCATATTTGCTGATTATAGATACAAGCATCTTATATCATTTTGTTTGTAATTTTGTAGGCTACGGTCACTCGCGTCGAATTTTGTTAAGTTTTCATATGATTTTTAAAAGAGTATACATACGCCTAAAAGAAAAGAGTAATTTAGTTAATATTATTTTAAAGAGGTGAGAGCACGCCTCATGTTAGCTAGATCTTTATAAGAAAGTGGAGTTATGAACCTATTGTTGTAAACAAATAAAATTTAAATAACACAAAAAAAACAAAAAATTTTTTTATAAATCTTTATAAATTCGTTTATTTATTTTACTGTGTGCTTTACATCTAAACAGTTCTCGTCCAGCTGCTTTATTTAATGCTAGCCAAAATTAAATTTCAATTTAATTCATTCAATACATAAATTTAAATCAAATTTATTTAGTGCATATAACACCGAAATTTATACACGGGAAAATTTTCAGATTTTAACGCTCGGTGTGATCGTCTCTCTCCGTTGCGCATCGGAACATAAATCACGCTTTGTGGTAAAATCTGTAATTTTTCTTCTTATATAATAAATAAACTTTTTTAGTTTTTGCATAAAACAAAGTTTTGTTTAACGGAAAACTTATTTCGTAAACGGTTATTTAAAGGACTATCAAAAATTGCTGAAGATATATCCTCTATCTGTTAACGAAATACTATTACTAACTTATTTTGCTGCCACACATTTTTCATACTGCTGTCTAATAGTGCTATAATCAAAAGATTAAAGATAAATACGAAATAAATACGATTTTCCGAAACACTTACTTTCACATTATAAACGTTACCTATTAGATACCCTTCAAAGCTCACCTAATTTACCATTAAGCTATTAAAGAATTTTACTTGAAAATAATCCATTTCGCTTAACAATAATGTTTCAATAAAAATTCATGGGATTGTGTTCAAAGTTTTATTTCAGAATAAAAATTTCAGTTGTAGACTATTTTCTGCAATTCGAAATGATCCTCTGTTCGTTTTGAATTAACCCACGGTCTGAAAAATTCTGTTAACGAAATGTATTGTGTGAAAAAGCACAATAAATTCAAGCGCCTCTGTATTGTTATTCGAACAATAGCAATTCTTCTATTTGATTTTTGCAAGTTAAGTGCCTTTCATGCGGAAACTTCTGTTTCCACAATTCCATTAGTACAAAACATATTCAACAAAAATTAAGTACATTCATAGCAGTACTCAAAGTCTTCTGCAGCTTATTCTGCGTTGAAATCGATTTGTATGCAGTTCATATCTGTAGCGTACATAAAGAGTTCTTTAGAACTTAAACCATTGACGTGTTAGGTTGTGTTATGGTGTTGCAAGAGGCGATCAATTTTTGGTTTCTATTCTTTATTTATAACTTGGTCTAACGTGATTACTTAAATACTTATTGTTTCCAAGTTTAATGATGAAAATGGTATCTCGATCATATTTCTTACTAATAACTTGAATGCCTGATAATCGCTGTCTGTAAATTAGTTAATGTCCATAGTTAATGTCTGCTAATGTATATAGATTTCCTGTACTGCGTATTGAAATCCTGGTAACACTGTATCAACTATCTATTAAATATAAACAAAGTAAACATCTATCAAAATGAATAATATATAAGCATGAATTATTCAGAACAGATTAACATGTTCATTTTTCCCTTGATATACCTGATAGGTGTTTTACCTAAGATTCATATCCTCTGAACAGGTGATAGTACACATAAAAAGCAACAAAAAATTTAAGAATTTAATTATTTTTGAATTAGTGTTAAAAAATTGTTTTTGAAAAGTGGATTTGATGGTCACTGATTTAATAATCACAGTTGGGGCTGGATGTACCTATTAACTGCGTATTTAACTTAATATCTAATACAGTTATGCAGCTGGTGCTATTATAGGTGATGTCACAGTTTGCTTTGACTATTATTTTCGCTTTGTCCTATTTAGTCTATGTAAACTCAATGTCACCTAGTGTTTATGTACTTGAAATGTGGTCACCACTACTTCCAGGAAGTAGATTTTATAGTATGTTTTTGAAGTTTGCACGTTTGACGACGCAAAAAATGTTATGAATTTTATTAAATCTATTTTAAATTAATTATTATGCATGCTTAAAATAATATACCTATAACACAAGGGATAATTAACAGTTATTCGGGAGATTAAAGTATTTGCTATATTTTATACCAAGAAATAAAATTATCAATAATAGCCAACTATTTCCAAAACAGGGCAAAATGGGCGTCTTGTTATATTGTTTTAAGAACTTTATTAATTTGCAGGTAATTTAAGAGTAACTAAATAACCGTGCATTTTACAATGATTTACTTACTAAGTAGTTATTACTGAAACCGTTTTCTTTAGAAAGGACCATCTTTTTATATTTTGTAAACAGTAAAAACAGATCTTTGTAAACACAATATCATTTCCCTTCATAGATAGCCCTTCAATAAAATTCAACTTTCAAATTATCCTGAAAGGTCGCGTAGTCTTACGAAGAAATATTTAAAAGTAGTAATTAACTGTGTTGATTTTTTATTAAGATGGTTAAACTCAATCACTGTCTTTTAATTTTACTCCAGGTTGTAATATTAGACATATGAGAGTTTATTCTTACAGAGGTTCAGTAACTACTTTTCGCTGATTAGATATTTAAACTGAAAATCATTCATTTCCATGTGTTTCAAATAAATGTAGTTTTTCGTTGTGATTATTTATTTGATAAAAGTAAACCATTTTACATGTTACAATGTTACAAAGAATGCATTGAAGTTGTGATTTATTGATTTTTACAATAATATGTACTTACATAATTATATTTATTTAAAAATAAATGACAAATCTTTGCTTGTTTTATAATGTACCACTTCCAGACTATGAAACTGTAGTCTACCAACTCGAGCAAAACGGAATTTGTGTTGTTTATTATAAGTATTAAGTTTTCAAAGTAAAAAAAAGTGAAGGTAACGTTATAGTAAACTAACTCTTTCCTAATGCAATAATAAAGTATTAAATGAATGTAGACATTCAATTTCATTCTGTCATGACTCATTCCCAATACACAAACTAAACCCATAAACAAAATAATATGTGATACCATCAATACGTATAATTGCCCAAATATTGTTTTTAATCCTACTCTTTCGTTTGTTAAACAAGGTATTTGATCTTATATATGAGGTAGATCATGATACGTTTCAGCAGTTCCCAAAACTATATGTTTTTAACAAAGGGTTTTTTGTTCCTATTGTTCCTGTCACACATTAAATTTATACGAAAGTTCAATGAAATACCCTGTAGAATATATGACATTTTAATATAAAGCGGCTCTGTCTACGGAAGTGTGTTGTGCTTTTACTACTTCTGTAAACGCAAAATAAAGAAATAATTTTAATCAATATATGAAAATGATTTGTATTTTAATGAAAAATATACCGTGTACAGTTTATGCGAATGCTTCGTATGAAATAATTTAATAACAATGCACCACTGACTATTTTATACGAAAAAGACTTACTAGGAAATTTATTGAAAATGTTTAAAGCTTGATATAATGTGTACATGTGCAGTGATCTGCAGTACATTTTAGCTAATTAATGTTTCAGAACCAGAGGTTCAGAACTTTTACTTATCTTTAATAATGACAAAGTCTCTTCTCCGAATTGACATTATAAAAGTGAAAAACCCAATTAAAATATAAAATTAAACGAAATATTTAAGACAGTAATTAAAAATTTAACATTTTAAATAATTATCGTCGTGCATCAGTATCCAAAATCTAAACTTAGAGTGATGGAATTTTCCATTAAAAAGTTATTCTAGTACAGCTTTTGAACATAAATATGCCCATCATATTTAAAGATCATAAATTCCTATGAGCAATAACTTCGTTAAATCTTACAACTACATGAAAGTCTCATACTTCTCATTAAGTACTCAATTGAGATCTTTCATTACAATTTGCAACTAAGTTTAATATCCTTTAATGTTAAATAATAGCTTTGGGGCTCTGAAATGCAATAAACCAGTATCCAATAACAACTTTTTACAATTATTCTTTTAAGTGTTGTCTAGTTATAATTTTTTGAAGGGATGATTCCATGTCAGCTTAGCCACATCATAACACCCACCATCTTAGAATTTGATGAAATACATTTGATAGATGCATAGCGATTTTGATTCTGATCATAAAATTAAAAACGGTTTGAACATCTAGATCGGTCAAGTCATTAAAGTATAAAATAGCATCTTTATCATGTCCATCTGAAAGAGAATTTTGTAGTTAAAATAATGTACAAAAACGTAAGTTCCTAGCTTAATAAGAAGTAAGTTATGATTTTTTCCCGCGTTTGACACAAAAAATTGAGTGAAGCGACCTGGTTTCATTAATTTTTGAGCGATTAAGCCAAAGCCAAGGTGTGAGCAGGAACTTTGTTTTTTACAACTTAAAAAACTAAGGGAGACTTTTTCGACTGAGGACAAGAGGAGAACTGGCAGACCACGCACTGTCGGCACTGCTGCGGCCATCAAAAGTTTGAGAGAGCGGATCAGGCGCAACTCCTGCCGCATGCGGAAGATTCTGTTTCTGTAGACTGGAATTTCTCAGAAAACCGTGAGTCGGATTTTAAATGAAGACCTAGGGCTCAGCGCTTACAGTCGCCGTTGTGTTCACTTCTTCAATAAGCGTTTAAAGGAAGCTAGGTGGCTTAAATGCAAAAGGATGCTCAATGAGCACGATCCTCGTAATATTCTATTCATGGATGAAAAAGTCTTCACAGTCTTTCAACCGGAAAAACGATAAAATTTATGGACAATCGTATAAAGACGTCCTAAAAGAACGTGTTTCATACCATGGCATCACAAGACTTCACTTTTATGAACCAAAAACCAACATCACCGCCCAGTACTACATTGATAATATTCTGGAACCCATTGTGTAACCCCTGTCTAATACCCTCTTTCGAAACCAGAGATGGGGTGTTTAACAGGACTCCTCACCGTCCCATAACGCCGAAAAAACCCAAGAGTAGTTGGAATCGCACATTCTTCGTTATATCTCTTATGAGGATTGGTCAGCTTCTAGCCCAGAGTTGAATCCTCTTGATTACAAGCTATGGGCAGAATTGGAGCGCAGAATTTGCTCAACTCCCCACAACAGTTTGGTGGATCTCAAGAAATCCCTTGCCAAGACATCAAAGTCAATACTACTAAGTTCGGTGCGTGCCGCATCGACGATTGGAACTCGCGTTTGAAGCTCTGTTTGAAGAAAAGTGGGGACCATTTTGAATTAAACATTCAATTCTTGTTAAAGGTTCCTTAATAAACAACATAATGTATTTCAATTTTTAATTTCTTTAACCGTTGCTATGATATAAATTAAAACTTCAGTCTCAAAACTTATGACCAGACAAGGTAATAATAATTTTTTTGCACGTCCTATATATAAGGCTCTACTTTAGTCCCCAAAAGAGGGAGTAAAGAAGCACTTTTACTCCCTGAGGGAGTAAAGTATTTCCATGACAACAACAAAAAAAAGTAATCGCGGTACATGTTAGAATTTATGATCCTGAAACTATGTGATTTTGGCATTTGCAGAGTTCAATTGTCAGAATGACATGTAACGAAATTTTCGGAAAAAATTTTCGTAATTTTAACGTGCAAAAAATAGCGTCTATACCACTGTACTAAAGTGCTTTTTCATCCCTCATGTGTTTATTTTCCTCGCTAACGCTCGGAAAATAAACTCACATTCGGGATTAAAAGATCCACTTTAGTCCCTGGGTATATAATATACTATTTCTATTTTGTGTCTATAATAAAGCTGTTAAAGCACCCAAAACAGTTAATAGCTCATCTGAGTGCTTTAATAACCCAACTTTCTGAAAGTTGGTAGCATTGAAAAATAATTGAAAAAAACTGAAAATTGGCAAAACTTCACTCAATTTTCTGTGTCGATTAATGAATTTTGAAATGTCACATCAATGTTATCAACTACCACAGAAATCCCTAAATTTTGAAATTGCGATTTTTTTATTGAAAAAGGGAATAATAATAATAATATACTAATAATTGCTCCAACCCATAACCTGGAAACCAGGCTCCAGAAGCTATAAGCTTGTGTGGGAGGGAGGGGGCGATTATTATTAATACGCAATTATTATAAAATTAATACGATTATTATTATAAAAAACGCAAAATAGAAAAAATAGCATAAAAAACTCGTTTCATAAGTCATTATTGCACTCGTCCTTTAGAAAACTCGCCACAAGCGGCTCGTTCTCTATATTTGGACTCGTACAATAAATCTTGCCTTATGAAACTCGTTCTTTAATATACTATTTTAATTCACTTTATTATTCCTTGCTTCGTCTTAAGTATATTATCAATACGAAGATTATAAAAGTGATAAATAAGGTTGAGAATACTTTGATATGAATATAGTGCTGTGGCGCATTTAAGGGGCTTCTAAATACGCCACTGATACAGTGATATGATCTTTTACTATATGAATGGCCCAAATGGACTTATATCATCCAATTATACCATTATACCAAAGTATCATTAAATAATAACACAAAATGTAAAAATTCCCCACTGTACGTCGTACTATAAACAACATAAGTTAAAAAATACTAAGTCTTTAATAAAAAATGCTCCCCTTAGGACGCTTTTAAAATCGTTTATTATAGATGTTTCAACAGTTAGAGGAGTTAAGTTTTATGGTCCATCTACCAAATGCATTCTTTATTTAATTAGTTGTTACTAGGTGTGTTATGACAGCTGCTAGCACACTCTACTTCAAAACATTATTTAGTGTTAAACCAACAACTTTTCAACTATAAACCATAGTTAATATTCCTGGCCAACAGATCTAGTTAGATTAATACACGGTGCCCCGAAAAATTTTACCACAAAAATTGGGAATTATATATATTGCACAAAATAGTATTCAGTGTAGGTGTAGTATTTCAAAACAGAAATAAACGAACATAAGAGAAATAAACTAATTAATTTAAAAATCCCCGAAAGACACCCTCACTTTCTATGTAGACTTCAAAAAGTCTGGGATCGTAACTCTTAAATTATGTATGTCTAGGGCCAACAAATTAGGCATTAATTACTAATCCAGAAATATCTTATTGGAAATGATTAAAACAGTTGAGAATGAGGTAATCTATCACCACACCGAAATAAGAGAAATAAATGTTAGAGCTGCTTTCTGTATAGCAGTTTGCTTTAATGTATTTGTCAGGTTTACATGCTTTAATCTGTGACTTACCCCCATGTCAACCCTAAATATTGAGATACATTTATAACTACAACCACATTAAATTTACTACGTACATACGATGGACCCAGATGTACCTTTTACTGTCTGCTTGATGTCCGATTTATTTTGTAAACATTCTTTAAAAATAACAGATCGGAATATGTTTGCAAACATATCCATATAGTACAGTGTGTCCACGGATTGAGTTCACATTCACAAGAAGAGGAAAATTTTTATTTTTAGTTTTATCAAAAAATCTCATTCTCGGTAAAAAGTGTTGCTTGTTGTAAGACCCCTGAAAATTTAAAAACAAATTCACATTTTATTTTGCCTGCTTTATTTTATAGTGAATTTTCTGTGAAACAGTATGTAATTTTGCACTAACAATAAGTTCAAAATTTTAACAATAATCTAGCGGGCGACGTTTATGTGATTATTAAGCAATAATTCTTTCAAATTGTCATGTAACAGTAATCGTTTATTTCTAATCAATAACAAAAATGACAAAGAAAAACTAACATTAAGTAAAACTGAACACCAACTATTCGACGTAGCCTCCACCAACCACAAAACATTTCTCCACTCTATATAATTCGAAATACTTTTATTTGAACGAATTATTACTTAATAATGACATAAACGTTACGCACTAGATTATTGTTAAAGTTTTGAACTTAGTGCAAAATTTCATATCGTTTCATAGAAAACTGACTATAAAATGAAGCAGGTAAAATAAATCATGAATTTGTTTTAATTTTCTGAGGTCTTACAACAAGCAAAACTTTTTATCAAGAATGACATTTTTCGACAATCTGTGGACACACTGTATACCTTACAAAGTTTTGGTGTAAACTTTTTAAGTAAACCATTTCCAATATTTTGTACAAGACAAGCATCAATTTTATTTGCAAAATTTATTTAATGGATTTGTTATTTATTTTATTTATTAATTTATTGTAAATGGATAGTGCAAAAGTTTGTGGTTATACTTGCTCAAATGAACGATGAAGATACGGCTACCCACCTATTATAGTGTAGCCAGAATCAATGGCGTATTTAGGAATTTTTCTGGGCGGCTACTACTAAATTCTCAGGATTTTACAGAAAACTACATTTTCCAGTTTTTTCATTTCATTTTACATGTTTTCTAGACTATTAAGATAAAATATCTTCGGGTGGGGGTGTGCTCCAGTCATTTTAGTCAATTGTAATGAATTTAGGATATATTTAGACTGAAAATTTCGCATTTCATTTAATATATTCAAAATTATGTCATAATTTAAATTAACGACAAGTTACGGCCAGTCTTTTATTAAAGTAATTCATTTCTTAGAGTAGTTGTTATCAGAATTTATAAACTTCTAGGTGTATTAAATTATCTTGAATAGAAGACACACTTTTGAGTTTTGATATATTAATTTTATATATTTATTTATTTTTGGGCGAGGGATTGCGATGGCAGAGCGTTATTCGTACCTCATGGCATCGATTGCTATGATCATTTGGACGACCCTACTACAATTTAAACAAATCTGGGGGAATCAACTTCCAGTAGGGATTTTTATCGTGCCAAACATCGCATTGACACGGGACCTACAGTTTTACTTCCTATCCGAGAAGACGGCATGTATTTTAATTCTTCTCCGCTATGAAAAATTATCAGCTCGGCCGGGGATCGAACCTGCGACCGCGACCCTTTGATTATGAAGCAATCATGCAAACTACCAATCCGCCGAGACTGGCAGTAGGGAAGGAATGGGGTTTCTGTTCCTCCCCCCACTACCTTTTGCTTTCTGCCGAGGCCAACCTTCAAGGTTAGATCCCCTCCACCACTTTCTGCCAAGGTCAACCTTCAAGGCTAAATTTTCTGGCGGTTAAAGGTCAAGGCTTCTCTGACTTTAAGAACTAAGATTGAGAACTTGATTGAACTAAGGTTAGCGCTTCAAGGTTAAGATTTTCTGCTAAGGCTTCTCTAATTTTAAGGTTCAGGTTGTATAAAAAAAATGTTGTAGATCAAAACAATGAAACAATTTATTAGTTGTTTATTAGATTGCTTAAACAATATCTCGTAAACAATTAAATACATAGCAATTATTTGAATTCATTTGCTTACAACAATATCTCGTAAACAATTAAATACATAACAATTATTTGAATCCATATCTCTTGTGAGGTAAGGCGTGACTCCTGAAGGAAAACGTTTTTCACGAAATCTGAGTTCTCTTTCATCGTTAAATTATTTTTCCGTTAACCACTTTGTTGCAGTGAACGTTGCCCAATTCGGTTTGTAAGGTTTATTACACCAAATGTTCCGTTCAGGTTCATCACTCAATTCATCCCAATCTGAAGTGCAGATGCCTTTGAAGAAGATGAGGTCGCATTTATCAGGCAAAAGGTTAATAGCGTGGCGATGTTCCAAAGCACGTTCAATACAAATGACTCCTTGAGTATTCACGACTTCACCATCTTCTTTTAAATATAGAATTTCTAAACCAGAACACGAAGAATAACCTTATCGGCTTCACTCAATATAACTATAGTATCCGGAAGTCTTCTTCTTTCAATTAACAAACCAGTGTTGTGTGTTTTATAACGAGAAAACACGATTTCACCATCATCAACAGTCGTTTCAAGTGTCCAAGAATGCAACCAACCCATTTCGATGTGTAACTGAGTAATACAGAATCTTGACTGAAATCAACCTCAAACACCCCACCAGAATTTGAGAAGAGTGGGGAAAGCAATTGTTCCATTAGCCACACCTTCAGCCTATACATAACCTCAAACTCTGGCTCTCGGAACTATACTCGTCTAAGAATGTTATGAGTGGCTTTTGTTATTCGAAATCAAACACCCCAACATAATTTTTTCTATTATAATATTGAAAAGATAAATTGTAAGTAATATCAAATACAATGCCAGTGTCGCGATACAGCATAGAAACTTACATAGATTGGGATATAAGTGCAATAACACAAAACTTTTCTAGCATATGTTGTTTATTTATAGGAATATTAATAAAAAACTCTTATATTATGTAATTTTTATTATATTGTATACATAATAACAGTTTAGATAGATAATGTATTATTTTACTTTATCAAAAAGCGAACGATGCAGATGTGAGAAAATTCTACGTCCAAAGAAGCTAAATTTTCAAGACACTTTTCAACCTCGTGACAAGTTGGTTCTATTACATTAAGTTGAAACCAATCTTCTAACGGTTCTCTCACATAATGCGGATTTGTTGTTATGGTGTGCGAAATGTCCACGAATGCTCCATTGATCAGTGTTCCACTAACTACGAAAGTGACTTCTGCAAGTAATTCAACATGTTTATTAAGAACATCTTCGTTCTCAACGGTTTTTAAAAATCGAGGAAACTGCCGTAGTAATTGTTCCCGCACCTCCTCCATACCTTGGATCACGTTGTCGTTCATACTTAACTTTCACAACAGACGAATTTGAAATTAAACCGGTGAATGGTTAGGTACACAATAAGGGAAAGTAAAGTAATAACTGCGAATAGAACGGTTATTGTTGTTGCTATTATACAGGAGCTCAAGGCGGGACCGGGAATGTGACAAATGGTAGGATCACGATTAGTCCCGAGAGATTGCCAATTTGATTGGATAGAGTAATTAGGATAACTATATTTAATTTTGAAGGAAGAAGGTTGAGAAACGTTGCGTAGGGATATGATGTATACGTTAACACCGTGAAGAATATTGCTGGTTAATGCGTATCTCGTAGGATCTCGAGAAAACACAATAGACCCAGAAACAGATTCCGATGGTTGAGCAACATACAGAATACCGTCGTACACCGCACTAAGCACCACCAACAACTTAACAGGTAACACTGGCATTGTATTAGGATCGATTGATATATAAGCTCTACGTAAGAATAACGTAAAGATCTCCCACTCCAAACGGTAACCTTGAACCATACCCCTCCCCCTCACATCAATAACCCTGATATCTCAATTAACCTTGAAACTCCCCCCACTAATCAATAAGGGTCTATATAAACTTGATGGTATTGGTATGGGTTAGTTGTGTTATAATGGATTTGTTAAAGAAAGCATTTGAAACTGTAAAGAACGTTCCGATAGAGTTCAAAGATCCGACTCCAGAATTATCCCGAGATGGTTACGAACACTCCACCATCCAACATCCATCCATCTAATGTCATCGAACGGTTGCTACATTTAAAATCCATTGTTTTACGCTACAACGCATTATTTAAACAAATCAAGATATAAACTACTCAGCATCGGTCTCTGCCCTATAGAGTTAACACCAGAAGTGAGAATGTCGGGATTGAAAAACTACTACATTAAATTTAACCTGGAAGAATGGGAGAATTTCTTACATAGTTATGTCTACTATGCACCGATACCCCTTCTATACAAGACGATTACGTTTAAAAATGTACAAGATAAGAGAACTATGAGAATTCAGGATCGTCGTGACAACACCGAAGTATGGTTAGGAGTCGAAAGTGTAGTTAAGTTAATGGAACTACTTACAATGGTCAAGTCACGATTGAAGCTTTTAGAAGAAGAAAAATTCATAGACTTTTATCGAACTTTGGTAAAAGGTCTTGCCGAAGCAGAAGGGGATGTGTATGAGAATTTGAAACAAGTTTTAACTTCCTTACCAACGAGTGGAAATGTCATAAGCGGTTTAGAGCTATTAGCAGTTCAATCCGATAGAATTGCGAACGATGTTAAGGATTATGTGTTATAATATCATGGACAAGCTAAAGAAAAAGGTGACTTTCAATGAAACGAATAATTCCGTACGGTATATGGTAGTGTGGGAATATGCCCACAGGCAGCGCGAAGATCGATGTGGATGGATGCCGCTTTAGATCGGTATAGATTTCAAAGACGTATAGAGAATTGTGGTCGAGCGTTAAATAATATTTTAAGTTAAGAGCACAGACATTTTATTTACCTTGAACGCTTTAGTACTTAAGTTTTGTATTCGTATAAACTATAATACGTAAACAACAAATAAAATATTTAAAAAAAAATATATGCATTTTATTAAACATTACTTCATTATAAATTCATTATATAACCAATAAACATTAGATAAAGCACATACACATAGATTTTTATTATGATAGAAACATGATACTTCATTAACTTCCGGTAGTGCTGGATGTTCTGGAAATTCAACAATCGACGTTGAAAGATATTTTTGTAAGAATTCCTTTTTTTCACGCCCTTTTACATAAATCACTTCAGCTGATGTCGTCGCGTACGGAAGAATGTCTGGAAACATGAACGCTGGAGTCTCGCCTTTAGACCAAGCAATTCAGTGGTGATTCTTTATTAACCAATGTGCTTGTTTTCGGAGTTCTGCAGGTAACGTTGGAAATGAAAAAGGTGGTTTAAATACATAATGAGCTATTTTACAACCATCGTAAATAGCTAACTCTTTAGGCAAAAACTTGTTGTTAGCAATCTTAAAGCCTTGAATGTCTACTACAAGACGCATAGCGGCTAACTAAACGAGGTTCAAAATCTTCATTTTCATATCTATATTATAATTCCCGATCCCTTCCACATCGTCTAATCGTCTAAGATTTTGGAGGGCGTAGCCTAAAAGCTATCGGCGTAGTATCTATGCTGTCTTGACGTAAGGTACAAATTTGTCCGTCCAGTCGACCACTACAGTTGTGCGTTCAAATAAGGAAATTGGAAGAGCAGCATTTGTGTTGATTGTTGGGTAACGTTCCAGGTTCAGTCGAGATTTTAAATCTTTTCTTTACAACAAACGGATAATGAAAAGTTCTTTTTTTTTTAAGTAATATAATGAGAGCGTGGAGCGTAGCCCACGGGTCCACCTAGTATGTAATAATTCGACAGTCGTCGTAAGTAGTCGTTTACAGTTGTTGTACTTGCTTCGTCAGTGCATTATACGTAAACTTACGATCATGCAAAATTAGACAATATGCAGTAGTACTAGCGGCAATGCTTTTATGAGTTTCGAAAGTAACTCGAAGAACGACAGCTTTCCCTAGCAAGGAATCTTTCTGTCGCGAACAGTCGATGACGATTAGCGGTGCAATGGCTTTAAATTTCGATGGAGTTAGAATGGGCTCGTTTGGTTTGTCATAGTAAGATCGTTGGAAATTGGCATACATTTCATACAAGGTAGCAAAACGGTTCTCATCATAATTAATATTCAACTGATCGTATGGATATCTTTCAGTATTTAAAAATATGGTCACATTTTGTATATCACAAGGATCGAATGCACTCATATCTTTCTGTCACTGTCCATCGCGATTAGTATGAAAACCTAGGATAATGTAACGAGGTGTTTCTAGACTGGTGGATGTTTTAATAGACCAACTATGTTTATCGGTTTGTGGTATAGCTGGATAGATATGCGTTTCCCAACTTCTAAACGCCACCTTAGTATCAATATTTTTTCCGATGTATTTTGTCAATGATAATTCTTCTGCTAGCCCTGGTTGAATATGGGGAACTTTCCAATATATTTTTTTCAAGCTAACTTTAAGTTTTTCATTAGCATCCGTGGATATTATAGCATCAATATCGGAATTGCTTCGAATTAAAACCAATTCTTGACGAATGTTCATAATAATTTTTCCATAGTCTTCAAAAATTCCCAATAACATTGACAGAGGTATACAGGCGCTAAAATGACCTTTGCTATCCATCACAGTGCTATTACCTTCAGGAAACCATCCAGCATTTTGTAACTTGACACTATCGCTTGCGTTGTAGGAAAGGTAGCCTTTCATGGTAGACGTGAGTCCCACTTTCGTTACAGAATCCACCACAACACCATTCATTTCATAGCGAATATCACTAAACAGATATGAAATTCCGTTGTTAATAAGTTTAGCCGTAGTAGATGGGGCACCATCTTCTTTCAGTAACGTGCCTTCTACGTACAGATAACTGCGAGAGGGTAATGTGGATATGTCTTCTTGAATCGGTATTCGAATTACGTCATTGTTTTTAAAACGAGTTGTATAGGGTTGATGGGTGTGGAATTCGGCACCTACGATCGAATTATCGACGAAAACTTTTTCGTTCACATTTAGTATACTCATTGTAGAACAGTAAAACCGAGACGTTGTAAAAATAAGCGGATGCGCTGTGTCACTTGATCGGTTAGCGATTGCGAACTAACCTGTTTTTGGCGACAAGTTTTTTTATAATCCGAGCGAACAGTACAAGCAGTATTATACTTGAACACCATCGCTAATGCTCTTCAAATGCAGTCCTATCGTCACGGTTTCTCCACGAAAATTAACCAGATCACCATCTTGATCAACTATTTTAAGGATAATGTTGGTAATTGTATTGACGTTGATTGGTAAGTAGGGTACATGGTCAGGCGCTTCAATTATTTTGAATCCAGCAGGAACACTCGGGAAAAATTGATGTATGACATGATTCGGAATTCAATTTACGTAATTACCAGTGGTAACATTACACGTTATAAGTAACGAGTTGACTTTAATAATGTTAATAGGAACATTGGATTCGTGACGTTCATTTTCTTTCAACTTCAACGGCTTAAATCCTAATATGGGTCCAATAGAGTGTTTAACCGAAAAGTCTATGACTTCGTCAGCTCGTATCATTGTTTTTAAAGTATTGTGATTTGGCTCTATGGACACAGTTATAGAATTTAATTGAGAATTAATGTAAGCTGCTATATCGGCTATTTCATAAGATCCGGTGGGTATATGTATAGCTTTCTGTCCAATTTTAAACACATTATTTTCCTCAGTAACGTTCGGAATGCTATTAAACGTTTCGAAATTGGTCAATTCCATAACCCATTCTTTGGTCGTATCTAAATATATTGGCGGATTAAAATCAGAGCTTAATACGGAACTCTTATCGGATAAGATGAAGGTCAACGACATGTCGGAAGTCCAATGCAGACTGTAAACTTTTATCGAGCGTTATCATATAAAAAGTGTAGCACCAAGTGTCCACAATTGAATGAGTTGAGCTTTTGAAAAGAATCATAATTGTATTGAATAACGTTTCCACCATCGTCACTCTTAAAGTAATGAACAAGTTCTAGTGTAGGTTTCATCTGACCAATACTGTCAAAGTACAAAATTTGTCTACCACGTTTTATATACGATGTCCAATGCGTTCCCTCTCCTTCCCCACTATCTAAATTTACAATACCGGTTTCGTTTTTATGGATTCGTTGCGGCAGTTCATTTCGCATAAAGATACCTCTAAAACAGGGAATATTTAATTTATGAATATACTTGGAAAGATCGACATTGGTCAACGCACGGCGTGGTAGTTTCAATGCTAGTTTTTTGAACGTAAATATAGTCCCAATCCAGTTTTGTATGGTTTCAAATATAAACCTTTCCCTATAGAAGCGGCTTCCATAGCCTTATTGTGTCGGCGTGTTTCTTCTAGGGTCTCCTTAGCCGCCTTGGCTTTGTTAACGGCTTTTGCAACTGCCGCTGCCCCACCACCCAGCGAGCCCATAGCTCCCAAAGCAGCAAATAAGGGAATGAGGGGCAGTACACCACCTTTTTGGGGGATGGGTATAATTCGTGATCGAGGATTGACAATACGTTTCCGTTTCAAAGTCGAGCAGAGCGTTTTAAAGAGAACTTTTTTACTTTACTACCAATATGCTTTCTGGCAATGGCAACAGCTTTGTTAAACGTAAGGAAACCTCGTTTCATCGCTGAAGACCGTTTCTTTTTTTTAATCCCCATACCCATAGTTCATTTTTCCCTTCATAATACCAGCTACGGTAAGGGCTGCGGCTCTTTCTCCAAACGTAACGTCTTTAGAACGAAACCTGTCCCACGCTCTGTGTCTTAGGATTTGGTCCGCTTTATGACGTTCACTCACTTTATTGGACTGGGAGTAGGCTATGTCGTGTTGTTTACATGCGTCGTCTAATGGATTGATACCGTGATCTCCACGAGCAAGTCGTTCTCGCAATCGAGTGCCAGGTCCGCAGTAGTTATATCCAGGTAAATGCAATTCCACCGGTAACTTATTGATGTGAGTGTTGGTAACACCTTTGCCTTTACGAGTTAATGAAGGAGTTGTAGATTGTGGAGGAGTATGTTTCATAGCACTTACCCCTAAGACCGGAGAAGAGTGACTGGAAGTTCGCTTCTAGGTTTGTAATATATATGCTAAACTCACATAGGATCTATCACAACGTTGTTCGTCATGGAACAGCTAAAGTTAGTGAGACAGAGAGATCGATTACCAGTTATAAATCGTGATACTTGTTCAGCAACACCGGCAGTCTTTAAGCACAGTGTTTTATAGGGAGCAGGATGCAAGCGAGGACTAATCGTAGGTAGTTCCGGCTGCGGTAAAACCAACCTAATGGTTAGTTTATTGGAACATCCCAACGGTTTACGCTTCGCAAACGTATATGTGTACAGTAAATCGTTGTATCAACCCAAATATATATATTTGCGTGATCTGTTTAAATCGTTACCCGTGGGATATTTCGAATACGACTCCTGCGAAACTATACTACCACCTACGGATGCTAGAACAAACTCTGTAATTATCTTCGACGATGTGGTCTGCGATAGTCAGAGCACTATAAGAGACTATTTATGTTTTAGAAGACATAAAAATATCGATTGTTTTTATTTATGTCAGACATATTCCGCAATTCCAAAACAACTCATACGGGATAACGCAAACTTCATCATTATTTTTAAGCAAGATAACACTAATTTAAAACATAACTTTAATGATCATGTCAGCGGGGATATGACGTTCGAGAAGTTCAAGCAGCTCTGCATGCAGTGTTGGAATGGGAAATATGGTTTTGTAGTTGTTGACAAAGAGTCTCAACTTAACGAGGGACGCTATCGTAAAGGGTTCGATGCCTACTTTACCATAAATATCGTAGGCATTAACTAACTGCATTAGTAACCATGGATAAGCGTATCGTTGAAGACCTGGTTAAGGCACGACACAATGTCAAACAGAAATATCAAAGTCTTAAATCCGAAATCGCACGCTCCGATGTAGAACTTCAACGTCGCTATAAGCCCATCACACAACCTTTGCGAGAATTTATAACGGGTGTTAAAACCGAACTCCTAACTCCAAAAGAGGAACCCATAAAGGAAGAGGTTCCCTCATTTTTTCCACCCTCAACTCCAGTATCACGATCTCTACGTATACCTCAGGTAATGCGAACACTACATAGTGCCCCCAGATTGCATGCTGTAAGCACAGAACGATCCGGTATCGAACCAGTAGACGGGGAAGCTTCCGGGACACCTGCGTTAGAACAACTCGAACAAAACGTATATCGCTTGTCGATATTGAGGTAAGTTTAATTGAGTTGAATGATGTACACCTCCATTTCAACAAATATTTTTTTCAGTTTTTACCTACTAATGGGAACATAAACAAGGTGTTAGGAAGAATATAAAAAGGAAAGGAATAATGCTCGACAACCAACCCGTGGAAGTATTTTGGGGGCACATTATCCAAAAGAAAAGCACTTTTCCGTGATAAGTACTAATAAGTATTCATTAACTGGCGCCGTTTTGAAAATTTGAATGTTATGTTGCTCAGAGATAACAGCGAGAATAATGAAACATATTTCATTTTAAGAAGCTTTGAATTAAAACAAAGCGCGGCTAATAGCGGATTTCCTACGAAAATGCGCTGAAAAGCTTGTTGGTTTTCCGGATCAAGTTGATGGTCGTGAATCCCGTGTCCGTCCCTACTCAAATTTAATTTTCATTGTTTAGATTTAGAGGTTAGGTTAGTTATTTTCTATTGTTGTATGTTAAGCAGTTTTGATGTATTAAAATGTTTATTGTAATAGAAACAGTAAAACCTTGATTGAGTACATGATTGTCTTATCAAAATAATTATTTATAATAAAAATACATTTTTATCTTATATCAGAAGAAACAACTAAGCTGTCACCTTTTTTTAAACTTAAATTTTTTCCTGCCTACGTGATTTTTCAAAATGACAGTGGATGTCATTGTATGCGTTATCAGTTATTACCAACATTACCACATCAAAAATACCCGCGTGTACATTTTCCCATTTCTTTAAAGTAAATTGTAAATTAAAGCGAAATAGACAAAGTAGTATGTAAAACACGTGTTACAATTCCTTTTTGTAATACTCGTATATAGCTTAACTCGCCGCTTCGCGGCTCGTTAAGCAAACTTATACTCGTATTACAAACATCGTCATTGTAACACTAGTTGTACAATATACTATTTACACATTTAGATGAAAGTGGGATACATTAAAATGGTAGCCAACATTGAACGTGGCTACATACCACAGATTTAGAATCAAAATCCTTCTAAAATTAAAAATGAGGGTAAAAGATTTACAGCTTTGCATGCTGAAGATAAAGTTTATGGATTAATAATAGGCATTTACTTATACAAACATGCAGTTGTTTTGTCTTGTAAGAAGTTGATTTTAAACTAAGTATTTGTGTATGTTATTTATTTCATTTTCGCTTTCGTATTAACGATTATTATATCATCATTATGTAACCAATTAGTTACATAGCCGTTCTGTATCTTCACATCGTTTTCTATTCTCATGTGGTGTTCTTAATAAAGCTGCATCGTTATTTTTATAATCAGAAAAATACAGTCTGTGAACGTCTAAAATATATCCATCAGGTGCGACGACTAATACAGGTTTCAGTAAATGGTCGCCCTTGTGAAAGCAATAAGATGTGCTGAATTGATCAACGATATTTTGGGGAACATGTCATTTTCATCAAAATGTTCTTCGCAGCAGAACCCATTTCTGGAAATAAAGATCTCCTTGTAAGAGTAAACTTCCAATCTTACTTCAAAGAGCGCTTTCGGAGTAATTTTCGCCTATTGTATATACAATATTTATTTCGTCTTTGAACTATGCAGTTGAATTTGAGATTGTCTTCATCACCTACATCCACATCAATGGTTTGCACTATAAGTGTGTGACAATTTGCATGAACAATAAAACGTCATCATTTCTGTCCATATATCTGGGTTGTAATCCATTGTTTAACCGATGTTTGGTTGCAAGTTGTTGATATTCTAGATAAATATCTAAATTACTAAAACGTTGAAATTCTTTTGGACGTCCTCGTTCACAAACGTAACACTGCATCTTACAAAACTTGTATTAAATAGAATGAGTTAAAAATGGATATTGTCGATTTTCAACAGCACTACTAGCATACAATTCAATAATTTTGACAATAATGCCATTAGCAGAAAAATGATTTATTTAAATCATTGGTTTCTAAAATAGTTGTAATATTATTATTCGCAAATACCTTTTCATATGCAATATTTTTATATCTTCAATTGATTTAAAGTCAGTTGCATTCTGCTTAATACAAAAGCTAAAAAAAAAGAAAATACACAAATTGTAGTTTAAAATGTACTTTTTACAATAGACAATTACAAAAACTGTATGTTTGTATAAGTAAATACCTACCTGATTTCTATTTAGGCTTTATTCGATTTCTTTCATGAGCATTTACTTCAAGAAAGTCTATTTATTTTTGAATATTTATTCAAAAAAGGTTAGAATAAATTGTCAAACCAATGTCAATCAAATTTTGAAATTTTTAAGTATGTGCAACTTGAGAAAACAAAACTTACTAAAACCTTATATTGTTTCGTTCAAAATTTTAAAAAGTTTTAGAGCCACTGACAGGGTTAGTATCAGATTTTATTGTTGAGACGAATTGACTGACAGCAATACATTTTAAATGGGAATTATGTTGCTCTAAAATCCCAAATTGCGGCTTTCCTATGAATTTCTCCGTATTGGGCCAATGATATGAATTTTTCGTTTTTTTATTATCTATCCAATGGTATAAAAATCAACAAAATTGACTGGTCCTTAGATTTCCATTTAAGTGGTGCTTAGTCAAATATTTGAAAAAATAGTTAACTATGACCACATCGGTCAACGGCTGGTATTGTTTAGCGGTCAAGAGCAATGACACTGCTTTTATTCCCACACCGCGTACACTATAAAATAGGATACATTTGATTGAGAATAAATAGTTCAAGCTGAGATTTGACGAGAAAATTGTTAGATTTCGACGAGAAAATGGATTGTGGATATGGTAAGATCAATTGTATTATTTTGTACATAGTGAGTAATGTATTTTCTTCTGCTACAGGAATTGTAGAACTGCGAATGGGAGAGTTATGGATGGAACGTAGGTCCATAACACAGTTCGTGGTAGTTTGCAGAAGGGATCAAGTACCATACGCAATCGTGGTTGTGCCCCCTGTGGGACACATTAATATATATAGGTTCGGGTTAGGACCTAACATTATTGTTAGGGGTAACAAATACCCCGAAATTGGTATATACTATTAATAAAATTTAATGAAATTCAAAACTTGTTTTATTAATCAGTAATCTAATTTATCAATCATTGTTAGAAACAAAATCTAACAAGAAAAATAATATTTTCAAGGCTAATAGTGGCTAATAAAATAGTGGTTTTAGAATTTAAAAAATAATTTCAATGTGCTCTTGCAAAGGGGTTGTATGTTGCAGTTATTATTCATCTTCAATTCATTCAAATTGATAGTAATAAGAATACAGAAGATGATTTATAAAGAAGCAGGAATTATTGTAAAAAATTTTATACTTTTTAATACAAAAGATGTTCAAAATGTTTTCTGTTGACGTCTACGAGCGTTTTTCGTCTTTTATTTCAAATAAACAAGATGAACTGGGATCTATAATCTTGGCTGTGTATAATTCTTGTGTATAACAGATTCGCTATTTGACCCTCTGTGCGCTGCTCGCATACATTAAAACGAATAAAGTGAATGCTTTAGAGATAGTTTTTAACGTGCAGTTGTACGGTGTTGATCTATCAACGAACGAATTACTATGAATAATCTACCTTTATCTCTTGACATTACACAATTACCTATTGATTTCCTGAAACGATATTGTGCACATACTATAGCACGACATTTCCATCAACTGCCGAAATATCTACAACAGGAACAATATCAATACTGCACTGTTCACTTTCCTAAGCAGGGTGATGTTCTAGATGGACCACCACTTTTAAAAATCAATTGTGCACGTTGTAAAACATGTAACTAAATGTTTATGCAACTTTATTTCTAATAAATGTTTATTCTTTAATTTTTATTTAATTAATGATTGCAAAAGACCTTGACCACAATTCCTAGTATGATGCTACCAGTAAAAAAAAGTACGTAGTAAGTATAAAAGACGTCTCGAACCTAGTGTAGTCAGTCTTTCATCGACTTAAGTAAACATACCTTCTTTTAATAAGTACTAAAAGTTGTGATACCAAAGGTATTATCCAAGAGTTTCTACGGCAGACTTGGGAATGGTACACATGGGAGTCGCCCATATATCAATATTGATCAAAAGGGTATTCATGGTGCACTAGCCGAATCTGCGTGTGAATGGTTAAATGACTGTCGCAAGAAAAAGAGTGTTGATGGTGAAATACTAACTAAGGTTATTGGTAATAAAGATACACCTATTGCTGTATGTACGAGGGTGGTCCCAGAAGTACCCGACCTGACCAAGAAGTGGCGGTAGTTGTTTGAAAATATCACTGTATTGGAAAGTACGCAGTCTATAAAGCATATGTTTCAAGTTTGAAAGCGCCACGTTGTTCAATATTTGTTTGGCAGCCATCAATAGTGAACGTTGTCAGTGAATTTGTGAAAATGGAGAAAATTGGTCATCGTTATGTGATACAATACTTTTATTTGAAAGGCCTCAGCCCAACCAATATAAGAGCTGAACTAGATTCTACTCTGGGTGAGTCTGCTCCTTCGTTTACAACAGTTAAATTTTGGGTAGCTGAGTTTAAACGATGCTGTACGAGCTGCCAAGACGAGCATCGCAGTGGTCGACCAAATGAGGTGAAAACTCCAGAAATGGTGAAGAAAATCCACAAAGCGGTACTTGATGATCGTCGACTGAAAGTGCGCGAGCTAGCAGACATTACGGGCATTTCAAAAAGTGCGGTACATCGCATATTATCTGAAAATTTGGACATGAGAAAGCTGTGTGCAAGATGGGTGCCGCGTTTGCTCACACTCGAGCAAAAACAGTGTTGTGAAAATGTTTCAATTGAGTGTTTAGCGAAGTCTCACAGCAACAAAGCAGAATTTTTGCGCCGTTTCGTAACAATGGATGAAACATGGGTCCATCATTTTACACCCGAGACAAAAGAACAATCGAAACAATGGACTCAAAAGGGAGAACCGGCTCCAAAGAAGGCGAAGACCGTTTCATCTGCAGGCAAGGTTATGGCGTCTGTTTTTTGGGATGCGCGTGGAATAATTTTTATTGACTATCTCGAAAAAGGAAAAACTATCAACGTCCAGTATTATGCAAACTTATTGCAACGTTTGAGCGAAGAAATCAAGCAAAAACGGCCGCATTTGGCTAAAAAGAAAGTGTTGTTTCATCACGACAACGCGACAGCTCAGAAATCCGTTATTGCAATGGCCAAAATTAATCAATTATAGTTTGAATTGCTACCTCATGCACCATATTCGCCAGATTTAGCCCCCTCGGATTATTTTCTGTTCCCAAACTTGAAAAAATGGCTCAGTGGTCAAAGATTTTCCAACGATGAAGAAGTGATGTCAGCAGTTAATGGCTATTTTGAGGAGCAAGACAGTTCTTATTATAAAAAGGGTATCGAACTTTTTGAACACCGCTGGGAAAAGTGTATAGAGCTGAAAGGAGATTACGTTGAAAAATAAATAGATCTTTTTCCATAATTTTTGTGTTTTCTTTGTTGGGTCGGGTACTTCTGGGACCACCCTCGTAAGCCTCGACATATAATGTATAGAAAGCGTATTAAGAAAGTATTATGTCATGTGTGTAAAGTAGATTATGCCAATTATGTACGTAATGAAACGTTTGATGTTGTTCGTTTTCATAATCTAATATGTAATAGCTGTGCTAAGAATGATGATGAATCTGCTACAAGCGTGTATTCCGATGATGGTTACTATAGTGATATTGATTTGGATGATATATTAAATTAAAATATACTACTTAATGTATTTATAAAAATAAATGTTTATGCACATTCTTTCATTTTTTATTTATTACCTTAACCTCAACAGAAGTGGTGAGGCGGGAGGTCCATAGAATCTAACCTTGAAGCGCTAAAATCTAACCTTGAAGCGCTAAAATCTAACCTTAGTTCAATCAAGTTCTCAATCTTAGTTCTTCAAGTCAGAGAAGCCTTGACCTTTAACCGCGAGAAAATTTAGCCTTGAAGGTTGACCTTGGCAGAAAGTGGTGGAGGGGATCTAACCTTGAAACATGACCTTGGCAGAAAGCAGAAAGTAGTGGGGGGAGGAACAGAAACCCCATTCCTTCCCTACTACTGGCTAATATAATATATTAATATTATGGTATATATGTATTAATTGCAGATGTATAGTTATTTTAAGCGAACTAAATAAACAACTGTTATTATTATTTTGCGAATATATTTTAAAAGCAGATACTTCTACTTTTTCTACTGAGTTAAAAACGGTTACTATTTACAAGTACTCCAAATTTTCTCTACTAGACTGGTGGATGCTGGTCTGTAATTTAGGTTATCATTGAAGGGCACATGATAGATACATATATGTAGTACAAAATCGTCCCTCGTCCCAGTACAAGTCTTCAGGAGTCAGTTGCTATGATTCATAAAAAAATGCTGAATCTTAATTTGATTTCAAACATTGATTCGATGGAATTGGAATATAATTGAGAAACTGACTAGATCTAATGATATTACAGTCAACAGAAAACTTGCACAACTGACTATTACTTCTACCACTTGAACACTCTCCTGCTGGTCTTTGGCAGATTAACTAGTTTTTTTCTCAACTAAATAGTAGATCAGTCACGTGATCTCGGGGTGGGTTGGTTTTTGCTTGTGTCGCCCTTTGTGTGTAGTTTCTCGTGTTGAGATGGCTGCGATCTTAGGAGATCTAATCTTACCATTCCTAATTTGGTCATACTTTTGACTAGACACTTTTCTTTGCTATTTCATATTTGGTTATGCTTCATGCATGGTTTGGGATGCTTCATTGGTAAATTCTGCTTATCACCTTTTTTCGAAAGTCTTGTCAAACACAATTCTCTCTTTTACCAGTTTAGCTATAAATTCCCTAGGAACAAGTAGTGTAGTGCTTTCCATTCACTTGTGAAGTTTAATTATAGTTTTCCGTTTTGAGGTTTTTAAGTGGGTGGAAGCATAAAATATTTCATGCGCTAAAGTTTGGTTGCACGTAGGTGAATTTTAATCGTTAAATCGTGTATTTAATTGTTGCGTTTCCTGGTATTCTAACTAAAATTATTCTATTAGGATTATTTTTGTCAACTCTTTGTTTTGCAGGAAAGGTATATCTACCAAAAAGAGGTAATTAGTATTTTTCTGAAGCCGATACCACCTATTTTGGTATGTTTTAGTTTATGGTAATAACCTTTTAATTAATTGCCGAATTCTCTTGTAGGCTTTCAGCGTTAGGTTTCTACGCTACGTTTCTCCGTAACTCAAGCCACTTTAGGATTTTATGAACCACCACGCTGAAAAGCATTGCAGCAGCAATCTAAAACAATGGGCATTTGACAATACGCCCAAACTTTGCTATTCTTTTGATTTAGATATAACTGAATGTTACACGGTGGCAAGATTTATGTTAAAACTTCCTTTTCTGCAGAAATCCTACGTATGGATAACGTATGGATAGAGTTCTGTTGAATAATATAATAGCTGATTGATTGATACTGTTTAATTTAAGTGATTTAAGACCTGTTTGATTATTGTTTTAAATATTGATTAATTTGTTTTCAATTTAATGAAATAAATTATTAATTTTTATATTCATTTATGAGTAAAGAGGATATTTGTGAAATATTTGCAAACTGATTTTTGTATAAACTATTATCATTCTAACTTGATTCTTTTATAATTTGTATTGAATTGATTTAACTTTTGATTATCTGTTATTTATTATTTACTTTTTTAATATTTATTATTTTATTATTATTTTAATATAGTGGGACTTCTTATTAACATCGCGAGCTAGCCGGTCAGGAAGTTCCCGCTATAAATGAAAAATTTGTGTGTGAAACTATAAAATTGTTGGTATTTGGCGTTGACCAGTGTCTATAATAATTAATGATGCAATATGCATATGCATATGCAGGAGCATATGCATGCATATGATCAATAAAATACAGAAATGAAAAAAGTTTATTAAACAATAAAAGTAAACTGTTTATGAGGGAATTAAACGCAATATTGTAAGACAATGTTGCACTACTGGGAAACAACCATGTTAGTAGTTATTTATTTTATTGACTTTAAAAAAGCTTTTTAGTTCCAGGAAAATATACTATGGAATGTATGGAAGTCTTGATTGCATGATATATAATCGCTAAATATAGGAAATAATCCGCATTTAATTCGGAAAAACTGGTTTCTATAATTCATAATGAATGTTGCAATTAGGTAAAGACTCTTTACAATTATTCTAAAAAATGATAGTTGGGAATTACTAACATAGCTTAATGAAGTACCCTTATTGCCCGATTGAGCACGAATGAGTTATGAAATAAATAAAGATTATTAAAAGTTTCACAGTTTTATTAAAATATACCTGACAATATTGTTTCGACAGCTATGCTGTCATTATCAAAGGTAATATAATTATAAACAAACACGTCGCTAAGGTAGATACAAAATAGGTAACTAGATAAAATAATAATAATAATAGAAATTAATAATAAAAATCATAATTAAACATCTAATACTTCCAGTAACGGAGAATTACTGAGCTCAAGTTGTTCATTCATTAAAGGTACCCTGAGTTTGTGTTTGTATATCTCAAAGGCTTCTAAAATGTCTAATTTGCGTTTGTTATTACAAAAATTAGACATTTTAGAAGCCTTTGAGATATACAAACACAAACTCAGGGTACCTTTAATGAATGAACAACTTGAGCTCAGTAATTCTCCGTTACTGGAAGTATTAGATGTTTAATTATGATTTTTATTATTAATTTTTATTATTATTATTATTTTATCTAAGTTACCTATTTTGTATCTACCTTAGCGACGTGTTTGTTTATAATTATATTACCTTTGATAATGACAGCATAGCTGTCGAAACAATATTGTCAGGTATATTTTAATAAAACTGTGAAACTTTAAATAATCTTTATTTAGTTCATGATTATGGAGTTCCACAAAATAAGGCTGGAAACAATAAACGAATGAGTTAACTTACGCGTGTATTATCGAATAAATTAGAATAGGTATATGTTGAAAAACCTACCTTATTTGGTTAATTATACATTTATTGACGTAAAGAAAGAACTTCTAGGATAGAATTGCTCCTGATGAAATGAAAATCTAATTCTTCGTATAAGATGCTTTTGCAATGCTTTTAAGTCTTAATTCAACACCCTAGGCGTGTAGGGTTATATCAGTTTAAAAAATAATCCTACTCTAAAAGAAAATAATCCATAAACAACCGATCTTGTTAATTTGTAAGTGATTTCGAAGACAACGTTAGTTAGTTTTAATTTAATTTCCGCTTTAATTTCATAAAGATTGTAAAAAGATTTAATGACATAAAGATAATGTGAAAGTAAACGAAAGGTACGACAGAGCAAGAGTACTATTATGGCCATTATGGATACTGAAATCAGCCGAAATGTTTTCTACACAGGAAACGGATATTGTAGTTTATGAGCCTTAAGTGCAAAAATATTATATTTTCACAATAAACCGTTCATAAACGTTTTATAAGATGAAAAAAGTTTTCAGAAAAACATTGATAAGTTAGGTATGTAAATTTTACATAGTCTATACAATATATGCTAAATTGGAAATATTCATTTAAAAATGTACGATAAATATTTATGAAATATGAAGGCTTAAATGGATAACGAAAGATTTAGTGAATATTACTAATCATCACACTAAATTTATTTGTATATGAAATGTTTATCAAATATATACTTTTAGATATAAATTTTCTGATATAAAACATTTATGTAACATATTGATACGATATTAAATAAGAGGAGGGTCCAAATTTTCTAATAAAGCCCCACATTTATGTTATGATATAATGACGATGATACATTTAAATTATTTGAATACTAGACACAAATACAACTTACTACTTGCTTACCTTTAATTGAAACAATGCCCCAGCTAAATATAAAATTGTGAAAAGCCTAACTCTCCACAAATTCAGACTCTCTTAGGGGGATCGCTTCAATGGATAGCTAAATTCTTATATTTAGGGACACAGTAATATAAAAACATATTTACACAAATAAATCTCATAGATAATAACAACACAATTTTATTTTTATTAACAATGAAACAATAAACAAAACGAAAATTGATACCTATGACAGAATTGATATATGAAATAAAACGACAGATATAATTGTTTATAATTTACATACCTACCAATGAAAAATATAAATATAGATTCTCTTTTTTTAATTCTATAATTAATTTTCATTAATCTCAAAATAATTAATTATTTATTTGGAGATAAATTAAATTCATTTCAAATCAAATAATTGTTTTAGTTTAACTGTAAAAGATTACTTCTTGAAATAAATAGAATAATTTGTTTAGAATTCTTTATGCCTTTCTGGAATCATATTTTTAAAACTTTTATTACTGGTTCAACTAATTACTACAGAAAAACTCACGGTTTTTAATTACTAGTATTGTAATTCCTATTAATTTTTAAAATTGTTGCCTTGTAAATACCTGCTTGATATACTGAAATACCTTGTATCAGCTGTCTGCTATCATTAAACTCGACAAAGAATTGAAGAAAGAGATGGATCAACAATTCATTACTAGATATATCCAAATAAAAAAAGGTTTACAAATTGGAATTCCAAATCCAATAATTGCTATTCATCAATGTCTAAATCAATTATAATATTAAAAAAAATTTCATAAATTTGTCTTCTTAGCAAAATTCAATCGTAGAATTTATTAACCAGTTGTTTAAATTGAGAAACTTCTTAAATAAACACTTTTATTTTAAAACTTTTTAAATTAATTTATTATCACATTTAACATAAATATATCTAACCTCAAAACTTTGACATTTCTAAATTAAGTTAACATAACCTTAATTTTTATTAATCTCAACAAGAGATGTGCACTTTTTGCAAGATGTAAATTGAAAGAGCCTTTGTTACAAAATGGCTCGATTACATCTAAAACTAATTAAATAATCTTATAGGAAATTTCGAATCCATTGATATGCTACACTTATTTATTCATTACAAAATTGATAATCATCTTATAAATTGATAAATTGTCTTATTTATACAAATTTAAACATTATATCCTAACAAACATTATTTGCATAATTCTAGGTATCAACAACATGAACTTCAAACCAATTACAGTATTTCAATGAACGTCCCAAAGGCGCAACATAATTATCTGTTGTTTATGTGATATTATTAAAAAAACCAGTCCCTAAATTTGAAACTGTATCAAATATGTGGTGAAGAAGCAGTTTTACAAACCTACACCAAAATAATTCAACCAAGAGCTTTAAACATTAAAATTTCAAGAAAATTGCAATATCTGAGGACGTTATATCGTTATAAAGAAAACATATTTTTAATTAAATTTTTACATGGCAAGTGGGTAAATATTTGTATACACCCTTAATACAGTAGACTTTGTCTGTTTTAGGTGAAATGTTACTTTAAAATTGACCTAAACTTCATTAAATTAAAAAATATGTTAATGTCACCCAAATCAAAAGAAGATTAACTAAATTTTATGTAGTGATGGACTCGAGCCCGAGCGAAGCTCGACTCGACTCGAAACTCGACTCGATTTCGAGCCGAGTTTCGAGTCGAGTTCAACAATTCTTTATCCGAGTCGAGTCGAGCTTCACGTACGTCGAGCCCGAGTCGAGTCGAGTTTTTGAAGTCGAGTTTTTCGAGCTTTTCGAGCCGGCTCGAGAAAATTGTACAGTTTACAGTATTTCCCCTATTTTTACTAAGAATTTGCGCAATTACTTTTCTTTAAATGGCTTCATATTACACTAATAATACTTAAAACATAATGAAATATATTCATCAATGACAAACAAAATGTTAAAAAGTAAAACTCCTGCACGCCACTTTATAAGTTTTTAACAGCTGAAGTAACAAGAGTTGCTGCTTTCAATCTGATCTTATCTTTTATGTTTAAAACGTGTTAATAACGTCGTGGATTTATTAACTTGTTATATTAAAAAAAATAGTAATTTTAGTTTGTTTTGTTTTTTTATTAAGATTAATGATGACTTTTAATTTATTAATATAATCAAACACTTCACTTTCAGTGGACTTTTAATTTTCAAAATATTGTTGCAATATAAGGATTGCATTGTTTGCTTTATTATTTGATGGTGGGATTCTGACTTCATCTTCTAATTCATCTTCAGATAATGAGTTTTTGTTAGTTGTTTTAACTTCTGAAACGATATCATTTTCGTCAAGTGTACCGCAAATATTTTTTATATTAAAAACACTTAATATTTAAAATACATTTAACAAATAGGTATCTATTAAACATAGTATGTTACTGAGTGTTTTTTATATAGAAGAATATGGAGATTTTGAACAGTATATAAATATATTTTTTAAGTATATCTATACAGGGTGTAACTAATATAACTAGAAACCTCGTAATGGGGGTATAGTAATGATCTTTTAATGATTTAGAATATATTTTCCTGATCAACGTGTGGTCGCTTCCTGATAGTTTTCGAGACAATCGCATTTTAATTTTTTTGTACGCCCATTGTACTCACATTACATTAAAATTACGAAACAAGCAGAAAAATTAAAAATTTTGAAAAATAATTTTTGCTTGTTTTGTATTTCTAATGTAAGGTGAGTACTGTAACAACCGGCGTTTCCAAATTACAGAGTTGATTCAATATTTTTGGAATTCTTTTAGTAAACACACAGTATAATAAAGAGATATTGCTTAGCGTATAAAATTATAACATGGCACAAAACTTATAAAAACATTTCATTGAACTCTGAGGTAAATGCACTAAAGTTATTTTTTTTATTCTTTTTATTTAATTCAATAAATAGAAATAGTAACGTCCTGGCTGCTCAATTTCCGGTATTAATCTAGCGTATTCAAAAACACCTAAATGTCGAATCAGTAAAATAAAATAAATTTAGATTATTCTGCAACTTCAAAGTTCAGTGGAAATAAATATTAATTCTACTCACACTATTATATGGAAAATTAAAATTGTAAGAAATATCAAACCTTTATTCTACTGAACGTGCAATTCAAAAATTTAGAAAAGAAGTAAGGCAGTCGCGAACTGAGTCTCCTGTGGGACTGTCGAGGCCGAAACTCGACCGGCCTATTTTTCGGAATTACCGCGAAGTTAAGTTGCGCGAGGTGATTTGTTACCTGCCTCTAATAAAGGATTACAGTGTTAAGGAACAATTAACTAAAGGTAATGTAAATCATTTTATTTTACACTGTTATATTTATTTTGTTCTGTTTGTATTTTATTTTAATATTGTTAAGGTATACTAAAATATTACTTCAATGATGTTTTTTTTATTGATATAATTGTACTGTTCTTGGTCTCACTGATTATTATAAATCCAGAAATATTCAATTTTTGTGGGGAATATTTCTTTAACAAATTATCAAATGGTTTAAGTTAATAAACTACGGGTAAATGTTTTCTGGTCTTTTATTATTTGAGAGGTGTGCGAATCCCTTATAACGCTCTGTTACAGGACCCAACTGCAGGACGAGTCGGCCGTGGTCACATCCGTAGAGGAAGAAACCAGAGGGGCGCTACATTGGTAACAGGGTGGTCGTTACATTGGTGGAGCGGTCGCCCAACAAGGGCGGTCGTTACAATTGGTGGCAGGGTGATCGCAAACAGGGTGATCGTTACAGTACAATGAGAAAAACATAAAATTTAAAATGCAATTTTCTCGAAAATTAGCAGAGAACCACATCTTGAAAAGGAAAATATGTTCTAATTCTTTACAGCTACCCTACATTAGGAGGTTTCTAGTTATATTAGTTAAACCATGTATATAAATGTATATAAATTTATATAAATAAATAAATATATAAGGGTTCAGTCAAAACTTAATCTGAAAAAGGTTTGGCTGCATTATATTCTCGTATAGTTACACACAACAGCTAAAACTTTAAAAACCAAAAGCGAAGGAAACAAATTTTGCCAACCATACAATATGCAAACAACGAATACTTAATGTCAGCAGGAACAAAGCGAAGCTCATAATTATATGAAGTTTGTATACTTTAAGCTCTACTATAATTAACCTCTGCATATACAATACTTCAAGTTTGTCTTTTATTTTAATCCAGCATTAGAAAAGCGCGAAACATCAACTCTACATTATTAATAAATGGTTAACTATGATATCACATTATACCTTCAAATTACATTTGTATAAACATATTTTTACCTTTAAATGTAATATTTACATACATTAACTAGATTAAAACTAATTCATACATAGCATTTCCCATTACTGGTAAAACCTAAACCTGTTCGAGACATATGTTGTCTATCTCACTGTATTTCAGTATTCTTCAGATATTCCTTCTTATTTCTAATCTTAACAATTTGAACGGGTAGAGATTCGACGTAGTGTTGAGATAAAAGGGAAAATCCAAAGTACTTCTGTTCCTGTTCACTTAACTCTAATACTAGCAAGATAAGCACATTGACAGCGTTGAGGCATTTGTAACAGGCACCAACATCGTACGGACCCATGCCGAGGCTGAGAAATCTTTTTCGAATCCAGATTCGATCTAGACAAATAAGGGTTCAATTTATATTTATTTAATTTATTAATTAATTTATATTGTTATTTATATTAATTAATATTAATCATTTAATAAGTGAATGTACTGTAATGTACTGCAAAAAAGAATTAAAAAGTAATTAATAATAAAAAAGATACAAACAAAAAGTTTGATAGAGGACATTCATTAAAGAAGAAAGGTATGACAGCAGTCACCATGACGGGTGGAATAGGCCAGATTAGAATAGATTAAATTTGAGATTTTTTTTATAGAATCATTTATGAAATAGTGGTATGGCACTTACTATATTTTATAAATAAACAATTTTTTTATTTCAACATTTTAATTTAAAAAAATATATTTCTTGCGGGGGTGATTTGTAAAGAAATGATTTCACAAAATTAATCTACAATTACATATGGATGTAAAAATATTGAATCACAAGATACAAGTTCAGTAATTACATATTAAAAATGTGTTTTCTTACTATACATTACAAAATAGTCTCAGAACAATTTTATTATTTTAGAAATATAAAAATGTAAATTATATTGCATTGTATGCATCAAATGTATGTTACTGTTTGGAAAGTATGAATAATATAATCAGTATAGTATTGTATAATCAGAACATTTATAATATAAATCAATAATTCAAAACAATATACCAATTTTGTATGTTATTAGGGCTAATGTTACACTTTATTTATTATGCTTTACAATTAAATACTAATATTCTATGTCTAATCGTTTAGTATTATTTTCAAATAACATAAATATATACATAGTTTAAGCAGTGACTATAAAATTAAGGAGATATCGTATGTTAGAGGTCGACGATAGACGAGTGGTGTCATGCATCATTCGTATTCCAAGGGTCGTGTGTTAGAGTCCCATTTAGGGCGGCAGGATTTTGGAATTTTATGTAATTATTCCTTATTATAAATATTATATATATCTAAAGATACTTATAATATTAGATACTTTATTTTATAAAAAGAAATACCCAAACTGTGAATAGAACTGGCGTATTGTGATTAGAAATCTAGCGCACCCTGCATTCGACTGTAGTGGTATATTAAACGTTAAACATAGAGTGTGATCCAAAATGATTGAGGACGGTCTGAATTTATCGCCACGTTAACTTATCGTCACGTTGGTAACACTCACTTCTATATTACAGTGACGTAATCATTATAATTAAACAAGCGAAATACAGCAAAAATTCAATAGAAACCCGGAACAACGTGGCAAAGCACAACAATGTAATCGAGAATATGACGAGTTGACGCTGTAATTTGAAGTAACATATTTCAATATGTTGCCACTATTTTATAAATGAGTTTAACAAATTAGCTCAATATATAAAACATTCCAAAACTGTAAATGAATTTAATTAAATATTTCGGAGTTTTATGGAAAAAAATTTTTTTTTTGCTTGTTTAGTATTTTTAACGTAATGTGAGTACAATGAGCGTACTTAACATTTAAAATGCGATTTTCTAGGAAATTAGCACAAAGGAACATTTTAAAATCAGTGTCACATATACAGGTTGTCTCAAAAAAAGTTTAGCGCATAAAAACGTATTTTTTAAATAGAACAACCTATATTTTCGCATCTCAAATGAAGTTTCTTTAAGTTTTGTCGTTAACCATAAATATTTTTTGCTCTTAGATGCGAAGTTGCCAAGTTATGATTTTTTAAAAGTATTTTTTGGTCAATATCAACTCATCATTTAAATTTAGAGTCACTGCATCTAGTTACCTAGGCCAGCTGGTCGTTCAGAGTAACGCAAACCTCCGCCATATTGGGGCAGAGAAGGATGATTTTTAATAATGGACAAATTAAAAACACGTTTTACGTGTCTGACATATTAGAGGTTTGATCTTTCAGAATAAGAAAAACCTTTTAAAATAAACGTGGATTTGATTAAATTCAATACAGAACAAATAATGAACAATTTCTTTGTTTGCCCCAATATGGCCATATTTTTCGTTTTTCTTATTCTGAAAGATCAAACCTCTAATATGTCACACACGTAAAACGTGGTTTTAATTTGTCCATTATTAAAAATCACCCTTCTCTGCCCCAATATGGCGGCGGTTTGCGTTACTCTGATCGACCAGCTGGCCTAGGTGACCAGATGCAGTGACTCTATTTAAATTATAATATCTACGCCATCTCTTGTTATTATTTTGTAAAACTTTGGGTTAGGTCTTAGCTAGGATCAAGTTATCCAAAACAAGTTTTAGTAGTAAATTTTTTATACAGGGCGATCAAAGTAATTTTTAAATATTGACATTTTCAAAACAATTTTTTGGAATTTGCAATTTGTTTCATAGTCACAGAAAAAATATAGTATTCCACTTGCGTGTAATGGTTATTATTCATTCGGATGAATTACGAATGCTCGCCTGCGGCTCGCTTCACAATTCATGCTCTTGGGTAATCGCCATCATTACACGCACGTTGAGTAATATACTATTACATATGAAATTGTATTCACATATTATAGTCAATGCAAAATATCACTGATCTGTTCCGCTAGAAATTTACGAAAAATGTGTAGTTAGTATTTTTTTCTGGTATTTGTTGTACGTTTTTGCACTTACATTAGTTTAAAGAATTTTACACACAAAATAGTTTTGTTATTATAATGTATATGTATATATCTCGTATGTGGACTATTATTTTTTGTCATCTTTCCTACTGTCAAACTAATTTATGAAAATTAAAACAAAAGTTATCAATCAGTGTTCTGCGTCTAAAATTTATTTCTTTATTCTACGATACATTTTTTTCCTGTAATTGGAATTTTGATTCTGTTGGAAACAATTCCCATTAATATTATTGTCACTATAATTGTTTTTAGATAAGCTGGTTTTATAATTTTAAGTAGTGCAATAATAAAGCACTACAATAAGGGGAATATTCCCCTTGATTTTATGAATATTTACAGATATAACGTATACTAAATATATTGTAACGTTCTTTTTAAAATAATAACAAAAATGCTGTTTAATCGTCTATTAACAAGAGAAATATTATTTACATACACTAATTCAATCTTAACTAATTATTTAACACTATAATTAAAAACTGTTAACCAACTTAAATGCTAGATATTTACAAACTTATTTGAGGACTATTTAATTATTATTACAACATTTATTAAACATTTATTTATTCACTAATATCTGACTACTAATTACACACAGCACATTTCAATTAACCGGTTGAACACTAATTAATCCTCTTCTAATCGCGACGACGATTTATATCCCCCATATAAACGTTCTAGAAAACGCTGGAACATACTTGTGTAATTGTACCTCGTCTAAGCGACACGAAGATGGGCCGAGAATATTCTAGCATGTTCTTCGCGGCGTATAGGGGGTTTTCTCATTCGTTACAATATGCATAGTAATGTACTGCACAACACATTATTATGTGATTACTGAGTATTGTAGTGATGAATTACCCATTGTAATTTCTAATTGTTTTCACGTAAACTAATAATAATTTGAAAGTATTTTTATTTGTCTTAGGTTTGGGTTGTCATGATCATTAACATTTACCTTTTCATACACTCTGATATGCACTAATCAAAAATTTACAATCTGGAATCCCAAAACATTGAGTCTGTTAATTTATTGAATAAAAGCCCCTTCCACCGGAATTATATATTAAGAGATGCTTGACATTGACTTGATGAATAAACTGAATGAATGAACTGACTGAATGAATTAATACAAAGATTATTTGGTGAACCTCTTGAATGCATATAATTAATAAAGTTATCTATAAAGCCTGTAAGATCTTTTTATTTTGATTACATGAATACGAAAATTCATGAAGAGATGAGAAATGAGGAACAATGAACTCAATTAAGTAATTAACTTATTTGAACTCAACTAAAATGGTCTATTAGTTATTTAAACTAACTACTTACTATTTGTTTTTTATCTAAAAGTATTCATTTTAAGGATTTAAGACTAAAAAGTTAAAAATAGTTTTAAGGAACATCTACGGTTGTTTGTTTACATTGTGTATGTGTGCAGGGTAAAGGATCTTGAAAGGAGTATCTAATTAATCAGTCATTTATGGCAAACATACTATTCTAATTAGTAAAACTTAACTGCTATTACTTTAGAGTGATCTTGTGAATTTCATTTAGGCACTATTTAACAACTAGTAATAAATAACTTTGTACCCGAACGGCTACATTGATTTATTATAATTAGCTAACCTGATTAGTTAATAAGTTTGTATCATTTATTCTTAAACTATTTTAGCTAAAGTTCATATTTACTTAGTTTTGCAAATCATAATTGCATTTATAATAATATATTTAGGGTGGAATAAACTCAAAGATACAACTTATTAAAATTTAAAATTTAGTTTTTGCATACCTAATATGAAGAAATTGCAAAATTTAGTTTCCCACGGGAAATGGAAATTCTAAAACGTAAAACATTTCCTTTTTGCTAAAACTTTGAAATTCTATATTTTATTCAAAATGATATGTGATAAGGCGGCGACTTCCTGCAAGGATGCAGAGTTGCATTTTTCTAATACTAATCAGAAGAAAGTAAGTTTTGTCTTAGTGTTTATTAAACACACGTATACTGTCAATTTAATTAAGTTTGTTTTGTCATTTATACTGTTTTCCAAATGTTTTCATTTTTACATAGGGTTTTAGTTTAAGACAGTTCTGATTATGTCCTCAAGAAAGAAGGAACTCCCTTTCGGTTTAAGTTTTATATTTCAATTTTCAATTATTTAAATTCAATGTATTACTTCTTTCTACGTGAAAGTAATAAAACTTCAATAATTTATGTTGGTTGTGAATAATGTTATAAATTGATTTACTAATTTAGTTAACGATAATGAATAAACTCGTCTTTAAATAATAATTATAAACTGTGTTAATATCATTTGGATTACCTCTCTCCCTTTCTGTAAGAAAGCGAAATTATAAGGTAAGTGCACTCTTTTATTATCTAGCCTAGCACTTCAACCTCTGGCCTCTAATGACGACGCTATCAACCATAATTTATAATTAAGTTTTCAGCTTAGGGGTACGTGCGGAGAGAGTTACAACTTACTTACTTACTGGTTGATGTAGTTAGTAAAGTAATCAAAATTATTACATATTTATAAAACCGCACCTGAAGGATTTTTAATTTACACTATAGGACGAAAGATTTTAATTTTAATATAACTAGGTACAGGCGCGGATTTACGGGGGGATAGGGGAAATCCCCACCCCCAATTTAGAAATAAGTATACATAGAATAGAAACAAATAATGTTTGTTTAACTAATTATTATTTATTAAAACAATTATTTTTCCAAAAATTTCCCCCTCAAAATAATTCTCTGGATCCGCCCCTGCTAGGTACAACAAAAAAAACAGTGTTTACATTTTATACTTATGGAATTTGTTGACTATTACTATTTATTTAAAAAAAAGTACTACTATTTATTTATAATGCAACTCGATTTTCCGGTCTTTCTTAGCAAAATACCGGTGCAGGTTTTTGTTAAGATTTGTTGTTAAATTTGAAAGTTCTGGTTTTGATCTGCCTTTCTCAATAATTTGTAATTTCTCTCCAAAACTGTATGCAGAAAATTCTTTGTTAATAATTTACAAACCGAACAAAAAAATCGTCCCGATTCGGATGTATCGGAAGTACTCGAACCTTCCACCGAAGCAGCTGGATTTGCATTCATGACAATAATGCAATTTTAAATTTGCATACAGAGCAAACTAAATAAAATTATTTGTCTTTAAAAAAAATCCAACTTATATAAATTGAAATAATAAAATGTGACAAAATACAATCTCATTCGCAGATTTACACATTTACTTAAGTAACATTAAATTTAACAAACACTAAATTGAACAAATAACCAAATTATAATAAATAAACATTTGGGCACGAAGCACACTAAAAATAACGATCAAACAACGTTAACCGCATCGTCTGTATCACCACGCCCGCTAATCAAGGATCCAGGCTAGGAGAAGAGCAGTTATAAGCAACGAAATCAGTGCTTATATGTAGTGTATGTAACACATTTGAATCGGTATTACCTTTCCGTGCAAGTATAATAAGCCTAATTTAAAATAGTACTCTAAATAATCATACTTTTTGCTGTAAGGAATTGATATTGATCTTTAAGTTGATTAATTATTACAAATTTAAATAAACGATAACCATAATTTTATAAAAAATTTTTTGTTAGCATTGGTTACAACAGCATATAAAGCCCTCGTAACATTTAAATTGATTTTATAAATTGATCTTATATTGATGTTGTTGATTGGGATTATTTAAATTAATACACCTTATTATTTTGCTTGTATGCGTAAATACATTATTTTCTTGCTTTCTTCTTTTATAAAAAGTATAAACATTTCTTCTTCTTAAGTATAAATCAAACAATTCTGATTTCTGTTTAGAAAACCAGACGAGCTTGTCTGGTCAAGAACACAAACTACAGTACATAATTATAAGTGCAGGTACAGTAATAAGGGTGGAAGTAGGACGAGACTCCCAAGCATACACGTGAAAGTACGATGAGAGTCTGGTTGGGCGAAAAGGAATCGGTGCTACGGTCAAGAGGACTTACTCTTAATATTCCTGAAAGCGGATCTGTTGACTCGGTTGGCGACTGATCCTGCTGGTTTCCAGGGCTTCGAGTTCGGGAGATGAACTGGTTAAATGGGTCCGCATCACACTGTTTTTATAGGTGCTTGCAGAGCGTGGGGGGAATGGTAGGAGTAATACGGAACAGCACACGCAAAGTGTTCGCCAATGGAAGGGATGGGTACGCTTGCTTAACTCAGCGGCTTATCCGGTCGGCGATAGATTGCAACGGTTGATAAATTTATTTACCCTTACACAAATAATTATTAAATTAAAGTAACTTCGTCACAGTATAAGTCAAAATCACTCAACTATTTAATTAATGTTATATATACAGTATTGGTAAAACTTTACTTTGGGATTGGGTTTTTATGTGTGAGCAAAGGAAAATGGCGAATTGCAATATATCTGAGAAAGACAGATATCATAGCATACTTGCCAAGGTTTACAATATAGTAACTGTTTTGTAAGGCTAGTGCTATAAGTAAGAATTTTTAAATATCATTGACGTTCGTCATTTTGACAATGAAAATTTAATGCTGTATACTTTTCCCTCTAACCGAAATTGTGTTTAAAATTTTTTCAGTCAACTCAACAGTACTTCTGCCTTTAGTAACTAAAGATAAACATTTTTCAACACGATTAATAAGACTATCAGTCTTCATATCTGGAAAATCAAGCACTATTATGTTAATATTTTTGCTATCAAGTATGTCAAATTATGTCAACAAATTATTTTAAAATATGTCCTATATTTTAAGTATTTTCTCTACAGAGCAATTGAATGTGCAATTGTGTATTTAATATTTTAAATCATTTTATAAAAACAGCTTTGTATCATTCTTCAGTAAGTAAATTAAAATTTTAATTATGGCAAACTGACAAACTATTTGTCTATCTTTCTCAGATGTATTGCTATTCGTTGTTTTTCTTTTGCCCACAAAACAAAAACCCAACCCCAAAGTGAATTTTTACCAATACTATATATACATTTATTAACACTAATTAACATAGTTTAACATGGACAAGAAATACTTTACAAAGAATAAGTTAACAAAAGCAAGGCTTATTTAACAAAATAGATAAAAGATTAAAGATCAAGAGATTCAGGGTTAAATCAGTGATAATGATTTACCAATACATCTACAAATCACAGTCACAAACACATAAAATTAAATTGATTTAACATAATAAGTAAACTAGTGCAGTAATAAAGTGAAATAAAAATTAAATTAATGTATAATTTAATTATCCACTCTACAATTTTTACTCCTGTTGCATATGCTGACGTAGAATTTGTATTGACATTTTAAACACGATTATATTTATTAATTTTATTAAATAGACTGGAATACCAAATCTTTTTTGCAAATTCTACAATTAATCTCGTAATTGTTCTCCTTACTCCAATAACTTAATTTTTTGTCCTGTCTATCTATTGCGATTACTTCCATTGCTAGCCAAACAAGTCACCTCCTCATAAATCTCGAATTTTCTAAATATAATTAGATTTAGCAATCGTAGATCTATGTTGTGGCGTTTAACTGTGAGTAATCTGATGTAACCGCAAGATTCCAAGTCGTGAGCTAAAGTTTTAGTCTCAATACAATGTCTGCACTAGATATTGTCTTGTGATCTCCTAGGTAAGGACTGAACTGAAGATCTCTGTCGTTTTTATTTCTAAGGAAAGCTAGAAACTTGAAGGTGAAGAAATACTTACCTTACATGTTTGAAAATGTCTTAATACAATTAACACAAATGTACTTAATCCTGTAAAAACAAAACATTTATTATCGATATTATTGTTGCATGGGTCACTTGGTATACTTAATCCTGCTTACAAAAGAAGTTTCTGTTTTACAAGAGCCCAGTATTTTTTGATAGGATGTATATGGCGGATTTAAAACTTTGGGTAGGAAATTAAAGTTATTTTTGGTGTAACACTCTTGCATAGTGGGCAGTCATTAAGTTTGACCAAAATATATGTGTTAATGGTTCCTTTTGTAAAAAATGGCTGACTGTGAAGTCCATATTGACAATTTGCTTGCCACACTATAATTTTCTGACCAAATTTCTCTACTAAAATTGTGTTCTCAGCATAAGGTACTAGTGCACCAGGATAACAGCATAAAATTGTGGCCTAGGAATAGCAGTAAAATCCATGTTCACGGAGCTTTCATCGTTCTTTAATACAGTTTGTGCCGTCATTAAACAATCTATGAGATCGGAAAATTGCTTTGTTGAGTTGTCATTAATTCGTTTAGGAAATTTTTCTAGGTTTTTAAATTCTTTATTGAACGCATTACTTCATTGACTGAGAAATTCTGAATTTTTTGGCAGCATCTCGCGTTGAAACAGACTTATATTTTTAGAATTCTTTCATTAACTTGAAATCAATCTTTTTACAAAAGAGTCCGTTTGGACGATCACTTCGAACTTTGTCTTTCACAATCTTCAAGATCTTTCATACTTTTAATTATTCTTGTCAAGTTCGAACTGAAACGCTGAGCATTTTAGGCATGCTTAATTTTGCTATTCTTGAATTTTGTTTGTAAATACAACTCCAATTTTAAATAAATGTATTGCAATCATTCAATATTATGTTAATTTAAACGGTAGGCTGATCACTTGTAAATGAGACGTCGTTGGTTGACAACCCTACCTGCTTTTAAAAAAAGACAAAACTTTTCGATTCAGTCCTCATAACACGAACACTACAAACATTGCCAGACATTTTTATTCCGTCTTTCCATTCGGATGACGATAGGCCTTCAGATGCTCTGATCCCAAGTATTTGCCGGAGTGTACACCTCAAATAATTCACCACATCCTTTTTGTTTAAAATTCTTCCATTGGTTGAATTCCTCTTGCTTTAGAATTTCTCTTTTTTTTCAGATAGTACCCATTTTTCTGTACTGAATTTTCTGGGTTAATATTTCTTACTCGAGATCTCTAACGATAGGAAGGTGAGGATTATTTATTATGTTTAATTTCTTGCATGAATTAAATTTTTGAATAGACGCTTCACAAAAAGATTTAAATAAACCAAGACCCTTAGCATTAATTGGACTAGAGAGCATGCTATATGGGATATCTGATGGCAAATCTGGATTATTTCAATAATTATTATAATCATTATTAAAATAATAATAATTCGAGAAACTAAAATTCTAAGACTTGAGAAACACAACAAAGCTTTCCAATTTCTACAACAAACTGTGTGAATGTCTGTAAAAATATAACTACCTAGGAGATTCTGCAACATATTAGATAGCCTTCTATGTGTGCAGTAGTTTAAAAGAATGAAAGGACTCTATGAAATACAAGGTTACAATGCTCGTTTATAATCCAATCATTTTTCCCTATAACATAAAGGATAGGAGCAACCATTTGTAAAATCACCAGAGGCTGTTTAGATTTTTTGTTTATCTGAACGTTGCTTCTCGAATTCGAAATAGCGAGATGAAAAGTGTATCGACGCATTTACCGGAAAGGTTCGTATTCGTCTTGCTTGTAAGGGCAGGCGTGAATAGAAACGTAACAGAGGCACCGTTATCCATACGGGTGAATAAAAAATTGGTACAAACAGGATCTTCAAAATATAACTGAAGTAAAAAAATCTCAAATAATATAATGTTTACATTGTAAGGACTTCTGCTGATTTAATTATGAAGCATTTTCACATCTTGTAACACGTACGTATTGCACATTAATACCTTTCAAGTTAGTCCAAATAGTTTTAGATTGTGTTTGATTTGAGTTTCGGTGAACCATAGAGATTCAAATCAAAGTTCTCTAAAGGAGATATTATTCAAAGTTAACTTGTAAGACTAGTAAGTTGTCAAGAGGCATGTGCTTGCAGAGGGGATAACAATATTTCAACTGGGTAATCTTCTGAAAGGTTTATCCGAATTACCTTATATGAATATAGTTTGTAGTTGAGAACTTCTACTTCATCTATTTTTTTCTACAGTAACTATTACTTCATTCTTTTATGGCCAGGGGCGTGCGGGTTCTCAGACCAAGCCAGGAAAAAATTAAGTTCAGGCAACTTGCTAATTTTTAGTAAATTATTATTATTATTTTAGTCCTAAAAATAATATTAAAGTAGGCGCTATCTAGTTTTACACTGATTAGCCGTCTTCAACTTTACAATACCTATTATTGTATACTGAATGATTAGATACAGAATATCTAGTTTTTCTAAGATATAGATTATGATTCAAGTTCGGTATAACGTATGTCGTTGCGATAGTAATGGTTTGTAAATTAATTATTGCGGGCGAGCTGGAAAGATTGTGGGGCGAGCAACGAAGGAGCAAGCCTCCATAATCCAGTGAACCCAGTAAAGATTAATTGCGAAGCACGTACGTGCTCCGTACATAGTTTTATTTTCACCTTCACACATCACTTTCTATTAATTTATTGTATACGTTTTTTTATAAAAAAACCTTTTGCAATCAAAGGAAGTAGGACAATTTATAGCTAGACGTTGTGCATGGTGTTGTGGTTAAATAACAAATTAGTTTCCATTAGTTTTTTGTTGATGAGCATTGTAAAGTTTTACAGATCTTTTTTAGAAACCTCTATTAGTTATTTACATTGCAAGACGGTTATTTAGAACTTTATGTTTGAGCACGGTACCTCACGAGCGAGACACAGCAAGCTTTTTATCTGTGAAGCACTTAGGGTTCGTGCACTGTACAATGTTTTATGGTATTCTGAATTGTAAATCTTTAATAAATAATTCTTACATTTACGGAAGCAGTACAGCACAATACGTAAGATATATACGAATGTTTTAAATAAATATGTATGTTGCTATGGTATTGGTGATGAAGAATTATTGATGAAGAACCCGTAATAATCTTCATTTCTAGTTTCTATGTAAATACCACTTTACAGGCATTTATGGTAACTAAGTAAATGAGTAAAGTAGATAACAAATGAGTACTGTGCGTCCACACAACCTTGTGTGGAGCTCGTCCTCCTCCTCCTTTCACTTTTCAAACCCCACCCTTTTAGAAGCCACTCCCCTTCTCCAGCCCCCTCCCTTTTAGAAGCCACTCCCCTTTTCCAGGCCCCTCCCTTTTAGAAGCCAATTCTCCCTCTCCAAGCCCCCCCCCCCTTTATAAGCCCCTTCCCCCTCTCAAAGCCACTCCCCCTTCCCCTCCCTCTCAGCTTTCCCCCTCTCTACCTACCTCACCTCTACTTCTCTCTCTTTGCTTAAAATGAAAGTCCACAAAAGTTATAAATTATAATTTATTTATTTAGATTACAACAATTAGTACATAACCTGTAAAAATAATAAGCACAAAAAAATATAATTTATTGGTTTAATTCATTTTAAAAATAAATAACATAATTTATTAAAATGTTTAATACAGTACTTACTCTTAATATCTATAATTCATTTTTTAAACAATAAACCAAACAATAATTTCTATTGTACAATAAATAAATAAATTGTTATAATAAAATACCTTTCGCGTCGAAGCGTTTAAATCGAATGATGCTTCCGCGTCGAAAAGAAATGGTAGAATGATCTACGAACCAGCCAATGTACAATACGTTACGGTATTTACTTACACTCGTCCCCGGGACTCACTTCGGCCAGAAGAAGTGTCTACAAAAATTAACTTGTTTTAGGACAGGAACTGGATGCGAAAGAAATTAATAAGTTTAACATTTAACGTCGCTTTGATAAAAGCAGTCCACAAAGTTCAAGTTGTTTCATCCGGTTACATTAATGTAGATTTTGTATTGAACAATAAACCCCTTTCTCAAATATATAATTAAGAGGAATAAAGAAAAAAATCATAAACAAAATTTATGAAAAAAACAGATGCCATGTAATTGCCATGACGAACAAAAACAACTGTAACTTCATAAACTAATTTATTTTTGAAAACTAATGTTCACGTAACACATTAGTTGTCATAAAAAATAAAAGTTGCTAAAAATGTTTACTTTTTTCGTAAATTTAAAAAAAATACAAAATTTTGGTGCTTCTATATTTATTCTCCCATTGACGTGAAGGTATACAGCACTCGTTCCTGTCACTTATTGTATTATGCGAACATCGCCTTCCTTTCCTTTCCTTTTCTCAGATCTAAGATTCCGTTTTTTTCATTGTTTATTTAGCTATTTGTCTCTTGCCTCTTTTTATATTTCACTCACTTGCTTTTACACACTATTATTTACACTACACAGTACACTAATATGGATTTCTAATCCCACTCCTGATGTAAAAAGGTTTTATTTGTTAGAAGTCTCAATTATTATAAAACAAAAGAAAATGCAATATCAAACAAAGGAGATTTATTTAACTTCGTATCTCAGTTAACATCGTCAAGGCGTCTTAATTATTCGATCGCTGGGTGACCAATACCCCCGGCAATCCTTTGTCTGTTACGGTTGTCGTCTGGAACTCCCCGTCCCGCTTCCGTCTTGGGCCGTGAAATTAGATTCTCCACCCCAAGATCGTTCAGGTCTACACAGTATGGTGAAGATGGAATCGACAAGTTAACAAGTACATATTCAACAATTAAATCAAATTATCTAATACCAGTTTGATTTAAATTTTATATGGGCTGTAAAATATCATAACAATATGTATGTATATAAATTACAAAGACATGTAGCAAGGTGTGTATTACTTTCTAATAAAATACAATTTCGCAATATTCGATACAAGAAAACCGAATGTTATTAACCAAATGTTAAGACAACCACCACATGTAGTGGGTAATGATCTTTCTTAGTTTGTTTGGGCTGTCTGTATGGTAGCTGTCAACTCAGATGACTTGTTATAATATAATGGTAATTGTTGAGACACAACGCTTTGATTGAATCTGATTTTTTACAAAAGCTGGTTTATATACATATTTTAAAATCATGTGATATAACCTTAATTACATACACTACAAAATTAAAGGAAAAGCATTATTCATTATCATAGTCAACTATAGGTTTTGTACTTGTAACAACACAACAACATTTTATAATTAACAAATACGGAAATAAAAAGACATGCATTGCATAGTGACATAGTTATTTGGAACTGTAATATCATCAAAAACATGTTATAAAACACCATCAAAAACAGTAAGAAAAACAACCATTAAAAATCATTGTAAAATTTTCTGTTTATAACGTGGTATCAAATAGTTAATAAATTTTCAAAATTTCGAATGCGATATTTTTAGTGGGTTTTCATGTTTCTTTACGTACTGTATTCAAAGTCCTTCAATTTCAGCTAATGCAGGCTATTATAACGATGGTATATATGATGAGGAAATGACTCCCTGACTTTGGCTATGGAGTTTATACACATCAACTTCTGTCACTTTAGGCAAGTCGATTTCATATACTTTGCTTAAAAAGTGACAGTTTTTGAATGTCATGCCGGAACAAAATCGATTATAAAATTAGCATCAAATCATCACTGATGTTTCAACAACCACATACTTTTGCAGTTTATAAAAATTATTTTCACATATACGTAAGTGTGGTTTATTTTTGTTGAAAATAGACTTTCAAGAAAATTAATTAATAGAGGAAACATGAGCCAAAGTCTCAAAAAAAATAAACTACAATTTATGTTCTTGCTGCTAGTATTACGTGCCGTGGCTCCTGTAAAATAACTTGTAACTCGCAAGGTCTAAAACCACAACAAGGAGGTTCTAAACTTACACTAGGTGCCGCTTTGGGAACTTTAGCTCTTGTACATATAGTGGTAATTGAAGCATTAAATTCACTTCAATTATTTACCAATAACTGCTAAGTAATATATTATGCCGGCGAAGTTGAAAATAGTTGCCAAACTTTACCGCTACGTGGTGAACGGTAGGACTTTATTTGTCCCTTTTGTTTTTATTTCATTAATTTAGTTAAAGTTTGTTATATGTGTCGTATTAGCTTTATAACTTTATATTGGTTCTGGAGTTTAGATTGAAACAACAATAATATCTCTAAATAGTCTCTATGTTATGATTATTGTTTGTATTTAAACCCTTTTAGTTTTATTTTGCTCTATAAACGCCATTATTACAAAACAACTTGCAGCCTTAAAATCGCTGGGTTTTCTACACAAAACAAATATTTAAAGCTAATTCATAAAATGTAGTCAATATTTATCTGTTTGCTGCAATGTAATATATCGTAAAAATAGCTGGAAATTCATTTTTCATTTCATTTGTGTAGTTTGATTATTTATACATGGCGATTATTACAAACGAATTTAGCTCCAACGATTTATGTTTTTCCATGTTTTTCTATCTTTTTGATGTATCCGCAATGTAAATAAAAATTAGATTAAGTAATTAATATAATTAATATGTTCGCAGTGATTGATCTACAGTATATATCGAAGTAAAGGTACACAATATTTGTGTATTATAATGATATATAAATATATATTTCAAAATCAATATATAAAGGACACGACGAAACATATATAGGGTTATAGGGCTTCATTTTAAAGGAAAACAAGAAAAAATGCAAAGGGTAAAAGATAGCGTGCTAGTTACTATTAGAGAGTAAAACTCTTGATAGTGGCATCCCATTGATCTTTAATTAAATTTGTATGTGTTTTTTTTATATAAAATCTAAATTTAAATAGAACAGAAAAAAACCGTGCGCCTCTGTCAGTTTTTAATCATACAAACGATTAAGTTATATAGTTATTGTTTACCTACCCTTCGTTTTACCCAGCTGCCTTTCTATTCCTTCCTACCCCTAAAAGAATTTTTCCTTGATTCTCTGTATTTTCTCTCCTTTTTTTATAAGAACCAAATATTTATTAAAGCTGCTAAATGTTTAAATGTTTATTATAAAATTTGTAAATTTTGAAATTGATAGATACAAATATATACAGATTGCCATAACCTTAAATATCTATTAGGAACATTTAAAAATGTAGAATAGAGAAGGGTATACAATTTAATCCGATTTTATATTTACACTCGCGTTGACCTCTACATAATTTCGTAACAATTGATGCTTTATGATACCGGAGTACACATCGCACCCTTGTTTATTTTTTACACGACGGTTATTGCTTAATAAGAAATATAAAAAATATTTTTATTTTCAAACTTTTACTGGATCAACGCAATTTGTTATTATTTTTGTTAAATATTTCAATTAAATTCATCAATTTCACAAATAGAAAATAAAATATTGAATTCAACATCCAAAAATAAAAACTAATTTAGAAATAAAATAAATATTAAACTAACTGAGATAAGTAAAACAATGAACTTTTTTAAAATGTTTATAATATATGCGATTATTATTTGTGTATACACATTTCTCGATCAAGTCTGTTACTAAATAGTAGTAAAAATAATAGTAGAAAATAGTAACAACTGGTAGGTAAAGCTAGCATATTCACACATTTGGAGCAAAGCAATTGATACGAGTAAAAAATAGGATGAGCCGTCTGATAGTGTCAAATTTTGTATTAAACATATTTATCTTTTACTTTTTTAATGGGATAAAATATTTTTGATTGCCTAATTGTTTACTGTCAAATAGCTTTTATGAGAAGTTTAATAGTAGGGTCTGTTTGAACCGTATTAAGATTTAAAAAAATGTAGTTAAACTTTTTTAAATACAATAATTAATAAGTAAATAAAACACTTTTTGAAAAAGCACAGTATATATAACAGTCAGTAGATTCGCCTGCATGCTACACCATTCATTTTATTAATCCACCTTCGAATATCACGCCCATAAACGAAGTAGTGGACCGACGTTTATCGACCGGCATCGCCGGTAAATAAAACGCAGAGCCGCATTCAATAAAATGTCTCGAACAAATATGTAAACAAAATCTCTTGTTATATAATAGTATAGTAAAATATGAAGTAGAATTATGTGTAGTGAACCATTTGATTGAAGTTGTTTTACTTATAGAATCTAATAAATAAAACGATAATCAATTTAGATATTTAAAACATTTATTAAACTAAGTTAGAAGAGTTGTTTCTTGTTACGTAGTTAATTACCAACTAAAGTTACATTATTCTTTCAAGTCATTAACCATATTCTTGCGCTGCAATAGTTATTTCATTTTATTTAGAAATAATTACGAACAAATACATAGCTGTATACAATTTTAATACCTGTTCAACATACAAATAGGGAGAGTCTAGGTCACCGAAATCACATACGTACAAAATAGGGGAGATGAAATCAATTTACACTATAATAATAATAATTAATAATAATAAAATTTATTTTCATTCATATTAAATTAAAGACACAATGACAAACGAAATGCTAAAAAGTACAATCCTAACGCACGCTTTGGCTTTTTTTAACAGTTGAAAGTAACAAAAGACGCTGTAGTTCACACCTGTTGATAAGGCGTTGACCTAGATTGTTGAACTCGTTTAATAAATCAGCATAAAAAATTTTATTATGTAGGATTTCGTAATCGCTTATTTGTTCTATTACGTGTTAGTAATTCAATTTTAAGCAATTGGTAAATATATACAAAAGTGAATTCTAAAATACGGCATTGTTTTTACGAGCGTATTTATTAAAAAATAATAGTATGTAGGAAAAAATAACCTGAAATCGGAAACCTGAAAAAACTAATTGTAGTTCTTTCCGAGGTATTTTTACAGCCTTTGGAGGCACAACGACTAACACTATGCATTGTTTATAGTGGCACTAATACTGCACGCCGGCTCTGGTAATTTCGATACGTTCTGTTGCGTGTTTGAAAGAGAACTGCTGTCTGGATACTGCCGACTCGCGCCAGCATGTAGTGTGGTGGATAGAAATTATTTGCGACAGTCACATTACTGTATGTTATATATACTGTGGAAAAAGCTTCCATTGAGGGGCGAAACGTTAAAATAATTTTATAAATGTTTTATTAAAGGCTGCCAGTCCTCAATAACTAACAAATAATAAATGTATTTTTTAAATACTTTTAAATGTATTTATTAGTTATGGTCTGATTACAATGAAGTTTTCTTTATTGTTTTATTTGGAATTTTCATATCTTGTCCCATTTTAATTTTATTTTGTTTCTAACTTAATTTATGACTTTTTTGATAATTCAATTATTCTGGAATATTATTTAAATATATTTAACAGAATAATAATAATCAATTGTGTTTATGGCCCGACAAAAGTTTTAAAACGAAAAAAATGTTTTTTTTTGCTTTTCTTTGTTAAATTCTTTATTAAGCAATAATCGTTTTATAAAAAATGAACAAACGGTGCGAGATGTGCTCTGACCATTAAACATCAACTGTCAGGCAATCATGTAGAGGGAGTAAACAACGCACTTTTTCAGAAAACGTACCTGGCGACACGGTCTAGAAATATACTACAAACTTTTTTGTTTTATTGGTATGAGATCTAATAGGGTACCGACTCAATATATTGGTTTAAAAACAAGGTGGCCTTGTGTTAATTAATTTATAGTCTTTAAGAGAAATTCATTCGAGACGTGTATTAGTTACGTTAATAATTAAACAAAACCAGTAAAATAATTAAATTCGTATTTAATTTTCATACCTATCTCTAATAGCATCAGCCTCAATACCAAAAGGTACAAGGAATGTTCGTTCATTCCGTTGTCTTATCAAAAACAGAAATTTTACTGAAGAGATATTTTTTTATTATTCATATATTCAAGTTGGTTATTCATTTGAATACACATAGTAATTCTTAGTTAAACGAATAACGAGAGTTGCTACGGACAGTAATGCACAATTAGAGTGTTAGAAAGAAATTACTTATCTTTAGTGAAAAGCCCAAAGTAATCGAAGACTCGAGACAAGAGTCACTACGATAGTAAGCAAGAATGTCAGATCTCCTTTGTGCAGTGCATTTAAGTTACGCTGGGTCTAGTGTGTGCAGTGTATTTGGCTTTAGGTTGGGTTACGTGTAGTGTGTTCTGCATATATGTTGCGAGATGTTTCGGATGATTATGCAGTGCACTCAGGTTAGGCTAGTCGACGTCTAGCGTGTAAAGTAGGTGTACTGTGCAGTGCGCTTGGGTAAGGTTAAGTCACGAGGAGAGCTTCATCAAGAGAGGACGTACAAGAGAGGATCAAGTATAGATAGTTGCAAATAAATCTAGGACAACTCTTGAGAGTAATTTCTGCGTTTTTGACAACGTGTGAACTAGTCTTTACATTATATTTTCATAGGTAACTGAAGTATGGTACAAAAAATGATTCCATCGAAGTTGCCTAAAGCACCAGATCGTCACTGTCAAAGGACTGATTATTTTGGGCGTGTTCGGCATTCAGATCTATTTAACTCGAAGAGCTCGGTTTCCATAGTATCCATTATTGCAAATAACTGTAACTATGACAATAGAGCTTTTGGAGCAAAATGTGTTACAATACCGAACGCAGCATTTGTATAATTTTCTGGTGTTATAATACGCATGGCTTCAAGATTCCAAAGCCACCTTTGATGGAGCTACTTTTTGCACATATGTTACATAAAATTTACTAGGCACCAAGACAACGAAAAAGCAACATTTACACTATGGAATACTGATTGTCCTAGATTTATGTGAAATCAACTGTACACGTCTAACAATGTTTAGAAACACTCAGTCATTTCATATGAGTCTAGAGAGAGGCCAAACAAGTTACTGCAAAGTACAATATTGAAGTGACAAAATTTATTTTCTAAAACTACGCAAACTAGATGATTGGTAAACAGCAACTGACAAAATGGTAACAAAAAAGAGGTTTATAATTATAGAAGACATTTGTCCAGTTCGATTACTTAAAAGGTTATGAAATATTTGTCAAAGTATTACATCTTTTTGTCAATATATCTTGTCTCTATATATCATAGAATATTAGAATGTTAAGAAAGACTGCCGTTTGCATTCGTAACTAGTAGAAAGAACGTTTCTTAACATAAATTTTATCAAAGAAAAAAGTTTCCCCTAAAAATATTTGTTTAGGAAAAGGTAAAACGAAATTCAGTATATCATTTATTTACAGAAAAGTCCATTGTTCTACAAAAAAAAACAACGTAGGTAATAGGGTATATTTATTTAAAAGAGCTCTAAAAACTTTGTACAGTTTGATGGGTTAATATTTTTCTTTTTCTAGCTTGAGACCAACTTGAGTTAGATTTTAAATATGGTCAAAATAACAGAGGAATAGTTTGAGAGAATATAAACGGCAGTAAATAGAAGTTTTAAAATAGAAAGGGTTTGCTATGTTTGCCACATAAATTGGCTTTTCAGACAAGAATTTTTGAATAGCTTTTCCTGTCTTAACTACTCTTAATTATCCTTTAACCAATCTCCTGTGCCCTGTAGTTTTAAATGATTTAACATTGAGTTTCAAGTAGATTTTATCGTTCATGTAGATGCAATAATCTTTTGACATCGGTTTCTTATGAAGTTGCTCTTGGTATCATAGGCGCACGGAAAGGGGGGCAAGGAGGGGCACTTGCCCCCCATGGAAGTTGAACAATTTGAATTTTATTGAAAATTTTGTATAATATGGCGTTTGTTTCTAGACTTGCCTCCCCTAGCATGCCGTTCGTTCTAAGCTTGCCCCCGGGATAAATTTCTGTGGGCGCCTATGCTTGGTATTACTTTTAAGCCTATTGTTTAGCGTTACTGTTTGGTATCATAATTTTTCATATAATTTGTTTTTTAATTATGAACAGTCGGTTTTACTATTTCATATGTTTTACTAGATTTCTCAGGAATAAATCAGGATTTTTAAATTATTGATTTTAATATTTTTCAATATCGTTCCGTACAAGATTAATTTGATTAAATTCTCTAGTCATTTTAGTTTAAATAGATTTGCACAGGTCTTCTTCCCGAAGTTATTCTTGTTTGGGTATTTTTCTTAAAACTGGACACTAAAAACTGAATTTACTCAATAATTGTATTATGTTAGTTCAGAGATCAATGCTAGAAATGCATTTTGAACAGAATACAATTACAACATAGAAACTGGAGCAACTACTTCAACCAACAATTGTTTCTGGGAAAACTTTTAGACTTCCTAGGAAAATAAGTTCGTTTAAAACTATAAACAATCTCAAAACAAATGATAACAACAAATGCGTCGAAGTTGTCAATTAATGGAAGTCAATTGGTAGTGTAATGTCTAGCGTGCTAGGCTTTCACCCAAGCGGCCCGAGATCGACTCCCGGTGCCGGCAGATCTGGTTAAGGTTTTCTGCAGTTTTCTTTAGCTGTGACACAAATATGGGATTTGCGCTGTTCCATCTGTGAGTCGGCTGCAGCCATACGTAGGGTCTACGTAATAATAATAATAATCGCCCCCTCCCTCCCGCACAAGCTTATAGATTCTGGGGCCTGGTTTCCAGGTTATGGGTTGTAGCAATTATTATTATTATTATTATATAATTAATTCGTTGATAGGGAAAAAAAGTAAATGTTAAAATACCTGGTACGGTTAATACAGTATTAAAGTTTAGGTTACCTTAACCTCAACTGTAATTAGCTTTATTGAAGTATGCTAAGTTGTAACATTCTTAAAATGTTACAAGGTTTTTTATCGTTCGGGTGGTTGGTTGGGCGTTTGGTGGGCCGCGATCGGGTGGTTGGTTGGGCGTTTGGTGGGCCGCGATAGGGTGGTTGGTTGGGTGTCTGGTGGAGACACTTTGGGGGTATGCTCACTTTCCTTTTTCCGAGTATATTTCCCGACCTCGTTTTCAAGGTCTTGTGTTCTTTCTCTGTCCTATACTCTTCCTGTCTGTGATTGTACTCTTTTGTGCATTGTTTGTTTCACTGAGCGTAAATGTCCTCTCTTCGCCTTTTTACTTTTCTATCTTCTATCTTCTTTATACTCTGCGCTTTACTTGCTCTGGGTGCCTTTACACACGCTAGAGTAACACCTGGCCGAAGTTAGCTGGTGAGGTAGTCCAACTTCTATATATTTTGTTATTTTTTTGTTTTTTGTAATCGGCGACTCTCGGGCTGTCGCGTGGTTGGATGCCCCACGTTAAAAAGTTGGTTCCTTGCTAAGAAAGAATTGCCCCGTGCTCTTCTTTCGAAGCAAGAGGAGTTGCGCTGCTTTCTTAACCTCTCGAGCTTCTTTAGTTTACCTGATCCGTGATGTAGAGGGTTAACGTCTTCCCTCTGCCTTGTGATCTTTGGGGGAGCCCCCGCAAGGTGCCAAAAAGACCTGTCCTTGTCTTTTGTGTTGTATTTGTCCCCTCAGGGTTTTGGGAGGTTTTGATTTTGTTGGGGTTGGGTTTGGTCTTCACTGGGGTTTGTTTATTTGAGGAATGGGTCAACTGGTTAAGATTTGTTGGTAATCAGGTTTGACCTGCCTAGAGCCTTTGAAGGTACATTGCTATTGATTGTGTTTTGAGCCAATTTTGTGCTATAACGGGTGACGCGTGTTACGTGATCAGCTGCGACCGTGGTCAATATGGGATGTACTCTTCAATTGCTGTACACAAATTAACACACTTCTGACAATCTTGACTCACTTACTAAAAGTTGTTTCTTTTAGTAAATCATGTTGTTGCGGGTTGGTATTCATTTTCAGGGTTTTAATTTTTTTAGCATTTGTTTCCTGATTTCCAGACTTCGTCGTTTACAGTTTTTTTCTAGCTTGGACCGATTTCCTGCTCGCCGTTTATTATTATATTATATATTTTTAGGTTATTTAGCATTATCTAAATCGTTATATCGGATTTGATTAGCTTCCAGTTATTATCTAGTTATTGATTTGGTATAGGGTGTATTAGTATTATTATTATTAGAGTTGTGAGGGCTCTCTTTGAATGATATAGCTTTTTAGCAGATTTGAATATTCAAAAAGCCTGTCTGAATTTATAGAGATTGGAGAATTTTAATTTCTTCGTTATGATTTAGTATTCTTAAAGCCTGGTGGTTTTATGAATAGTGTTAGGAGGTATTGGTTATCCTCTTTGGCTATTATTGGTTAATAGCATTATGATTGATTAATGTTAGGGTGGTGTATGATCAATCACGTGGTGATTGTATACACTAGAGTTTATATCTACAATAGGAATTGTGGATAATAGTTAGATTGTTATACACCCTGTATACTGTGTCATCTATTTTTATTATAACTAATTGGTTGCTAATTATTAGGAATTTAATTATTCTTGTTTTTATGAGTAAGTTTTCGATTTTGCTAAATTTATTCCTTTTGTTATTTTGCCTTTTCAATAGATTTCAATAAACATTTTATCGTTCTAAAATTCCTTAGCTTTTTGTATTTTGATAAATTTCTATTTATCTGGGTTAACCTAATTTTGTGTGATTCGTTAAAGTTGACCTAAGTTGAATTTTCATTTGCTTAGTAAAAATCCCCTCTTTTAATCGAGTAGGATTTGGTCATTTTCAAATAGACACTGTTAGTTCTTGCCAGCTCTTTAAAAGCACCACTCCTTTGTGTTGTTTCTGTGAAAGTGAGGTTAGCTTCAGTTTAAACGTTGTTTACATTTTTCCTAACCGATAATTTTTAGGATTGATCGAGTGATGTCTTCTCACTTTATTTACTAGTTGAGGTTCATTTGTCGACTCATGTTTGATTGTCTGTTTATAGACTTTTGGTTGATTTGATGCTCCTTTATTTAAAAGGGTGAGTTTACTTAAACCTTCTATCTTAGGTCATTCACCTGTGGTCTGATGGTTGTTTACTTTTCTTTATAGGGCAACAATATTAGGGATTCTTAACAAATCCTGTATTGAAACAAAAGTTAGTTGGATCTTTACAAATACAGTAAGGAGTCAATTTATATTGGGTCTTGTCAAGTCCTGCAATCGAGATCAATTAAATTGGATCTGGTTATCTAATTAATTCAGATAGAAAATTAAGCCTGGATTTATTCCTTATTTATTCCTGTTCGATAACATACTGGTTACGAAGGATATTGGAGGCTGTACCTTCTTGGGAACTCAAAGAAATCTTGAACTCGGTTCGACACACAAATGTACCTTACGGACATGAATTTAATCAGTATACTAGTAATTAATTTATTTTTTTATTAATCTATCAACTAAGTTACAAGGTAACATATTTTCTAGTCTTAAGAGATAATTAAGATTATTAATTAAGCTGGTTAGACTTCATTCATTGTTATGTATTAATAAATTTTTTATTCATACTGTATTTATATTGTTGGTTAATATTGTCTTATTGATGATAATATTTGATTTTGTGATGTTTCTTTATATTTAAGGGCTGTCGAAGGTATGTATGCCTTCATATTATATAGATATATTATTATAGGTTAAATGCATATCCCTATTTAAATCTTAAATATTAAAAACGGTACATGTACAAACATTAATAAAGCGGGTTTTACCCATTCTTGTTATTATTTTGTTTATTAAACAAAGTCGAGCCGATATACATCTATATATATAAAAGGGAAAGATTGTCTGTATGTATGTATGCGATTTTCTCCGCAACCACTGGACCGATTTGGATGAAATTGGTATCATTGGAAAATAGAAAATAAGACTAAATTGGACTCTGATCGGCCATCGTGGTCCGAAATAACAGCGAAAAACCCATATATGGAAGTTAAAAATGGGTACTGAGATTGATGTGAATAGATATGTTGTCAATTGTCAAATTTGGTAATTTGACAATTACAAAAAGTAAAAACATGTAATTTCAATAAAGCGTAGCAAAGCGCGCCGGGTATTTGCTAGTATGTAATAAAATAATGATCTAGACGTAACCAAACCAAACACTTGCAAATTCTATTTTTTGTTAAAATTGTTTAATCTCTTATTAAAGAACGTGTATTTATCATAAAAAATTGTGATGATACTTATTGCTACTAATACCAACCTACTAATACCTAGTTCTATATTTTAAAGAGCCAAGCGATTTAATGTGTTAATTAGAGCTTGCCGTTTTGTGGTTTAAATCGTTATATCTGCATGCAACAATATTATCAAATATTGCCTAAAGACAAATTTGACAAAAAGAGTTTGGGTAGTCATAGGTATTTAAAGTGACAAAAATAATTACACGGAATTCAAAGCTTTAATCATTCAGTATATTTAATCAATTACTGATGCTGATTTAGGCAAAGCTTACATTAAGTACCTATTTATGTAAATGGTTTTTATAAATTTAAACCATTATTAGTTTCAGAAAAAAACAGCTGTGCATTCATAATACGTAGTATTAAGATCATGCTAATATAACAGGGGATTCACCTATTTTTGGTATTAAACAAGTTTCTTGTAACCTTGTTATATTTAATTGTGTTTCGTCCACATAATAATTATTATTTAGATTATTAATTGTTGTGCCCAGATCACATCCATCACATCAACTACAGGTTGTACATTTAACAATAAACTTTTATTGAATAAGATGCCTTTAAGGTTTCATCTTGTAGTTGCTAAAAATAAAGTGATCTGGTTTTCCAAGTTTTTTGTTTTGTTGTTGATACAAAAAACTCTCCAAAAAGTGTCAATATAAAAATTTATATCTTACAGCCAAATGTAACATAATATTACACAAATGCATAAATTGTTATTAATATTTTATTATTAAACACCATTATTAACCACTAATTGGAATGTCTCTTAATTTGAATGAAGTCTGCTAAATATACAGCTAACATTTCTGGGCTTCATTAGAACCACAGCTGGCGAGGTATCCTTTTCCCTGCAACAAGAAGATAATTCAAAATATCAAGTAGAATAAGAATTATTTTAACAAACTTACCTTATATCTACTTCCACTTGAGGAGCTCTCAAGTCTCACGGACACGCTTATTTTGGTGCCCTCCATATATCTCCAGCGAGCCATCATTTTCCTGAATGTTCTGGACCACCCTGCAAACCTACTGCAAGTTGACTGGACTCACTGGCAAGAATCAAGATTCTAATGCAAGGTAATATCTTAAAGGCTGTCATTATACTTATCTAATATTCAATCAAACTCCAACATATAACAAAATTCATAATTCCCAAACTAAACTATACAGCTCCATTTATCTCTCCACTGTTGAGAAGTGGGTGTCTTTTACCCAGTCCCCCACAAATTGTTTATTTCGGATCATTTTCATTTGTGTTTGGAATAATATTTTGAGAAAGAAATTTTTATTATTTGCAAATTTTAGTTTCATAAGCAACCTTTATTTATTTTATTTACCTTTTAAATATAAATTCTGGTATTAAGTTATCGATGTTCCTCTGTGAAATTTACAAAACATGTACGAGCCCTAACAACTAAATATGTATTCGGACAGTTTCATGAATTCTATGTTTATTTTTCCTAGTAGTGTTCCAAATTACACCATTTTCAAACAATAACCATTAACTTCTGTAAAAAAAGATCTGCAGAAAACAATTTTCAAAAATTCAACAAAACTCGCTGACAACTAAATATTCAGATAGCAGTTTATAAATACAATTCAATAAGATTTAACATCTCGCTTTGCTTTATGCGCCTCTTAAATTTTGGGTGACATACTTCTAACTTGGGGATTACAATTATCTAAATTGGATAATGCCCCACTTGCTGATAATTTCAAATTCAATAACACTAAAGATCCGAACTGCTTGAGGATCATTCAACAACTTTGAAATTATGATTTTCAAACCATTTTTTGGTCGTTTTTGATGTGTGGTAAGAAGCACCATCTTGTTGAAAGATTAAATCGCGGTCAAGATCGATTTTTAACGATTGGTAACAAGTTAGCGTTAAGAATTTGCTGATACTTTTCAGCATTAACTGTGCCGTCTATGGACTGAAATCATTCTAACCCTCCAGCTGACATATAGCTCTAAACTATTGCACCTTGAGGAAACCTAACCGTACGTTTTAAGCAGTACTTATGGAATGCTTCATGTTTAGCTCCGATCACTCTTTTGCGAGAGTAACCAACGAAAACACCAGACTTTGACTAGTCGCTGAATATGACCTTATACCAGTCATTCTCTGGAACATTGTCTAGGACAACTACATATTTAGTCCATGTCACTCGTTCACTCCATGTTTCTCGGTTAGAAGTTTTACTTTGACTAAATACAAAAACCGTTTCTGTTACAAAGATAGTTAAGGAATACTCAATGCATCAAAGCTTAAAGATAACTAACTACCTTATTAAAGAGTGGAGAGTCCATCTGAAAACAAATAAACTGTTTGGATTCTTGGCAATTGTTGCGACAGAAAGGTAAAGACAGGATTAAGTGTGCCCAAATAGCTGCAGGACATGATCTGGACTAGCAGAAATACATAGAACAAAATTAAATAGCTTATCGGTATCTCCAACGTAAATGACTCCTGCGTGCAATGTTGCTTCTTCACGGCTTGCTCCAAAATGATAAGTCTGGATTTCTTCAGCTAGTTTGCAAGCATAATTTTCAGAGAAGACTATATGGAGTAACCCTTCACTCTTACTAAGACTCTTTTTCAGTGTGTTGTAAGCAGCATTTTTATTTCTAATGTTAAATTTATATTTATTTTTAAAGTTTTCATTTCTTCTTGAACCTCTTCCTGCAACTCTTGAACTTCTGCTGAACCATACCCAAATGGAGGGCAAGATTGAGGGTAGAAGAGAACTGGCAGGAGACAAGGCTCATGGTTGAGAAATGTGAGAGACTGCACTATCTTGAACTTCATCATCAAAAAGTTTTAGAAAAAATATCCAGCGGTGATTAGCCTGCCAAATGATTTTTTAGCTGTTCAATTTTTTTGTGTTCTCTTCGTCGGGCAAGTTCTGATACAACAAGAAACCCTCTCTGCACTTGGGTTTCTGGTTATTTGTTTTGAGCAAACTTCAGAATGTGAAAAGAAGAAAGCATTTAAGTAGAAAAAAACTGAAAACAATACAGTTATGAAAACACCTGTAGAAAAACTAATGCCCATCTCTGAATAAAAAAAACTGCAGTGAAACGTTTTGTTGGACTTGGACCTGGAAAAGGAAAAAGCAATGAGAAATAAGCAATCCGTACTCTAGCTTTGCATGACTCGCTGGTGAAACCTTGGAGAGTTGCTGAAGGTCAAAAAACCAACGGAAAAGATTTTTAAGTACTTTGTTGATGTACATTGATATTCGACACTACCGCCTTTATAGTTTAGCAAATAAAACAATTGGCCTTGCACACAAAACAAAATTGCCATACAAAACAAAAATATCCTACAGTACATTCTCTCGATGCCATCCCTATGTTATTACCGTCTATATTATGTATGCAAACCTAATGAAATAAACAGAGTTGTACTGTTTGTACAAGCAACGTGCAAACAAGCTCCAAACCACAAAAACTAAAACCACTAAAACTGGTAGATAATGACAATCCATATGAACTCCTGTAAGATGTAGTAAGATTGCATGTGTATGGCAGGTGTCTGAAATGTCAAAATAAAATGAAGAAAAGGTTGCAGCTAAAATCAATGTTACTAAACCTGTCCGATAGTTGCAGGGAGAGGTTCAAGAAGAAATGAAAACTTTAAAAATATATATAAATTTAACATTAAAAATAAAAATGGTGCTTACAACACACTGAAAAACAGTCTTAGTAAGAATGAAGGGTTACTACCTACATATAGACTTCTCTGAAAATTATGCTTGCAAACTAGCTGAAGAAATCCAGACTTATAATTTTGGTGCAAGCCGTGAGGAAGCAACATTGTACGCAGGAGTCACTTACGTTGGAGATACCGATAAGCTATTTAATTTTGTTTTATGTATTTCTGCTAGTCCTAAGACCTTGAACTGATTCTCTAGTTCCAAAGTCTAAGCGAAAACCAAATTGTTCTTCTCCTACATATTGTCTGCATTTTGTGTGTACTCGTTGATGCATGTTCTTAGCATTATCTACAGTACATGGCTCATCAGGCTAATCAATCGGTACTGTGAGCACTGTTTTACTCCGCTCTTTTTAGGTATCGGGATAAAAATAGGTTGGGTCCAGTCGTGTGGTGTGATTCCTGTATAGTATATTCTATTTAAGAAAGATGTTAAGATGTTGAGGCTTTCATCGTCTAATACTTTACGCATCTCAGTATAGATGTTATCTTCACCTGGGACTCTACGTGTTTTTGATAGTTTTATTGCGTGTTTCACTTCTGCTATAAGAATTTTCAATGGCTAATCTTCTTGATCTATTTCTCTTGGTTCTGGTTACATTCTGATATCATCAAAAAGCTCTTGTATATAGCTTGTCAAAATCTCTTCTATCTCGTAGGTCTGGGTCTATTCTTTTTTTGTTACTATCTGTGACTAAGATATCGTGTTGATGGGTTTTATTTCCAGTTATTTCTTTTATCTTCTTTTTTTGTGTGTTAAAGAAATCATGCTTTCTTTGCAGCTCTTCGAGTACTTGACAACGTTTCTCCAACCAGGTCTCCTTTGCCTCTCTTATAAGCCTTGTAATCTTTTTATGGATTTCTTTATATTTATTATAGTCTTTTTGTTTGTACTTCCTTCTTTCGTTTATCAATAAAAGGATTTCTTCCGTCATCCATTTCTGTTTTGCTCTCTGCTCTTGGTTTTCCAATTCATTTTCGTGTACTGCATGTTTACATTTTTAATAGGCTGCCAAAAGTTTTCCATTGTTTCTGTTTCCAATTATACCGATTCCCTAAACTTATTATTCAAAACTCGTGTTATTTCCTCTTTTATTTGTGGTTCCCCCAGTTTCTCAAAGTTAGGTTTTGTTTTATTTCTCTTCCGAATTTTCTTCAATTTAATCTCAAGTTTTTCAGCTACGGGGTTGTGATCAGATCTTATGTCTGATCGAGGATAAGTTCTTACACCTTTAATTCCGTTTCTATATCTTTTATCAATCAGTATGTAATCTATTTGATTTTTTATGATATTTCCTTCATTGTCTCCTGGTCCTAAGTACACTTCTAAGTGTACAATCGCCTTTCTGGAAGTTGGAACCAGGTGTTTGCTACCATTAAGTTTTCTTCATTACAGAACTGTACCAGATATCCCCCCTATCGTTTCATTTGAAAATACCATGGTCTCCAACAATATATTGAACTCTTCCTTTACCTATCTTTCCGTTGAAGTCACCCATGATTATATTCACTTCATTCTTTTTGGTAAATCTTAGTAGGTAATTTTTACATCATGAATGAAAAACTCATGCAGTATGGAGTATTTCGTGCAACTTATATTACTAGATGAACAGATAGTTCCATATTTTGGACGGCACTCGCAACAAAATGCTTCTAAAAGTAAAACCGGTAAGATTCGGTTTCAAATTATGGTATATCTGTTCAGATGAAGGGTATTTATACAAGTTATCCTCCAAATAATAAAAAATCAAGACATGGGTTGGGAGGTGACTTTGTTTTTTATCTACTATCTATTGTAGAGAATAACCATAATCATAATATTTTCCTAGACAACTTCTTTTCTTCATATAAATTATTCGGCAAGCACACACTATGGTGTTGGACCATTGAAAACTGCAAAAAATTATGACGCAAAGGAAAAGAAAAAAACTACTGTACTGCTCAAAAGCTACTGTACTATCAAAACAAAAGGAAATAGTGACGTTAACGAAGAAAATAAAGTAAAAACCTTCCCAAGGATCTTGTATGGTTTCTCTATTTCTTAGAAAATCAAATGTAACTGAACTAAACGGTTCATTGTGATGCAATGAAGCAGTACATCACATGCTCAAAGAAATCCAGTGTGTCTAAAAAAATCCCAACTTATTGCTTGGTCTTGGAGGGATTAATCTCCTAAAAGTGGTACTGTGTACCTCAAAGACAGTGGAGCTTCGAAAATCCTTGTTGAGACAGTATAATTGGAATGCTGTTTTCTATTTTGAAAAGCTTACGGTGTTATACCAGTGTACGAAGATCAACGCTTGTTGGACAAAGTTAAATTGCTATAAAACTACATATGTGACATAAAAAAATATTTTGAGAAACTGGATAGAATATGACAGGCTAAAAAACTGGGGCCTGCGTGCATGCAGTATAAGAGAGTGTTTGCCACTTTCCTTCTTCTTTGATGGAAAAAATTATGCACGATGGTACATTTTATATTACAATGATTGCTTGAAGCTGGACGAAGTGTCCTATAATTTATAATTCCATGTCACTCTTTTAAACAAAAAATAATAATCTTAATTCAATCCTAGTAACGCATTTAAAGCAATAATTATTCAAGGCTTTTTAACCAAAATTTGTTTTGGTGGTTTCAAGTGTAAACATTTACATTTTATTTTACATTTTTTATAATAAACGGGGTTTACACGCGTCAATCAACTTTAAACTCCAATTTATAACTGATGTAACCTACAACACTGTATTTTTATTTATTTTATTTATTAAAGTATTTTCAAGCCTTTAATGCTTTTAGTTTTCAAGAAAAAAATTTCCAGATTCAAGAATATAAAGAAAACTTTAAAATCTGGCAGTATAAATAATTAAAAAAGATTTTAATTTGCATGGGCAACTAAAATCTTCAGTAACATGATATTTGATACGATGTTTGATGACGCGACGTCAAATTGTTCATCATACAATTCTGAGAACCTAAAGTGTAAATGCAACAAACTTGAATTTGAAGTAGTTACAATTCCGTCGTTTATAATCTCACTACCCTACTGAGATCAAAAATAAATGTAAATGTTTGAAAAAAAACGTAGTAGGCCTTATTTAATTGTAAAAGTCGTTACATAAATTTATTATGGATTACTTGAAACCCTCCCGAAACAAATCTTGGTTAAAAAGTCTTATAAATTGCAAGGATTGAATTAAAATTGTTTTTTTTTTGTTTAAAAGAGTGACTTTTAAAAGAGTGGAAATTATAAATTTTAAGTTCTTTTTCCAGCTTCAAGCAATCATTGTAGTATATAAAATGTACCATCGTGCATAATTTGAAAAATATGGAATTTCTGGGAATTTCCCAATTCTGGATCTATTCGCTAACTAGAATTCGAATTAAGTGTCATTTTACACAATAATTAGCTTTTGTTTTTTACGTGTGCTGAAATTGGTTTTAAAGGGCTACTATTGTTTACTGTAATAATTGTAGTTAATACGAACATAATTAGATTATCATAAACAAGTAATAATAAAAATCCATAATAATTCAAGTTTATAGTAAGAAATACGTAAAATGACTGTGGAAGCAGTCTGTTAAAATGCGTTATAGCATACACAAAATTACGTCACTTTATAGACTTCCACACCTGCAATCAGTAAATAAACATAGTCGGGAATTTTGGGAAATTTAATCCATGATTCAAGGAAATATTGTCGTGCTAACAAACAACATTAAATTTTTATAAGGACGTCTTTTATAATATATTGAATTATTCCTGATTATCTAAAAGAATTAAAAGAACTTTGTATACTTTGACCTCTAGTTTACGAAATCAGTATTAGAACACATCTTAGAACTTGTGCTGGTGCTGGATATCATCAGGATGTTTTTAAATGGAACAATTAGATTTGAAGTATGGAAGTGGGATAGCAAGTGATATAGCAAGTGATATAGAAGATAGCAAGATATATATGGGTGCGTGTGTGTGTGTGCGTGCGCGCGTGTGCGTGCGTGCGTGTGCGTGCGTGTGTTTGGATATTTTGAATTCCAGCTGGAACCTTTAGTTGATACTTTATGTAAGATATCTATTTTTGTATTAATGTGGGGATTTGTTAATTAATTAGTGGGATTTTTATATCTAATTAAGAATTGGGGTCTACTACTAGCTCTAGTTATTACATATTAAAATTTATTTAAGATTTGAATATATGTTATCCTATATTTTTCGTCGATTTATTTTATCAAAGCTTACAAATATTTTACCAACGTTGAACCCATGTACCCAAGGCCGCCTTTGTGCTAGTCGGGGCATTATGAAATTTAAAGGTGAACTATACGTCACAAAGTGTATCTCGCCGTTTATGAAATTTTACATGCTTGTTCAACTGAAAATTATAGACAAGTTTTTTTCCTAGCTTCTGTCATCCACTTTAAAGGGGCGAAAACCATAATTAAATCATGGCTGTTTTTAAATATCTCAAAAACCTGAACTAGCCAAGTTCAAAAACTTACCTGTATATGTAGTTGATCAATTTAAATAATATAAATATTATTACTTACTTGTTTTATTCTATATTGAAATTATTAATAATATCAATTAATATTTAACTAATTACTTTTATTGTTACTACAACAAATAATGATTTTATTTTTACTTTGATAATGCGTACTAAAATTATACAAACCTTTATGCACCTGCTCAATTTATTTAATATTTATTCAATTATTCATAATTAATTATTTAACAATAAATTTTGTTTAATTTAATATAATTAAATTACTTTTATCGATTTGTTAAAATATTATTGAGAATTACTACAATTTTATTCTTGAATACTTATTTTTCATCTTGTACATATGTTTTCGAATACATTTGTTTGTACAGGGTGGTTCATCTAACATGACCCTGTACACATTAATTTGAAAACTATAAGATTTATGAAAAAAATAATACAAACCTAAATCATATAAAATTTAAATATACAGGGTGGCCTATTTGAAATATTCAAAAAATTGAGATTTTCGTGTTCACATGTTTGTATCTTTGGTTTAGTGGATTGAACACCCTGTATACTATTTAACATTAAATTTATATCTTACTTCGATGTAACGTAAATTTTATATTTAAAAAATGCTTGAATTTTTAAGAAATGACTAATGAATTCCGATATAGGTAAGTGTCGACCAAAAATAATTAAAGTGTAGAGTCAAATATACAGAATGTTTTATTAAAATAAAAGTTGATACTAGCTGTAATAAAATGACTCACCCTGTATATATATAAAAATATTAAAAATTTTAAATTTGATAGATTGAAATAAAATACAGGGTCATCTTACGTGAGCCACAATACACGAAAGAAATTTTATTGACAATCGAACTCGAAAATTTTTAACCAATCAAATTACAGAATTTTTTAAATTGGGATAAATGAAATTGTTGAAAATGTAAGAAATAAATGTTGTAAATTGTTTAATTTTTATTTAACCTTGAACTTAAAACCAGAGAAGTGTTAGTCTTAACCTTGAACCGCTAACTTTCAGCTTAAAAATCAGTGAAGCCTTGACCTTTAACCGCCAGAAAATTTAGCCTTGAAGGTTGACCTTGGCAGAAAGCAGAAAGTAGTGGGAGGTGGTCCCAGAAACCCCATTCTTTCCCTACTATTTATAGTGAAAAAACCATTAATGGTTTTTTCTCAGTGAAAAAAATTTATGCCAAAATAAATAAAAATTTGCTCGATGGATTGTCAAGCCGAATTCAACTAGTGGTCTAATTGTTTCTTGCAAAATCTGTCATTTAAGACATTCGTAGCTTTTGCTTTTGGAAAATTACACACGTTATAACGTTGAAATTCACAACCCATTGATTGTTTTACGGTCACTGTTTAAAACCAAGCTTCTCCATTAGTTTTGGTTGTCGCTGGTTTCCCTCTCCCTCTGTTTATTGTAAATTCGCGCCAGCGCGGTCAAGCGCATTCACATTGATGCGGTAGGCATAACAAAAATGGTGGGCTTTCATTAGAGGATGAATGTGAGATGAAATAGGAACTTGGTTTGGTATAATTCGCTTTAGCGGAGAAAATCTCGCGTCCAACAAATCGATCACTTGAATGGTTATATTTGATCAATAGTCGACTAGACAGAATAGACTCTGGTGTTAACCACTTAGGTAAACCTTTTTATTATTTTCCGCCATGTGTTAAAATCTCATTAAAATCTTATTCTATTTTAGGTAACAAGTCCCTATCATTTGCCTTGAAGAAATCGTTTAATAAAAGACCTTTCAGTTTATCGAAAGGTAAAATTCTTTTCAAATATTTAAAACTAATACCACATACAGAGTATTTTATATTTTAGGTCTTTTCTTTTGGGTTTCGTTCTTGCTCATTTTTTTCTCTGCTTGCCCCTTTGACCTTGGATTTGGTTTAATTTAAAGGTCTTCCCTTTTGGGTTCGTAGCTGCATACATACCTACAAGGTTGTTGTACGTAACGCAAGATTATACCGGAAGAGGTGAAACAAAAAACCATAAGCAAGGCTTTTAAACCGTGTCATCCGTGGGTCATCGAATGGTGGGATGTTTGTTTGAAACTGTATGTATTTATATATATTGTGTCATTTTATCTATGTGTCTATATATTTATAAAACGTTTATACAATTTATTTATTCATGCATGTTAGTGTTTAAGTAGTACTAGTTCAAACGAGATCTCGAGTAGTGAAATTATCATAGGGTAGTTTTTAAGATTTATAACCAGCTGTGATACAAATCACCATTCTGTCGATTTTACTAAACGTGTTAAAATCCTTAATCAACATAATTAAGAACGTTTACATTTTGCTATAAATAATAAAGCCCTACTTAGAAAGTTTACATTTCACTACATATTTGTGTTTTATTTATTACTATTTATTTATTTTGTGGTTTTAATGTTTGCTTTTCAGCTTGTAACCTGTAAGTGTATATGTACCGTACGACCAAAATTGTGGAAGTTGCCTATATGTTAGTAAAAGATCTATTTCTTCGTTTATCTAATAAGTTTGAAGCTTTAGTAATGAGAATTGTTTTAAAATGAAGTGGCGCTTGTTTTTCTTATCTTGTATATCTTGTATTACCCCGCCCCTCTCTGACTTATTGGGGTTAGCCGGTAAAAACTAAAGTAGTGTTATTTAGGTCAAGCTGATACTTCCAGCACTGCTATATTTTGGTAGGTTAGGTATTTATAAGTAACAAGAGGAAGATTTGTACCGGAACTGTAATAATTTTAAAAAGGTTTTTTAACAGTTCGGAGAATATCCATTCAACACGAGTCTGCTATACTTACATCCTTTTTGGAAGTTTTGGTACTCTAATAAAAAAATTATTAATATCCAAAATTTAATTAATTGCTCTCTCCATTTTATCATTACAGTATATGCACGTGTACTAGTTCTTGTATATCTTTCAAAGATATTACAAGTCGTAAGGTAAGAATATTGAATCAAGTGAAGTATGTAACTCAAAGTAAAGTATCTAACATATTACATGCGATTAGTCTATCACTATAGCAAAATGCCAACCTATCGGAACTCTATCTAAAAATTTAAGTAATATTCCAGTAAACAATTCAAGTTTTGCGCTTGCAACAACTTTTGTTCACATGGCCGCGGTTGAACTTACAATAAACAAATAAAAAGAAAAAAAAAATCGTTGAAAGTTATTTCAGAGATTTGAGAGATATGGTTGCAGCGGAGTTTCCCAGGATGTGAAGTGACCATCAGGAGCGGTATATGAATTAAGATTTATTTAATCGCTTAATTTCTTTATTGGAAGTTTCGTAAAGTTGCTCAAGTAAAGAGCTTGTTATTTGGAATTTGTTAGAAAAGCCGATTTCCCATTGAACCAAAATACATAGTACATTTACAAATGCCCGAAAAACAACCAATACATGTTAAATTCGGTTTTACTTTTATAAGTAAGTCAAATTCATAAATTCATGAAATTTAAAATTGATAAAATAACTATATGTGTAAAATAATACAAAATATTTGATCAACAGATTTAAAAGTATCCCCTTTAGTATGCGATTCGTGTTTTTCGTCTTCAGTGTTGTTTTTTCTAGAAGTATTATTTTTATCAGATCCATGTTCAAAACAGCACGTGGAGATACTACTATGTTATACTGTATAAATAAAATCTCGCTCGTGCAGTTTCTTTCAAGTGAGATATTTTTTCATTAAGCCGTATATGCTCAAAGTTCTTACTTCTTTTTAATTCTCACGACGGAAATCGAAAATTTGTTGTAACAGCCCTATTGTAGTGTATAACGATAACAAAAATTACCACGACTAGATTTATGAGGGGGAAATATTTCTAATAAATGAAATTTATGGCTGATATGCGATAAGAGACATTAGTTCTGCTTGTCATAATATAATTCACTTTTCAGCCTTTCCTGTTTTCAAATCACCGACTTCGTTGTCTATTCGTGAAATGCTAGGGAGAAAAACAAAGTAGGTATTATAAATTCGGATTAGCAGAGTAATTGTGCCAGCCAAAATATTTGACATCCATATAAAAAATTTAAATGCATTAGTTATATTTAGGGGTTTTCTAACATTGGTTATCCCTTATTTTCGCATGAATGCGTATACTGAAAACGTTTAATCGAGGATAACCGAGTGTGCTTTGCTAAACCATTTTAAATAGTTTTTGTGCAACTTTTATTGAATGGTACTATTGAACCGTGTTGAACTTCCATAATGAACTATCTAGTTTAGAATTGTTTACAAAAGGGGCACTCGCTTGAAAGAGTTACGGCTTGTGACATTTCCAACAACGTCAGTTTAATCCGACAAGTCGCAGAATATAACATAGCACTAATAGGTTTAAAAACCATTCTTTAGGATTTTTATAGATGTTTTTAGGCAATAGAATTATAAAACTGCGTTAATAATTCATAAAAGAATCCTCGTCTATGAAAAGTCGTACATAACACATCACTGGGCTCACCGCATATCACTAGTGGTAGATTTACTTTCACAGTTTTTTATTTCAGTAAAATCATTTTTTGGATCTTAAGTATGTTTAAATGATTGAAATCTTCTGTTAAGTATTTTTTTAAATAAAGGGAATATTGTGGACTACCTGAAAATATTTGTAAAAGAAAGGAAACAGAGGGATTGTGTTACACCATACAAAGTAAAGTTTAAAAGGTTAAAAAGATATAAACATTTCTTCAAATACCAACTTCAAAGAATAAAACGTGTACATTGTAAATGATACATTTCTTTTTAGTTTTTTCTTTGCGGAATGTTTAATTATTTAGGCGAAAGGTAAACGGACAAGTTTATACCGTATAAACACACAACGGAAAGTTCTAAATAGTGACTTTCTGCTCTTGACATTACAAAAGCTCATGGGAACAGTCTGGTGGTTATATGTTGATTGAAGTTGCATAGTGAACTCGTTTAATAATATAATAATAATAATTCAATTCAATTCAATCAAAAATAATATAATTCTCGTTTACAGAAAGTTAAAATTGATGTTTCTTCTCTGTTTGATGCTCAATAATAAGTGAACAAAATAGTTTGACTTTTAAACAACATATGTTTTAAACTGTAAGTATTCCTTCTGATTTTCTACCTTATTAAGGAGGTAAGTGCATTTATTACTAAATTCTATTTTAACGCTGGGTAATCGGAGCGGAGATAATCCAATCTATGTCGTAAGCAAGCAAATTATTATTGTGGATTACGTGAATAAAGAATGCGAATATCCATTCAACACGAGTCTGCTATACTTACATCCTTTTTGGAAGTTTTGGTACTCTAATAAAAAAATTATTAATATCCAAAATTTAATTAATTGCTCTCTCCATTTTATCATTACAGTATATGCACGTGTACTAGTTCTTGTATATCTTTCAAAGATATTACAAGTCGTAAGGTAAGAATATTGAATCAAGTGAAGTATGTAACTCAAAGTAAAGTATCTAACATATTACATGCGATTAGTCTATCACTATAGCAAAATGCCAACCTATCGGAACTCTATCTAAAAATTTAAGTAATATTCCAGTAAACAATTCAAGTTTTGCGCTTGCAACAACTTTTGTTCACATGGCCGCGGTTGAACTTACAATAAACAAATAAAAAGAAAAAAAAAATCGTTGAAAGTTATTTCAGAGATTTGAGAGATATGGTTGCAGCGGAGTTTCCCAGGATGTGAAGTGACCATCAGGAGCGGTATATGAATTAAGATTTATTTAATCGCTTAATTTCTTTATTGGAAGTTTCGTAAAGTTGCTCAAGTAAAGAGCTTGTTATTTGGAATTTGTTAGAAAAGCCGATTTCCCATTGAACCAAAATACATAGTACATTTACAAATGCCCGAAAAACAACCAATACATGTTAAATTCGGTTTTACTTTTATAAGTAAGTCAAATTCATAAATTCATGAAATTTAAAATTGATAAAATAACTATATGTGTAAAATAATACAAAATATTTGATCAACAGATTTAAAAGTATCCCCTTTAGTATGCGATTCGTGTTTTTCGTCTTCAGTGTTGTTTTTTCTAGAAGTATTATTTTTATCAGATCCATGTTCAAAACAGCACGTGGAGATACTACTATGTTATACTGTATAAATAAAATCTCGCTCGTGCAGTTTCTTTCAAGTGAGATATTTTTTCATTAAGCCGTATATGCTCAAAGTTCTTACTTCTTTTTAATTCTCACGACGGAAATCGAAAATTTGTTGTAACAGCCCTATTGTAGTGTATAACGATAACAAAAATTACCACGACTAGATTTATGAGGGGGAAATATTTCTAATAAATGAAATTTATGGCTGATATGCGATAAGAGACATTAGTTCTGCTTGTCATAATATAATTCACTTTTCAGCCTTTCCTGTTTTCAAATCACCGACTTCGTTGTCTATTCGTGAAATGCTAGGGAGAAAAACAAAGTAGGTATTATAAATTCGGATTAGCAGAGTAATTGTGCCAGCCAAAATATTTGACATCCATATAAAAAATTTAAATGCATTAGTTATATTTAGGGGTTTTCTAACATTGGTTATCCCTTATTTTCGCATGAATGCGTATACTGAAAACGTTTAATCGAGGATAACCGAGTGTGCTTTGCTAAACCATTTTAAATAGTTTTTGTGCAACTTTTATTGAATGGTACTATTGAACCGTGTTGAACTTCCATAATGAACTATCTAGTTTAGAATTGTTTACAAAAGGGGCACTCGCTTGAAAGAGTTACGGCTTGTGACATTTCCAACAACGTCAGTTTAATCCGACAAGTCGCAGAATATAACATAGCACTAATAGGTTTAAAAACCATTCTTTAGGATTTTTATAGATGTTTTTAGGCAATAGAATTATAAAACTGCGTTAATAATTCATAAAAGAATCCTCGTCTATGAAAAGTCGTACATAACACATCACTGGGCTCACCGCATATCACTAGTGGTAGATTTACTTTCACAGTTTTTTATTTCAGTAAAATCATTTTTTGGATCTTAAGTATGTTTAAATGATTGAAATCTTCTGTTAAGTATTTTTTTAAATAAAGGGAATATTGTGGACTACCTGAAAATATTTGTAAAAGAAAGGAAACAGAGGGATTGTGTTACACCATACAAAGTAAAGTTTAAAAGGTTAAAAAGATATAAACATTTCTTCAAATACCAACTTCAAAGAATAAAACGTGTACATTGTAAATGATACATTTCTTTTTAGTTTTTTCTTTGCGGAATGTTTAATTATTTAGGCGAAAGGTAAACGGACAAGTTTATACCGTATAAACACACAACGGAAAGTTCTAAATAGTGACTTTCTGCTCTTGACATTACAAAAGCTCATGGGAACAGTCTGGTGGTTATATGTTGATTGAAGTTGCATAGTGAACTCGTTTAATAATATAATAATAATAATTCAATTCAATTCAATCAAAAATAATATAATTCTCGTTTACAGAAAGTTAAAATTGATGTTTCTTCTCTGTTTGATGCTCAATAATAAGTGAACAAAATAGTTTGACTTTTAAACAACATATGTTTTAAACTGTAAGTATTCCTTCTGATTTTCTACCTTATTAAGGAGGTAAGTGCATTTATTACTAAATTCTATTTTAACGCTGGGTAATCGGAGCGGAGATAATCCAATCTATGTCGTAAGCAAGCAAATTATTATTGTGGATTACGTGAATAAAGAATGCGAATATCAGACGAAATTTTAATGTAGGCCAATTAAGTTTCCTAGAGAATTTCCCATAATTTAATAGGAAATTATTCAGCATTGAAGATTATTCAACGTTATTCAGTATGGAGACAATCAAAGCTGTAAGAACAATTTTTTTATTATGAAAAAAAAAACGAATTTGTTGTCTCACGTTTGAAGCTCAAAAGGTGCAACGATAATCATTTTTAAGTTAAATAAATAAACACAAGATAATCTTGATAATCCATCCCACGGTTTAATTAGTTTAGCATAAAAAGCTGTTCTTAATAAAATTCACCATGGGTGCATGTACATAATTGAGAGGTTGGCAAATTAATAATGGAGTGTAATTGTGCTTTATGAGCGCCACCTAGATTTTTTATGAAATTAAGATAAGTTTTTCAAAGACAATTGTTAGTCCTTTTAAAGTTGGTTTACTCTGGGTAAATTAATCCTCTAGCTTACAGATCTAGGAAATTGGTTATAAAAGGCACTTTCTTACAAAATACTCTATAAATAAGCAACAAATACAATAACAAAATTTTATTAAGTTGCGTTTATTACTAACCTATGTACAATATGGTAGCAATCAAAATCTAAACAAAAAATATACTTAGCTACTGATTATTCGAGTCAAGTGAAAGACCTTTTATCTTGGTTACCTAATTAACCTCAATCTATTAATCATTAATGCACGTTAATACCTTAGAGTAAAACTTCATATGGGTACAAATGTTACAAAAATGATTAAAATAGGCACAGCTGAACTTTGTTATTACTTTATTTGTCTATTTTTTCTTTTTTGTTATTGTTTTCTGGTAGCATTTATTTGACAAATTAAACGAGTGCTGAAGAAATTTACGTTGCTGTTACCTGCAAATCTATATTGACGTGGTTTAATTTTTATCCCAATTATTCCATCAAAATTTTAATTGTTAATTATAAACTCGAACTTGACTTAGTTTGAATGCTAAAACTTATTTGTTCGTAAGGATTTCGGGCTTTATCCCGAATAATTGTTGTAAATAAACTTCACCGAATTTCGCACAAACCTTAATTAAAGATAATAATCCCGAACATGACCTAAAGACTCTTGCGAAAATTATAAAACAACTTCTCCAGAATCTAGTCGCGAAGTCTAACATTTATGTCATTATGCAATACTACAAATTAAATGAATGTAAATGAAAATAATGTTGATGTCAGCAACTAGTAAATCTGATCCATTTACTTTCCACTTCATTAATATGATATGTAGTACTCTTTTAACAAAGAAGTGTTGTTCTTCTTTTTTCACAACATAGGACAAACCAGAAGGAGGTGTGAGGTATAACAGTTAGAACCAATTAGGATTTACTAACGGGTTAATTAATCACCAATCGTGATTCAAAGATACCAGAGCTGAAAGTTCTGAAGAGATGGCAAATGATATACATCTTAAAAATTAACAGTGCTTAAACTGCAAAGATTTGATGCAATTTTTATTGAACGTACCAGAATTTGGTTCAAATCCACCAAAATACTTTTAATTTTGTATATTAATGTCATGTATCATTGATGACTATACTAAAAGCACGGACTGTCTGAATTGGAAGATGTGGCAATAAAAAGTAAAAAATAACATTGACAAAATGGGCTATACATAGACAAGGAATTGCGTATCTTAAATACTTGGGTAAACGCCTATTTGGTAATGACCCTGGGCTAGAAAAATGTTTTAACCACAATCGATTAATAAGAAGCCCATTACTCATTTTTAAAAAGTTGGAAAATAAGTTATTACTAACTTAACCCGGTCGGTCGGAAAACCAGTATTCAGTTAGTCAGTCATTCTGTATCCAGATTCTGGCTTGTATGTGAGATTTGGTCTTAAGCGCGCGTGTGAACCCGAAAGCCGAATTGGATTTCCAGAAACCATATCCAATATTGAGAATCCTTTCGTAGAATTATTGAGAATGTTTACAACTGCGTTGGTACGCTACGATTAGGAATCTATTAGTTCTTTACTAGCTTTATAGAGTATCTGTAGACAGTTTCTAGAAATTTCTGTAAGCAACTGGTGTATCGGTTTAACAAATCTTTATTTTGTAGATTAGTTTTTATCAGAAAAGAACCATACCTAATAGAAACAGTATTATGTAAATAAAATAGGTAATAGGTAATAGGTGATAGGTGATAGGTGATAGGTGATAGGTAATAGGTGATAGGTGATAGGTGATAGGTGATAGGTGATAGGTGATAGGTGATAGGTGATAGGTGATAGGTGATAGGTGATAGGTGATAGGTGATAGGTACTAGGTAGTAGGTAGTAGGTAAATGGGTTATCTTTGTTGGAACTAACGGTGACGTTCACAGTTAAGTTTCTATCTACTCTACTACTTTTTTTAGGCATCTGCCTAGAAAGCTGATTTTCCCAGTCTATTTTGTGATTGAAAACGGTGTTGTGGAGTAAGTGAAGAGGTTTGAGAATTTCAGTTTATAAATTAAATATTTATTTTTAACATACAAAAGTTCACCTACTTTATAAAATTATTAAATTTGACACAATTGTTTATATTCTCATAGCGTCGGCATAACGACGGCATATTTTGCCGTAACAAATGGATCTTTTTCAACCTGAGCTTGGGAAAGTTTTTTTTCAGTTCCAAACTGGTATAGTTGTTTCCATGGAAATGTAAGTTATTTCTATGACGCAAACGCATCTACTCTACTTTTTATATTTACTGTGTTTAATTGAAGTTTCGATTAGGCAATTTAACTTTTGTTTGTTAGAAATTGAAGAAATTAATTTATTTATGCAATGCCATTGTAATGTTAAATTATACGGGTAGAAAATTCAATACGAAACCCAATTCTAAAGTGCCTTTCTAGGCTCTTCCTTCGGCGTTACCCTGAAATCTAGCGACTCTCCTAAGAGGCGTTTACAAAGCTGTTTACCAAATAACTATTGCTATTTATGTATTGTACAATTGTACATTAATAGGTATATTTATTTAATTATTTTCATTTTTTATGGATTTGTTTCCCATGTATCAAGAGTTTTATCATTTAGCTCTATGATTAATAATGTCAAGGCCTTTATCAGATCTGCTAAACTTCATCAACTTAATCAATTTTGATTTAAACTGATATTATAATTAATCTAACTTATTTAAGTATTTTTACCTTATATGTAGAAACTGTAAACCGTTTCAATGGAATTACAATGCACCAAAAAGTATTTATATACATAAGATAAATTCATTTGTAAACCAAGTGTTTTTTATGAAGTGAGTAAAACTTTATAGCAAGAGTCTCATTTCAATAGAACCTTTTTCATGTACATTTTTTAAGACAAGAACCTTTAATCAAATTTAAGCTTTTTTTATTAATACAATTTGTAGCAAACTTCTTTTATATCTAGTCCCTATTTACTCCCTCGAAGATAAAGCTTAAATTTTATATGTGAAAAATGGTCGTACATACCCAAAAAGGGAAAAACCCTTATTTTTATTCTTTCCTTACATACAATCAATACTGAAATCGACATCTTGCATGTTCACATATGAATAAACACAAAAATTAAACTTATTTGAATATTAATAAGGTGATTGTAAACGAACTACGAGTATGTTATTTGTGTTTGTTAGCGATAACCAATAGTCAGGTAAAAAGGACTATTAAGGCATGGAAGGACACGCTTACAATTCGATATATAACTACTTATATAAAATAGAAACTGAAAGATATACACCGTAGCCTCAGGATTTTAAAATAGTGTATTACGTTATATCAGCTACTGCGAAAAATCTAAAGTTGAAACAAGTTGTTAGTGAAACAATATCTTAGGAATTCTGCATCTGTCTTACAGATTTATTTTAAAATGATGGTACCTATTAAATTAAGCAATTCTTCTTTTAATAACAGAATTGTGTGTCTAAGTTTAGGTATTACAAGTGTTTCAACATGATTATAAAAATTGCATACGGTTCTTTATTAGGCAAACTCCTATTACATTTTATCAGCTGTAACTGCGTTATATTAGTAGGATTTTGCTAGAAACGCTACGTTTTGTACGTGAAGAAAATCACAAACCAATTGTTGATATTCTTAAGTAGGGCAACAAATGTGGGCTATACACATTGGAAACGTATAGTATAGACTTGGTATAGACAAATAAATTCGTTCATAAAAATCGGTAGTGTGAAAATGGAACGATGCGGTAAAGTAATGCCCGCTGTATGTTAGTAGGAATGTCGATATGCACAAAATTGAATTTATTTTACAGTATTTTTAAATTTATAATCTCAACATCAAAAGAATTTACTGATATTGCATGTTTAAAATATTATAAGTACTTCTTTTTTATCTTCTTTTTATTCATAAAGTTAATTTTGATTTCTCCTACAAACGTCTTCAATCTTAGTTCTTACAGTATGGAAACACGTGGTAAAACTGTAAAAGGACTTTGTGCTTTTAAGTTTAGCAATTATTGGCATTACTTTGAGTGCCAAAGAAAATAATACATTAGATTTATCAGCCGACGCGATAGTTTTGCCGACCAAATAATATCTGTCGTATGTCATTAAATACTTATTTAATAATAGGTGTATTGATAGTAGGGAGAATAGTCGAGTCTCCTTCTGTAGTCTCGTTTTTTATGAACGCTTTTATATCCTTATGCCAAACCCATGCGTTTCCAACCTGTATATATACTACCTATATATTCTCTAGTGGCATAGAGAGTAAACTTTGCACACGATAAACGTTCTTGTACCTTGTTAGATTAAAATAAATGGCTTACTCAACGCAATGTTAAATAATTCAAACATTAATTTGTTGATATAATAAATTGCCAACATTAACATATCAAATGTTAATTGTCTGATAAGCAATAGTGCATTACATACTTTTGTATTCCTAATTCAGGGTTACCTCCAGATATGGAGTTACTCAAATTGCTTCTTAAATAATAATTAAATAGCGTGAACCGTATTGTTATTTATGTATACTAATTAATTCCTAATTAATTGAAGAATAATGAATAAAACTGCAACTTAAAGGTCTACTTAATTTTTAACTACTTAATTTTTATTTTTAGTCTATAACATCATCCCTAGCGTGTAAATATTTATACAGTTACCTTGCAGTTACAAAACACTTCTGCATTGCAATGAACGTGAAACGCTTTTGAACGTGTCCTAAGTTTATTCTTGGTGCTCGCACCTTGAACGAGGATAATTTATACACAAAACAGTTTAGAATAATTTTTTAAAGTATACTCTATTTGTATAATCCTGTTTATTGGTGTTGTTTTTATATTGTTACGTACAGTGGGATATTAGCGTAAAGCGCAGTCCTTAATATCATCTAGTTAGGTGAGTAATTTACTAACCATTCATATTTATTGCATTATTTTATAAATAAATTTTCTTTTATTTCGTTATTAATTATGAAATTCGAACACAAGGAAATATTTTAGACGTAGCTTGTTATATACAAAATGTATGAGTGTAGTTGCGTCTATTTTCCCTGGCTATTGGAGAAGAAGTGCCAATAAATTAGAGGAAAATAGATGCTGACTACCCACTTAACTATGAAATAAATGTACTTTCTAATAGATGCCTCGGCAATTATACAAATACTATTTCAGTTAGAGTGATGTTTGCAAATTAAATGTCATATGTCTTACACGTCTTTTATAAAGCTCTTATAACATTTTATTAGTAATAGCGTATAATATAAATATAAATAATTTAGTATTGTATCGCAATATGCCAAAATTTTCATATTAACTGTGTACTATTGTATTTACTACTTGGTGCAATACTGCCATATCGGAAGATACATTAAAATTTATGTATTAATGAAATGTAGTAGTATTCACTTACTCTTTTCGCCCAAATCCGAATCTTGGATGATTACTGTCAACAGAGTAGTATCCAGTTGTAGCCATTTCGCGCTCTTAAAAATCTTGTAGCACGAGTACTTACAGAATGGAAGTCATTTAAACCAGTTTTGTATTTAAAATTTAATAAGTTAAATATTTAATATATTTTATAAATAAACAATTTTTTATAAATGTAACATTTATAAAAAGGAATAATTACATAGAATTATCCCATAATTAAATAGTTACTGTTTAAACTAGGTATGTTTATGTTAATTGAAAATAAAACTAAACTATTAAACATACGTTAGTAATATTTAATTGTAAAGCATAAATAAAACGTAATATTAGCTCTAATAGTATACAATATTGGTATATTGTTTTTGAATTATTTATTTAAACAATGTTGATAATTCTGTAGTACACAGATGCTATCGTAACAAAGATGAAATACACAATTCACTACTTGCTTACCTGTAATTGAAGTAAATGGTCCGGTTAAATATATTGTAGTTTTAAAAAGCCTTACTTTCCACAGATTGGGAATCTCTCAGGCGGGTCGCTTCAATAGATAACTAAATTCTTATATTTAGGGACACAGTAATATCAATACACATACACAAAGTAATTTTCAAAATAATAACAATACAACTTTATTTTTAATTAATTAACAAATACCAAAGAACAACAAACAAAACAAAATGAAAATTGAAAATAGATATCAGAAAAAATAGACACTAATTGGAATTACAAATTCATTTAATTGTATAATCGTGGTAAGTAAATTAATTTTCTAAAGTCCAAATTTATTTATATTCCAGTCAGATTTTTCATAAGTTACATTATTAATAGTTATTAAGATTTCCATCAAAGAATAAATTACACACTTGTAAACTTGAAGCAGTTGTTAATTAATCACTTAGATTTACCAACTTTCTTAAAATTTTAAACACCTTGACGTTTCACAAGAATATTATTAACCTTGGAATTCTGACATTACTTTGTTTACATTTTTTAACTTAAAACATAACCTTAAATTACATTATGATCTCCAAAAGGTTGTGCACAAAAACTAACTAGATAATCTTATAGATAAAAAACTTCCCGATCTCATGGTACACTTATTATTATTATATTACACTTATGTTTTCATCACAAAATCAACCCTCTTTTGAATGTCGATGATATCCCTATCTTCTTAAACTTTAAAATTAACTTAATTACTTAAAAATACCTTTTCACACCTTCCTAATTTTACAAATTTAAACATTATATCTTAACAAACATTATTTGCATGTTTTTAGGGATCGACAATATGAAGATTCATGTCAAATACAGTCTTCTAATGTACAATCCTAAACCGCAATAAAAAGCAGCCCCTACATTTAAGATAAGTTACAATTATGTGGTAATGAAGCAATTTTACAATCCTCCGCCAAAATTATTTAACCAAGTGCTGTAAAATTTTGAAATACAAGAAACTCATACAACTGAAGAATCTCGTTAAGATCAAAACAGATTTTATTACTATTAAATACTCAAGTAAGGTAGTAAATACTTATATACCTCGCCATTACAATGCACTTTGTTTGTTTTAGGTTAAATCTTTACATTAACTTTGGTCTAAATTTAATTTAAATGAAAAGTTAGATAATCCTCTCCCACATTGTTAATGAACAAAGAAAATTAACTAAATTTTATGGAAAAATCAAATTTACAGATTTCCTTTATCTGATTATAGTGTACTTAGTGTGCAAGTTAATTAAAATTAACCATATTCAACTCAATAAATGACAAATCACTCAAATTTATAATTTTGAAATTGAGGTTATACAACCAATCTGTTGTGTCGCTTTGAAATTTCATAGAGTGGACGAATTCCCTTTTTCGTATGTCAAATATCATAGCAATATTTACTTTTTATTAGTTACTACACATTTGTTAGATTTACGTCAAAACCTTCAGTAAGGAAGTTGAGTTTTTACAGTCGAGTATGACTGTAACTGTAATTTACGTTATAAGACCGGTAAACCAATATTCAAATTCAAATTCAAATTTATTAGAAAATCAAAATAGAAATATAATACAAAAACATATAGAACATATAACATACTTAGACAAAAATAAATAAAGTTAAGAAAGTACAACATAAGATATATGTATCTGTATGTATAAAAAGAGTTATATGTAGACATTTAAACATCTCTGAAGGATAATGTCCACAATCACATATAACAGTAGCAGTAGTATATTATCAAGTATTATTATTGTTTAATTAAGTTATCCCCAGTCTAAGCAAGCTTGTGTACCGGGAATTATATTTATATACATTATACTATTTATTTCACCGCCACGATGTTTTATTATAATTGCCTGCATAAATATTTTGTTAAATTAGTATATGAATTTATGAATCGATTAGTTCGTAAAACTTGCTCATGTCGGTAGTCTTCAGAAATTGTGTGAGAAGACGCTTAAATCGGTGTATGTTATTGTCTATTGCAATAATATCTCTGGGTATTAAATTATAAAATCTTGGACCTAGAAAACGTGTGCATCGCATACCTATCGTTTTTATTGCTCTGGCTGTAGTTAGATGTTGATTTGTTACATTTCTAGTTGCATACTTACGACTTGCTGTCTTTTTAGGTTGACCATAGTAAAATACAATCACATTTTTAATATAAATTTGTCTTATGTTTAGTACTTGGGCCTCAGTAAAAAGTTCATTGAAGGGAAATCTACTTGACTTGTTTGATATTATTTTCAAAATAGTTTTCTGAGCAATCGCTAAAGGCAATAGTGTAGATTTATACACACCTCCCCATCCAATGATTCCGTACTGAAGAACCGAATGTACCAAACCATAATAAATAATTTTCAATTGATCTAATTCTAGAAATTGTTTGATTATCTTAAAAAAATAAAACAGTTTACGAACTTTTGATACTGTCTGGTTTATATGACGTTCCCATTTCATGGTGTTATCCATCCACAGATCCAAATACTTAGCATTTTCAACTATTTCAATCTCAAGCTGAGATCCATTTAATCTAATGCTTTTATAGGTCGGTAGATTGATTTTATAAGAGCTAGTAGGAAGACATTTAGTTTTTTCCAAATTAATGGTCAATAAATTTGCGTCTAACCATTTTATAACTGCAGAGAGGGTATTTGATATTTTTAAATAAAGCATTGGCCATGATTTATCCGAAAAATATAGAACAATATCATCTGTATATGATATAATATCGCAGTGAACATCTATGTTAAATAAATCATTTAGATAAATAATAAAAAACACCGGCCCGAGCACGCTTCCCTGAGGTACGCCATATGCGTTTTTTTCTTGTGACTTACATTATTACCAATTTTAACTTGTTACGTTCTATTTTCAAGATAGCTTTTTAACAAATCTAGACATATTCCTCTAAAACCATAATTATGTAACTTTTGTAATAGAATTTCGTGACACACAGTATCAAAAGCTTTAACTAAATCTAAAAAGACAGCAGCGGAAGTCAAAGAATTATCAAAATTTTGATAAACTTTTGATGTAAGAGATTCTATTGCATCACTTGTTGATTTATTTTTTCTAAAACCATATTGAAATGCAGATAGTAATTTTTGTTTTATCAAGATATTCAATAATACGCTTTTTTATTAGCTTTTCACAAATTTTTGATAAATTTGAAAGGATAGCAATAGGACGATAACTATTTACGAGAGTCTCATCACCTGTTTTATAGATAGGAACGACCACTGCATGTTTTACAGAATCAGGGAAAATTCCCATTTCAAACACTGTGTTGGTAACATGCTGTAAAGGATGTGCTATATAATTCGCAACCAGCTTAAGGATTCTACACTTATTCCATCATCTCCGCAGCTTTTAGTGTTTTTTAGACTCAAAATTACCGATTGAATCTCTTCAATAGTCACTGGTGTTAAAAAGAATATAATGTTTGTTAAAGGAGGTAATTGGATTTGATTATTAGTACTAATATTTTTATCATGAAGTTTTTTTGCATACTTTTGTCCTATTTCATTGAAGAAATAATTAAATGCATTAGATATATCAAATTCAGTTTCTATATCCTTTCCATTCTCTAATTTTAATTTACTAATTGTTTTACGATCTTTACTTTCTGTAGTTGATTCTTTTACAACATTCCATAAATTTTTAGCATCATTTAGAGACTGCATAATTTTATTTTTAAAATACAATTGTTTTGTTTGTTTTATACAAGAATTTAAAATATTACGGTAAAATCTGTAGTAGTTTTGTAATTGTACGTTATCTGACTATTTTTTCAGTTTTTGTTTTAGTTTATCTCGTTTGTTAATAGAATTAATTAAACTATTAGTAATCCAGGATTTCCTTTTTCTGTTTTTTAAATTATAAAGTTTATATAATGTATTATTTTCCCTGATACCACAAAAAATACGTAATAAGTTTTCAAGGCCCGTATTTGGATCAGTTGTATCCGTAACGTCGTCCCACACAACCTCCGAAACATCTTTGACAAACTGTAATTTGTTGAAGATTGGTATTTTAATTGGAGCTTCATTACTGTTCGCTATGATAGGAACACTATCCCTTATACTTACAATTACCAGTGGCGTGCAGTGAGAATTTAGGCTGAGGAAGCACCCACGATTTTAATTATAATACACCTAGGTACAGGCGCGGATTAACGGGGAGGGAATAATTCCCCCCCCCCAATTTAGAAATAAGTATACATAGAATAGAAACAAATAATGTTTGTTTAATTATTATTTATTAAAACAATTATTTTTCCAAAAAACTTCCCCCTCAAAATACTTCTCTGGATCCGCCCCTGCTAGGTACAATAAAAACAGTATTATAATTATTAAGCTTAAAAGTTTTTCAAAGAAGAACTTTTAATAAATAAGAATAAATAATTAATTGATTTATTTTATTTAAATCCTATAATCTTTTTATGTCCGATCTGGTGATTTGACCGATTTATCGAGCTGTTTTAAAGCGACATAACGTAAATTGCTGGATTAGAGCTCTAGGGCTGTAAAGCTTTTTAGAGGCCGCTAGAATAATAGCTACCCTTGTTTACGCCGTTTCCTTAGTAATAAGAGTTATTAAAGATTGCTGCACCTTCCTGTTTACTTAAAGATCTTACTTTTCAAATTATTTTTATTTAAAATTAAATATTAATTTAAATTTAGCCCGGACATAAACTAACGTATGCATTTCGGGCTTAATTAGTGTCTTAGAGCCCTTTATCGTCTAGCTGACTGGGGACTCTAAAACACCTAATTAAGCTCAATACATAATATACTGTTATTTCATAATTATGAAATGAAGTTTACTTTAGGATTTAGAAATCTAAATCTAATTTTCTAAAAGTTCCTGAGATTCCGTGACTACGAATAAAACTTAGATACTAACGATGACCAATCTTGAAGATGGTACTAAACTTCTAAGTTACATTAGCTGCTACACTGAAGCCTACAATTTGGTTTTTACCGTAGCTAAATCACAGAAATCGCTGTAAATTTATTATCATTTATTTTGGAAACCGATTAACAACACACACTTATTAAATACGGTATCAGCATCTGTAGATATTTATTTCGAATTTTTAACAGCTAAACTACGTTGGCAACTTGCTGAAAAACTGAAAGAGAAATGAGAAATCTTGTCCCATCCTTCTGGACTTTCTAAAGCTGTTTCGACTTACTTTACCTATTAGGACTAAATGTTTTAAAAATTTAATTACAGTGCGACAGAATTCTCTCTCTACTAAGTAAAAAGGAGAAACATTTTTGGCGGATCGCCAAAGGCAAACTGCTCTGTCACAGGATCTATACCGTTATAATAATGAAAAATCGAATCAAAATTAGTCGTTATCTTGTTGAGGCAATCCTGTTCTACATTTCATTCGGAAATACAAGAAATGCGTCATCCCAAATCACATGGGCGAGAATGTAAAATGCATTCAAAATCACGTGCACACCACACTGTAATCTAAATGTAAAAACTAAAGATGCTGTTTTAACTGCTTAATAATAAGAGAAATATTAACAACAATTAAGGTTTAAAGTAACTAATTAATAACAGAAGTTATGTTCTATCAACGAAACGTAAATTAATATATTTAAAGGCTATTAATTAATTAAATTGTTTATTTATTAACTAGATTATTTATTTTGAATACAGTTATTTATTTATACTAAAGGTATATCTATTTATATTGCACACTTCCAATAACCTACCTCCTCTCTTACGCGGCCGGCGTTAATATATCTGGTGAGGTATGTTCTCTAATCTTCTCTGCGAAACTCTCGAAACTTCTGGTACTCTCCCGTGTTCGCGAAAACGTTTGCTTTCGCCGCCAGTCTAAAATAAACGAAACGCTTTGAAGTACATGATGTTTTTCTCGTTAATTACAATATTTTCTCTTGCAGGATCTAAAAAAACTTAAAGTTAGGTTTTTTGTTGTAATTTTCTTATTCGGAATTAGATTTTAAATTTTTTTGTCCGATCGGACGTTTTTGTTCATTTACAGGCTCTGCTTTCTGGTCATGGCAAGTTAATAAACTACCTCTTCAATTGAGTCGAAAAACACTCACTACCATTTTAAAATTCCCCCGGAATGAAACAAAAATTGTTTTTGTTTACTCAACTTCATAAAAACCAATTGCATTAACCGACTTGATAAAATTCACATTTTCGATGTGATATTTTTTATGTTTACTCTATATGTTTAAAATTAACTTGTAGATCCGATCGGACAAAATAGTATAATCATTAGGTACCACCAGTCTCGGCTATTATTACACTATTAGTGATAATTAATATTTTACTTACTAAATATGTAGCGACTGTTCTGAACTTAATCAAAAAGTCTGTATTACTTTGCTCGTTTACCATAAATAAACAATACATGTGAATTTAGAAGTAAACAGCGATCTAACAGTGTATCCTGCTTTAACAGAAAAACTCAATGGTAACCATTATTTTGTTCTTATGCCAGAGCAAGCTGCCCAGTAGAAACGTTAGCAATCGCTACATGTGATATATCATTAGACGTCCCATAAGCTAAGAAATCCAGAAACGCAAACTAAAACCTCCACCCTAAATTTCCTCATCACAAGGTCTCTTGAAAAAATTCTCAGTCCCCACATACGGTATACTAAATATTATACTTCCCATGACCTAAGGAGTTTTAAAACATTATCTAAGATAACCAACCTCTACTTTCCTGACCCCAAAGTGCTACATAAATTACTGAACCATTACCGTCGTACAAGCCGCTTGCGAACTTTATAGCCGATTGGAAGCCATATATGTTCATATTTGACTTTTGACGACGCGATGTGACGCCGATGGGTCGTTTGATGTGCCACCTATACACTTCTGCAGTACAAGTTACTGAAGCAACATTGCGGCACGCATCGCTTGTGAACATTAGAGGCTGCAGGAGGCCAAATGGAAATGTATAATGGACCTGGAGTGTCATCTTATTTGGGCTTGACCAAATTATGTCTGGTCAAATGATATGTCATGTTTCTGAGGTTTTTGTTGAATATTTAAGGGTCTTTCGGTGGTAAACGGAGTAGAGAGTATTTTGTGTGGTGTTTTGAACTCCTAAAGTCATGGGGAGTCTAATGGTATATCATGTGTGGGGACTTTGCGAATGTTTCTCGAAGATACTTGTGGCAGGAGAAGTGGAGTGGGTTTGTTTTGGATACTGTTTTTGAACTCCTTAAATCATGGGAAGTATAAAATAAAATGATATACCACATGTGGGGACCATTTTAATTTACTTTACAAGGCTGCTTACGCGATTAACCGCTTTTGTCGCACTTTGTACTATTCTCCTAGAATTAAGAAAACTGGAATTAATTATTACTTGTTGACTTTCTACCAATAATGTTAACGATCTAAGTATTTGTTTGGGTATACAAAGTTCTAAATAGATAAATCTATGTTTGATGAGCCTTGAAAGTTGTTCAAGTTTATAAATAATGAAAGCCTGGATCAGAATTACTAGAAGAGTTTAATGAATTTCCTTCTACTTAAATTTTTGTATCATTATCTAGATTCAAGCAGAGAAATTCCCACTTCTAATTTTTAAATTTTCTATAAAGCGTTTATAGCAGTGATATCCTGGGGGAGAATCCTTTTACCATCACCACTACTAACCACCCACTCACTCACCCTTACTACTCTCAGTGTTCTACTTCCGAACTGCTTTGTCATTGCTATAGCTGAACTCGAGGGTCGTAAAACCGGGTATGCAGTGGCTGACCAATATATATGATCTCGTTTGGGGATAAATAGAAGTTCCAGCACACATTATATTCAATAGTGTTATAGCTCTATTATTGTTAGTTGCTTAATTATGTTTGCAGTGTTCGCATTTTATGAGTTTCGTACTGCAGTTAATAAATTTCACCCGAAGCACCTATTCTACGTGCAAGTAACTGCGGAATATTATAAATGCATTATACTGCTTGTTCACTTGTGCACGACTTTAACATAAATTTATTGTTTCGGTTAACAAATATCGTTATTACTTTTTGCTGACAGCTAACGAGCGCACAGTGGTGTTTGGGACCACTATGTGTCCCAAAATTTCGGGTATTTGAGAAACGCTCGATGAATATACATGTATTTGATCGTTATGAAAAGCTTATTATGAAAATATGACCCTTCGGCTTGTCACCCTCTTGGGGGGTAACTACCCCCAGGAAAATGATCTAGTAACTTGACCATGCAGGTGGATAGTACTTGATGAGTTGTTGCTACTGGTATAATTTAACGTCATTTGAGTAACTCATTTATGAGTTACACAACTTCAAAGTGCCAAAAAGTGCTCTATTTGGCATACTTTGCATTCTTGTAACTCCTACAAGGGGATCGATCAGGGCAGATGGCTTACTCTATTATATTGCTCAAGGGTTGGGCTGTTGAATGCTGAAAACTTTAGCCTGATCCGACTAACCATGTTCAAGATATACAACATCAAAGTAACAACGTTAATGTTGCTAAATGCGTCGCAACGCGACATGTCTTTTTCAAAATGTTGCGTCATTTTAATTAATATCTGTATGTATTACATAATTTTCTGAAAACGTCAGTTGAATTGTGCCTTGAAAAACCACTGCAAGTGGAAGCATTTGTAGAGTTCACGTAGGTTTGATAATAGTATTTTTATAGTGTCGGAGAATTAAAGCTGTGTTTTAAAATTGATTATTTAAAAAATATATACAGTGTGTTTTTTGTAAACGATAATATAGGAAATCCAATGGAATTTTATCATTTTCCTCCTAAAATTGTACTTTTGCAAATGTAAGTAGAAATTTTGGTATGAATCGAAAGAAGAATTCATCAAAAACATATTAAACTTTATGAAGAAAACCAAAAACTATTTAGAAAAAATACTTACAAAGCTTATTGATTTATTGTTTTTGCTAATAAGCTATAAAGAAAAGCTGAAAGCTGTACATTGGCCTAGCGGTTAAAGCATCGGATTCGTAATCAGAAATCGCTGGTTGAAGCCCCATCCTCAAAAATTTTTTTTATTTTATTGCTTACTAGTTACCATTTTTAGAACATTATTACAATTATTATTAGTTTTTTTATTATTAGATATTTTTGCTACGAGAGTTTACAGTTACTTTTTGTACAATTTTAACTACCTATCAGAAAAGCAAATGAAATAAGGACATAAAACTAATAATAGTTGTAATAAAGTTCTAAAAATAATAATTAGTAAGCAATACAAAAAAATACAATTAAAAAAAGTATACAAGGATGGGGTTTGAACCAGCGATTTCTGATTACGAATCTGATGCTATAACCGCTAGGCCAATCAGCGTACAGCTTCCAGCTTTTCTTTATAGCTTATTACCAAAAACTAATAAATCAATAAGCTTTTTAAGTATTTTCAAATTAGTTTTTGGTTTCTTCCTTAAGTTTAATATGTTTTTTTACATAAAATGAATTCTTCTTTCGATTGATACCAAAATTTTTACTTACATTTGCAAGGGTACAAATTTAGGAGGAAAATGATAAAATTCCATTGGATTTCCTATATTATCGTTTACAAAAAACACACTGTATATACCTACTCCGCCGCAAAATTAACGCATTATATTTTCAAATTTTAAAAATTATCTTAACATTTATCAAAAATCATCACTTGTTTAAAAAAAATAATAAAAAAATTTTTAAAATTGAGAATTTATGCGGTGAGTGTTTACCTTACTAATAATAAAAACATATTGCAGAAATACAAATTTATCGAAATTATCACTATATTTATTACAGTTGATGGATGCATGTGTGTTCATATCTCCAAAATATTTTAGAATTATATTATCAACGTTGTGACTTTGATGTTGCATATCTTGAACCTGGTTAGTCGGATCAGGCTAAAGTTTCAACAGCCCAACCCTTGAGCAATATAATGGTGTAAGCCATCTGCCCTGATCGATCCCCTTGTAGGAGTTACAAGAATGCAAAATATGCCAAATAGAGCACTTTTTGGCACTTTGAAGTTGTGTAACTCATAAATGAGTTACTCAAATGACGTTAAATTATACCAGTAGCATCAACTCATCAAGTACTATCTACCTGCATGGTCAAGTTACTAGATCATTTTCCTGGGGGTAGTTACACCCCCAAGAGGGTGACAAGCCTAAGGGTAATATTTTCATAATAAGCTTTTCATAACGATTAAATAAATGTATATTCATCGAGGGTTTCTCAAATACCTGAATTTTTGGACCCATAGTGGTCCCAAACACCACTGTGGAGCGATATTTTCAAATATATTTTTTAGCTGTATTGTCATTTCTAATATTAACTAAAGCGGGTATTCGTAGCTATTGCCCATACAAGTTGATATATGATTTGTTCAATTTAAAACTTATTTAGAAAGAAAAAGCAACGAAACATTCTTCAATTGGTCTCTGTATACAGGGTGGAAGGGGTTACTACCTTACTATGCGTTAATTTTAAAAGGCGATAGAAGACATGAAAAGGAACAAAAATTCTTAATCATTTTCTTTTCTATTTTGATTAGCTTTCGAGTAATTTAGAAAAAAACATTGCCGTATCTGGCAACCTTGCTTAAAAAATTCACATGGTACTGCTGTTGAAACCCCTGACCTTGGTTCTGAATTCAAATCGTTTAGTCTAAACAAACTATTCAGCTTTGTTTATTTGCTGTATAAGTGAAATTAAGCACTTTTTGTTGCTGTTTATTATAAAAGGTTGATGATCGGTCTCGCTTAATTTTAGTGGTAATTACCGATTGGGTTTCTAATAATTTTATAAAGTATAAAATAATTAGAAAAGTATATTAGAAATTGCATACGGTAGCCAGTTGAGAATTATCCCTTTTATAGGTTTATTATTATTTTGCTTATGAAATATTATCCTTTTAGCAATTGCCGTTTTCTCTGAAAAGTTGAAAATATAACCTGTTTCTAAGTGCATGCAAAGGATAATAAAAACATAAAACTTGCATAAAGTTTCCCAATAAATCATAGGCATGTCGTGAAATTCACGAATGCTACAAAACGTTTAAAATCAATAATATAATCAACAATAATGTAAATAACACAAACAGTTGTAAGGGTGGGAGACGGTTCAGAGGTACCCCTTACGTAGTGGCACTTGTGTGCTTTCGCTGATCTCGGTATCGGCGGTAATTCTCGGGCGCCAGTTATTTTTACGTGGTATGCTCCACAGCTCCGGGTAACTACAAGTGGAGAAAACATAATCCAAGGAACTGCTGGGGTTGCTGGGCGGCGACTCTGCTCGATCACTTTACCTGCTCCTAAAACTCTTAGAAAACAAGAGGGTATTAATGCTAACAAATAAAACACACAGTCACCAAACCAAACAAAATTTATTACCACCAAAACTCTATCCCTCCAACAAGCTTCAAACTCTATAACTAAAAGCATGTGTTATGTACGGTTACCTACAATAGCCACAGCAAGCAGGGTGCAATACAGCGTGCGGTATCAAGCAAACGTGCGGGTTGTGTAGGGTAAAATAACGGACAACAGGAGAGGCTCCTAGTTTACGGTAACGGGTGTAAATTAGGGTGAGACCCCCCTCAGGCACACGCACAGTGAGGTCTCGGACAAGGTACGGTAAAACGGGTGGAAGCAGGATGGGACCCCCAGGCACACGCACAGTGAGGTCTCGGACAGGGTACGGTAAAGACGGTGGAAGTAGGATGAGACCCCCAGGCACACGCACAGTGAGGTCTCGGATAAGGGTTCGGTAGAAAGGGTGGAAGTGAGAGCGGCGGGTAGAGAATCGGAATATCGGTAAGATGACTTACTCTTAAATTCTCCGGGTCGGTTCGGTCTGCTAAGCTGGCTGGCTAGTCTGGTCTGGTCTGTTCTGGTCTAGTCTAGTCTGGTCTGGTCTGGTCTAGTCTAGTCTGGTCTGGTCTGGTCTAGTCTAGTCTTATGAACCCTCTAGAGGTCGAATACAGGCGTATATATTCTGTATATTACCTCTTAGTTAACATAGTATTTTATAAAATAATTAGATATAGTTATATTTACTACATATTCTTTTAAACTGTTGTTATACTTACCATGTTTACTTTATAGTCGAGTATGTAGTACCATTATTAGTGTATACGAAATGTACTATTTTAATAGATATTATATATAAGTTATGTATTATGTTTTAAGTAGCGTCCAAACTACTCGTATCAATAAACGTTCTTGTATGAAAGTATGTTGTTTTGTACTTACTCTGCTCCCTACGTTCTGTCCTAAAAATGTATTCGTAGGCTCTAAACTAATCTAACCTGAATTATATTCGCATGCTCTAACCTTGATGTAATAAAAAACAATAAGTTTTAAAGACATTTATTATATTATATTTATTATACATTATATCCTGATGTAATAAATTTAAGTCTATCATCTAAATCAATGTCGTTCTGCAAATCTACAATAGTTTTCTTAGTAAACTTATAAATTAATTCATTCAAAAATAAATCATCCTTATATCTACAAGAAGAATTTAACACACTTAATAAAATATTATTGTCTACAAGCGTTGTTCTAACTTTTATAGCCGCGTCCAGGACTTCTTCGAAGAAACATTCGTAATTGCGATGCATAGTTTTAATACTATCAATCTTTTTTCATAAAAAGGTTTTCATCGTGTATAATCTCCCTAGACTTTATTCGGAAATGTAAAGTTCGAAACCTTTAGTTTTCGGAACAAATTTGAGACACTTGTTTCCTACACTATGAAGCGTATAATCGGTCAATACGTATCCATCAAGTTCGTTGTGAAGTTTTACATGTATTTTATTGAATGATTCTTTTTTTTTGTTCTGCAGTCGCATAGGCTGAAATCTCCGAGCGCTTACGATTGTAACCGAGAACAACCGATTGCTCTGGTCGATCAGTATAAATAGACGGGTAGTGTTCCTGTTCCTTCATTAGTCGAGATGGAGCAGCGTAAGAAGAAGAATGGCTCTGGTCGACAGGATTGCAAAATACAGTGTCCGGTTTGCTTCAAGTCTTTCGCGAGGCCATTCACCTGCAAGAGACACGTAAAAACCATACACGATTCAAACAGAATCCGCTGTTCTAGCTGTGTCAAAGCTTTTTCAAGCTCTGACAACTTAAAAAGACATACGAAAAGCGTTCACGAATCAATCAAAGTTCGGTGTTCTAATTGCTTCAAATATCTTTCACGCATCGACAGCTATAAAAGGCATTTAATAAACGTACATAATAACGCAGATGTTGTAAAGACAGCTCTGGTAAAAGAAGCAAATGGACCTACTGATATCGTTGAGACAGAAGAAGAAGAAGAAGATATGACTTCAACCATGCATTTGGGTATTGATGAATGTGGTTCCTCGTTTACCAACTATGATAGTAACGAAGAGTTGAACAAGGAAAGGGCTACCGGTACAGTTCCAATGAGTCAGTCGTCGGACTTTATACGTATTAGTATTTTTGCGAGGGCATACGACGACTCAGAGACACGTAGAACTACAACAGTCGTCATAGAAAACAACTTATGATCTATATTCTTGTATTATGTTATGTATACTAAATAAATGTTTGTAAAATAACTTTATATGTTTTATTTATCACGCCCATACTATGATTTCTTGTCTAACAGGTTGGACTCAGCTATTTTTTTTGTTTCAAGACTGTTTCTAGCCTAAGGATGTATAGCCCCAGGGTTAATTAATTGAGTTTGACCTGTAGAGCATATTATGTTAGCGTTCAGTTAGTATGGCTTTGATATCCCTAATTGTTATTTACGCCAAACCTGACTACATGTATTGTTAAAGTAAAATTTAGAGGTAATATACAGGAATATATGCGACTGTATCCGATCTCTAAAATATAAGCTTTTTAATTCTTTTAAATATTACTTTGTACAGCTATGTTCAACGAGTATGCGCTAAATATGTTAATGTCAGCATTGTACATAAAATATATATGTCATTTGTTGCACGGAAAACTAAACTTCTCTGTAACGTATATCCTATATTACTTTGTACAACTGCGTTCATCAGGTATGCAATCAGCAGTAGAGTATCATACGTACCTGGTATAATATAACGCTTATCAGTAGGTTCCTCGTTAGGAATTTTAAAAATAACGAAATTTTTATTGAATCAGCTAAATAGATAGTGTACTTATAAGTGAATCTCTAAATAACGAATGCATTAACAGAACTCCTGCATTAATATACATAAAGGTTTCATCGTGTTTTTTCAAAACACATTTCATTGTAAAAGAATAAGAATAATTTCAATTTTATTTATCAGGCGATATACATTATATTATTTTCATATATTAGTATGCAAAGTTATCGTTTCAATAAAAGTAAAATATTTATCTGATTTATTTCTGCATGGTAAGTCTTCAGGGTTCTTATAACTGTAAATATTGCAAGAGGTAACTATACTGTGTTTCAAAGTTATAAATACGTATTACAAACATATGTTATAGACTTATATTTCCAAGGTATCGAAAATGGTTACAGATTATTATTAATCATAAGAGTTTACTATAGATACGATGAATATCCTACAAGAGTATATAGTATATTATTACATATCTGCGTATTTCGAAGCTATTGAAAATGTATGATATATGACGTTTAAATATGACGACGAATGTCTATATGTTGCATAAACAATAAGAACACCTATGTAGAAAAACAAGGGTAGTAGATATAACGAAAAAGGCTAAAATCTGTTCAAAACTACATTACGTCTAGAAACTAGAAAATTAGCTGTAAATTAATAGGTGTTAAACGTTGGAAATATGAGAAGATTATTAAACCTAATTTATACAGAATAACAGATTTTAGTCTCCCCAAAAAAGTTAATCAAAATGAAGCCTGATTGGATGCGTCAGAAGGTATTGTTTAAACTATTACATCTATTACATACGATTAATATAAATACATGGTGAAGAATATACAAACATTATTAAACTATATAAAGAAAAAATTATTTTGAAAACTATATACAGATATTATTACTACATGAAGCCCGTAACATCAGTCTATCCGCGGCTTTTTATATCAGTACAGAATAACTAGATATAGTTATATTTACTATCTATTCTTTTAAACTGCTGTTATACTTACCATGTTTACTTTATAGTCGGGTATGTAGTACCATTATTAGTGTATACGAAATGTACTATTTTAATAGATATTATATATAAGTTATGTATTATGTTTTAAGTAACGTCGAAACTACTCGTATCAATAAACGTTCTTGTATGAAATTATGTTTTGTACTTACTCTGCTCCCTACGTTCTGTCCTAAAAATGTATTCGTAGGCTCTAACCTCAAGCTACCAATTTCAAATTCCAAAAACAAAACGCCGTATTGGAATCAAGTTGTCGACAACTAAGCTTCGTCTACTGTATACCTTAAAACAGAGGGGTAGTTTAGAAAACTAGGATGAGATTATTTCAATTATTTCTGAGCTTAAAGAAGACGGTATTATAGAATAAAAGATAATGGTTAATCAAAATGTTACCCTCAAGTATACTTTTCTATTTTGTTGTTGTATATTTGTATGTTAGAATATAAGTTATCTAGTTTCAAATATGTATGTTAGAATATAAGTTAATTAGTTTCAATAAAAAGTAAAATGTTTATCTGTTTTATTTCTCCCGGTTAAGTCTTCAAGGTTCTCATAACTATAGATATTGTAAGAGGAAATCACGTAGAGTTGCAAAGTTATAAAGACGTATTACAAAACATATGACATATGTTATAGATAGCCGCGTCCAGGACTTCTTTGTTACCCTCAAGTATACTTTTTTATTCTGTTGTTGTACATTTGTATGTTAGAATATAAGTTGTCTAGTTTCAAATATGTATGTTAGAATATAAGTTAACTAATTTCAATAAAAAAGTAAAATATTTATCTGTTTTATTTCTCCAGGTTAAGTCTTCAACGTTCTCATAACTATAGATATTGTAAGAGGAAATCATGTAGAGTTTCAAAGTTATAAAGACGTATTACAAACATATGACATATGTTATAGATAACCGCGTCCAGGACTTCTTTGTTACCCTCAAGTATACTTTTCTATTTTGTTGTTGTATATTTGTATGTTAGAATATAAGTTAACTAGTTTCAATAAAAAGTAAAATATTTATCTGTTTTTTTCTCCAGGTTAAGTCTTCAAGGTTCTCATAACTATAGATATTGTAAGAGGGAATCACGTAGAGTTTCAAAGTTATAAAGACGTATTACAAAACATATGACATGTTATAGATATATATTTCGAAGGTGCTGAAAATAATTACAAATTAATATTAATCATACGAGTTTACTATATTCAACGATGAATATCCCACAAGAGTATATAGTATATTATTACATATCTGCGTATTTCGAAACCATTGAAAATGGATGATATATTGTAAAATAACGTTAAAATATGATTTTACTATAGATACGACGAATATCTACATGGGGCAAAATTATACACAGTAAGAAGGCATATGTAGAAATCGTTTACAAGGGTAGTAGATATAACGAAAAAGGTTAAAAATCAGTTCAAAATTACATTACGTCTAGAAAAGTAGAAAAAATTGGGGTTAGAATTGTTGAATATTTGCATTTTCACCATATATCATAGGTTTAATTTTTTATCTCTAATTTTATATACTCATTTAAATAACCACGTGACTGACTCGTCGCTCGACGAACAACATTTTAAAATAACACAAAGAAATCTGTTAGTCATTATAAAAACCCGTCCAAATAGTACTCGGTGTTTTTCTCTGCAAAATAATAAACGGACTTAAAATTCCTAGAGCTCGTAACAATGAGTCATTACACTAGAATGTTAAATGTTATTGTTTATCGATATTTTTCTAGTTTGATTAAATCCTATAAGTTATATTCATATTGCCCTTTTTATTCTGTTAAGATGTTTATAATAATCATGGTGAGCTTGGTATGAACATAATCCGATTGTATCTATTCTTTTCTCTCCGTTTGTATAATATAAAATATATATTCCGCGTTAGACTGATTAGTATCGTTATATGTACCGATTGTTATATTTCCGTGAATATTTGAGTTTTCACCAATACACAGGATAAATTTTTATCTCTAATTTTATACATGGCGTTTTATATAGAGCAGGAGTCTCACGATAATTTATACATATATTGTCTTTGAATATTCTAAAACAGATAAAGAACCCTGAACCCTTGTTAGGAATTTTAAAAATAACGAGATTTTTATTGAATCAGCTAAATAGATAGTTTACTTAACCCGTATTCAAATTTTCTACACATCTAACTTATACAGATTAATACAAGGGTGAGTAGTTGTCATTTAAAACAATAATTTATACCGCTTTTAGGATGACGATCTCTTAACAAATTATTTAGAAAATCTAAATTCCTTTGAAATGTTCAGTCATTTGTAAGAACGTTTTGTTTATTTATGGATGAAAGCAGTTTTAAGGAATGTCGAAAACAACATGACTAATTGCCTTGTACGTATTTTCATGCAAAACATCAGTTTGAAGTAACTTCTTAAACAGTTATAAATACAGAAAATGTTTTTTTGAATTTTAAAAATAATGCTCTACAGTATTCTATATTTTTAAAAAGTTTCATTTAAATACATTTTTAAGAAATCATAACGAACGATGCTAATTGTTTTCTTTCAAATAGAATTTGCTTTACTTGTAGACTGTATTTTAAATGTTTATGACGTATATTTAAACATGTCAGAATGCAATAGAGATAATCCGACAGGTGATTACCTTGTATACTTGAAAGTAAATTTTTTCTCGTATTATTACCCTAGATGTTTCTACATGTTAAATTGTTTTCGTAGAATTACATGATGACTTATAGATGTATATTTAAATATCAAATAGGAATGACAACATAAGATTTATTTTAAAATAAATTTATGAGAGAGAGAGAGATGAGAGATGACAAATAATATATAAAAATGAGATGTACAAAATGAGATATCAGTTATGTAAATGAGAGATGAGATATGCAAATGATACCGTGAATTAATTTAATTCGAGCATCCATATGAGAAATGATAAATGTAAATGAGAGATGAGATATGCTAATGATACCGTGAATTAATTTAATTCGAGCATCCATATGAGAAATGATAAATGTAAATGAGAGATGAGATATGCAAACGATACCGTGAATTAATTTAATTCGAGCATGCATATGAGAAATGAGAGAGGTGAGATGTACAAATGAGAGATGAGATATGCAAATGATACCGTGAATTAATTTAATTCGAGCATCCATATGAGAAATGATAAATGTAAATGAGAGATGAGATATGCTAATGATACCGTGAATTAATTTAATTCGCGCATGCATATGAGAAATGATATATGTAAATGAAAGATGAGATATGTAAATGATACCGTGAATTAATTTAATTTAATTTAATTAGATCAATTAATTTAATTCGCGCATTTAATTAGACCACGCCTCATTTGGATATTAATTAGATCGCGGGTCATTTGCATAAAATTGGAGGGCAGGGGGTGTCCCGTCAAAGTGGACCAATACCTACTCTAGATCAGTCCCACACAGCAAAACCTTACTATTTCTTTACTATGTTGTAACTGCAGAGAGTTACTTATTAGTCGGGAATGTCGCAACTTTCCTTGCAATTTAGTAACTATTAAGTGACTATTATGTTACTACAAATTGTAACGTTGCTGTAGATAGTAAGGATATTGCAAAGAAACAGTCGATTTGTTGTAACGAAATAGTAAAGGCATTGTTAAAAGATAGTCTCTTTGTAGTATGAAAATTGTCAAGAAATAGTCAATTTGTTGTAAGGAAATTGTACAGAAAACGCCAGAAAATAGTCAGGAATGTCATACCTTTCCTTACAATTTAGTGACTATTAAGTGACAATAATGTTACTATACATTGTAAAGTTACTGTAGATAGTAAAGAAATTGTGAAGAAATAGTCAAATTGTTGTATGAAAATAGTAACGAAATTGTTACAAAATAGTTACTTTGTATTATGGAACTTGTCAAGAAATAGTTAATTCGTTGTAAGGAAATAGTAAAAAAATTGACACTTTATAGTAAAAAAATTGCCAACAAATAGTTAATTTGTAGTAAGGGAGCAGTAAAGAAATTGTTAAAAAGTAGTCACTTTTTCGTAAGGAAATTGTTTCTTTATAGTAAGGAAATAGCTATTTTATTCTAACAAAAAAGTAATTTACGTAAGAATGCTATTTTAATATTACCATATATAAAAAAGTCATTCAATTTATAAAATTTATTTATTCTTTCCAAACTGACATTTATTTAATTATTCCTAATGCTATTTACTATAAACTAAATTAATCTAAACTAAAACTTGATTTTCAATCCTACTTGCTAAAACTAAAGATATTACAGTAAATACTACAACAAAATTTGAAAACCAACTACATATATACAATATACATATATTTATACATTATTTTTTTTGATTTATTTTTGGAGCGAATCCTATCTCCAGCACGACGTATCCAAATTTTTGTAAAACCCAGTACAGAAGCCTCTGTGGCGATGGGGTGTAGCTTTTTTGTAGCAGCTGAAACAAAATAATTTGTATTAGAATAAGTAGTATACTATTAAAAAATATTCATAAAATACATCCGAGGATAGACCTGACATGTTACAGAATTAAAACCATAATTTTGTATTCGAGTACGTTAACTAAATGAATGTATTGAAATTTATTGAAATTTAAATTTACAGCAAATACACAAGCTGAAATTAATATAAAAATGAAATTGAAATTTTATATAAAATTGATAAAAATATAAAATTAAAATTTATAAGATATGAAATGCCGTACCACTTTAAGCATACCTCGTGCAATGTAATATTTATTTCAAAAGATTTTCAATTTCTAGTTCAAAATTTTGAACATTCTAAAAAAAATTGAAAACACGAATTTAATTGGGAATTTAAATTGTCATTTATAGTATTATGTGGTGAATTGTTAGCCGTAAGCAAAGACTCTAATGGATTGATAGAAAAAAAGGATGATGGTTTAGGGGGAACTGGAATCGTAACAGGTTTCTGCCTCGTTCGTGAGTCTGTATGAATTTGAATATCTTCAGATTCTGTACTGCTAAGATCAGATGATTCTAATAACTGCATGGCTTTGTTATTAGCAATATCGTATGAAGCTGAAACAAGTAAAACGTTATGTATTAATACAATTTGTATAATTGTGTTTAATGTGAATACTCACGATATTTTCTTGGTTCGCCACTCGCATGCCGAAACACACGTATGGAACATTTTCGCCAACGTTCATTTTTGGGAATTTGTTCCCAAATGCATTTAGTTTGGTCTTTGAATGGCCAGTAACACAGTTCATCGTTTATCAACCAACTTTCGGGCATAGCGGAAACAGCATTTGTTTCCGGAAATTCGACAAGAACGTACATCCTCAAATTAAAATAAAAGCAATTAACAGTAAAAAACGTCCCTTAAATTAATTGTTTATCCGGATGTTAGGTAAAAACGTAAAAATATTTAAAACAATAATAATTATAAATAATTAAAATGGAACTCACAATACAAAGAAATAATAGCAGGATAAACAATTAAAAGCGTTTTACTATATATCATCTGAAATTATATGAAGAAGTGACAGAACTAAATAAGTATTATCGGACATTAATATCTTAAAACATTTATTTTCTATTTCTTGTAGGGAAACACTGGATAAATCTTTACTTAAATTAGAACAAACATTTACACCTATTAATTTACTATCGCAAGGGTTTTCGAAGTAACTGTTTGTATTTTGAAACTGTTTTCCTATTACATGTATTTCTTGATAGGCAAAATCAGTTAAAACGTATTCAAACAGAAAGTATGAGCCATTTTTTAACAAAATGCAATCGTCTGCAGAATTTCCGCAAAAATGAAAATTTTTGTATAGAAAGCTTTTATAAGCAGTTAATAATTGATTATTTAACGCATCAAAGGGAAGTTTTGCAGTAAATAAATGATCTGCTGTAAAATGCTTAGTGTCTCTGTTTGAATTTCGGGTTTCTTGAATACGATTATAGATTTGTTCGAGGGGTTTTTCGTGTTTTCGCAACATCTTTTTAATAGCTTTCATAAAATTTTCGAAAGGAAACGCACTGAATGAATCTAGGACACCATAACGATTTACGTCGTCTGTTAGATGTATTAAATTATGGACATTATAAGATACCTGTGACTTTCCATATAATGTTGGAAAAACATTTACAAAATAATTTAATAATTCTTTTGCATAAGACATTTGCTTATCGCAAAAACTTGGTGATAGTAATATTCTAATGGAACAACACAGAGTCAAAAAATGAGTATATATTTCTGCTGTTACAATGCCTTTTAACACATACATTCCTGAGTAAATTAAAAATTGCCTAAACTCTGTTGCTTTCCATCTATCCAGTTCGCCTAAACTACGTGGTTTTCTACAAAAATCTCGGGGAACTTGACTTCGCAAACTCAGAAGTCTTGTAGAAATTTCTGATGTTTTTTGGGAATTTAAACGTCCATAAAACTTACCCGAGATCCATAAATTAATAACTTTCTTGGTAACCCCTAAACAAACTAAATGCATATAATCCAAAGGAAAACCGGTCACCATTCCGATATCTAATTTTTCAAGAAGGACACACCTCGATGATGTTCGGTTTGGTATTTTGTTAAAAAATCTTCATCTTTACGTAGTATTGCCCCTGTTTCTAAAAATGACATTCTATTATCAATGAAATCTCCTTCAGTAGTACATTTACCGCAACCAAAATATGCGTTGTGACCTTTTGTAGAAGTTACAAATGATTTCGCAGGAGCATCACAAATGAAAGCCCTAATACTAATTTCAACAGGCACGTTTTGAAAAGTACAACCTTTGGTTTTTAAACTTATATATTCTTCTACAAAATCTTTTAGAAATTCGTTTGCGTCAGATGGTTTTGTTTCACCATGATAAATTCCAATTATAAAAGGTGAACTTTTTATTTCATAAATATTTGCCAAAATGGGCCATAATTGACGGTTAGTACTTTTTGTAAGTGGTAACCCGTCAATGTTAATATTCAAAGAAATTTTCGGTGGTATCTTATTCGAAACAACATTTTTAGACAAAGTATATAAAATTCCATTTTTAATACCTATGTGGCAGTATTTTCCTGGATTAACAAGTTTAACGTTGGCAATTTTCTTAGGAGTACTTAAAAGAGTCCTAGCATCAGCGGGGAGATTATGGTCATGCCGTTTTAGAATCTTTAAAAGTGCACTAAGGCACTGCTGGTTTACGTTAAATTGCAGAGCCCAGTCAATTAAATCAATTTTAATATTATTCAAAAATATAGCATCGTCTCCTTCATCAGAAGAATCGAAATGGTTGTTTGAGCTAGAGTTTCCAAAATTAAAAAAATCACGATTGGTCATTCCATCTACGTGGAAGTCTTGGTTCGAAGAATTTTCTTATAATGAAATATTGCTTGATTCAATACGTGGATGAGTGGAAGTTACATTAACACCACTAGTTGCTGAAACGTTTACAATATTTTCCACTGCCGTTTTTAAGCGCCTCTGGCGCTGTCGGGTACTTAGTTCCTGCCACCCTTTATACATTTTCTCAAAAAATTGCAAATAAAAAATTACTTACCTTTACAATAAATGAGAGAATCGAAAGTAGAAAGCTTTTAATATTATAACGACTGCAGAACTACGCACTTACAATAATTAATTACAAATGTATTATTATTGTATCTACAACCACGAACGGTCACTCCGACTCTCTTAAAGTCTCTAACCAACTAACTAAAACGTTAAGTATTTTAAAAGTGTCAACTATTGTTTATCCTAATTTAAGACTTCCTGTCTTTAACGAAAAACTAATATTAACTGACCATTCACACTCTGTAAAGTATCATGTTTCCTTTGTAGAAGGCCGACTCGCCCAGCGTCTTTCATCCCTTATATACACAATACATACGAAAAACAACTCAACAGTGAATATCTAACTATAGAATTCTTTGGATAATACCATTGTTTTAAAAATTCTAAAATCTTCGACGTATATACTAACAAACCACCTTTTGGAATAAGCAATAAAAATATACAGTGTTCTATCAAAGTTAGGTTGCTAATTGTATTTAAATAATTTATTATAGTTTATACTTAGGTTAGAAAAGTTGAATATTTAAGTGTAGTTATTAATTCTTAAGTTCTGTTATGATTTGTTTTACTGTGTCGTTGTTGGCAAGCTAGAATTCACTAGTCAGTATTCATTTTTTTATAAAATAAATAAAATACTTAACACTAATAAATATTCTAACACACTGCTAACTAAATCACTTTTAAGAAACTTCTTGCAAAATGCAGTAAACGCAGGTAAAGAAAACTTATGTTTTATAGATAAGAAACAATCCCTCTTTGAAGGGTTACAGCCGACCTTTTATTTATTGATTATTTAAAAAAATTTTGACTATGCCTCGCCGACTGCATGTAAGTTTATCGTAATATTACATTACTTATACTCGCGGTAATAAGTAAAGTAGGTAATAAATATTGAAGCAACAATTATCAGCAGCAAAATAGTGAAGAAATTGTAACATTACCGTTTTTCAATAAAACGCAATAACCTTACTATTTTCTTACGCATTGTAGCAACGTAATAGTAACATTACAATTGGTTTACAATGTTTTGTAGACTTACAAGTATATGACTATTTCTTGACAGCTGAACGTTAATTTGTCGTAAAGTTACTACTCGCGGTAACTGAATAAGTAATAAATAGTCAGGTAACAATTAGCATTGGTAAAATAGCAAAAAAATTGTAACATTACTGTTTGCCGTAAGAATGCAGTAACGTTAATATTTTCTTACGGCATTCTAGTAACACAATAGTAACATAACAATTAGTTTACTGTAATTTGAAGACTTGCAGGTATGTGACTACTTCTTGCCGGTTAAACGTTAATTTATCGTAAAATTACTACTCACTGTAACTGAATAGGTACTACATAGTCAGGTAACAATTAGTAGTGGTAAAATAGTAAAGAAATTGTAACATTATTGTTTGCCGTAAGAAAGTAGTAAAGTTACTATTATCTTACGGCATTCTTGTAACAAAATAGTAACATCACAATTGGTTTAATTTAATTTGCAGACTTGCAGGCACCTAACTATTTCCTGTCTATCGAATGTGACTTTTCTGTCACCTTACAACAGATGTGTGACATAATAGTAAATAAATGGTAAAATAGCAATTAATAACCGGCAACATTGCAAAGAAATAGTAGCATTACAATAAAATCGTAAAGAAATAGTAAACAGATAGTAACATAACTAGAATTTGTAGTCAACTTTTGCTGTGTGGGGTATTTCTCTAGGTATTGCTCATTTTTGTAAAAGGTTAGTATAAAATACATCTCTCTAAATTAGACCAAATTGGTGGTTAGGCTAAGTTTTTGTGGTTTTAAGCTTATTTGCAAATTTTCTGTTTTAGTGTCTACTTGTAGTGCGGAGACGAATGACTTTTGGGGTCATTACCACGCTGTTACCAAAAACAATCGTAATCACACTGCGTAATCTGGTTACCGCTAAAACTTGCCTAATGATGTTATATGAAGGGTTGCCAGTTTTTAAGCATGCTCGTGGGTGTATCGTGCTCGTCAACTCATTTTGACAAATCGGCAAATACCAAATATGAATTATTTTATATTATTGACAACAATAAGTATTCAGTTGTGCAGGCGCATAGGACTATTCTAAAAAAATTATAACAAATAAAACAATATATTACAGCCTTGGTAGTGTAATGTCTGGCGTGCCGGACTTTCACCCAAGCGGCCCGGGTTTGACTCCAGGCGCTGGCAGATCTGGTTAAGGTTTTCTGCAGTTTTCATTAGCTGTAACACAAATGTGGGTTTGCGCTGGTCCATTTATGAGTCGGCTGCAGCCGCACATTGGGCCTACATAATAATAATAATCGCCCCCTCCCTCCCGCACAAGCTTATAGCTTCTGGGGCCGTGGTTTAGGTTATGGGTTGTAGTAATTATTATTATTATTATTATTATTATTATTATTATTATATGATACGAAGGAAAAGATAGCGTAAATCGAAAGTCAATTTTACAATACAGTCCAAATCGAAGCCAAAGCTAAAATTGTCGATTTTCGGGATTTACTACCTGATTTCATAGTGACTGTATAAATAAACAACAAATAAATCATTAGTTAAAGTTTTAATATCTATAAATTTTGGTCATTTTTACCCGTATATTACGAATTTACGAGACATCTGCTTTCATAGCTTACTGACACGACCCGCTTTGGCCCAGGAACTGACATACGCTCAATTAGCGCGTCATTTACTTATGTGACTACTGCCCATTCTCACTGGTTGGAATTATCCACCTTCTAATAGCATTCCATCCTAGTGCCAAATATTTACGTACTCAAGCGTCGAGGTTCACCTCCCCTTGGGAGTCCCCTTACCACTATCCCATCATACGAACTTTACTCTGCCCCATCAAATTCAACCCAAATGTGGGGTGGGCTTGAACAATCTTCCCACCCCGATGTACCAATTATAGGTCTGATGTGCCTCTACCTAAAGGAGATACCCAATGGTTGCCGCTAGGATGTGCAGTTGTCTAAGATGCGTGTTGTAAATTGTTTTAACAACAAGAAAGTGTCCCTGTCCAATACTGTATTAGTTAGTGATTGCTAAAGCAGAGATTTAAAAAGTCTGTGAAAATAATGTTTACAGTTACAATAATAGTTGTCAATCAAATTGAACAAAAATCAACACTTAATATTCAAAATCATTCAATATTTATCCGGTTAAACTAAAACCTTCCAATCTTGTTAGTGTAAAGGCACAATCCTGTCCTTTCCAGAAACTCGGTTATAAACCGTATTTCTTCAGACGTAAATTTCAGTGTCAGTGGAAAGGCCAACTTTTTAGTAGATCCAGAATGAAGTATTGTAAAACCATTTATCGAGATAAAAAATGTGTAATTTTATTAAATCTGTAAGTAGATAATAATAGATTCACTAAAACGCCAAAAACCGCGGACTTCTATCGATAGTTATTATTTAGAGGTGTTTTTTTTTAAGGAAACTTTAACGTTATCTGTAAATTTCCAATTCCACAAACCCATACCATTATATGATATTTCAGTGTTTGTTTGTTTTTTACAACACATCCTACCAACGACCATAAATGTTGAGGAGAAAAAGATACCTGGATTACAACAACGCGAGAAGCTATATATTCGGCCTTATTAGGGCTCTGCCTGCACATACCTGCTACCGGTAGTAGCCGCACCTCAATCGTCGGCATAGCAAGTAATGTTTTGTTAAATTGAATTTCATTTAAAAGGGAAAACTAATCAAGAAATTATTAATTTTTAAATAATTGTGAAATAAATTTTGACAATTTCTTAATATCCTATAGAAATGGCGAAGTTTTCGAAAGGACTTGGAAATGGCTTTTACCAGATTGCTCTGAAACGTTGATGAAAGATAGTTTTCGATATGTAGATCAAAAGAGTCAGTTGGCAGATCACAATTTATAACTTGCACCCCGCTTATTACTGCTTATGGGAAATGGTTTCGGGTCCAAATTTTTAAAACTTTGGTAAACACCAAAAAATTCCAGATTTCGAATTACACCTAGTTGAAGTTGACAATTTTTGCATTATTCAACTTCAAACGGCTAAAACCTTCAAATAGTAAGTTTGGTTTGCAGTTTGAGCCTGTGGCACCATTCAGTCATCACCATGCCGTTGATGTCGAAAAAAACGATTAGCATGGCTTTAAATTTTGATTTCGACATCATTTCTTTTATTCTTGACTATTAAAATATTAAATAACCCAAATAGACCACAATGACTTAAGAGGGCCTTAGTTTAATTAGTTTTTGTGGTGTGTGCGGACGTGCGATTACATGTGCAGAGGAAATATATTTATGTTCATGTGAAATTATTATTAAATACGTTTTGATTTTAGTCGTTTTTTTGCGGTCGGTGCTAAACGGGCAGTGATTCTTCGAAGTGTACTTGTGAATCCCCATTTCCTTTTAGTTTTCAATAATGGCCGATAACGAAAGGAAAAAAGCAAAGGTGGGGCGGAAAAATTGAGAAAGAAAAAACGTAAATTATTAGAAAGCAGCGCTGCCAAATATCCGAAAATCACCGATATTTTTTTTTCTCGTCCTACTGCATCTACTTCTAAAGACGAGGGTCCTGAATTGGACATTGATCCTGAATCTACCAGGGAAACTGACAAGGCAGCTGTTTCAGATGATCATGATCCGGAGAATACCACTAAATGTGAAACAATAGGTGCTTTTATACAAGAATATACTGCAACAACTCAAATACCTGAAGAATATTTTGAGGAAAAAATTGCCCCTGATGATCAACCTACGGATGAAACTCTACTTGCGAAAGCGGAAGATTATTCCAATTATTTTAAACGACCGAGGTCAGATGATTTAACTTCTTTTTTCAAATTTCATGCACGACAAAGCTCCAAAGATCCTGTTCTTCAAAATGCATTTCAGCGGGAAGGAGATGTGAATCGTCGATGGTTATCATACGACGAAGAAAGGAAGGCCTTATTTTGTAGCGTATGTTTAGCATTTGCTAAATCTTCAGATTACATTGTTTTTATCAGAGGCTGTTCTGATAGAAATCATTTTCATCAAAGAATTCAGGATCACGAAAAGTCTAAGTCACACGTGTCATGTGCCCAGGCATATTTATTGTATTTGAAGAAAGTAAATATCGAACACTTAGTTGCTGGCAGTCAGTTGTCCCTGAGATTTGAGCAAGTGACAAAAAGGAGAGAAGTAATGGAGCGAATTATTGGCATCGTGAAATTCATTGGAAGAAGATGTTTAAGTTACCGAGGAAATGCTGAAACAGCTTACACCTTAGAAAATGAAAACGTCGATCATGGGAATTTCTTAGAACTGATCCTTTTGCTTTCAAAGTATGATATGCGTCTGCAACAGCATGTTTAAGAATCAATAGAAAAAAGTAAAACGCAGCATTTACGTGATGTTGAAAAACAAAAAGCATCAAGGAGGGGAAGTCTAGTGACTTTGATTTCCAAAACACCCGTTAATTACATTGTAGTGACAATTCGGGAATTAATTAAAGCTAAAATTGTGGAAGACGTAACTTCAAGCGGTATGTTTACGGTTCAAATTGATACCACTCAAGATGTTAGCTCGAAGGACCAGTGCTCGATTGTGATTCGATATGTTACTGATCAAGTGTATGAAAGAGTAATTGCTGTCAAACAGAGTAAATCCGGGACTGGAGAAAATCATTGTAAGCTGTTAATTCACGTTATGAAAGAGTGCAATATTGATTTATCCAAGTGAATCGGTAATGCAACAGATGAGGCAACGAATATGCAAGGTGAGTATCAAGGTCTGAATGCTAGGTTAAATAAGGAATCTCATGGTCAATTTCATGTGTGGTGCTATGCACATGTTTTAAATTTAGTAATTTCCGATTCAACGAGTGTCACAATTCCGGCCGCCTCTCTCTTCTCGCTGATAAATGACGTTGCTGTGTTTGTGCGTAATTCGTATCAGCGGTCAGATATCTGGGATGATATAATTAGCAAAAGACCCCATCACAAAAGACTTGGTACTATTGGTGCCACCAGATGGTGGTCGAAACATTCTGCTATAAAAAAAGTGTTTGGTGTTCTTTCAAATAAGGATGAAGCTTTATACGTTGAAGTGATTTTAACTTTACAAACTATTTTAGACTCAACAAATTTAACTCCTCATATGCGAGCTCGAGCTAATGGCTTCTTAAAATCGTTATTAGAATATCAAACTGTTTTAACTGCACACATTTATTTGCGGATTTTCGAAGAAACTACTCCCTTGTCAAATTACCTTCGAACCTCAGGGCTGCATATTTTGAAAGCTTATAGCTTGGTCTGTTCGGCCCGAGATAAATTACGGGAGCACAGCCGCGACTTTCAATCTATTCAAAGGCAAACTGATGAGTTTGTCCAGCTGATGAACGTGAAACTAGAAAACAGTAATCTAGATTTATGTGTGGAAGAAGAGCTACCTCGCAAAGCAGGTCGAAAGAAGAAAATTATGCCTGACGAGGAAGCCAGGGACGAAGTGATAACGGATCCTCTCAGAGCTTATGAATGCAATGTTCATAATTTAATTTTAGATACTGCCGTAGACAGTATAACCAGACGATTCTCAAAAAATGAACTTTTTTACTGCGACCTATCTTTTCTCAGTCCAAAAAATTTCAATGAGATAAAAACAAAGAGAGAGTCCCGAGAGACGTGAGGCACCAGTCATGGATGAACCGAGCTAGGTACTAGTGAAATTCGACAGTAACGAAACGACTGAGAATCTTCGCTCTGAATTGGCAAATTTTGTTTCAAAGTGGGTCAGTATAAAGTTAATAACAACAGATTTTTACGAAGTAAAGAAAAATGCTGAAATAGATAAAGCAAATGCCGAATTTAATGAGTTAGACGGAACTTTCACCGTCGAGTCCTGTGCATCTTGCAAAAATTGTCCTCTTTGCTGTTACAATGTCTTGCTGAAATACAACTTATTTACCAGCACCTAGCAAGTTGATAACTCTTGCGTACAAATATTTGTTCACCCTTTCCGTCTCACAAGTATCATGCGAACGGCGTTTTTCGATCCTGAAACTTATAAAAACTAGAATAAGAAGCCAACTTTCTCAAGAACATTTAGAACCATTCATGCTAATGGCTTTTGAGAGAGACATTTTAAGAAGTTTGGAAGCCAGTAACATCACGGATGAAGTAGCGGGGAGGAGCGAGTTGCTGAAAAAAATGCTCGTATGTCAGTTACGTACTAAATTCCTGCAGAAAATGTATACATCCAACGAAATCAAACTTAGAAAATCATAAGTAGTTTATTTTATTTTTAACGAAATTTCATATTGTGCAGTTTTTCATACTTAACTTTGTGAATTATTTTGTTGTGTGTGTGTTTCTGCGCAATTTTTAATCAAACATTTCCGGACTTTTTAGTTTCTACGGCGTTTTTCAAAAGTGTTGATCATTTTACAAAACTTTTAACGGATTTTTTTCAGTTACCTACAGTCAATGAAACGTTTTGTTTTTCAAAATTAAATTTGAAAGGATTCGATTTAAAAGTGCTTAAAATTGCGTCTAAAGCATCCAAATTTACAAAATTTCGCGGAGAGCCTCCTCCCCAGTGGGCCGGTATCAACTCTACTTCCCCGGTAAATTTTTGAGTGGCAATCCGACCCTGGGCATAGTAGACGCTTCCAGCTATCCAACGCTGCATTCGTTTTCCCCCTACCCCTCTAGGACGTCTTCTGAGCGCGCAGTCTCGTTATTTAATAGCCAGACCTCGTATTTGTGGAAAATCTTTTCACCGATGCATTTTTTATTTCTACAGTAGCGTAATTTTAAAAATATATTCTCGTTCACATTTTGCTTCTGTTCCACCAGCACATTTTTATCAGACTAGGGTATCATAGTTCTGTTTTTTATTTTTTTTTCGCGCGATTACGAAAGTGTGTTACGTAGAATACTCTTAATTCGCTTCGTCCGCACCGCCATTCGCTCGCATTGCCCGTGTTGTCCGCTTCTCCATATTGGTCGCTCACATGGGACAGTGTGTTAAAGTTTGGCGAATTCCTTATATTTTACATTGCTACCCTCCCCGCCGAGGGATTCACTCTACTCAATTAGGTCCAGAGTAGCAAAATCATCGTTTTGATTTTACTGTGTAACTACTTGGCAACACGATCACCTGTAAGCCAGTGGTGACGGGGCCACTGATCGGGATAGACATGGCTAATCTCTTCGTAATACATCTAGACTCAATTCGCAAACACGCATCCACAAAGAGGTGAGGGCCCTAGACCAGTAATGAAAGAGAGTTGCAGAGAGTCATAGTTACCCACCCTAAGTTAGTTAGGTTGAGTCTTTGTTGATCGAGACCTTATTCTGTTGGTGTTTTGCATTCGTAAAGTAAGTACATAGAAATCGCTGTCTAAAAAACCCTGTTTGATTTAGATTAAAGATGCAGGTATGCGTTGCCTGCAAAACACTTGAATGGCATTCGAAATAGCATTTGGCTTGACCTAACCCGAAAAAACACCAAAAAACAACCAGCAGGTCCGTGAGCTTCATATGAAAAAGCTCTAGAAAAACTATATGAACACCTGGGAATTTCTTTTGTATTGTAGCGTGTTACTATTTGCCGTTTAGATCTTTAATCATACGATTTTAACCCGATCCTAAATAAATCCACAAATCCACTGTTGTTCACAATCCTTTAGTATAACTTTGGTTTAAAAATCCCAATCAATACTCTTCAAAAATTTAATTTCACTTCGACTCGTATTTAACGCGTCTGCACTCTACGAAATCTATTTCACGATTTTTAATTATATCACATTGGTAATTATCTTCTTTATTGTTTTATTTAAATCTGTCCACTTTTTTGCTCTACTCTATCTCTAGTACGGTTACCTTCCAATTTAATATAGTTCAGTGTGTAAATCCTTGAAATACGTCATAACGTTTTCCATCTACTCTTGGTAGATATAGATGAAATTTTGGTATTCGTAAACATAATGTAGCAGCGAAAACAAAGAAAATAGGGTAGCAATTATATGTGTCCAATAAATCACATTTTTATAACAGTAAGAAAAATGTCAATCATATCCTCTAACCACCTAAATTATTATTAGTTTTAGGTACACAATAAAATAGTGTATGGGCGAGAAGTTCTGGGGAAAATACAAAATTATTAATCGAAAAGGTATGATAGAAATTTAAAATATGTCATTCTGCCTTCAGTCTGCATATGAATTTTGTTAAAAAGTTTATCATATTCTACTGCTTTCTGCGACAAAACTGATAGTGTACCTTTAATAAAGGAATAAATTGAGCTCAGTAGTTCCCCGTTACTGGAAGTACTAGATATTTAATTTTTATTATTTTTATCTTTTTATCTAGTTATCTATTTTTTGTATTTACCTTAGCGACGTGTTTGTTTATATTTATATTATCTTTGATAATAACAGATTAGCTGTCGAAACAATTGTCAGGTTATAATTTAATAAATCTTGTAAAACTTTATATTTATTTATTTCAAAACTAATAGTGTTCTATAGTATATCTAGTGTCTATAGTAGTTCTATATATTGTCACATACAACAATTTTTGAAAACATTATTTTCTAAATTTGATTTTCTAATTTTGCTTACAATCTGACGATTGTCTAGTTTCATAAAATTTGATATAAAATCTTAATTATCCACATTTCCTCCTTGTAAATAAATACTTTTTTTACTAGCAAAGTCTTTCGGCTGTACTGTTCTATTCTATTTTAATTGACAAGCGAAAGAACTTTTAAAATATTCAAATAAATTAATGGACCTTGCAGTTAGGATCGATTAGCAGTTGAAACTCTCATTTCAAATAAAAGATTAAATTTTTAAATAAGCTATCCATTTTAGAGTCGTCTCTAATGATACCCTAAACATTAAATGAATTAAAAAAACATTATTTCTGTGATATCATGTTGGTTTAAGCGTAGAGGTAATACTTGATTTATTACTGTTCAAATTATTTAATTACGTTAATATGTCTAAATTAAGAGCAACTGCTTCATCACAGAATGTAGAAATTAATTCTGTCTAATGAAATGTGTGCTTAACAGAGGATCAGCACCTTTTATTGGCCAATTTAACAATACCCTAAAAAATTGAACATGAAATTGTTCTAATTGAAGGGTTCGTGGGAGTCGCGCAGATGTTCAAAATGTTGTAAAAGAAACCTGTGGTCACCATCTCCCATTAGCCTAATGATACCAATATTTTCAGGCGTACATTATCTATTTAACGTCAAAATCTTTATTACTGTCGAATCACCATTGGTAGCTGAAAATAACGTGATTATTATTAGTTGAAAAAGTACAGAGTAAAAACTACGTCTACATGTATGTAATTATTATTCGATTCTTTCTTTATAAATAATATAGTTACATATTTTCTGTAGAAAAACGAAATCAAGACATTTATAAACATAATTTATTCATTCCTGGTTTTTGATGTGCCGAACCAAACATATACAATTTATAAACGCCCTAAAATGAAATTTTAAGTTGCCTTTAGTAATTTACATTTTACATAATATCAAAATTTCACGTTCTAAGTTATGTATGTAATGTAGGTTTGTTCGAAGGACCCCACAATATTTTTTATGTATAAAATTAACACCAACTCTCATTTCGAAAAAAAAATTAGTAAAGGCTATACAATCATATTTGATAAACCAATATTAAACCTTCAGTGTTGCAAAATTTGTGCAAAATTTATCCAGTGACAGTTAATTTAATCATGTAGAAAATAAAGTAAGAAAAAAATAAATTAATAATAGTATTATAAAAATAAGATTTTTAAACAAAAGGCGATTCTTACTACAAACAATTAAAACAAACTGTCGCACTACAAAATAAACCATAACCTAAAAAATAGGTGCATCAAACTATTATTTTGTCAACTAACTACTAATTTGTTGAATTTTGTCAAATCAAACTAGAAATAGTAAGTACTACATTTTATTTTTAACTATTGTCGTATTGTTATTCTAACTCAGTATTAGTTCACTCTACTGCCATTATAGGTGTTAGATAAACAACTATTACTGTAGAATTAATACTGTTTACATAAACATAATATCGTTCTGATATCCCCTTTCTATATCGCGATGCTGAATGGAATATAGTTCGTTGTTTATTTTACACCAAGCAACAAGATGTGGGTCATGTGGTTCATCACACTGCACATATATAATATAGTAAACAAGGTTAATTAAAATATAATACAAAATTAAAAGATTAGTTAAAGTTTCATAAGTTTTAATAAATTCTTTAACAAAACATCGCTGAAGTAACTCCAACGGGAAGTTAATTAATAAGCAAGCAATTATTGGAACAATCGTGTTCATAACAACATACTTGCAATTGGAGCTATCCAATGAGTGATAAATTTTGCACATACCATATGTCACCAAAATAAAATACTAAAATACAGATTTTAATTAACCTTTACTGTCCCCAGCCTTACTTTGTGAAACTCCATAATCATAAAATATAATAAAAATCAAAAGATTAGTTAAAGTTTCACAAGTTTGAATAGCGTTTATGTTTGTATATTTAAAAAGCGTCTAAAATGTCTAATTTATGTTTGTTGCAAAAATGTAAGAATTTGGTGTAATCTTGACGTGTTTATTTTGATGTTATTTAGACATGTTGTTTATAATCAAATAAACCTACCTTTGCAGGCGTAATTTCAAATAGATGCCTCGTGGAAGTTGATCTAAGTCAGCAGGTATGGCTTTGAAGATGATGTGAGATTATCACGATCAGGTAGTCTGAAGCTTCAGATTGATTAATTGATATTATTGCTCAGTACTTGGGTCCAAAATCAAAAGTCACCTTAAAATGATTTTATCGCAGCAACAGTTGGCAGAAAACACGTCCGCCATTTAATCACCAGGTCTCATAATTCGCCAAGCTGATAACGGAAGCTTCGTGTGTTCCAGAACGAAGGAAAATTCAGGGGTTCCAGTAAAACAACGGCACCGGAGCAAAAACAATCTCAGAGGGAAAACAAAGGAACTCTAAAGAGAATAACTTTGTTTTAGTAAGAGAACTATACAAATTTAATGATTAGACCATTAAACAAACGTACCTTTTTAGGTTGCAATGGTTTCCAAGATGACGATAGATATTTGATCTCCACAACAACGAAATTTTGTAGTTTCGGTGATCTTGAAATCCACAACAATGAACAAATATTTCCAAATAAGGTTCCAATCCACTCTATGCACCAAACGGCACGAACATTTTCCCATTAAGAGAAAGATTTACACCAACAAACACAATTTAAATCACCACACACATATGAGGTGCTAAATTAATACAATTCGAACAAGAACGTTTCAACCCAACGTCATTGTCGCTTGTAGCGGGGTGGGAAACTTGTAGTGACCCAAGCTTTTTTTTAATAAGCTAGTTGCAACTACGTTATGCTGCGTAATTTTGTACTACTGGATTTTACGGCTTGTTATCATATCACAATTACAGAAAATCGCTATGACCATATTGGGGAGCTCAGAAAATCGATAGTTGTGTAGTTAAGTTGCTCGAACTAGATGGCACGATTTACAAAAATATAAAATTTGGATTTTATCGAAGGAGGATATTAATTAAGCCAATATACGAGGTATATCAAATACAAGACATAATAACTTAATGCAACAATACAGGGTGTATACCAAAAGACAACCAGAAAAGCTTTCCATTACACATGATATATTATTTATTTTCTGTGATTACTAAACTACTATTTGCTTATGTAAACAAATAAAGCTGTAGGACTAAAAAGATGGCAATAAAAATTGTGTCGTAAAAAAATTTGATTGACTATCCTTTCTGGTTGATTTCACTATGAAACTAGATATCTCCATTTCATATGCACTTTTTGATCTAACCTGTCATTTTCTTTGAGTGAGTAAGTAAACTGAAAAAGTTGGTAACGTCAGTCAATGTGATAGATACCCCTTTGAATTTGAACTTTGTTAGATGTATTTGTAACTATTACGATATAACATATAATTAATTCTGTGGCGCCAAATCAGCCATTTACTATTTTAAAAGTCGCAATTATATAATTCCTTATTTTATAATTTTTTAATTAACAATGATGATGTATGGTATTAATTCACTAAGGACGATAAATTAGGATTACTCCAAACCATTGACCGATTTAGTAATTATACAATGTAGTACATACATACATTTAAAAGCTTTAAAGCAATTTCATTCAAATAATTAGTTTTCTATAAAAAAAACTTTCCCGTTTTCATGTTTTTGTTGAAATGCATACTATTGACATCAACTAATTGTGAATAATAATTTTTTTGAAAGTAGTTTAGGAGTTTTATACAGTCGGTCAATACATTGCTAATTGTAAGTGCCTCATAACTATATAAAAATTCATGCAGTGATGCTAATAAAATAATGACATCATTTAATCCCGTAAATTAAAACAAATTACCACTTTACACTGTTTGTAAACAGTCGACAAGAATGACAATAATAAACCAGTGCGGAGATTAGTCCTTCATGTCTTTGATCATCTTATGCTATTTTTAGCACATTATTTAAATGATTTTGTTGATGTTTGATATAAATAGTTCAATACGAGATAAATTCTAATTTTTTTTGATACTATGAAAATAAAACTTGAAATTGTTCAAACAACGAAAACGAACATACATAGCAGCTTTATATACTAATACACTAATTTGACTTACATTCGATGTAATGTATACACTCAAAATTTACACTCGTGAATTTCACCACAAGCTTAGAGGTGCAGCTTTAGCTGTGTTTTGTGAACTTATATCAACTTTTTTAGGGATAAATAAGCTTTCATTAGACGATAATCTATTACGATAATCGAATAACCATCTTGTAAACAGTGGCGTAACTAGCGCCCAGCAGACCCTGCGACGCGGGGGGGGGCGCAACCCTCCGAAGGGCGCTGCATTCATGAAATTTTATTTAGTTGGGAATTGAAATTTTAAAACCAGCAGTGGAGGTAAAAAAACCTTCTATGAAAACAATAAAAGGGAATTATAGATATACATTGCTCAAAACAATTAGAGGGGATGTGTTGCAATAATGTTAGGTGTTTAAATAAGATTAATATATAATCTTTACTTTACTACACCGAGCTTTAACTACTCCAACGAAACGATCACATTTTGATAAAGAAATTTCAATCATCAAACAATTAGCACAAGCAAACCATTATAACCCTAACATGATTGACACTTTAATTCAACAAAAAGATTATAGGTTAGCTATCAAAAGAATATTTCCAATTGACACTCAAATACAAGACACAAACTACATATCAATACCATACTTTGGCAAGATATCAGAACAAATTGCAACTATAATAAGAAAAACCACCAGTTACAAAATAACCTATAAAACTAACACCAACACCTTTTCATTTTTATTCAATGCTAAAGACAAAACACAAGATATCATGAAATCCGGCATTTACCGTTTTAATTGTTCTTTTTGTAACTCGGTTTATATTGGACAAACACTTAGAAATTTCGACATAAGATACAAAGAACACGTACGCTCTTATCGACTTAAACATCCAGAAAAATCGAATAATGCCAAACACATTTTGGAACAGAACCACCCAATGACACCTCAAAATAACATTAAATTCTTACATTTTTGCAACAACAAACACAAATTAGACATTTTAGAAGCTTTTGAAATATACAAGCATAAACGCACAATACCTTTAATGAATGAACAAACTGAGCTTAGTAATTCTCCTTTATTAGAATTGTTAGATGTTTAGTTTTTGTATGTATTATATCTAGTTACCTATTTTCTGTATGTATTTATCCTTAGCAACGTGTTTGTTTATCAATCTTATGTACCTTTGATAATGACATTTTAATGTCGAAACAATATTGTCAGATTAAGATAAACTAATAAAACTTGTGAAACTTTAAATTAATCTTTTAATTTGATTATATTTCATGATTATGGAGTTCCACACAGTAAGGCTGTAGACAGTAAACGTTAAATAAGAATAATTAACTTATTAAGTAGTGATTATTTAACTGCTTTGAAGATGACGCTAACAATAGCTAAAAAACTTTCGTCGTACATGCTTCATGGTGTACTTGTAAATTGTAATGAAATTTGAAACTTGTTTAAAAACCTGAAAATAAATGTGCTGACTTGTTGGATCAGCGTCAACAGATTGATAATTTTCAGAGAAATATATGGCTATTCTCCAGCCTAGGTCCGCCACTTGCACCCACACATTCTATATACCATTCGATGTGTCTCATCGAGCTGAACAATAGTGAAATTTGGGGAGAGGAGCAGTAGTTTTCGAAATAATTACCAAAAACTTTTTTGAGAGGGAAGATATAGCCGTCCATGTTAATTTCCCCACCCTACATGAAAATGGATGTTTTGATGCGCGATCTAATCTAACTTCTTCTCACCTAACCAAAAACTAAACTAAAACACGTATGAATTAATGAATAACGCAAACCTAAATTAAACTTAGGTTAGGGCACTATTGTTTAGCTCGATGTGACGATGATCTCGAATGATATATAGCATTTACGAGTGGCTGAGTGGCTATAAGAGGGTTTATAGGAGAAATAGGGAAAACAATGGCTATTGACAGTTTAATTGACCAATTCGCCTGCGTTAGAGTCCGGAAAAAACTGTAAGTGGTGTTAATAGTTACTTATTATACAAACGTTTAAAATAAAGGTTTAATGAGCGTATAGTGTAATACCCAGAGGACGCATGCGCGAGTAGTTTAATATACGCGAATTGTTCAAATTAAATACGATTAAAATAAAACTGTTTATTTAATTTTACTTTTATAAAATCTTCTGTTTTGGCCGTATCATTAATAGTTAAATTACAAAATAAATTCGAGATCTAACGCTTTTTTAGCCAATCACAATTATCATATCGTCATGATTGTGTTGTAATCATAACAACGAGAGAATTTTATATAAATAATTGGTAAATTCGAAAAATGTAATAGACAGCTTCCCGCATTTTTTCATTCAAAAAGAAATAAACTAGTTGTTCAGGCTAGCCACAAGAAGAAATGGCTGAAACAGAGGTTTTAGAAGAAGAAATGGCTGGCATAAATGGTTTAAAAGAAGCAACAGTAGGTAGAGGATATTATGGAAGCTCTACTACCTCAAAGAAAGTGCCAAATAAAATTTTTAAACCGCTAGAGGAATACAATTTTTATTTTTTTGTTTATTAAACAACTGCGTTAATGTTCTGTACAGAAGTAAATAACCATGAATTTTAAGGCAAAGTTGAATGAATCTCATTAATCATATAAAAAAAACGTTGAAGAGATACAAGCAAATGAAAAGGTAATAAATTATATGATTAGTTATTGTATATTTTACTTTAACAAAGGTTACCTACTTAATTATAACTGTATAATGTACGAGGGGCGCAAACGTAAGTCTCGCAGGGGCGCGCAACCTAACGTAGTTACGCCACTGCTTGTAAACAAATTAGTAAAAAGTTTCTTTTATTATCTTTTTTAAATTTCGTCGGACTAGAACAGAAACTCGGAACATTCTGCCGAATTTGATTCAGATAATTACAAAAAATTACACATTTATCAATAATTTGTCACATCCTGTGACGTAATCCGTTAGACAAAATATTTAAAAACCCGCTACCCACCTCTAAAATAACGTTAATATATACAGTATAAGAAAATTAACTTAACTTTATTATTTAAGCACTCTTTATAACTTTATAACTCATAACTTTATAAGCAAACTTCATCTAAATCAGAAGAGAAAAGAAACATTTCAAAAGCAATCAGCAAAAAAGGTTCTGATAATATAGCCATTATTAGTTAAAAAATGAAATAAAATATTAGGAAAACTTTAGTTTACGAAGTTTAACACAATCTACTAAAGTTTATTACAATCCACCTGGCAATTGTTTCGACAGCTAAGCGGTCATTATCAAAAGTAATATAAATATAAACAATCACGTCGCTAAGGTAAATAAATAATAGATAACTGGATGAAAAGATAAAAATAATAAAAAGAAAAACGTCTAACCCTCCCGGTAACGGAGAATTATTGAGCACAATCTGTTCATTTATTAAAGGTACCCTGAGTTTGTGTTTGTATATCTCAAAACCTTCAAAAATGTCTAATTTGCGTTTATTACTACAAAAATGTGGGAATTTAATGTTATTTTGAGGAGTCATTTTGTGATTTTGTTTTAAAAGGCGTTTGGCATGATTAGATTTTTTAGGATGTTTATTTCTGCTGCAACGTACGTGCTCTTTATATCTTATGTCATAATTTCGAAGTGTTTGCCCAACAGAAACAATAAACAAAATTTATAAAAGATTTACAAACACAATTCTTACAATTAAAAAATCACATAAAGAATGATAACCGGAGCCAGTCATGATCTTGCTAATTGTGTAGTTACGACTACAATTTCATGCAGTCGCACGTATAAAATTAGGCTCGACCGCAAGATATTGTGTATATGTCGCAGGCAGATAATCAAATCCGGCAAATTACTATCTACCTAGTCATTTACTATATGACGGGGCAGATAGTAAAACGAAAATAAATATCCACGGTTTTACTATATACCTAGGCATTTACTAAATACCGTTGTTTAGAGCAGGCAGTTAGTAAATGACTTCAGGTACTGTCACAAATAAGATAATAACATGCACATTTCTTTGCAGAACATTCTTTTTTACACGAGCGCTTGTAGAAGCTTTGCCTATTGTAAAGAGAGTACTTAGAAGTTGTGATTGGTTCATTAATTTGTATCATTTATTCTTAAACTATTTTAGCTAAAGTTCATATTTATTTAGTTTTGCAAATCATAATTGCATTTATAATAATATATTTATTTAGGGTTGAATAAACTCAAAGATACAACTTATTAAAATTTAGTTTTTGCATACCTAATATGAAGAAATTGCAAATTTAGTTTCCTACGGGAAATAGAAATTCTGTTTCCCTTTTGCGAAAACTTTGAAATTCTATATTTTATTCAAAATGATGATTCTTTCATATGTGATAAGGCTACTTCCTGCAAGGCGTGCAGAGTTGCATTTTTCTAATATTAATCAAAAGAAAGTAAGTTTTGTCTTAGAGTTTATCAAACACACGTACACTGTTAATTTAATTAAGTTTGTTTAGTCATCTAAACTGTTTTCTAAATGTTTACATTTTTACATAGGGTTTTTCTTTGAGTTAGTTCTGATTAGGTCCTCAAGAAAGAAGGAACTCACTTTCGGTTTTAAGTTTTTATAATTTTTCAATTTTCAATTATTCAAATTCAATATATTACTTCTTTCTACGTGAAAGTAATAAAACTTCAATAATTTATGTTTGGTGTGAAAACATGTTATAAATTGACTTACTAATTTAATTAACAATAATAAATAAACTCGTCTTTAATTATTAACTATAAACTGTGTTTATATTATTGGCTTACCTCTCTCCCTTTCTATAAGGAAGCGAAATTATAAGGTAAGTGCACTCTATTATTATCTAGCCCAGCACTTCACCCCTGGCCTCTGACGACGACGCTATCTTCTGTAATTTATACTTAAGTCAGCTTAGGGGTACGCACGCACAGTAGGGTTACACATAGAAAATATTATTTTTTCGGCGTGTTTGGTACAGGTGCGTGCTCAGGACGGAAGTTTTTATGAAGCTCTTTGTCTTCTCGACTCTGGAAGTCAAGTTAACATCATTTCTGGAAAATTGGTAGAAAAACTAAATTTGTGTAGAGATGTAGTAAACGTACCAATTTCAGGAATAAGTAACAAAACTGCCTACATACGCGCTCGTACGGAAATTTATATCAAGTCAATGGTAAATTCTTATTCAGTATTTTTGAACTGTTTCGTTCTTGATAATATAACAGGGCCATTGCCCACAGAAGCATTCAATCGGGAGCTTTTGAACATCCCTTCAGATGTTAGATTAGCAGATCCGAAATTTAACGAAGCTCGGGAAATTGATATAATTTTAGGCGTAGAATTATTTTATAAACTTTTATGCGTGGGTCAAATATTACTAAATAATGCAAGTATAACTTTACAAAAAACCAAGTTTGGTTGGACGATCTCCGGAAAGATGCCAACGAAAATGTCTTCTGTTTATTGTAATTTAGCGATAAACGAAGGGTTGCATAATCGGAATGAAAATGTAGAAAGGTTTTGGGAAATTGAGAGCGTAAAGAATGTTAAACCTCTTAGCGAGGAGGATAAACAATGTGAAGAGAAGTTCGCGCGTACTACAACGCAAGATTCAAACGGGAATTTCGTCGTTGAATTGCCATTTAAGCGAAACTGCAGTGAATTAGGTGATTCATACGAAATTGCGAAAAATCGGTTGGTAAACTTAGAAAGAAAGTTTGAAAGAAAAGAAGAATTAAGAGTTGATTATCACGATTTCATTCAAGAGTACATAAAACTTGGACACATGGAACTCGTTAAAAATCCTTTTAACAGTGAAACGCAATCGTACTATATGCCACATCACGCGGTTGTCAAATCGATCAGTTTGACAACAAAAACACGCTTAGTTTTTGACGCATCCGCAAAAACATCAAATAACGTTAGCTTAAACGATATTTTGATAAAAGGGCCATATGTACAGGATGATTTAATCCACATTTTATTGAGATTTCGCTGCTACGAATACGTCATTTCTAGTGATGTAGAAAAAATGTATCGCCAAGTCAAGATTGCTGGGGAAGATTGTTCTGTTCAAAGAATTTTGTGGCGATTTGAAACGGATAAAGAAATCGATGTGTACGAGTTGAAAACCGTTACGTATGGTACTGCTCCAGCATCATTTCTCGCGACAAGATGTTTGGTGGAATTAGCAAATTCGGTCGAAAATGTCAACCCGGAACTCGCTGAAGTTGTTGAATCGGATTTCTATGTTGACGATTTGTTAACCGGTTCAAATGACAAAGAACATTTGAAAGCTGTACGAAAACAAGTAGAATCGTTATTAAAGCTCGGCGGTTTTTCAGTAAGAAAATGGACATCGAATGAACCCGCTCTTCTAACGGACGTTGAGAACTGTCACGAACAACATAAAAATTTTAATTTTGACAATAAAGCGGTGAAAACTTTAGGGGGAAATTGGTTACCAAAAACGGATAGGTTAGGTTATTATTCGGAATTCAAATTCGATCAACGCAAAATTATAAAGCGTGTAATACTGTCATATATTGCCAGAATATTCGTTCCGATTGGTCTAATCGCGCCAGTTATAATTGTTGCCAAATTAATTATGAAAGAATTGTGGTATCAAAGTGTCAGCTGGTATGAAGCTGTTCCAATGAGTGTACACACGAGTTGGTTGAATTTTTGTCAGAATTTGAGTGGTTTGCATAGACTAACAATTAAACGAAATGTTATTGCCTGGCCATATACAAAAATTGAAATTAATGGATTTTCAGATTCAAGTGAACGAGCGTATGTCGCATGCGTTTATGTAAGAACAATAACGGAAAACGGCACAGTTGTTTGTAATCTGCTATGTGCTAAATCAAGAATAGCTTCAGTAAAGGCAGTTATCTTGCCTAACTTGGAATTATGTGCGTCTCTTTTGCTAGCTCGGCTGGTTTCAAAGGTAATTGATAGTTCGCGAATAAGATTGAATGATGTCTATTAATACACGGATTCCTTGGTGACGTTACATTAGATTTGGGGTTGTCCAAGTCAGTGGAAAACGTTCGTGGCCAATAGCGTTTCGGAAATCCACGAGTTGAGCAATAAGCAGAGATGGTTTCATGCATAATCAGAGCATAATCCTGCAGACATGATAAGTCGAGGTATACTCGTCGAAAACCTAATAGAAAACAAATTATGGTGACACGGGCCAAATTTTTTGCACGAAAGCGAGATTACTTTAGATTTACAAGAGGTACAATTAATCAATAATCTACCCGAACAAAAAACAGTGTCTTCACATGTTATAAAATTACAAAGCACTTACATTTTTGAAAGGTTCTCAAATTTAAATAAATTAATTAGAGCAATCGCGTGGTGGAAAAGATATATCAATATCTTACGTACCAAGGTAAAACCTCTTGAAAATATTTTAAGTTCGAATGAATTAATAGGCGCCGAGATGACACTTGTGAAGCTCGTACAAAATCAATGTTTTAAATCAGAGTTAGGCAATCTCAAGGGAAACCATAAACTTGAGAGTACAAGCAATATTCTGAATTTAAACCCATTTGTAAATGAGCAAGATATCCTAAGAGTCGGTGGTCCTCTCAAAAATTTGACTAAAATCACCTGATGTGAAATTTCCTATTTTGCTACCGTCGAACCTTAAGTTTACGGACTTATTAGTTAAACGCGAACACGAAAGGTCTCTACACGGTGGAGTTTTGAGCACTCTTGCACTTATTCGCCAAAAATATTGGATTATTGCAGCAAAACGCGTAGTTAGGAAAAATTTACACCGATGTATACCATGTTTCAAAGCTAAGCCTATCACAACGATACCCCGTATGGGTAATTTGCCTGAAGTAAGGATAAATCCATCGCGACCATTCTCGGAATGTGGTATAGATTTTTTCGGGCCTTTAAACGTGAAAGAAGGGTCTCGGAAGAGCAAGAAAATTGTGAAATCATATGGTGCTCTCTTTGTTTGCATGGCCGCCAAAGCGGTGCACGTCGAGTTAGTTGGGGATTTAACCGTAGAGTCCTTTACAGCGGCATTAAAAAGATTTGTTGCGCGTAGAGGTTTAGTCGATACAATTTACTGTGACAATGCCACTAATTTTGTTGGTACTGCACGTGAATTAAGATCTGTGTATGAATTTATAAAACAAAATGAAGTGAAGATAGGTCGTGACTTAAAAATCGAATTATTTCAATTCATCACGAGAATAGCCTATGCTTCTCTAGCACGTGCAATACGACGCAAAAATGTCAAAAACGCAAAAACGAACGTTTTACCGGCAATCCCCTAAGCTCAACGCACATGATCAGTTAAACAAAACTACAATACAGTTCATCGGATATCGACGCTAAACCCTAAATAAAGGTTCATGGGATATAAAATCTTTGATTGAAAACGTACCGTTACATCATCACCAACAAGAGGATATTTTTGTTTTTATTTCTAAAAAAAATGTATTGAATAAATATTCATCTATCTAAAAGTACAATTATAGTCCTTCAGAACCTGGCAAAATTAAAACATACTACTCGAATAATTTAGTCCCGCTAGATCAGTCATAGGAACCACTGTGCGTCGGCGTCATTTTGTGATTGGTTTAAAGTAAAGTAACAGCAAGTGTTAGGACTTGGTGTCCTGATTTGTGCGTTAATATTATAACACTGATGTAATTACTATCGTAACTTTATTTTGATTAACTATTTTTAACAACATAACAGTTAAATAAACTTAGTGGGTTGTATTTAGCGCGCGAACGTGCATTGCGCTTGGCTTCTTAACACGCACTCTTCTTTCTTGTGGTTACATGCAACTACAACCCCCACACTGCTAACCCACGCGTCCTCATGCTAAGGGCGCGAAAATTTTAAACTCTTAGTGGGAAGCTTAACAGCAAGTATTTACATAATTAAACCAAGTTAAACGAAATTTGCACATCATCTTGGCGATTACGTCGCTGTGTCATGGGGCTTTTGTTTATTAGTTTTCCCAAGTAGGAAAGGTGAATGCTACAACTCTGATCTCATTTATCTCGTAAAATAATATGCACTGCATCCCAAGGCACTCTTATTAATTGAATGTGCAAAATAGCCCATTATATTATTAAATAGGAAAAAAAGCTAACCAAATACCGAACTGAAATTGCAGTCCTTGCTATTTTGATGTCTGGATGTTTCGATGTGTGATTGTTGATATAGTATTTCATACATCGCAAACAAATAAGTGCTAATTTGTACTTACTAATGCACTTTTACCTCAATGATGAATAATAGTATAAATGCATTAGGGAAGTAGCAGTTATACGTACAGATAACAACATAACTCGAGATCTACATTTACTACACGTGAAAGGCTTTTGCGATTTACTGCACCGCTGCAACTTCATTCCTCGTTCTATTATACAACTGGGTTTACTACTTGGTTATGGCGTGTCTTTAACTTTTTAGTTGCTAGTGTAAAATAAATTAAAGCTTTACAACTACTTCTAGTTTAGTCCTTGTCACTATCTTCATTTATCTCAGCCCATCACCTCCTATTTGACCTCCACAAAAACCTAGTTTTAGCTTTAATAATAATAATTGCTGTTATTGTTACTGCGATTGAATTCTGAGTTTTCGAAAAAGGTTAGCAGTGAAATTTTGATTCATAATAAAAACTCATCTAAAAACTTTTTGCAGTACATGGAAAACGAAAACTGTAGGTATATAAAAATCATTCAAGCCAAGTATGGTTAATTAAGTTGAATTTACATTTCAGTAACTTTAGCAGCTCAAAAAAATTTAAAAGCGCAGAATAATATTGTGAAACTTTTCTGTTGAACGAGTTTTAACCATGGTGTTTAATATTCACGTTGAATGCGGATGAGTGAATTATTAAGGGAGCTGTCGATGTCGCTTCAGAAATTCATCCAACACTGAGGGTATAGAAGAATTCAGGATAAGTGAATAATGACTTCTACATTTTAAGAAATTTGATGTTAAGCATTTTCAAGCTCCTATAGGCGAGAAATATTTTTAAGTTTATTTGAATAATAATAATGATTTAAGCACATTGAAGTGTAACAAAGAAATAGTAAGTTAATTCCAAATAATTTTAATATCTGCATGTCATATGTCAACAGAAAAAATAATTATTTAATTTTAATAATGTGTTATTGGATCATTTAACTAAAGCTTTTGATTAATTCACGCACGCACGCACGAGCGCGCGCTCACACACACACACACACACACACACACACACACACACACACTAAATATATACGGTGTGCCGAAAAAGGCTAGGCATAATGGCTGTGTTTTTAAATGTTAAGATTATTAAGTCTAGATGCGAAAGTCTGTTCGCTAGCATTATCCGAAGGGGTGAAGACGGGATATATGTTGTGAGACTGCTTGGTCTCCTGACATTACTAGGATAATCTAAGAACAAAGACAACCGTTCTTTCCAGCATGGGGAGCGTCGACGGCAGAAGGACAAAACCCTTGACAAAGTACGGTGTTTTCATGACCGAGCACGAGGACCTCGGTCACATGTCACGAGCAGAACCGTCCTCGGCTGGAACTTCCTTCATCATGCTATGTGGAAGGAGAACAAGATCAGGGTGGTATTCAACGCTGCAACCGTGACGACAATGAGATGCTACTTGAACAACGTCCTCGGACTACCACTGCAACGTGAAATAAGTCATGTGCTAACCAACTGCCGATCGGTTTTACGAAAGACATTGTGAAGATGTTCCGCGGAATCAGAGTTCACGCCTACGAACAAGACACACAACGCAGAGTATGGCATAATAAACTCACGCCTACTCTGAGTTTATTATGCCATACCATATTTTAAACGATGAAATTACAGTCGGAGTTATCTACCGCCGGATAATTGAGATCTACTGTATCTTAAATAATGTTTAATAACAAAATAAAAATTACGTTTTGTTGCAATATTAAAGTATAATGGAACAATAAATGTGAATTAAAAATGTTGCACCCTAAACGCAATTGCGTTCGCGGCGGGTGCCATCTTCGCCACTTTCTAGTTACGGCACTGTATAATGCAATTTTGTAATATCTACATCTAGAGTGTTATGGCTCTTACTATGACTGGACTGGTTTTCTCGTAATGTTTATCTCGGCAGTGTTACTCTGATCACTTACTTTTTGGAAAAACCGTTTCGCCAAGTGCTTCCTCTGGTGTAGTTGCGACTGTAGAGTGGCTTTTGTTGAGTTTGACCATCCGGCTGTTCCCAGCAAGGCTGCCTCACACTTAGCCTCTCAGCTTAGACAACCCTACCTCAATATGATGTGTCCCTGCTTTTAGGTATAGTCGGAGCCCTGTCGAAGGCTCACCAAGTCTTTATTATGATAGGATGGGGTGGAAAAGTCTTAGGTAATCTTAGGCAGACCAAGCCCAGCTACACTTGAGGTTGGACGCGACCGGACCACGTATTAACTCCGGCACTAACCTGGAGAGCAATCTCGCTCCTACCAGTGAGAGTTGGTAGCACTCACTTAAAAGAGCACCGCGCTAATTGAGCGTACCTATTTCAATTCCTTGTCCGCAGATGAGTCACGTAAATCCGCAAATGAAAACAGACAGACTTTTTGCATTGCTAAACTGTTAAATTCAAAATTTAATAAAAATGCTGGCTTTCATAAACTTCTGATGGCCAGTAAATCGTTAATGTTGCCTTTTTTCACATTCATGGCTGTACTGAGGTATATAAACTGGCTTTGTGGTGCATTATGACGCGTCCTAATAATATAATAATACTAATAACAACAGTTAACAAAAAAAATCTTAAATTGTATTTAAAATAATAAGCTCTTATTTACCACCCTGATCTTGTTCTCCTTCCACATAGCATGATGAAGGAAGTTCCAGCCGAGGACGGTTCTGCTCGTGACATGTGACCGAGGTCCTCGTGCTCGGTCATGAAAACACCGTACTTTGTCAAGGGTTTTATCCTTCTGCCGTCGACGCTCCCCATGCTGGAAAGGCGCAGCCCTCATTTAATTATTTTAATGAGGGTCACAGTTTTTGAGCCGCTACATAGTCGGCGCCTATGATTTCCACTATGGGGTGGATACGAAAATGTAGGCGAATGGCTGGAAATATAAATTCGTTTTCGAGAAAGCTTTTGTCTTAGATATTTCTGCTTGATGTGCACCAACTCTGGCTTGGGAAAGGTGAGAATGTTTGGTGCTTTCAAGTTGACATAATCCACTGAGCTGTCTTCTAAAGCTCGAACACAACTATTCAGGAAATAGTAACCTTCCTGGCTTTTCTTGTCTGACCTGGGCTGGGTTCAACTTTGCGATGCACTTATCGGTGAACCAATCATGCCAGAGTGTCGGACAAGTTCTCAAGTGTGCTTCGACGTTGTCATACTGTTGAGAACTCCCTTTAATTCTTTTGGAGTTGTGTTTTAAAGAACTAAAAATATAGTAATAACCTGGTCCGGTATGTAAATATGAGTGTTTTCTTGTCAGCATACCTTTCAACTAAACTGTTCTTTGCTGAAGTAAAACTGGCTCGGCGATTTGAACATTTGTGAGCATTTCCAGCACAAATCTGTCTTTTTGAGACAGATTTTCAAATATTATAGTTTGGTAACATGTGACAGCTAAAGATTGTCAATGGCTCAGCTAGAAAACAAAGCTTAGAAATAACTTTTAATTTGATTTACTGCCCCCCCATACGAGTTAATTCATAATCCTACGTACAGTTGCGGCCGAAAAACTTTCAACGGTCTATTGCGACTGCGTAATTTCGATTTTTCAATTCTCGTATGATACGTCACTTTTATTTCTCTGAATTGTCCAAGCCAGCTATTAAGTAACCAGCTTAGTAAACTAACTAATTGATTAATATTTCATATCTTATTTACCTTGAGGGCAAATATAACCTCAAATATTACTCTAAAGTTTTCTGTATATTATATAAAATATATGCTTAAGTGAAAACTGGATGTTTAAATTTGTATCCATGCAATTTTGGCATGTTTTCACAGTAACATGATGTTTTTAAAATGAGTGTTTTCATATTATAAAAACAAATTATTTACTTTGCATTTAATTTTAATCCATGCAATAATTATATTTATAAACTAATAATAATTATATGTAATACGTCATTGACATACAATCTTTTTTAAAAAGAGATTGAGGTTTAACAAACGCCAACTACGTATAGTCTGTGTTTCTGTTTGCATCTTCGACCAAATTTGATTTGGTTTAGAAAATTCGATATACTGCGCATTCTTGGGAACGCAACACCTCTCTGCTTACACCATCATTATTACCAACAGCTACATAACAAAAACAAAATTTTCCTAATCGACTATGTTTTTAAGTTAAAAAATAAAATAAAAGCAGATAATGCATAACACATTTAAATGTAATTGTCAATTAGAAATAAATAGTTGTTTTTAAAAATTATTTATTGTCTTATTATCAGTTTCGACTGCTTAAACATATTTATTTTTCTAAAAAACTACATTTCCTTTTTAGTCACATACGTAAAAGATGTTTTGTTGTGTTGTGATGTAAAAAACGTACGAAATAAAAGTTAATACTTTTAAAATATGGTAATAAATTTGTTTTAACCAAAATATCGCATCTTTATGATTCCCTTCGAGGCAGCAGATTGTAGTGTTAGACCAATTATCTTCAATATTAAAATCTCCGCAAAGGAACAAATGTTTTTGGAACTATAAGTTCATGTTTCGAGACATCATTATATTGAGCTAAATTACAGGTTGTCAAGTTTTTTCGACGAAGGCTGTCTACTTTTTATAAACATCCAAGAGAGATTATCGTTTAATTTATCATTGGCACTAGTGAGGTTATGTTTAAAACGTGATTGGACGGACATGATATATGCATCTTTCGCTCGGAAAAGACATCACCGACAGGGTCTGCAGTGGTGCTTACAGGCATTATTCAATTTACTAAAAAATTTTAATAAATTAAAAAAAATGTTTTGCTTGTTTTATTTTTAATGTAATGTGAGTACAGTTGGCGTACTTAAAAAATAAAATGCAATTATCTCGAAAATAAGCATGAAGCGACCTCATATTAATAAAGAAAATATGTTCTAAATTATTACAGCTACCCCACCCTCCTTCCATTACGAGGTTTCTAGTTATATTAGTTACACGCTGTATATCACTCGCAAATAATTATTCCTTGAAATCTAGCCGAACCTTATCTGGATTGATGGACAGTTTTCATCAATTCCAATCGATGTATGATCTTTATGTTGCCTTTCAAGATCTCACGCGTCATGTGACAAGTAACCACGACACTACCGCAATGGAGTAAAAAGACCCTATACCTAGATTAACCTCATAACATAAACATGTGTTAGATTGACAGTGACGACAGCATTTTGTGTGCATAGATAGTATAATAGGTGCTAAAAGGGTAATAATACAAATTGCAGAGCTTTGTGGTATTTGCACAACTAACATAAGCGGTAGTGAATGATGGCCGAAGTATATATGCATTGTCACTAGTTAAATGTTTGTTGATTGACTATAATTATTATTTATTAATAAGTTGCTCTTATAAATATGCGACTTTTACTCTGGTAGTGAGTTTAGAATATACATTACTAACAATACTTTGTAACTATGAAGATAGTAGAATCATTTATGGAAATGTGTTCATTTGAACGACATTTACACGAATTTAGTCCGTGAAAATTCTTTAATTCTACGTGTTTTTATTTATTAGTTTAAGGTTTAAGAAGATTATTGGACTGGGTCATACAATTTTGTTTTATTATTATTTACAGTACACGAAGAATTCAAGTAACAAATATCTATTTTACAATTCATTATATTTTTCAGTATGTTATAATACCATCAAAAGTTGATAGGTATCATTAAATACAATTAATTAAAATATTTTGTTAACCACTATTATTAAGTACTAACGCCGACAATGGAATGTTATTATATTAATTTAGTTGTCTAATATATAGATAATACAGAAAGAGCTAATCAATATTGTGATGCTATAATTACATAATTCATTGTAGGTTCTCTTTGTGAATGCAAATAGATTTAAATTAACATACGAATTGGAGGTGCATCTGAATTAACCAACAAAGACTGTTTAATGTGTCTTTGACTAACCGGCTTCACTGTATCGAGGTAAATAGTTCATAATGGATCAACTTTAATTAAAAAAGATTTGCAGAGCTATCGATATGTTTAAAGTTACCTATCTGACATCGCATGTTGCGACACGTTATGCGTTTAGTTTTGTAAAAATCCCATCCAATTAGCAAATAGGGATGTTCTAAAGTATAATTAATTTTGCACGGTAACGATTCTGGGGCGACGGTGGTAACACTTTTATTAAGGGATTTTTCAATGAATTGTGTAACCGCACGTAATTAGAGTGCAATTACCGACTTTTGCTGACCAGAAAATAGCCACTATTCTTATAATGTTATTGTATACAAATCTATTGTAAAAACTACAAAAAAACTGCTGCGTTTGTTTGTTTGTTTGTCAAAAGCACTTTGTTTTTATATGTTAACACAAATATTGGTAATTCTGTTTGAATGTCTGTATTTATTTAAATACCGTACCCGATATCTGAACTAGTATGTTCTAAAATTTAAGAGTAGTGGCAGAAACGAATTTTGCCTGGCTTGGTTACTGTTTCCTCTCAAAGTTTTTTATATATATATATATTGCTGTGGATTTTAGTGTCAAAATTTTGGTAATTTTGGAAATTATTGTAAAATTATAAAATCTTCGTTGAAAACTAACACTTTAGGAATATTTCATTAACTTTTCCTGTTAAAGATATTTTCAAGTTATTTAATGGAGTGTCATTGATTTTGAAATCAATGTGTATACTTTTTAATAAGGTTAAATAATACATGTTTCTATTTATTATCAAACAGCTTACTCACCGATTACTTAAGTGTACGTAACATCCAGTTGTTCGCAAGTTTTTGTTATGATGTAATTCAATTATGTATAATTTCAAATGAGTATATCGACGGGTTATGTGATTCTTTAAGGTTTTTGTTCGTGTAAATAGTTCATTGTTATTGCAAATGTTGTGTAATAATGTGTAATAGATGTGTCACTTTTATATAAGAATTTTAATCTGCTATTATGTATTATATGAGTGTACAGTTTGTATTAGTTCGTAAGGTGACGTCAGATTGTGTAATATAATTATGTAAATAGTCAATTGTATATAAGCTTAGAAAATCATAATTTTAAAGGAGTTCCTGATAGAAAGCGACGCAGTAAAGTCGTGTTAAAGACAATAATAAAATGTAAATAGACACTTCATGGTAAACAACGACGCAGTAAAGTCGTGTAAGAAATACAGTACAATGTAAATAGTTAAGTTAATTGAATACGGCAAAAGTATTAAAAAGGTTATAAATTGTAGAAGTGTATACGTTTATAAAGAACCTTTTAAAGTTAATTTACTTGCTAAGTAAGCAAGATAATAAATCTTCGATTAAAACCATCAATCGGTGTTTTATTTAATTAAACACAAAAAGCAAATACAAGTTCTTCGAGAAAGGGATATATACCCGCAGTTAAAATAAAACAAAAGTGAGTTACCAAAACCAAGAGTGTGGATGGTGTTATGTGGGAAAGCCATGCAAAAGGGAGGAAGTCAACCGGAATTGGAAATCGGCACTGAGACAACATAAGTGACTTGCTCTGCCAATTGGTTTTGGAAAGAGGGCATCTATAGAAAAAGGAAGAAGCATCGCTTTATAAAAAGGTAGGAAGTTATTTCCTTTGGTATCTGATGAAGAAAAGACTATTGTTTGTGAGGTGTAATTAAGTGATTTGAACAATTTAGCCATTAAACTTAATTAAGATTTCAATTTTAAAAAGTGTTTTCAATTTCAATTTGTTTATTTTTTTAAAACCACAGGAATCCACATTCGCCCTGAGATGAGTATTTCTTATTAATATAATTCAGTTACTTTATGTTACTTAATTGGCGCCCAACTCTCTTACGTAAACTTGAGTTAGTCAAGAACTCACATAACATTGTTATGTAACTAGTGCATTATTTAAAACTATTAAAAAGTATTTTTGAATCATATAAGAATTTATAAATGAGGAAAGTTGAAAGCATTTCCAAAGTACAGTCTTTTTAAAAATCAATTTATAAATCAATTATCTACAATTATTCGTTATTTGAAAGTATTTTGAATATAAAAACAATATTTTATTGTTAATTAGCCAAATTCATCGCATATATTTTTATTTTTGCTAGCCGAGGTGGGAGAAAATCAAAACTTATTCTGTTTAGACAAAGTCATCGCATATAAATTTGTCGCTGTCAACGTGGGGCATTTGATTAACGTGGGGCATTTGATTAATGTGGGGCTTTTGTAGATTAGATAATCATTTGATTAATAATAGGTTTTGATTACTTATTTGGTTTTTCTTATCTTGTTTGGATTTTATTAGCTTATTAGTCTTAGATTAGAATTTTGCAGTCATATTAGGGCATACTAGTATATTTAAATATTATTAGAGTAAATTTTGTTTAGTGATTAATGTATGACGTCGGTTAAAAATATTTATTCTGCCGCGGAAAGTAATTTAGTATTAAAAAAGAAGTATACAGATAAAGAATTAGTAGTGTCTGAGAAGCAGAAAGCTTTAACCATTTCAGTAATGGAGGGGAACGGTGAAGAAGGAAAAACAGTAGAACCTACACTTGCGCAACTTATGCAACTTATAATAAACCAAACAGAAAAAATTGACAAACATTCTGAAGACATGAAAACTAAATTTGACAAACAGTCTGAAGACATTAAAGAAATGAAAGAAGATATGAAAGAAATGAAAGAAGATGTGAAAACTAAATTTGACAAACAGTCTGAAGACATGAAAGAAATGAAAGAAGACATGAAAGAAATGAAAGAAGAGGTGAATACTAAATTTGACAAACAATCTGAAGAGATATCAAAATATAATATAAAAATGGATGAAATAACAAGCAGTATAATAAATCTAAAAGAGGCAATAATTAGCAAATTAGAATTTAGCAAAGAATATAAGAAAGATCAGGAAGTTAAACAAATTAATAACGAAGAAGTACATTCAACAGAATTAGGAAAAGTAGATGGATGGAATACTGATGATAAAACTATAGAAGATGAGTTAGAAATGGTAGATGTAAATTGTAATAGTAATGAAGGTGAAATTTTAAAGAAGGGAAGTTTTGTTAAGGTAGATTTCATTTCATCATTTTAACGCGATTGGTTCTTGTACAATACTTTAAATTCTATGGAAACGACATAATAAATAAATACAACTGAGAAGAAGCAAAAAATTACTTTTTGCTGACACATGTAAATTGATACAAACTTGGTTAATGTTCATCCATCATTTAAATGGGATATTAAGAGAACCTGAGGATATAATATTTATCACCAGACCATCCTTACCACAAGGTAAAGATTATATACCTGAAGATAATCTATCTGTGCATGCCACTGGTTGATAAGCAGGAAATCCTTCAAGAGGAATTTAAGGTAAGCTGCAAGAACTCGCATAATACAGTCCACTTTTATCTTTATTCACGCATTGTCAATATACAGTACTTTTTAACCTTATAAATAGTATGTTACTATCTTGTAAAACACTTAAATTCTTTGTTTACGTTTTCTCGTTGCAAGATTGCAATACGTATAAAATTGGAATCACAATATGAAAAACAATAGGAATGGATAAATATCTCACCAACAATGCTTACTGTGTTAGAGTACGTTCATACCGTATAACCCAACATGAAAAAGGTTTCAGATCCGAGAATACGTATGAAGAACAAAGAAGGTAATAAATCATGTTTGTAATGTCGCAGACGACATGTGAAATATTGTTGCAAACTTTTATATAAAATATACATATGATAAATAACTTATTTTAAGTTTCTAGATACATTTAAATATTTCTGAAAAGTTTCAAACATTGACAGAATACACCTTTTCGTGTTCTATTTAATATCAATATTTAAATTGGAATAAAACTATTTGTATTATCAAACTTAAAAAATCAAAATTATAAATTAAATTAAAATTTTAATATAATGCGTGTATTATAAATTTATCACTTGAAAATAATCTTATTTTTGAAAACAGGCACTATTAGTAAATTACCACCTGCATTAATTTAAGGTTATTTACAATAATTATTTCCAAACAACAATTTAAAGAACGTAACTTTGAAGGAGAGTTATTGACCATTTAGATTCTGTATTTACCAAAAAAATTGATGTGTCCATCTTGAACGCAATCCTCATACTTTACGGACTTTGATACGTCATTTCATCAGTATTCTGTATATATTGAAGGGCTCTGCGTTTTTTTATTAGGTAATGCTGCAAAATCCTACGAAATAAAAAGCTATTGGATATAACAACGTACGATTTATTGGAAGATATATCAACATAAGAGTCCCTTTTTCATTGTTTTTAATAGCGGATATAAAAAGTTGGCAGAGGGGTTAATCGATTTATACGATTTCGAATTGCAATGTTTTTATGAAACGAACGGTAGAGTTTTAGTAAGCTTAGAAGATTACTTTATTTTGTATGCTTTGCGATGGAATATAAAATGTAGTTATTCGTTTAATTAGTACAAGAAATGCATCTTTTTGGGACGAATAAAAAAGTTGCCGCACGACGGGGTACCGAAGTCTGTCAATCTTAATGAGTCAGCAAACTCCGCGAGGGCATTTCTTTATGCAAATTAATTTGATAAGACTTGTGTTATATTAGATCGCTTGACGAAAAAATGTTCGTGTTTAATACACTGTAGCGATCTTTTTAAAACTCTGATTTAATGTGAATTATCTAATCATTAAAGAAGAATATTTACAATGACTACCGTTTAACACTTAATTAAAACACAAGTGATTAATCACTAAACGGACTTAACTAAACTCTGTGAGATTTTTTATTTAAAACGCGCAACTACTTATTATTCATTTCCACTGAAGTTTATTTATTTTTAATACGCTGCCTCTAATTGTCGAATCCCCTTCTCATGCGATCGCCCTGATAATATCCCTCGAGGAGTTGTTTTAATATAGTCTAGTTTAGCTTTTCTCGCCGTTTGTATATTTAAATGCTGATTTCTTTGGACGGTTCGATGTACACGGCGTTTCTTGATTCGCTAACAATACATACACCAAAGACAAATCGAAATAAAACGCTTGAAAGTCATTGTTTATTTCTTGCACGGTATTGTTACAGGTACTGATATATATTAATTCAAATAATATGGCAACTGGCAAATAAAAAGCATTCAAACAGGTAGTATTGGAAGGACAGAAATCGGTAAAACCGATTTATATTAATATAATTAATAGGTATAGGATTTCTATGCATTTGCATGTTTTTTCTGCTTATAGCAAACATTTGCAGAGTTATATTTCTACATGTTTAAGCCACATATGAATCACATATGTCAATTTGAAAGTGCATATAAATGCATATTTAGGTGTTTTTTATAAATGCATGCATATTCTAGCATTTTTAAACGAGTGTGCATATTTTACCACTTTTTGAGCGTTTTACATGCTTTAATTATGAAATTTCTAATATTTTTTTAATAATTTTAGCATTTTAGACAACCAACCAAGGGCGGCTTAGTTGAGTCGAGGAGAAACCCATAATTTAAGCTTATTGTTAAATACTAGGCTTTAAAATATTTTACTGCCTTAACCATCTGTGTACTTGTTAGTATTTTCTATGAAAGAAAAAGTTTCAATTAAAATTTAAATACTTACATCTTGCGGTATTGTGATAAATTGGTATTAAGAAAATCCAAAGACCCTTTGACAACTTCCTGTTCATAGAAAAAGTTTACTAATCTTGTAATCTTTCAATTAATACTGTTCAGAAGTTGCAAACTGCATTTCAGTTTGAAATTTTAGAGTTAAAGAAAAACGGTCTGTGTCTGTTACACTTCGAAGTTATGTTAAGGAATTCAGTGTTCTTACAACTGACGATTAGGTGATGTATTGTACAGTGTGCGACGATAAAGTGACTGCAACGAAACGCTTTCAAGTTACACAACATCTGAACACGGGTCGACATCAAAAGTATGTTGCCCTGAAATCAAAAAAACAAACATTGTTACCGGGGTACCTTAATAATTCGCGCGGTGAGTCCAGAAAATCGATCGAATTTAATAAAAAACTATGTAGTGCATTAGTGGCTGCAGATATCCCGTTAAGTAAAATTAATCACTCAGCATTTCGTAATTTTCTGGAAGAGATTTCAAAAATGCCAATACCCGACGAGTCTGCACTCAGGAAAAATTATTTACCTCGTTTATACGAAGAGACCATAAAATCAATTAGAAAACATATAGCGAATAACTACATAATAACTACATATGGCTTTCCATTGACGAATCTACTGATACTACTGGAAGGTGCGTAGAAACTTCATTTCCTTCTTTTTGTTAGTAAAATTTAACTAATTAAAGACAGCAGAGCAATTTACGGATGTTTTATTTCCTATTTTGTTAGTTACATATTTAATCACAACAATATTTTTGCTAGATTAAAATATAATTTTTTTAAATAACTGTTTTGCGCTAATTGTTTGTAACCGAGTAATTATGTAGTTCGATAAAATAAAAATCAAATTTTTGTTTTTAGATACGTGGCTAACGTTATAATTGGCGTTTTAAATTCGGAGAACAATCCCAAATCCTATCTATTAGCAATGGACGTTTTCAAAAGCACCAATCATTGTTCTGTGGCAAAATTGTTTAATGATTCGATGGCTATTTTGTGGCCGGACGGCATACAGTACAACAAAGTATTCTTGTTCGTCACCGACGCGGCACCGTACATGATCAAGGCTGGAGCAGGCTTACAAGTTCTGTACGAAAAAATGATCCACTTAACTTGTCTTGCCCATGCAATGCATAGAGTTGCGGAAAAAGTGCGAGAAATATATCCTAACGTAAACTCTACGTAAACGTAAACTATAATTTCAGATGTCAAAAAAATTGTTTGTAAAGCTCCATATCGCATACAAATATTTAGGGAAACTGCTCAAGAAGTGCCTCTCCCACCTGAGCCTGTAATAACAAGGTCGGGTACTTGACTTTCTGCAGCAGAATATTATGCAACTTATTTTGATATTATTAAAGCATTTGTAAATAAACTTAATAAACACGATGCACTATGCATACAAAGCGCACAGGATGCTTTTAATACTATGGAGGTGAGGGCATAATTATTGTTTGTTTTGACAAATTTTGTACGTTTAGCTAAAGTAATTCAGAAATTAGAAAGTCAGGGAAATTCATTAGATGAATCTCTTGAGCATGTAAAATTGTTAGGTGTTTCTTTGAATAAAGTAAAAAGGCCAAAGGGTTTGACTATAAAACAAAAATTTAAATCCGTTATAGACAAAAATCCTGGTTTTCACTTAATTAAAAGCATAAACGATGCATTATCTGGCCAAGACATTTTAGACGAGCTAAAACATTATTCGCTTGTAGAATTAAACAATTTTAAGTATGCTCCAATTACGTCTTGTGATGTAGAACGGAGTTTCTCAAAATATAAAACAATATTTAGGGATAATAGGCATATGTTTACTTTTGAAAATTTAAAAATGTACGTCATAGTGAACTGTAAACGCTCTATGTTTAGAAAATATAATTAATTAAATTATTGCATAGGATGTCTAATTAAAATAATTTCTGTAAATAAAATGTAAATAACGCTAAACAGGTGTTTTTTTAATAATGAAAGTGCATATATTTATTAAAAATTTCTAATAAACGCATATTTCATGATTTTTAAGTGCATATTTCACGTTTTTATAGTGCATAAGTGCATGCATATTTCAGCATTTTTAAGTGCATACAAATCCTATACCTAATAATTAACATTGATTATAAAAATCACAATAAACATAAATAATTGAATAACGATATCCTCTTGATATATGATGATGTTCGCGGAGAGATCTGTATCTGTATATATCACCTCCTGATGGAATATAAAGATGTCTTCCTCAGAATTCTTATCCCCCTTTACAAAGTCTTTGTAAGAAATATTCGTACAGCACAATCCATCTATATGTGATAACTTGGAAATTTCACATTCGGTGAAGGATTACTATACTAAATTCATTAAGTTGATTGAACAGTAAAAATATACTAAGTAAATCTACAAGAACAGCGTATAAAAATGAATGGTTCAACTACCGTGGGCTATTAACTGGCTTAATGTTAGTTAGTTAAATCTTAACTTAAATCTGCTTATTAAAGTTAGTGTCTGAGGGATCAGCCATTATAGTTCAATTGATCCCACTTATGACCAAATTAGGTCATGAATTGGTTGGGTGTAGCAATTAACCTCAACCCGGAATGACCCCCTATATAGTGTACACCTTTAATTGAAGAACACGATGGTAGTTCGCTTGGTGGTAATTTTCTTCCACACATTTGTGAAGCAGGAAACTCTTAGTCTACATTTATACTGACTCGAATGAGTTTGTGGCACCCACATAATGATGTCTTAAAACCACTTATTTGTATTTAACCTGTGCAAATACGTACTTCCGTTACCGGTTTCGTTTAACAAGTTTAATTTTTCCACTGGGAAAAACCGTCAACGAAGGTAACGGTGAAAAAGATAAAACTGTGACCGAAATACGTATTGGCATAACTTAAACATAAATGTGTGGTTTGGAAACACCGTTTACAGTATAGTGTTGTGTTAGGCTACAGTCCTTGCAATATGTTGTTAGTGCATAGATATGCCACAAAAGCGTCGAATGATAAAATCTTATTGATGAAGCTATGAATTTCAATTTTGTGATTTTCATCGCTGAGACCTGCTAAAATGTATTACTATGTATGATATTGAAGTATTAGATCTCTAGTAATTATTCGATTACTAATCACGAAAACTACTTAAAAAGCGAGAGAACATTTACTGTCACAGGTTTCGGTATAAATTCTTTAGGAACCTATCGTAAATATGCGACATTTTTTACATAACCACATTGAAAAGGCACGGTGGGTGGAAGTTCATCAGCGTTGCCTAAGGCTATATCGAATAATAATACTCATAAAAGGCTATGAAAACTCTATTTTTAACAAAATAGATATTGCAGTAAAGGTTTTGGAAAATGCAGTGACAGTGTCAAACTTGCGCTCGAAATTGCATGAGTATAGCCGGAATCGGTATAAAAACTTGTAATAACTGTGTTACTAACTTAATAAGTCTGTATAAGTTTCACTTCAATATTACTGCTTTGTTTCATAGATTTACTTTAGTTGGTGAATTGCAGTCTGGGGTTTCTCTATGGCTTGGGTGAGGTCGGTGTGTTGTGCTAGGACTAACGTACCGCATGTGAAGGTTGCTATGGATACCTCTATGGTTGGAATGTCTGATGTAAATATGTTTAATAGCAGTGGCCCTAACGCACTTCCTTGAGGGATGCCTGCTTTAATGGCATTTGTTTCGGAAATTGTAAAGTTGATGCGTACGGCAAATGTGTGGTTTTCTGGAACAGAGAAAACCATTAGCTTTAGGCAGTTGGCTATTCGGAGCTTGATTATTTTATTTTTTAAGCCTTCAAGCCAGACCTTGTCAAAGGCCTGAGCTACGTCAAGGAAGACCGCTGCTGTATAGCTTTTGTTTTCGAATCCCTCTTGGATTTTTGAGCATGCTTCCATGCTTGCGGGAAGTAACATTGTCGGAGACATGCATTGTAAGTGGTCGCAAGGTAAGCTGAGGATTTTTTGGTGAGCTGTCTTAGAACTAAGTTAGTGATGAGATCATAGATAGGGGATTTTTTCCTTGGGAGATTGTCAATTGTGGTTTTAATTTCGGTTTTAATTTAATTTCGGTGTGCTGTGTGGCTTCGAGTGCGAGTAGATCTTGTGGTTAATACTTTTTTCAAGTGAGCTGCAAAGGCTGTTAATTTATCTTCATCTGTAGCAAGATTTGCGTTATCTGCATCGCTTGTTTGAAATTCCTCACGTTGTTGTAATACGCACTTGGTAGCTCTCCACATTCTCAAGTCGCCTGGTTCGAGGTCTTCAATATATTTTCTATATGTGTTGATTCTTAGCTCATCCAATGCCTGTGTTAAGTTATGTGTTAACCTGTTTAGTATGCGTTTTGTTTCATTCATTTCATTCATATTCATCATAGACTAAAACGCAAGCTACTACAAGATTTTTACTTATCTGAATCAAATATCACTAAACAAGTAAGCAAATGTGACACTAACATGTAGGGGAACTAAAATAGTAAAATGTTATTCATGGCATTGTTAATAATACTGATATAATTAATAGTTTATAAGAGTTAATAAACTCTTATAAACTATTAATTATATTACTATTATTAACAATGCCATGAATAACATTGTAATTTATTGTTGAAATGTACAAATAAATAATAATTAAAAAAAGATTGACTTTATACATTACATAAATGTAATAAATGTATATATAGTATCAAAGCTCAGTTTACGGATTGTTTTCAGTGCGTAAAATATGACTTTAGGTAGCGCTGTACAAAACTATTATAATATATGTCAAGAAACTAAAGTGTATCATTTAATCCCAAGAGTGAGATTTTTGAAAATAAAGAAAAGTAAAGTAAAGATTAAAACGTACTATTAATCTCTGTATATACTGTATTTTTGTGCTAAAGGTCTTATTTGCAAAATTTTCAAAAATTCATCCTCATAATTGAGCTCTGCAAACAAGAAAATCATAATTATAGTTTCAGGATAATAGACCCTAGGTTTGTCACGGAAACACTTTATTCCTTAAGGAGTAAAACAGTTTTTTATACATAGTCTTGCAGATATTGATAAAAATGTTAAAAATGTGTGATGTTCACTGCTTTCAACCGCGATTCCTTATGTATCGAAACCGAAACAACATTAATAGACCAAATTTAGTTAATTGATTTATACAGATTAACTCTTGAAAATTAAACAGTTATTCTGTATGGAAGTTATTCCATGCAAAATCAATAATAGAGCTTATACCAATCTTTCATAGCAGATACTCTACAAACTCACTCCCAGTTTATAAATAACTAATTCTTAGGTGTTACTCATCACTTTGCCGGTAAACTTTGTCTAAAGGAGACAAAATATGTATAGTATTTAAGGCACTATTATAATTTCTATCAAGCCTACACTTTTTTACTAACTAATCAATAAATAATAAAGAGTGGAAAATCTAGCGTAAAATTCGAACGCTAGACTTCACTATAGAAAGTGTGTGTATAGGACCAATACATTTAGAGTTAAATATCTAACCTGTATCTTCGTGTGGACCATAAAGTTAACTTCAATACAATATTTGTGTAAATAAATCATACTCTAAAACAACCATCTTTAATAATTTATGGTAACTTTTTCACACTAGAACTGTCAAATCTCTAATCGTTTCGGAGTAAGATTTTACTCTTGACTTTTACTCTACATGGGAAAATATTGCCTATTTAGAGTGGATTGTTATTATTATTAAACTTTTGTATAATTTGATTTATATCGTAACGATTTTAAATTTGAAGCCACACGATGGAAACACTAAATATTTAAACATTACTTACTAAAAACCAAACAACGATAGTTACTGTACTTACTTATGCACCGACGGAGATCTCTTTTTGCTGACAAATTATCATTCAGGGGTAAGTACGTACTGATTTCTTAAGCTCATAGATTTTAAAGAAAAAATAAGGTTTACTGGAATAATAAAAAAATGGGCGCCATTCACTTGAAGATCATTACATCACATCAAAATCCACAAGCGAAAAAAAGATTCTGATTAAATTGATGAAATTGAATAAACTAATCGTAATTAGTCAGGTTGACGTTAAAGTATGTTAATGTGATTGAACAACTTTAACAAATGATTGAGCCAACATTATCACAACCATGTCTAGTTTAAATTCTCATTTATTCGTCATCAAAAAAATATTGTTGTTGTAAAACAATGGGACTATATTTTATTAAATATGCTACGAGGGATCCCTTTAAACATACAAATACATCTGTCATAACAATAGGTACAGTTAAAATCTTATTAACTAACCACTTAACGTTATAACGACTTAAGATATATGTATAGATAGATGATAAAATCTACTATTATCTATAAACACGCTAATTTCACGACACTCACTTCACTTTAAACTATAAAATGCCTTAACACTGTTCGCTGAAAAAAGAATTGTAAATCCTGGTAAAAATGCTGAAGATAGCAACGGAATTTAAGAAATGAAGTTTGTTGAAATTATATCTTTAATAACTTGGCAATTGCCACACAGTACTAAAAGTTTGAACTCATAAAATTCTAATAATAACGTCAATAATTTGCAAACTTTCACATTAACATAATAGTCTAAGAGGTAGGGAACACGATCGCTTCACAACTCCGTAATGGATAAAATCTCTTTTATTATCTGTATTCCATAGTATCTGAGTAGGAATAACCTTGTCTGGCAGGGCAACCCCTCTGATTTATGGAGGAAGAGATCAAATAGTGTGGTTAAAAAATGTCACATTTGAAACACATATGTAATGGTTTTTCTAATTTTTATATGAACCAAAATACTGAAAAAATACAATGGCAAACTTACCAGACAAATATTCCTCTGATTACTTAGTACCAGATCAATACTAATTAATTAATTACATATTAAAAGATTTTAAGAATAAGAGCATTGTCCACACATAGGCAACCAGTTATACATAAAATAGCCTAAGTTTATTAACTTTTCAGGGATGAAATCAGTGGAATCTTGATCTGTCATTTTGCAATCACATTATACAAGTATCAAGATACTTAGTAAAAAAGACATACATTACACTTATACTTAAAATATTTAAATAATTAATTAATGAGTGTTGATCTGGCACTAATCAGAGGAATATTTGTCTGGCAAGATCGCTATCGTTCTTTTTTAGTATTTTGAATCGTATAAAAATTTAAAAAAAACATTACATATGTGTTTCAAATATGACATTTCTTAACTACACTATTTGATCTTTTCCTTCATAAATCAGAGGAGTTCCCTGCCAGACAAGGGTATTCCTACTCATGTATTATGAATACAGATAATAAAAGGGATTTTATCCATTACGGAGTTGTGAAGCGGTCGTGTTCGCTAGCTCTCCGACTATAAATTTAATTATCAGAATATTGCAATGGAAAACAATGAAATGAAGTTTATATACGAGAAAGATCGAAAAATGTCTACAATGAGACGAAAACAAACAACTTTTTGAGAAAAATCGTATTTATTTTTCTACACAGTCTCCTTTCAGCTCTACACATTTAGCCCGTCACAAAAATAAGAACTATCCAAACCTTAAAAATATCCATTTACAGTTTCGATTAAAATTTCCCTCCAGCCAACCATTTCTTGAGATTTGGAAACAAGAAGAAATCCGACGGAGCCAGGTCTGGCGAATAGGATGCATGTTCAATTAACTGGAATCGTAGTTCGTGCAGTTTCGCCATCACAATTGCCGACTTGTGGATTGTGGCGTTATCCTGGTGGTACAAGACCTTTTTTTGCCAAATGAGGCCTTTTAGCTTTGATTTCTTTATTCAGCCTGTCTATTAACGATGCATAATACTCGCCCGTTATTGTCCTCCCGTGTTGTAAGTAATCAATAAAAATTGCTCCTTGGCGAATTATCCAAGGCTTCCGAGCGTCTTCTTGACCTCTGTCTTTGATTCACTCTTTCTGACTGACTACTTGGGGATACAAAACTATCTCCACTTATTTAAACTAAGATAGGGAAATATATAGATACCCTACCAAGCACTAAAATGACACATTTTGCAGCAATAGGAAAAATTCTTCTAGAATATTCTTTCGGTATTTACTTACAGCAGCCAAGAGTTATTTCTTAGCATGAAACCTTGCAGGCTTGTTTTTTATCGGTATATGTTGGAGAATCTGAATAGATTGAATAACAAAAATGAAAATAAGCACCTAGAGGATACATAAATTTAGCTTAAATGCATTTATACATGACCTTTTATTTAGAAAATAATTCTTATCTTAGTATTTCCATTACTAAAAAACAAGTTTTTATACGTGAGAACTCCTAGACAATCTTTTCTGTTAACGAAAAACATTATTAGATTCGGAATAAAGTCTGCAATTTTAAACTAACAAAAATATATTCAAATATATATATATATTGTACTAAAATTATTTACAAAAAATACATTTTCAAATGTATTAAATTGGATCTCGAAATTTTAACACGTTACACTATTTAGATTGAAATTTTTAGGAAGTACTAAAATTAAGAGTGATAGTAATGTAATTTTTCTTTATTCTGAGGGGGTGGGGGTCAATAATAAAATGGGTGATTTATTTATTTATTGTAATGCCAACTTACATAAAGAATACATAATTAAAACATATGAATGTATTGAAAAAATATATGAGCCCAGTCTCATAATAGTTCTGACTTTTATTAAAGCACACTCCGGAACCTTTACTTCGATTTTTTTTGCTTGGTTTACGGTATGGCTGGTAATTGTTGCTAGATGAACTTCTGCCGCTGCTCCATACCAACTTTCATCAAATTTTATCAGGCGATTCCCTCACACCACTCCGTGAAAGTTCAAAATTACTCTGAATATGAATTTTATGCACTTTATTTGTAATTATAAAATAAACAAAGTCGAATGCAATTGCTGCTTGTCGCCATTTTTTGTTAGTGTCGTTATATTACGCGCACGCTGTTTTATCTAAGTAGAGTAAAATTTAATACTTCTGATAACAATTCACTCTGTATTGGTGCTAATTCGTTTTATTTACCCTGACTAGACTTACATGAACACTACCACTTTTTTTACCAATTTAGATAATTTTTTAACGGTTATTTTTCTCTTAAAAAAATTAAAATTAGAGTGAATCTTTTTACACTTTTAGAATAGAATACTATAAGATTTAACATTTAATGTAAATCTAAACAGGTACTTAAGAATATAGACATAAAATAGATTTCATTAGTGAAGAATTATGTTTGTTATAAGAATAGAATGAAAGAAATGTTTCTCCGCTCTTTAGTCTAACTCTAAGACATTTACCCAGTACTCTAAAAATTGTTAGGATAGTTGATTTTTTACTGGATATACTGAAAAATGTGAATGCATCAAGTTTCAGTTGAAATATGTAGAAAAGGAGTTTTATTTTTAAAATAAATAAACTCGATTAATCATCTTATTCAGTAGCAAATGTATTCGTACAGATGTATCCTTTGAAAACTATAAAACGAAAGAAGTCTGGTATTAGAAGTAGCTGCTGTTTACGCTTTTTAAACTATCTGAATACGAACTGGAATGTTCACGGAACAATAAGCTGAACTGGATAGTTTCTATATTTAGTAGTTTTACTGTTTGTGAATTCGTGTTTAGTAGTTAACTCATGCAACGATAACGTTTTTTTCTTTTTTCAGGTGCCACAATGAAGGGTTCCAGCTTCACGATCACATTGTGCTTTACACTGCTGTTGTTTACAACTGCATTTGCAAAAATTAGAAAAGAAAAGGATAGAAAGAAAATGCCATCGAAAATAACAGGCATGGGTGAAAATACAAACTTGTGTACAATTGAGGGGAATGCGGCACCATTTCACTGCTTTTGCAGCGATGGACCTACAACCATGAATGCAACTAAAGCTAAATGTTGGATATTTAGGGGTTTAACCCAAGAACATAACCTTTGGACGTTATTCTCCACACAACCACTTATTACTGACTTAAACGTAATGGTTACGCAGGTTGGACAACTTACCTTTATACCAACGAAAGGGTTTCAGTACTTAAAAGATTTACAGTCCCTAACAATCGTATATGGAAGCGTAGACGAAATTCATCCTTACGCGTTCGCAAATCTAACAAAGGTGTACGAAATAATATTGGCAAGAAATCGGATCGTTACGTTGAGTCATCACGCATTCGCTCATTTAACAAACTTATCAGTCTTGGATTTAGACGAAAATAGGATATCGGAATTGAACAGGGAAGTTTTTGTTGACCTCCCTCATTTGAAGAAGCTTTTCCTCAAGCAGAATAATTTGAGTGTCATTCAAGAGGGAGCGTTCAGACACCTGGGGCATCTAATCGAACTTGAGCTCGGTACTAATATCATCAATGTCCTAACTAAGGATACTTTCTCTGGATTAGGGGAACTTAAAAAGCTGATTTTAAGTAATAACAAGATTAGTATGCTGGGAGATCTCACCTTTGCTGAACTTTGGGTTTTAGAGGTAAGAGAATCTTTATTCGTTTAACATTTTAATTAGATTTTAACATAAAGACAGCTGCCTTAATTAAAATTAAGCTTTCGGAAACCTGATGTTGAATTAACTTAAAATAAATGCAAGGCTTTTATAATTTGTGCTTGTACATCTCTTACAGCGCTAGCGTGGTAGAGATTTCAGAAAAGATTGCTAAATTACATTGGCTAAAACAGCATCCAGTTTAATCTTAATGTTAAAAGGAAATTATTATTATTAGACATTTCTTATTAATAAATTTATAGATGAACAAGCACCTTGCTTGTATAATGTGGATGAGAGGATTAATTACATGTTACATATCCAGAGAATTTTAACATACGTTTCCCATCTCAAATCTGCGTTTCTCCAGTTTTATGTAATTATTATAATTAGTTTCCCATAAAGAAAATATTTTCAAATAAAAAACGAACATGTTCCCAAAAACGATACAACTCCTAGGAAATCAGCTTTGTACATAGTACGTACGTAGGCGGTCCAAACCACTTGTGGTGGTGTTACATAGTTCGATCGACTTACAATTAAACAGATTTATAGTAGAAAGCTTGAGGAGTTTGGAGCAGCTGCTTGTCTAATCAAAGATACATGTCGAAATGACGCAAATCTGAACCAATATCTATTTTCTGGGACATATTCATGAGAATATCTAGCATCTTCTATTAGGGATATGATATTTGTGTTTTTCTTCGCTACGTTTATTAAGTCTCGTCCTATGAGACTTTATTAGAGAATAAGTTACTAGTAGTAGCAAAATTAAACCTAAATATTTAAAACACAAGGTTTATTTTTGTTTCAATTCGTTTTAGAGTTCTACTGGGCCGATTTACGTGATTCTTTTTTATATTGTATTTGAATTGAAGCTTTCGTTTTGTATATTAGTCAACACTACTTGATATCTGTATTTCATTAGGTTTTATATTTTTAAATGAGTAAATCTAAAACATTTATATTGATTCGCAAGATAACGAATATCTACTTGCAGCGCCCGCTCAGTCCCCAGCGTTGGTAGCTTTTGGAACCATTCACGATTATAAAAGTTTGCACCAAACCAGCATTAGTTGAAAACCGCATTTTTATTTCTTTTAAACCGCGTATGTATTAATAACAAAATGCAATAATAATAATAACATATATTAGCATAATACTCGTATTTTTATAATTAATGAAAATTCTATTACTTAAATGTTTCGTTCACTTAATCTTTGTTTGTTACATATACTGTGTTCATAAATAAGCATTTGTTCTTGGAATTTATTCCTGTAAATACTTTATATTAAATAAATCGATATAATTTAAAACACAAAGCTGATTTTTGTTCAAAATCGGACCAGTTCCACTGGGCCGATTTACGGGATTTTTTTATATTGAAGCTTTCGCTATGTAGCATCCAGTTTATTGTGATATTTTGTTTTTGTATTTTATAAATATGTGGTACCAAAAGGCACCAACATATAAAATAGTAATTAGGCCGTGATTGTAGGAAAGCTTAAACTTTGCAAGTAGTATCCTTTTATTATATTACAGGACTTACAACTGATTCCGCGGAACCTCAGGATTCTACCAAATACACTTTGGGAATCAACTTTTTTTTGACATTTGCCATTTCAATAAATTTTCTAAAATATTTCCATGGAAAGTTAACAAAAAATAAATTTTTTGAAATTTTCCAATACTATTTTTATGTCATGTTTTTGAAATATGTACTATTAGACGTTTTCAAGAATTTTTTAAACAAGATCGATTTTTGATTTTATTCTCATCATTTCGTAAGGTAGAATTTCCGCATGTATGTATGTAGAATAAACCGGTGGGGAGGGGTAAGTCAGAGAGGAAGATATGTCGGAAGAGAGGAGTGCTAGGCTTATAATTCTGAACTGGTTATGTTTGGTTGCATTTATTTAAATAATCACTCCCGAAAATCCAAAGGATTGTATTCACACAACGAATGTTGTATATAGGGAAATCCTTCAATGCTTTTGACCGTCATGTCTTGACGAGGTTGCTCTAGTAATGTTTTAATCTCTTGAATCTTCCAAAGTAATTCAAGGGTGAACGGTTGGATATTGTAATGTTGGTAAACAAGCTTAGGGAATGTTCCTGTTATATACATAACATATAGACTTTGAATGATGCTTTCGAGATTTTATTTATCCTTTGATGATAGTAGCACCACAAAACTAGCGGAGAGGCTAAAATCTTTGAACGGTCGATCTTTGATCATCATTTCCAGAATTATTGCTGATTGTTGCTGTATTGGCTCACTGGGTTGCGCGGTCGCTACTATCAACCCGGTTCGATACCAGACAGATATAACCTAAAAGCATATTCTGGTAAAAACCTTTACCAAAATAGGATATAGGAGGACATAAGGAAACAAAAGATATTGATTTTAATTTTTAGAACAAATGATTTTTTTTAGAAGAATTAATATTTAATACTCAACTTGTTAAGTGAAAGGTGTTATGCGGGATCACGCAGAATTTAATGAAATCGTGTATTAGACGCAGAGGAGTATCGAAAAATCAACATCTTCTGACATCGTGTAGACAGACCTACATACATTGTTGTAACCACCACTAGTGAATGGAGTCAATCAATCGGACAGCACTTATTTTAACGTGGCGTATCTAGATACCTAATCACCACGGCCTCCCTTTGGGGGGACATTAATTGCGATACACCCAAATAGCGCACTAATGCTATTGCAAAAGCTAACAGTACTGTAATATCTTCTTGGTTTTGTTGAATGAAAGACTGTTTGTTGTTAATAAAAGCTTTATTCTTTTACTGTTTATGGTGAGAGAATGAATGCTTGAACTATTTCGTTTCTGAATTATTTTTCACTCCGTTTACATTTCGTTGCCTTGATTGCTACAAATTATCCAAGGTACCGGTGATCATCACATTACACACTGGTGGGAACGAGGTAACCTATCCAGACTTCTCTTAGCTCTCCAGGCTAGTACAAGAGTTATAAAAGTACTCACTCGTTGGGGCCTACATCCCGGCATAGGAGATGGCCCTTTGTCCAGCTTCGGACTTTTCCCACAGATGTGGGACCACTGCCTGACGGAATCCAACCTCAATGTGGCTGGGCTTGGACGTTTATGCCTTCCCGGTCTACCATGTTTTAGGATTGGTGTGCCCTCATCAGCGCTTCGTTTAATTGTACCTAGGTAGCGTGATTCTCTGAATGCAATCTACCTGGTGGCATGCAGTTTTCTATCGGCCAGCCCCCCCCCCCAACTTTGATAAACCTTACTTAAACTCTCCTTTATCAGACTATATCAATCACCGGGAAGGACTTCATCCGAAGCGAAAATCCAATCCACCCACACCGGTACTCATGTCTGCAGAGCTTCCTCGAAAACGATAATGAGTATCCACCGAGAACATTTATGTGGAACTTTACCACACATTAATTTCTGATTGCATCATCCGTTACCTAGATTTCTGGGATTGGGTAGTATTCAATCAGTTTTATGGGAGAACACCGTGTGGTCTGCGCCGTTCATCCAAATGCCTACATACAATTAGCAGTGTCAAAAAATTAAATACACCATCACTTAGTGTTTCTTTGAAAAATGTGAAAATGTGGAAGTTGACAGCTTCATTGACTGCACTGATAATAAGGCAAGGGAAAAGGGCAACAAATCCTGGTCGCAGGAGAAAAGTTCTAACTAATCAAAGAAGCCTTAGTAGATTATATAGGCACCAATTCTAGCTAGTCCAGATTATGAGAAACTCTTTACCATTCAGAGCGATGCTTCCGGTGTAGGGTTGGGTTGCGTGCTCAGTCAATCGGATGACGAAATCAACGAAGTGGTAGTGGCGTAAACATGTAGGACCCTGAACCCGCATAAAATAAAATACTCTACAACCGAACAAGAATGTCTTGGAGTGTCGTTTGGAGTTGAAAAATTCTGACCATATATTAAAGAGATTCCACAGTTTAAAGTCCTGACAGACCACAACAGCCTCTTATAGTTGAATAACCTTAAGGACCATTGTGATCGACTAGCATGAAATTACAGCAATACAATATGACTCTAGAGCTCACTGTCTCCAGCCTGACTTTATGGAACTTCAGAATCATAAAATATAATAAAAATCAAAAGAATAATTAAAGTTTCACAAGTTTTTAATAAATTCTTAACCTTACAATTGTTTCGACATTTAAATGTCAAAACAATTGTAAGGTGCAATTGTAATAATTGTGGATGCTTTATTGAAAATATTGTACATCAAATTATCGTAGGTACATATAAGTTGTTATACATGTCCCCAGTGACGTCACAGCTTCAATTGCTAGAAAGCGTCCGTGAGACAACTTCCCATTTACTAACTTTGGAGTCAGATCAGACAACTGATAGACCAACATATATGGGTTTGCACGATAATTCTACGCATTTTTACACTTTTTGATTGTGCAACTAATTATGTTTTTTTTAATTCAACTGCAAAAATTGGGTGGAACAGTTCGTTTGTAGAAACAAACTTTAAATGCAAACATAGAATTGTTATTGTTATAATAACGTTATAATAGTAGTTATAATAAGATTGCTGGATTGCTTATTGATTGAACACAAGCATTTTTATTATGTAAGAGTATTTTATTTACAAAATAAAATTTTCCAGATTGGCAAATTTAATAATTTTAAATTTGTGATTGAACGAAAATGTTTTTATTGAATTTAGCAATAACGAATTTTATTAATAGATATCAGCAATTAGATAATGTTAAGAATTAATCAATTTTACGTTAATTCAACAACAATTTTATAATAACTTTATATACTAATAATAAATAAATTATGGTAAGTCGCCTCCATAGGTCAACGGTACAGACCTCGCTTAGCAAGTGAAAACTTCCCAGGGTTCGATTCCCCGCCGGAAGGATAATTTTTCTATATAGATAGATTCATTAAAAATATAATTTAATGTAAAACATTAATTAAACAAACATAAATCAACTTTTATCAAAAATTTGTAACTTTCATATTTCAAATATGTATCCTTCCAGACAACGACTTCATGGGTCACCTTGAGCGGTTTCTTTTGCTTATCATTTAGCTTCTAAATAGTTTTTCAAAAATCAGTTTAAAATATTGGATCGAATGCTTGTAACGGTTGAATGTTCATTTAATATTCGACACTTACTCTATACACAATTTCTCTAGAGGAATCTATTAGGCAGCAGTCGCAACGCGTCCTTGTAGTTATATATGCTATTTTCACACTGCAATTTTGCTAATGTAGCTAATGTTAAACTTCTTTTGCTGTAGGAACTCGATCTGGAAGGAAATTTAATTGAATACATTTCTGATAGAGCATTTGCTGGCTTGACGCATTTATGGAGACTTAATTTGAGCCACAACAAACTCAAGACTTTGCGAGGTACCCTATTAGATGGAGTTCCAGCAATTATCAACTTTGATCTCCGTCACAACAGCTTGGAAACGCTTACTTTTGACAACATCAAGCCTATTCTACATAATTTCTATAACGAAACAGGCTACTTTTATATTGCAGGTAGGTGAAACTATTGATAATTTTCTTTACGACTTTCATGTACGCATACATTAATTTTAAGCCGTTAAATTTTCCAATGGGATATGTTAGTATAAATGGACGAAAATGAATAAAAAATTACAGGTATTAAGGGTACATTAGCGTATCTTCCAAAAGAAATAAAACATTTATGTTTTGAAAGTACATGTTAGTGAAATTTATACAATTTCAAGTAATGGATACTTTTTTGTTCTTAAGCTTTTATACATATTTCTAACTAAAAATAGAAAATTTCTCTTGAAGTTGATTTTGTGTAAAACGCATTTTGAGTTTCCGCCTCCCTCTGTTTTCAGTTCGAGCTTTATTGCTTTCACATTCGCTAACCTCTTACAAAATATTATTCTCCTGTTCCCGCATCAATTTTCTAGCATTAAGTATGACATACGAACATGCCGCACTCTTCTAAATTGTTATAGTTTATGAAAAAATTTAAACAAAATGCATAAGCACGCATGTATATTTAAAGTATATAACATAGTACAGCAAAAATGCACGCTTTAGCGATTTGGTGAAAAAATTCGTTTATGTCCGATTGCATTATAAAGTACTGTTTATTGTACTGTTTTGGGGCAGTAAACTGACTTATTATTGTGCTCGTAAAATAAAGTGGTAGTAGTAAAATCAAGTATATCGGGTGGGGCAATAGTGTGGGGAAGTCCGATAGCTCCTAAACGGTAACAGCCAGAAAATTCATTCTAATACGGATATAAACAGTGGAGAGAGGCGCATCTAAAGAAATTATTTTCAAATATACAGAAGTGTGGCACGCTTAAGGTAATTTTTTTTAAATAGAATGCCCCAAATATTTTTGCAATTTAACACCTCTCTTTGCAGGTTTATTCATATCTAGAATTTTAGCACCATCTAATGACCGGTTTAGAAGTTATAAATTCTTTTTCAAAAAAAATTAAGTTTTACATTATCCCACTTAACTGTTTACCGCTTTTACGGCCGTAACTGTGAAGACGAATTTAAGTAGGGATTTTGTTGCAGGGGCTTATAGGGTGCTCTTCTTTAAAAGAAAATTGACCCACCATGTACAGGATGTTCAAAATGAATTTTTAAATTTAGAGAACTTCAAAGCTGAAATTCACAACTTTTTCAAATGAAACACCCTGTATATTTTGTACCTTTGTGATGCAGAATTAACTAACGAACATTTTTTGTAGGTACGTCCCTATAGCTATCTGTAACCACTTTTGATTTATTGAGAAAAAACTGCAAGAAGTACACAATTAAAAACAATTATTTATTTAAAAAATCAAGATTTTTCAAATAAAACAAAAGAAAAAAACTATAACAAATGCTCCATATGTTGCCCATTTGCATGGACACACATTTCGATGCGCCTTTGGAACGATCTTTGTACGTTTCTTAACATTGCCGGCGTGATACTTCTAAAAGCATGTATTATTATATCCTTCATATTTTGGATTGTCGTTGGTGTCTCTGTATAAACAATTTCTTTCACATATCCCCATAAAAAGAAATCCATTTTTATAAGATCAGGAGATCTCGCATGCCATTTAGTGGGTCCATTCCTTCCAATCCATTGATGTGGGTAGATATTATTTAGGTGGTCTCTTACTGCATGTAAATAATGCGGTGGAGCACCGTCTTGCTGAAGCCACATTCCATTTCGGATCCTTTGATGGAAGGTTCGCCAATAATTGTGGCAGGTAGTTCTCCAAAAAATGAAGATAAATAGCTCCAGTTAATGTACCATCCAAAAATGTGGCCCTATTACATGTTCTCCAATAATTCCCCCCCAAACGTTTATGGACTATCTGTGCTGATTATCAAGTTGTCTGAAAAAGTGGGTATTTTCTGTAGCATAATAATTGTGCCTGTTAACAAATCCATTTTATGAAACGTTGCCTCATCAGTGAACAAAACATTGTTGAAGAATGTAGCATCGTCTTACATTTTACCTATGGCCCAATTACAAAACTGTAAACGTTTTAGACAATCGTCATCAGTTAATTCCTGGTACATTTGAATGTGATATGCATGAAACTTATTTTTCTTTAAGATTCGACCAACAGAACGTCTACTTATTCCTACAGATGAACTCACTTCTCTCTGACTAAATGGGGATTCTCAATCGTTGCCAGCACAACGGATAACTCATTTTCTTCGGTCACAACATTGTTAATTAGTTCACTTTTTTCATACTGTACATTGCCGGTCTTCACAAATCTATCGAGCAGATTTTGAAAGCTGTGAACTTAGGGATCCTCCGTTCAGGATACCGTTGGTGGTAAATTTTGCGGGCAAGCAAACCATTTCTTTCCGACTCGCCCAAACAAAAGTCATATCTACAAGTTATTCATTACAAAAATTCATTTTGAAAAACTAAAACACCTACTAGAACTAAACACTGATGGTCGATAACTGCGAGAAATGTTTTATTTAACAAAAACAACCAACACACTTGACAACTAAATAAATAATTGTTTTTAATTGTGTACTTCTTGCAGTTTTTCTCAATAAATCAAAAGTGGTTACAAATAGCTATAGGGAAGTACCTGCAAAAAATGTTCGTAATTTAATTCTGCATTACAAAGGTACAAAATACACAGGGTGTTCCATTTGAAAAAGTTGTGAATTTTAGCTTTGAAGTTCTCTAAATTTAAAAATTAATTTTGAACACCCTGTACATGGTGGGTCCATTTTCTTTTAAAGAAAAGCATCCTACAAGCCCCTGCAACAAAATCCTTACTTAAATTCGTTTTCACAGTTGCGGCCGTGAAAGCGGTAGACTGTTAAGTGGGATAAAACTCAATTTTTTTGAAAAAAATTTATAACTTCTAAACCGGTCATTAGATGGCACTAAAATTTTAGATATGAATAAACCTGCCAAGAGAGGTGTTAAATATGCAAAAATATTTGGGGCATTCTATTAAAAAAAATTCTTTAAGCGTGCCACACTTTTCTGCAACACCCTGTATATTTGAAAATAATTTCTCTAGATGCGCCTCTAGCCACTGTTTACATTCTAGCTGTTACTGTTTAGGAGCTATCGGACTTCCCCACACTATTGCCCCACCCGGTATAGTAGTAAAATAAAGTATGGCAACTGTATATTACATGTCAAATTTTTTTCTGTCAAGAATAGATGTCAAATTTATAAACTGATTCTTTTTTGATAACTAGCCAATATTAGGAATCGAACATAAAGCTTTGTATTAGTGGTTGGTTATAACGTATAAAGGTATCAATGCTTCTCGGAGTGTTACAACGACTAGGCGTCATGAGACATGCTTATGAGAAGCATTGCAATATACAGTAGATCCATCTTTATTTTAAATATAGATTTTTATATATTGCCGTTTCTGTCACTCCCACTGGTTTGACAATTCGAGCGACCTTCAAGAGTACCATCCATACTTACGCGCATGCATAGACGTGCATCTGGGTGACATGATAAATACATCAACTTTATTGTTAGTACTTCCGATAACAAAATGCTATGACGCGCCGCTTCTGTTTACCTTGATGTCTCGAGAAGTGTTAGAGATCTTTTGATTTCCCGACGCTTGGGCGTTGGGTATCATGAGAAGCGTTATAATACACCACTACTTTGTATGCAACCCTTTTTATAGCTTGTTTATAAAGTCCTGCATTATGTACTTGTTACATAAATCCTTCTTAATATTAAGTACATGCATTGTGTTTTCATTCATGTGTCTGGGTATAGCGCTACCTAGCGCTGGATGACCCAAACTCTATTGATGCATTATGTACTTGTTACATAAATCCTTCTTAATATTAAGTACATGGATTGTGTTTTCATTCATGTGTCTGGGTATAGCGCTACCTAGCGCTGGATGACCCAAACCCTATTGAACTACGCGATGTAAGAGAGAGAGGTGAGGATCCGAGCTTCTTTTTCGTATTCTTTTGAATTCTTTTTTTGTATTTCAACAAAAGCAACAAGTTACTATAGCTTACCCATTAGGGTAAGCAGTTGGCACCTAGTAGCTATTATAAATGCTAATATGTGAAAAAGGTGCATTTTGGCAATAGAAAACAAGAACCGATGGAGTTATAAAAATAATTAATTTTTACCTCCTTTTTCGGAGGGGTCTAAGGGCAATTTTGAGGGTTTTTGCTCATTATCTTGAAACTTAAGGTCTAAATCGAAATATAACAGTAGTAAGTAAATGTATGTTTAAGCCCACAACTCCCCATGTTATTCTTATGGGAGTTTCGTTTTTAAGACAGGACAATTTTGTGAGGTTATGTGTGTCAAACTTGGCGTCCTTCCCGCTAGATGTCAGCATGGGTGTGGGGTTGAGTGTTTTGGCGGGAAAATGTAAATGTGATGCTTGCTCGTGATTGGTCGGACTGAATTGCCGGTAAAATAGGTAGCAGCATGTGTCGCTAGATGTCGCTGTGGGCGTGGTTTTGGCGGGAAAAATCAAATCTCAGGCCTGTTCGTGATTGGTCCGAAGTTTTGGCGCTAAAGGAGCTGAATGTAAACAAACGGGGTTGCCAAATCTCATATTTGGTAAAAATGAAAAGTCCCTAGATAATTCCCCAGGACTTGAAAGTGTGTTTAGATCGCGCGCAAAGGGGGCCTTCGCCCTGGGCCCCCATTCTGGGGCATCCTAGGGAGATCGTTAGGGTGCTTCGCTCTGGGCCCCCACTCTGGCGTTTCCGGGGAGATCGTTAGGGGTGCTTCGCCCTCCTCGGGGCCCCACTCTGGAGGGCCCCCCTGGGATCGACAGCGGTGCAGGGCCCCCTTGTGTGAAAGATGTCGGCGTGCGCGTGAACGCGACCGGGCGGGCCGGGTTAATCCGAAAAATTTGTCGGGGCGTTACGTGGGCGGGTATTTCAGTGCCCCGGTGGGCCAGTGGGCCGATGAAAGGGGTTAATTTATTTGGCGGTCCGAAAATTTTGTCGCGGCGTTGCGTGGGCGAGTCGTGCGGTGGTGCGACGCCCCGGTGGGCCAGTGGGCCGGTGAGCCGGTGCCCCGTTGAAAGGGGTTAATTTGAAAAATTTGGCGGTTGCCTCGCTGCTGATTAATAATAAGGCGGTGGGGTAAACATTTTATTAAAGGGGGGCTGAAAAAAAATAATATACAATATTAATGTACATACAATATTAAGAACATAAGCGTACTGTAGATTTTTCTTTAATACAAATAATGAATAGTGACCTATAAAATACAATAATAATATTTAAAGGAGAATGCATCGTTTTCTTCTCTCTCGTGAATAGTACTGCTGGATGATCTCATCACTTAATTATTGCATAGATTTGATGTTGGACTAAAAATAAAAACATTACATTCGATATAAAATAACAATATCAACTTACCTGCATTTGTTTTTTCCTTTATGAATAAAACAGAAGCCAGTAAAATACAATAATGATATTATTTTAAAGGAGAATGCATCTTTCTGCTGGATGATGTAATTATTCGAATCATATGTGCATCTAAACATTCCTTTTCTAGAATGACGTCATCACTTAATTGCTGCATAGTTTTGAGAGCTAAAAAAACATTACATTTTATACATTAAAAATAAAATAACAATATCAACTTACCTGCATTTGTTTTTTCCTTTATGAACAAAACAGAAGCCAGTAAAATACAATAATGATATTATTTTAAAGGAGAATGCATCTTTCTGCTGGATGATGTAATTATTCAAAACATATGTGCATACATTCCTTTTCTAGAATGATCTCATCACTTAATTGCTGCATAGTTTTGAGAGCTAAAAAAACATTACATTTTATACATTAAAAATAAAATAACAATATCAACTTACCTGCATTTGTTTTTTCCTTTAATACGATAATAATATTAAAAGAAAAATGCATCTTTTCCTTCTAACAAAATATTATATATTCCGCCGGATGATGTCATCAGTGAATTATTGCACTAGCAAGAAAAAACATTCCTTTCATGAATTGATGTTCGACTTAGAAAAACAATACATTCGGTGTAAAATAACAATCTCAATTTAGCTGCACTTGTTTTTCCCGTATTTTACACGTTATAATGAAATTTTTAAGATCGCAAACAATATTAAGCGGTTGTATTGTTTTTTAATGCTATTTTTATTGATTAAAAGACGCGAGTTCAAACCGCATTACATATGTGCACAGTTTACCGCTTGTTTTAAAACTGAAACGAAGCGCGAAGCGCTGTTAAAATGTGTACTGAAAAATATTTTTCTTTAAGGAGTAATTTATTATGTCATGTCATAATTAATTAATGCTTTTTAAGTGCAAGCAAACATCTGAGGAGTCATCCGGTTTCTTTATAAAATAAATGAACATGAACATAAAAAATTGGTTGGACGATTATCTTCTTCTATTTTAGTTGTAAAAATTAAATGTTTTATGAAGTGTATTGTTCGAAGTGTCGACTAAACTAATTTCAAAATATCAGAAATAGTATTAAGAATATGTTTACTTTTTTAAAACATTCACAGCGTTAATCACAATAGTAATTTAGCATTTTATGTAAATGCAATAAACCAAAACGAAAATAAAATAATTTCAAAACTTAGTAAGATCCTTCTTAAATGATGCAACATAGTATAAAGGTTTATATCATATATTTTTGCATACTACATATGGAATTTATAGACTAAAAATAGAATAACTACATAGGTACAGGGTTACAGACTTATATAATACAAGTTATACATGTAAACTTAACTATGAAATAAATAAAGATTATTAAAAGTTTCACAGTTTTATTAAAATATACCTGACAATATTGTTTCGACAGCTATGCTGTCATTATCAAAGGTAATATAATTATAAACAAACACGTCGCTAAGGTAGATACAAAATAGGTAACTAGATAAAATAATAATAATAATAAAAATTAATAATAAAAATCATAATTAAACATCTAATACTTCCAGTAACGGAGAATTACTGAGCTCAAGTTGTTCATTCATTAAAGGTACCCTGAGTTTGTGTTTGTATATCTCAAAGGCTTCTAAAATGTCTAATTTGCGTTTGTTATTACAAAAATGTAGGAATTTAATATTATTTTGAGGAGTCATTGTGTGATTTTGTTCTAAAAGGTGTTTGGCGTAATTCGATTTTTCAGGATGTTTATTTTTGTAATGACGTACGTGTTCTTTATATCTTATGTCAAAATTTCGAAGTGTTTGTCCAATATATACCGAACTACAAAAAGAACAATTTAAACGGTAAATGCCCGATTTCATGATATCATGTGTTCTGTCTTTAGCATTAAATAAAAATGAAAAAGTGTTAGTGTTGGTTTTAAATGTTATTTTATAATTGTTGGTTTTTCTTAGTATATGTGCAATTTTTTCTGATATTTTGCCAAAATATGGTATAGATATGTAATTTGTGTCTTCTGTTTGATTGTCAATGGGATATATTCTTTTGATAGCTAACCTATAATCTTTTTGTTTAATTAAAGTGTCAATCATGTTCGGATTATAATGATTTGCATGTGCTAGTTGTTTAATGGTTGATATCTCTTTGCTAAAATCTGATTTTGTTAGTGGAATAGTTAAAGCTCTGTGTACTAATGATCTGTATGCTGCTATTTTATGTGTATTGTGGTGACAAGATTCATTTGGTATTGTTATATCTGTTTGTGTTGGTTTTCTGTATATGGAAAATTCAAAAAGATTGTCTGCGTTAATCTTGATATTTAAGTCTAGAAAGTTTATAGCCCTGTTTTGTTCTGTTTCTAGTGTAAATTTTATATTAGGATGGATATTGTTTATAAGAATTAAAAATTCATTGATAACCTCAAAAGAACTGTCAAAACAAGCTAAAATGTCATCAACATAACGAAACCAGAAGATAATGTGTTTAGAGAGGTTTAATTCAAATATTCGATCTTCAAACTTGTCCATAAATATGTTAGCTAATAGAGGACTTAGAGAATTACCCATAGGTAAACCATCCTTTTGTAAATAAATTATGTTATTAAAAGTGAAATAATTTTGACTTATACAAAGGTCAAATAATTGAATTAACTCTAACCTTTTAACTAATTCTATATTACTATTGATCAAGAAACTATCTAATAGAGGAATACATTCTTGTGGGGGTATTCTGGAGAACATGTTGCAAATATCAAAACTAACAAGTTTTGAATGTGGTGGAAGATGTATGTTTTGCAGCTTATCTACTAATTCTAATGAATTTCTAACAGAGTATTTCGATTTGTAACCTATCGTGTTAATAATCTGGTTCAGTTTTTTGGATAAAATGTGATTAGGTGCATTGATGTATGATACAACTGGTCTTATTGGCATATTCTGTTTGTGGGTCTTCACTAATCCATACAGTTTAGGAATTTGTGGGTTTTTATTAATGATTTGTTGCTTTTCTAATTCTGAAAAGCAGATATTGCAGTTTTCTAAACCTTGTTTTATTTCTTTTTGGAATTTTGTGGTTGGGTTTTTGTTTAACGTTTCAAAATTTTCTTTATTAATAAATTCATTAACTTTTTGTATGTAAATATCTTTAGAAAGAATTACCAAAGTGCTACCCTTATCTGCTTTAACAGAAATTAGATTGTTCTCTGTGATTTTCTGTTTTATAGATTGAAGAAGTGGTATGTTAGATGTGTTGTACATTTTGTCCTGTTTCAAAGACATCTCTTTTAACAAATTCGAAATTTGGAATTTTGCATAGTTATTATGATCTTTCTTAAGTATAGTTTCGCATTCAACGGCCAAAATTTCTTTAATTTTGTTGGTAAATTTTGGAAAAGGACAAAATTTGAAACCTTTGTTAAGAAATCGTGTTTCTCTGTCATTGAATGTTATATTTGACAAGTTTATGAAACGAGGATAAAAGTTTGCAGTGTTCTGACAATTATGGTTATTTTGTAGTGTACGTTTTTGTTGTACAAGTCGATGAAGTTTATTTTTCTGTGTGGTGTATTTTTTGAATTTAATGTGACTGACGGTTTCTCTAATGTCAAAATCTAAGATGTCAAATTGGATATTGTGTAATTTATGAGTAAGTTCTGTATAGAGTACCTTTATATAAACGTGCATATTGTCTCTTATACTAAACCATTTCTTCGATTCTTCTTTGAGCCATCTTCTTTTAGCATTCCTAATCACTTTTTCAGTAATCGAATTCTTGGTTCTGGTAGTGATGTTTATGTAGTTAGGAATAACCTGACGTTTCAGACATTCTTGGTTAAACCAAACATTCTGACTTGCGATTCCGTGTTTGATCATAAGTTTCTTGTATAACTTGGCTTGTTCTTCTAACGAAGACGAAATAATCTTGTTTATTGTTTCCAGCCTTATTTTGTGGAACTCCATAATCATGAAATAAAAAAATGAAACTTAACTAGTTTCTAAATTATCATCATTAGAAATACTTTAATTTCCCCAAGCTAAGGTATTTATACATACTACATATGCAATTTATAGACTAAAAATAGAATAATTACATAGGTACAAGGTTTATATACAGACTTATATAATACAAGTTATACATGTAAACTTAACTAGTTTCTAAATTTTCATGGTTAAAAATACAAAGAACGGTTCTAGGGAAAAGAAATTCTAATCAATAGTTAGAAATCCTATAATTTTTCCAAGCTAAGGTATTTATACATATCACATATACAATTTTTAGATTAAATAAAATAATTACATAGGTAGAGGGTTTATATACAGACTTATACAAGTTATACATGAAAACTTAACTAGTTTCTAAATTATCATCATTAGAAATCCTTTAATTTCCCCAAGCTAAGGTATTTATTTATACATATCACATATACAATTTATAGATTAAATAAAATAATTACATAGGTAGAGGGTTTATATACAATACAAGTTATACATGTTATACATGTAAACTTAACTAGTTTCTAAATTATCTTCGTTAGAAATCCTATAATTTCCCCAAGCTAAGGTATTAATACATATCACATATGCAATTTATAGATTAAATAAAATAATTACATAGGTAGAGGGTTTATATACAGACTTATACAAGTTATACATGAACACTTAACTAGTTTCTAAATTATCATCGTTAGAAATCCTATAATTTCCCCAAGCTAAGGTATTTATACATATCACATATGCAATTTATAGATTAAATAAAATAATTACATAGGTAGAGGGTTTATATACAATACAAGTTATACATGAACACTTAACTAGTTTCTAAATTATCATCGTTAGAAATCCTATAATTTCCCCAAGCTAAGGTATTTATACATATCACATATGCAATTTATAGATTAAATAAAATAATTACATAGGTAGAGGGTTTATATACAGACTTATACAAGTTATACATGAACACTTAACTAGTTTCTAAATTATCATCGTTAGAAATCCTATAATTTCCCCAAGCTAAGGTATTTATACATATCACATATGCAATTTATAGATTAAATAAAATAATTACATAGGTAGAGGGTTTATATACAGACTTATACAAGTTATACATGAACACTTAACTAGTTTCTAAATTATCATCGTTAGAAATCCTATAATTTCCCCAAGCTAAGGTATTTATACATATCACATATGCAATTTATAGATTAAATAAAATAATTACATAGGTAGAGGGTTTATATACAGACTTATACAAGTTATACATGAAAACTTAACTAGTTTCTAAATTATCATCGTTAGAAATCCTATAATTTCCCCAAGCTAAGGTATTTATACATACTACATATGCAATTTATAGATTAAATAAAATAATTACATAGGTAGAGGGTTTATATACAGACTTATACAAGTTATACATGAACACTTAACTAGTTTCTAAATTATCATCGTTAGAAATCCTATAATTTCCCCAAGCTAAGGTATTTATACATACTACATATGCAATTTATAGATTAAATAAAATAATTACATAGGTAGAGGGTTTATATACAGACTTATACAAGTTATACATGAACACTTAACTAGTTTCTAAATTATCATCATTAGAAATCCTATAATTTCCCCAAGCTAAGGTATTTATACATATCACATATGCAATTTATAGATTAAATAAAATAATTACATAGGTAGAGGGTTTATATACAATACAAGTTATACATGAACACTTAACTAGTTTCTAAATTATCATCGTTAGAAATCCTATAATTTCCCCAAGCTAAGGTATTTATACATATCACATATGCAATTTATAGATTAAATAAAATAATTACATAGGTAGAGGGTTTATATACAGACTTATACAAGTTATACATGAACACTTAACTAGTTTCTAAATTATCATCGTTAGAAATCCTATAATTTCCCCAAGCTAAGGTATTAATACATATCACATATGCAATTTATAGATTAAATAAAATAATTACATAGGTAGAGGGTTTATATACAGACTTATACAAGTTATACATGAACACTTAACTAGTTTCTAAATTATCATCGTTAGAAATCCTATAATTTCCCCAAGCTAAGGTATTTATACATATCACATATGCAATTTATAGATTAAATAAAATAATTACATAGGTAGAGGGTTTATATACAGACTTATACAAGTTATACATGAACACTTAACTAGTTTCTAAATTATCATCGTTAGAAATCCTATAATTTCCCCAAGCTAAGGTATTAATACATATCACATATGCAATTTATAGATTAAATAAAATAATTACATAGGTAGAGGGTTTATATACAGACTTATACAAGTTATACATGAACACTTAACTAGTTTCTAAATTATCATCGTTAGAAATCCTATAATTTCCCCAAGCTAAGGTATTTATACATATCACATATGCAATTTATAGATTAAATAAAATAATTACATAGGTAGAGGGTTTATATACAGACTTATACAAGTTATACATGAACACTTAACTAGTTTCTAAATTATCATCGTTAGAAATCCTATAATTTCCCCAAGCTAAGGTATTTATACATATCGCATATGCAATTTATAGATTAAATAAAATAATTACATAGGTAGAGGGTTTATATACAGACTTATACAAGTTATACATGAAAACTTAACTAGTTTCTAAATTATCATCGTTAGAAATCCTATAATTTCCCCAAGCTAAGGTATTTATACATACTACATATGCAATTTATAGATTAAATAAAATAATTACATAGGTAGAGGGTTTATATACAGACTTATACAAGTTATACATGTAAACTTAACTAGTTTCTAAATTATCATCATTAGAAATCCTTTAATTTCCCCAAGCTAAGGTATTTATACATATCACATATGCAATTTATAGATTAAATAAAATAATTACATAGGTAGAGGGTTTATATACAGACTTATACAAGTTATACTTGAACAGTTAACTAGTTTCTAAATTATCATCATTAGAAATCCTATAATTTCCCCAAGCTAAGGTATTTATACATATCACATATGCAATTTATAGATTAAATAAAATAATTACATAGGTAGAGGGTTTATATACAGACTTGTACAATACAAGTTATACATGAACACTTAACTAGTTTCTAAATTATCATCGTTAAAAAATCCTATAATTTCCCCAAGCTAAGGTATTAATACATATCACATATACAATTTATAGATTAAATAAAATAATTACATAGGTACAAGGTTTATATACAGACTTATATAATACAAGTTATACACTTAAACTTAACTAGTTTCTAAATTATCATCGTTAAAAAATCCTATAATTTTTCCAAGCTAAGGTATTAATACATATCACATATACAATTTATAGATTATATAAAATAATTACATAGGTAGAGGGTTTATATACAGACTTATACAATACAAGTTATACATGAGCACTTAACTCGCGGCGTTGCGTGGCCGGGTGGGGAGCCGTGCGGTGGTGCGACGCCCCAGTGGGTCACTGGGCCGTTGAAAGGGGTTAATTTGAAAAATTTGGCGGTTGCCTCGCTGCTGTAGAATCAAATAATAAGGTGCCTCACCTCGGGTAGGCAACCACATATACAGTCTAACATATAGGCTATTGTGGCTTTTTCCTATCCAACAATACATTTCTCTTTCTTTCGTATCTATTTGTTCAGTTTACTATCTAAATGTAATCTCAGGTATTTAAAGGTGAGGAACTTCTATATTACTTAATGTATACCCACACAATAAAAGAAATAATTAGTTGATCTAAATAGAAGACGTTTAAAGCAAGCTTAACATATAATAAGTTCATATATAACCAAGTAAATCTTAACATTCTTCTAAATAATCTGTAGATTAAACTTTAAGGCAAATATATAACTGAATTAAATATAATAAATACTTAAAATTTAATTGTTTAATAAAATACATTTGATTTAAACAGTTGCGTATTGAATTTTCAGTTACACTTTTAGTAATTACACTAAGGCGTTCTATTAGTTGATACAAATTCCTGTTTCCTATATAATTTTCTATAAATGGCATAACCATAAAGGAAAATGAAATATTTAAAATGCTTGAATAAACAATATAAGGTAAGTTTATTCAACTTTCATGGAGATTATAAGAATGTTGCATTAATTCTTTAAAAAGGTAAATTCAGGCAATGCAACACATACATTTAATCATTAAAGAAGGATAATTTAAAGTTATCAGGAATTTATATCAACTAATAGAACGCCTTAGTGTAATTACTAAAAGTGTAACTGAAAATGCAATACGCAACTGTTTAAATCAAATGTATTTTATTAACCAAGTAAATCTTAACATTCTTCTAAATAATCTGTAGATTAAACTTTAAGGCAAATATATAACTGAATTAAATATAATAAATACTTAAAATTTAATTGTTTAATAAAATACATTTGATTTAAACAGTTGCGTATTGCATTTTCAGTTACACTTTTAGTAATTACACTAAGGCGTTCTATTAGTTGATATAAATTCCTGATAACTTTAAATTATCCTTCTTTAATGATTAAATGTATGTGTTGCATTGCCTGAATTTACCTTTTTAAAGAATTAATGCAACATTCTTATAATCTCCATGAAAGTTGAATAAACTTACCTTATATTGTTTATTCAAGCATTTTAAATATTTCATTTTCCTTTATGGTTATGCCATTTATAGAAAATTATATAGGAAACAGGAATTTGTATCAACTAATAGAACGCCTTAGTGTAATTACTAAAAGTGTAACTGAAAATGCAATACGCAACTGTTTAAATCAAATGTATTTTATTAAACAATTAAATTTTAAGTATTTATTATATTTAATTCAGTTATATATTTGCCTTAAAGTTTAATCTACAGATTATTTAGAAGAATGTTAAGATTTACTTGGTTATATATGAACTTATTATATGTTAAGCTTGCTTTAAACGTCTTCTATTTAGATCAACTTATTATTTCTTTTATTGTGTGGGTATACATTAAGTAATATAGAAGTTCCTCACCTTTAAATACCTGAGATTACATTTAGATAGTAAACTGAACAAATAGATACGAAAGAAAGAGAAATGTATTGTTGGATAGGAAAAAGCCACAATAGCCTATATGTTAGACTGTATATGTGGTTGCCTACCCGAGGTGAGGCACCTTATTATTTGATTCTACAGCAGCGAGGCAACCGCCAAATTTTTCAAATTAACCCCTTTCAACGGCCCAGTGACCCACTGGGGCGTCGCACCACCGCACGGCTCCCCACCCGGCCACGCAACGCCGCGAGTTAAGTGCTCATGTATAACTTGTATTGTATAAGTCTGTATATAAACCCTCTACCTATGTAATTATTTTATATAATCTATAAATTGTATATGTGATATGTATTAATACCTTAGCTTGGAAAAATTATAGGATTTTTTAACGATGATAATTTAGAAACTAGTTAAGTTTAAGTGTATAACTTGTATTATATAAGTCTGTATATAAACCTTGTATCTATGTAATTATTTTATTTAATCTATAAATTGTATATGTGATATGTATTAATACCTTAGCTTGGGGAAATTATAGGATTTTTTAACGATGATAATTTAGAAACTAGTTAAGTGTTCATGTATAACTTGTATTGTACAAGTCTGTATATAAACCCTCTACCTATGTAATTATTTTATTTAATCTATAAATTGCATATGTGATATGTATAAATACCTTAGCTTGGGGAAATTATAGGATTTCTAACGATGATAATTTAGAAACTAGTTAACTGTTCAAGTATAACTTGTATAAGTCTGTATATAAACCCTCTACCTATGTAATTATTTTATTTAATCTATAAATTGCATATGTGATATGTATAAATACCTTAGCTTGGGGAAATTAAAGGATTTCTAATGATGATAATTTAGAAACTAGTTAAGTTTACATGTATAACTTGTATAAGTCTGTATATAAACCCTCTACCTATGTAATTATTTTATTTAATCTATAAATTGCATATGTAGTATGTATAAATACCTTAGCTTGGGGAAATTATAGGATTTCTAACGATGATAATTTAGAAACTAGTTAAGTTTTCATGTATAACTTGTATAAGTCTGTATATAAACCCTCTACCTATGTAATTATTTTATTTAATCTATAAATTGCATATGCGATATGTATAAATACCTTAGCTTGGGGAAATTATAGGATTTCTAACGATGATAATTTAGAAACTAGTTAAGTGTTCATGTATAACTTGTATAAGTCTGTATATAAACCCTCTACCTATGTAATTATTTTATTTAATCTATAAATTGCATATGTGATATGTATAAATACCTTAGCTTGGGGAAATTATAGGATTTCTAACGATGATAATTTAGAAACTAGTTAAGTGTTCATGTATAACTTGTATAAGTCTGTATATAAACCCTCTACCTATGTAATTATTTTATTTAATCTATAAATTGCATATGTGATATGTATTAATACCTTAGCTTGGGGAAATTATAGGATTTCTAACGATGATAATTTAGAAACTAGTTAAGTGTTCATGTATAACTTTATAAGTCTGTATATAAACCCTCTACCTATGTAATTATTTTATTTAATCTATAAATTGCATATGTGATATGTATAAATACCTTAGCTTGGGGAAATTATAGGATTTCTAACGATGATAATTTAGAAACTAGTTAAGTGTTCATGTATAACTTGTATAAGTCTGTATATAAACCCTCTACCTATGTAATTATTTTATTTAATTTATAAATTGCATATGTGATATGTATTAATACCTTAGCTTGGGGAAATTATAGGATTTCTAACGATGATAATTTAGAAACTAGTTAAGTGTTCATGTATAACTTGTATAAGTCTGTATATAAACCCTCTACCTATGTAATTATTTTATTTAATCTATAAATTGCATATGTGATATGTATAAATACCTTAGCTTGGGGAAATTATAGGATTTCTAACGATGATAATTTAGAAACTAGTTAAGTGTTCATGTATAACTTGTATAAGTCTGTATATAAACCCTCTACCTATGTAATTATTTTATTTAATCTATAAATTGCATATGTAGTATGTATAAATACCTTAGCTTGGGGAAATTATAGGATTTCTAACGATGATAATTTAGAAACTAGTTAAGTTTTCATGTATAACTTGTATAAGTCTGTATATAAACCCTCTACCTATGTAATTATTTTATTTAATCTATAAATTGCATATGTGATATGTATAAATACCTTAGCTTGGGGAAATTATAGGATTTCTAACGATGATAATTTAGAAACTAGTTAAGTGTTCATGTATAACTTGTATAAGTCTGTATATAAACCCTCTACCTATGTAATTATTTTATTTAATCTATAAATTGCATATGTGATATGTATAAATACCTTAGCTTGGGGAAATTATAGGATTTCTAACGATGATAATTTAGAAACTAGTTAAGTGTTCATGTATAACTTGTATAAGTCTGTATATAAACCCTCTACCTATGTAATTATTTTATTTAATCTAAAAATTGTATATGTGATATGTATAAATACCTTAGCTTGGAAAAATTATAGGATTTCTAACTATTGATTAGAATTTCTTTTCCCTAGAACCGTTCTTTGTATTTTTAACCATGAAAATTTAGAAACTAGTTAAGTTTACATGTATAACTTGTATTATATAAGTCTGTATATAAACCTTGTACCTATGTAATTATTCTATTTGTAGTCTATAAATTGCATATGTAGTATGTATAAATACCTTAGCTTGGGGAAATTAAAGTATTTCTAATGATGATAATTTAGAAACTAGTTAAGTTTACATGTATAACTTGTATTATATAAGTCTGTAACCCTGTACCTATGTAGTTATTCTATTTTTAGTCTATAAATTCCATATGTAGTATGCAAAAATATATGATATAAACCTTTATACTATGTTGCATCATTTAAGAAGGATCTTACTAAGTTTTGAAATTATTTTATTTTCGTTTTGGTTTATTGCATTTACATAAAATGCTAAATTACTATTGTGATTAACGCTGTGAATGTTTTAAAAAAGTAAACATATTCTTAATACTATTTCTGATATTTTGAAATTAGTTTAGTCGACACTTCGAACAATACACTTCATAAAACATTTAATTTTTACAACTAAAATAGAAGAAGATAATCGTCCAACCAATTTTTTATGTTCATGTTCATTTATTTTATAAAGAAACCGGATGACTCCTCAGATGTTTGCTTGCACTTAAAAAGCATTAATTAATTATGACATGACATAATAAATTACTCCTTAAAGAAAAATATTTTTCAGTACACATTTTAACAGCGCTTCGCGCTTCGTTTCAGTTTTAAAACAAGCGGTAAACTGTGCACATATGTAATGCGGTTTGAACTCGCGTCTTTTAATCAATAAAAATAGCATTAAAAAACAATACAACCGCTTAATATTGTTTGCGATCTTAAAAATTTCATTATAACGTGTAAAATACGGGAAAAACAAGTGCAGCTAAATTGAGATTGTTATTTTACACCGAATGTATTGTTTTTCTAAGTCGAACATCAATTCATGAAAGGAATGTTTTTTCTTGCTAGTGCAATAATTCACTGATGACATCATCCGGCGGAATATATAATATTTTGTTAGAAGGAAAAGATGCATTTTTCTTTTAATATTATTATCGTATTAAAGGAAAAAACAAATGCAGGTAAGTTGATATTGTTATTTTATTTTTAATGTATAAAATGTAATGTTTTTTTAGCTCTCAAAACTATGCAGCAATTAAGTGATGAGATCATTCTAGAAAAGGAATGTATGCACATATGTTTTGAATAATTACATCATCCAGCAGAAAGATGCATTCTCCTTTAAAATAATATCATTATTGTATTTTACTGGCTTCTGTTTTGTTCATAAAGGAAAAAACAAATGCAGGTAAGTTGATATTGTTATTTTATTTTTAATGTATAAAATGTAATGTTTTTTTAGCTCTCAAAACTATGCAGCAATTAAGTGATGACGTCATTCTAGAAAAGGAATGTTTAGATGCACATATGATTCGAATAATTACATCATCCAGCAGAAAGATGCATTCTCCTTTAAAATAATATCATTATTGTATTTTACTGGCTTCTGTTTTATTCATAAAGGAAAAAACAAATGCAGGTAAGTTGATATTGTTATTTTATATCGAATGTAATGTTTTTATTTTTAGTCCAACATCAAATCTATGCAATAATTAAGTGATGAGATCATCCAGCAGTACTATTCACGAGAGAGAAGAAAACGATGCATTCTCCTTTAAATATTATTATTGTATTTTATAGGTCACTATTCATTATTTGTATTAAAGAAAAATCTACAGTACGCTTATGTTCTTAATATTGTATGTACATTAATATTGTATATTATTTTTTTTCAGCCCCCCTTTAATAAAATGTTTACCCCACCGCCTTATTATTAATCAGCAGCGAGGCAACCGCCAAATTTTTCAAATTAACCCCTTTCAACGGGGCACCGGCTCACCGGCCCACTGGCCCACCGGGGCGTCGCACCACCGCACGACTCGCCCACGCAACGCCGCGACAAAATTTTCAAACCGCCAAATAAATTAACCCCTTTCATCGGCCCACTGGCCCACCGGGGCACTGAAATACCCGCCCACGTAACGCCCCGACAAATTTTTCGGATTAACCCGGCCCGCCCGGTCGCGTTCACGCGCACGCCGACATCTTTCACACAAGGGGGCCCTGCACCGCTGTCGATCCCAGGGGGGCCCTCCAGAGTGGGGCCCCGAGGAGGGCGAAGCACCCCTAACGATCTCCCCGGAAACGCCAGAGTGGGGGCCCAGAGCGAAGCACCCTAACGATCTCCCTAGGATGCCCCAGAATGGGGGCCCAGGGCGAAGGCCCCCTTTGCGCGCGATCTAAACACACTTTCAAGTCCTGGGGAATTATCTAGGGACTTTTCATTTTTACCAAATATGAGATTTGGCAACCCCGTTTGTTTACATTCAGCTCCTTTAGCGCCAAAACTTCGGACCAATCACGAACAGGCCTGAGATTTGATTTTTCCCGCCAAAACCACGCCCACAGCGACATCTAGCGACACATGCTGCTACCTATTTTACCGGCAATTCAGTCCGACCAATCACGAGCAAGCATCACATTTACATTTTCCCGCCAAAACACTCAACCCCACACCCATGCTGACATCTAGCGGGAAGGACGCCAAGTTTGACACACATAACCTCACAAAATTGTCCTGTCTTAAAAACGAAACTCCCATAAGAATAACATGGGGAGTTGTGGGCTTAAACATACATTTACTTACTACTTATAACAAGAGTTCAAATTTGTAGTCAAAGTTCACAGGTGACATTAGGTATCTGTCAAATTCTCTATTTCTTAAAAATCATCGAAAAATGACTTTCTTTGTTAAAATATGGAAAAAAAAACTGTATTAAGTTTCTGACATTTTACGTTCACATACCTAGTTTGAACGAGATATTCCGACATAAGGTGAATTTTGTGTTTTAATATTTTTTGATACACGGCCGTGAAGTCATTAATTCATCTCCCGTATTCTGAAATCATTAAAAACGCTTAAAATGAGAGGAAACGCAACAATTTCATAGCATATTTTGCTAATCATATTGGATGGTGCAGGTATCTTTGACGAGTATTAAAATTCTTGATATGCGCACGAAAGTATGCGTTTTTACGACTGGGCGCGAAAAATTTTTTTTACATACTGTATATCATATTATCATCCATGTTTACGTTAGCGATTAGAGTTCGGAAAATGCGGTTTTGCAGTCGAGTATGACTGTAAAGCTTTTTTACTGTATTTAACAGTTTATTATGTGTTAAGAGCTTAATTGAGTGTTCTAGAGCCTGCAGAGTCGGTTAACCGAAGGTGCTAAGACAATAAAGGGCTCTAAAACACTAATTAAGTCCGAAATGCATACGTTAGTTTATGTCCGGTCTAAGTTTAAAATAATACTTAATTTTAAATAAAAATAATTTAAAAAGTGCAAAACTTCAACTTCAACTTCTTCAAACTTCTTAGGTGCAGTGGTAAAACTTCAAGTAGGTAGGTGCAATGGTAAATAATTACTGTTATGACTACGGAGATGACGTAAAGTAAGGGTAGCTATTTTTCTAGTGGGCTCGAAAAAGTTTTACAGCCCTAAAACTCTAATTTATATACTCAGGGACTTAAAGTGCATCTTTTAATCCCGAATGTGAGTTTATTTTCCGAGCGTTAGCGAGGAAAATAAACACATGAGGGATTAAAAGGCACTTTAGTCCAGTGGTATATACGCTATTTTTTGCACGTCCTAAAGGGACTTAATCGCAAAAATTCAAAATTTCAAATTTTTTTCCGAAAGTTTCGTTACATGTCATTCTGACAATTAAACTCTGCAAACGCCAAAATCACATAGTTTCAGGATAATAAATCCTAACATGTACCGCGATTACGTTTTTTGCTGTTTACTTGTTGTTGTTGTCATGGGAATACTTTACTCCCTCAGGGAGTAAAAGTGCTACTTTACTCCCTCTTTTGGGGGACTAAAGTAGAGCCTTATATATAGGACGTGCAAAAACTAAGTTACGTAGCCACATGGCCTAATACATTAGGTAACAAAAATAAAAGTAAAATACTAGAAAAAACTTATTGCACTAAATAAAAAACAAAACGTCTGTTTTATGCTAGACTATTTTATGCCGAGAAAAAGGTAACATCATTACCGAAATACGTATTGGCAATTCGTCAAATACAATGTGTGGTTAGGAGACACCGTTAAATATAATGTTAATAAAAGTAACCATATTATTTAATCTTAGCTTAAGCTGTATGTAAAATAAGCTGTATGTATGAGTATGTGTATAATACATACTTCACATATAGTTCAGCATTCCGTTGTAATTTTATACCGAAATCTAAACGTTGAACACAATTTTTCCAGTGATAAAAACAGTTTAATGGTGAGCTCCTGATTTTCAACAATTCAAAATATTTTTAAAAGAGTTTGACTAAGATTTATATCTTTTTGAAAATGATACCAACCGCAAAGAATAACAATACCAACTGATATTAGTCATCAAGCTAGTGATGTTATGCAATGACCTACTTTCCTAGACTAACCTACGTAAATGCATCGGCGACTTTGTCATTTACAGAGGCTACATTTAACGGGAATTCAAGCAGTATGTGGTGACAACAAAGTGAGCGAGGTAACATTACTTCAATCTTCCGTTTTGTACTGCTATGCAAGTTATAATACGGTGTCTGGATAATAAAGTTATTAGTAACTATAATTAGATATTTTAATTGTAAATATACAACAGTTTTTTAAAGTTACTGTATCCTAATTATGTTTCGCAATAACCAAAACGAAAAAACAACATAATTTATTTTATATCTCGAAGAATAGAGTTTAATATAAATTTAATAAAGAAGTTCATTGTGTACTATTTGTTTTCTTGTGTAGACAGTGGCCAGCCTCGGCTATCCATAACCTGTTCGACCTGAAATACATTCACTTTCCCGCCTGGTGATCTCTAGTTTTATGCGTCCCTTTCTTTCGCTGACGGAAGTGTACCTGAACCCTTCTCGTTTCATGCGTAATAAAAATCCTTGCGTTGATGACTTCTTATTTGGTGAGTTGTTTACTTACTCACTTTTGAATATCCACCTCTTTAAATTCTATGTATCATTAGCACTTTATGTATGAAGTTAGGAGTATTTATGTAAAAAGAGCAAAAGTCATGAGGCAATTTTATACTTAGGTTAGATCAAACAGTCAAACTGGTTTAAAAAATCATATGAGTACTTAAGAAATAATTTTTCTGGTCGACATATCTAAATATAAATCAACCTATAATTTGTAAAGAAAAAGATTAAATCTATTAGTATTATTGTGAGTAAGACTTTTAATAGATTCCAGCTGCAAAAACACTTTAGGATGGGCTGCATCTCCTCAAGAAATTCTTTAGCATGCTAAGACAATGAGAACTTATGATAGTTATTAATCTAATCAAGGAATTGGAACTCCTTCGCTGCTTAGCACCAAGGACCGTAAATGTCTAAGCAAGCTTAGAAACATACGTCATCTCATACACTTCCACTATGCAGTAGCGCCAAAATGGCGGAACATGATAATTAACATGAAAACAGGAATAATCGACAACTCGACTAGTTTTCAGTTGGGTACTAAGCGTAAATTCGGCGTTTTAGAACGTAATGCGGCTCATATGACGATAACAGCTGTATTGCAAATTTCACTGAGCGCGAAAATGGCGGCATTGCGATGACCTGTATTTCAAAGCTTGCTTTACATCTACGAACCTTCTTAGCACCAACTGAAGATGGCAAGTTAAGGACATATGTTGCTGATAGCAATGTGATGTTGCAAAACTTAATCTAATTAAATTATATGTGGTGTAATTCTTACTAGATCGAAAGAAATAACAAATAAGAATTATTATCAACAAAACCAATACAATACAAAACAATAATTTTTTCGTTGAACAAGTGATGCTTCCGTTACGATTTACTTTCAACTAAGAAAACTATGATGAAGTAATCTAAAAGCTAAAATTAGTGAGTCTTGGTTGACATTGATAAACGTGAGCGCATTAATGTAGCCTGTAGGAATCAAAGAAGTTGGATTGTATCTCGTCAACAGAGGCAGCATTTATAGCAGTTTCTTAAGGATGTAGGTAGAATTACTAGATGAATTACCAGTAGATAACAAATGGACCTAGTGGAGCCACACAACCTTGAACTCTCATTTGACCTCCTTTCACTTTTCAGGCCCCTCCCCTTTTAGAAGCCACTTCCCCCTCTCCGAGCCCCTCCCCTCCCTCTCAGCTTTCCCCCTCGCCTCTCTGCCCCAAGCCTCTGTATACCTACCTTCTCTCTTTGCTTATAATAAAAATCAAAAGTTATCAATAATAATTTATTTAAATACAACAATTAATACAATTAATAATAAGCACAAAAGTAATTTATTGGTTTAATTCATTTTAAAAAATAAACAATAGATTAATACATAACCATTTCTACGAAAAACAATCCACGAAATATTTCACAATTTTATATTATACAATAAATTAATAAATTGTTATAATAAATGTATACCTTTAATCACAGAAGCTTTCACGTCGAAATTCCGAGTGCATATGAGTTGACCCACCCCGCTACGTAAGTGTAGTTAGTCATTAAAAGTCGTTGTATTGATTCGACAGTATGATTGGTTCAATTCTTTCACACTCAGAAAATCTCGTCATGCAACTTTTTGAAAATAAACAAGAATGAACACGAAACTTCCTATTTCTCTCTACCTGATTCAAAGGTTCCATAAAAGTTGCCTGTCTGGTATATAATTTAAAATATTTTGAATACATAATTCGTTCGGATCTCTTTTAATAACGGAAGTTATGAATTAGTCATAAAGACCCCTTATTAAGATTTAATTATATTTAATACTTTAGCTCTGTTCTTCCCCCACTCCGAACCACACCTCTCTGTACTTGACCACTCTCTAAACCACGCCTCTTACTTCTGTATAGACTTATAATCGTAAACCACATTCCTACGCTATCCTTTATAAAGTAAAGTCAGACAACTGCACTTTTATTTTATGTGTTATTTCTAAGTGTTTGAAAGGATTGTTTTAAGTGATTTTTTGAGTGTGTTGAGAATAATTGTTTTGTTTGTGAAGTGGAACAAGTAAGTATGTTTGGATTGCTTTTTGCTTGAAAATATGGAGAATGTGATGGATGAATATGAAAGGAATGAATGTGGACTTCCTTCGTCACCTCTTCCGGATGAAGTCCAAATGCGAAAGTGTGCGCAGATCATTGATATGAACGATCCGTCATTATATGAGGATATTAGTGTTCCTGACGCTGTTCCTCCGGTGTCGTGGTCACCAATTTCGTGGATTCCCGATTTGGATGTGGCGCAAGAAAGAGCGCTATCGCCCCGTCCTTCGACATCAACAGTGGATGTTGAGAACAGAGCGGTATCGCCTCGTCCGTCCACATCCAAAATAGGTGTGGATGAAGGTGACGATGATGAGGAATGGAAGCGAGAGTGGCCCGCTACCCCTGACAGCTGGAAAGGTGTGGGTTCCTGCTCTGGCTTGGTCGAGGAAGGCGCGCTCGACCAAGCAATTTTGGACAACATTGAAAGAAAACGATGCAGAGCAAAGACCATTAAAGAAACCCATGAAAAGATCAGAGAGCTGACAAAGGTAGTGAAGGAGTATGAATGGCAATTTAACAATATTTGGTTTGATGATGTGCCTGAGTATCAAAGAAGGAGAGATTTGCATGCAAGGTGTATGAAACAGTTGAATGAATGGTTGAAAGTCCTTAGAGAGTTAGAGAGATGAATGTAAAGGTTAGTGTGTGTGACGATGCACTTTCTCGTCGAGTAACTATCCATATGTATTAGATGAATTGTGAAAAGTGTAATAAATCCTTTTCGAGAAAGGATGCCCTTAAACGCCACCTACAAAAATATTGCAAGGGTAACACTGGGGAAGGTCCAGCTCCAAAACGAGCACGAATGGTTCCACCTGCAGGTAAGGTTTTTGATAAATACTCTTTAGATTTTTTTATGCTGAGTATGATATCTTTTAGATCTGGTCTTCTGTGAACCGTGCAGGAAAAGTATGCTGCGTACTAGCTATGCAGCGCATACGCGAACTAATGATCACAAGGAAAAAGCTGCCCGAGCATTAGATGGGGAAGAGGGGATAGCTTTTATGGAGTCTGCATTCAAGTCTCGTATTGCTAGCTACAGAGTCTCCACTAATGAACATCATGTGGATACGTCTGAGTTTATGGAGGATATTAAAGCTAAGGTGTTCAAAGTTCTAAGTAATGAGGTGAACAAGCATACCTAGATAAAAGTAAATGTGGAGTTATTTGGATATTACGTTCTCGAAGCCAAGGGTTTGGAAGATATCAAGTCCTTCAACACAAAGAATTCTGTTATTAGTGCAGGTTCTGATCTAGAGGGATATTACGAAAATATTACTGAAATATTGGCTACTAAGTCTGAGGAATTTGCAGAGCGAGAATCAGGTATGACATTTAAAACGATGTGGAAGTGAAAACCTGCGTGTTTTTATGTTTCCAGGTTGGACGTTAGTTAGATGGTTGTTTTTAGAAGTAAACGTTAATAAGTTTAATCCTCTACGTGCTTCATCTTACATCCCTCTACCCCCGCAGATTCGAACAAAGGGAGCTATCTTTAACGTGCATAATGAAGATGAACGATGCTTTGCTTGGAGTGTGATTTCTGCTTTTGTGCCCCCTATCGGAAGTGTTCATAGATGTAACTCGTATCCGGATCCTAACGAGGTATTGAATTTGACGAATGTGGAGTTTCCGATGAAAGTTAAAAAAATAGGTAAGTTTTTGAACGATAATCCTCGAATTAACGTGAACGTTTACGGTTTGGAAAAGATTTTTGAGAATAACGTTCCAAAGTATGAGGTAGTTGGACCTTTGTATTTTTCGAAAATTAAAAGAGAAGTACATGTAAATCTCTTATTGGTAGAATACGATTACGGAAATGGGCATTATTGTTGGATTAAAAATCTTTCTAGGTTATTGCACAAACAAATTAATAAGCACCATGGAACTAAATATTTTTGTGATGGTTGTTTGCAATATTTCGCGACGCATGCAAAATTAATGAGACACACGCAAAATGATTGTAATCATGTTTATGCTAACTTACCAAGCACTGGTTTGATTAAAGATAAGGTAGGAAAAGAAATTCCTGAGAATATTTTGAAGTTCAAAAATTTGTCTAAGCAGTTAAAATTATCGTTTGTCATATATTGCGATTTTGAGTCAATGTTAGTGCCTGTTCATACTACGGTACCTGATGATGGTCAAGCATTTACCGTTCGCACACAGCACCATATCCCTTATTCTTTTTCTTTTTATATAAAATGTTCCTTCGATGACTCACTTTCGAAATTTTATATTTACAGGGGGGATGATGCTGCAAAAGAGCTCACTAGAAAATTAGATGAGGAAGTTAAACGTATTTATCACGATTATCTAAAACCGAAACAACCTTTGGCTTTAACGGGGGAGGTAGAAAACGAATTTCAAGCTGCTACCACCTGCCATATATGTAAAGGGTCGGTTGAAAATGATGTTAGAGACCACTGCCACCTTAGTGGTAGCTTTCGCGGGGCTGCCCACATAACTTGCAATGTTCATTATCAAATTCCAAAGTTTATACCCATCTTTTTTCATAATTTGAGTGGATACGATTCGCATTTGTTTATCAAACAGTTAGCCTTAGAAAAAGAGGAGATACAAGTCATTGCGCAAAACAAAGAAAAATACATTTCGTTTACTAAAGTCGTACAAGTTGATGAGGTAAGAGATGCGAAAGATAAATTGCAGAAAGTGTTTTTTTGTTTAAGGTTTCTGGACAGTTTTAAATTTATGAGTTCGAGTTTAGACAAATTATAAAAAAATTTATCCGATGAACAGTGTGTAGAAATTAGAAGAAAATTTGGTTCTGGTGAACTGTTTCGATAAATGCGAAAAAAAGGTGTTTTTCCTTATGCATATGTTGACGACTTTTCAAAATTAGATGAAACGCAACTACCGACTCGTGACAATTTTTATGATCAACTCCGAAATGAAAATGTAAGCGTAGAAGATTATAAACGCGCGTCCGATGTGTGGAAGTTATTTGAATGTAAAACGTTGGGTGAATATTCCAATATATACCTAACGTGTGATGTGTTACTACTGAAGGATATTTTTGAAAATTTTCGATCGGTGTGTCTTGAATACTATAATCTTGATCCGGCACAATATTTCACGGCGCCGGGTTTAAGTTGGGAGGCTATGTTAAAACATACGGGTGTAGAGCTTGAGTTGTTAACCGATATTGACATGTTACACTTTTTTTAAAAAGTAATACGAGGAGGGATGAGCGTGTGTGTTGGACGCAAAGCTATTGCAAATAACAAATTTCTTCCAAATTATGATCCCTCACGACCCAGCTCCTTCATATTGTATCTAGATGCCACGAATCTCTACGGATTTTCGATGCGACAATTTTTACCTCGTGGTAACTTGACGTGGCTGTCAGAGCGAGAAATTAAAGATTTCGACGTCATACAAATTACAGACGAATCACCCCAAGGTTTTGTCCTGGAAGTGGATTTGAAAATAAGTGAAAATTTACATCATGCGCAGAATGAATTTCTCTTTTGTCCCGAGATAATGGCTCCACCGGAAAAAAAACAACAAAAACTCATCTCCAATTTGTATAAAAAATCCAAGTATGTAATTCATTATCGTAATCTAAAACAGTGTTTGGAACACGGTTTAGTATTAACAAAAATTCATAAAATTCTAAAATTTGATCTATCGCCTTGGTTGAGGTTTTATATAGATTTAAATACCCGTTTACGAAACCTAGCCAAAAACAGTTTTGAAAAAGATTTTTTAAATTGATGAATAACAGTGTCTTTGGTAAGACGATGGAGAATGTTGAGAACAGAGTTGACAAAGTTATTGTCTCATTTTGAAAATTTTGGAAAGAAACGTGGTGCCGAATCCTATATTGCTAAAGCTAATTTTAAAGGTGCTGCTGTTTTTACGGAGAATTTGGTAGCCGTGGAAATGGAACGAGTTTTATTGCTTTATGACAAACCGGTTTATGTTGGTTTTAGTATTTTAGACATTTCGAAAACTGTGATGTATGATTTTTACTATAATTTTCTAAAACGTTTGTATGGCGATCGAGTTTCTTTACTTTATACCCACACAGACAGTCTAATAATTGAGGTATTCACGGAAATTTTTTATGAAGACATGAAACTGCACTTGGATAGATTTGATACTTCAAATTTTAAAAATGATAACTTGCACGGAATTCCACCAAATCAATCGGTGCTTGGTAAATTTAAAGATGAATATATAGGCATTCCCCTAAGAGGTTTTTGGGGTGCTGGCACGAAAGCATATTGTTGCGAAACGATAAATGATGTGTGTAAAAAAGCGAAAGGAAAAAAAATGTTATAGAAAATGTATTAAAGCTCGAATATTATGAAAATATCGTTGAGAATAAAGTCAGCGTTATTTTCTGTAAAATGTTTATCTTTAAGACAGAACGTCATAACATATATACGGAAATGAAAAACAAGATTGCACTTTCCGCCGTAGATGATAAACGGTATTTGATTCCTGGCACCACAAAAACCTTAGCTTGAGGGCACGTTGATATTGTTCCAGAAATGGTAAATGAAAATTTAGATATGCTTATGGAAGTTATTGATGACGATTTACAAAGACAAGATTTAAGTCGATTGATAGAATTGCTAGAGAATGAATTGTAATTTTGTTTTTATTTAATTTCTATTTAATTTTGTTATTATTAATAAAATAAATGTAACATGATAAAAGCGTGTGTCAATGTTTGTCTACTGTATATAAATTCAATATAACTAAATGTTGTATTATGTTGTATTAATTTTGTCTGCTGTATATAAATAATTATGTAAACATCCCTAGTCTATAAAATCCGGGTGGGAATCATCAAAAGTGGTAGGGATGTAGCTTAAAAGCGTTTAACGTAACGTATTGCTCAGTGACAATCGAAATGGGTTCAATCAAAGTGGGCTGGCAACATCATTGGGCACTTGAAACCACAGATAATGGTGAAATTTTGTTTTCTGGTTATAAGACTCACAATACTGGGTTGTTAATCGAAAGAGCGAGACTTCCGGATACTGTGGTTATACGAAGTCAACATGATTTTCGATACACTTCCTGTGCAGGTATAGAAGTCCATTATTTGTTAAAAAATGGTAACCTCATAAATATGAAAAATTATGGATGTACAGAACATGGTTTGTTCCAACATCGTCATACTCTTAACTTGTTGCCTGATAAATGTGATTTTGTTCTTTTCAAATGTAAGTGCTTTACATCATATAGTCAATGGCGTGCTGCAACTCAACGTGCACGCGACAACCTGCAAGCCTGGTTCCCTGCTGGTTTGGTGCATTATCTGACTAGGGAAGTAAATGATAGTAATTGTTATATATTTAATTGTGAGTAATCATGTGAGAGAGATAGCTATACTGTGACGTCACGTCTGTCTGACTCAAGTGTCCTGGTGCGTTATCTGACTAGGGAAGTAAATGATAGTAATTGTTAAATGTAAATAATTGTGTAATGTTAAATTTTGTTTAATTGTGAGTAATCATGTATCAAACATAAATTAGTTTGTAGTAACAATAAATAAATACGTAAATACTCGATCGTGCAAAATGAGACAGTAAGCAGTAGTGTTCGCTGGAATGCTTTTGTGGGTTTCGAAAGTAACTCGAAGAACGACAGCTATCTCTATAATTATCGGAAGAGTCAACAACAGAAGCATCAGATTTGCATGACAATTGCCGCAAATAATGAAGCAAGATAATCCGATTTTTCTGCATCCGCAGTTTCCACCGCAACCTTTTTTTACAATATAATTACAAAAAATTTTATTAAGTGGCACAGAAACGGATACAACGTACAATATATACATTCTTTGCTGTCTATCTCGTAAACGGTTCGCTGTACGTAAAAATTGACTATAACCTTTTTTTGTCGGAAATTTAATTAATTATCTAAGTATTTTTATTTTATCTTAATTGACCCCCGAGCCTTAGAAACTGAGATATTATTTAAAAAAAAATTTTTACTTAAACTTAAAATGTTGTCAAACCGTGTTGCTATGTGTAGTCCTTAACTTCAACTACATGACGACTATTAAAAAAATAACTTTACTGCAGTTGTCACGTAACTTGACTTAGGTACTTAAGTTTTAGTATCAGTGCCATGGGACTACCGGTTTTGGTTTGCTTTTTATTTCTAAATAGGTTAAGTAAATGTTTTGCAAAGCGTTTGTAACGCAAAATATTCCAAGAAAACTTGATAGAAGTTCTAATTGTTTTGATAGTTGAAAAATACAAAACGACTTGTTATGTAGTTTGCCATTACCTATTTGCCTACACTCCCGAAATAGACCGCTTGACGCCAAGCTATGTGACAGCTTTTGTATTTTGGTATTTTATTTAAGATATTGTAATAAATGGGAAAACCCCTATACACGGGCTGCGAACAAACGAGAAGGTTCCGTCGCCTTCTACAGTGTTCCAGACTAAAACGGCAGATTGTTCGATACTCAGCGGGCCTGTTCTAGAGCATGGACGTATGGATATATACCACGGCCACGTAAGAAGAAGTGGAGTGAACCAGTAAATTGAAGGCGCGCATCGTGAATTATTAAATAAATGTTATAAATAAATATTGTATTGTAAATAATAGTTTGTAAATATCTAGTTTAAGTTCGTTAATGGTTTATAATTATAGTGTTTGTAATTAGTGTTAATGATAATATTTCTTTTGTTCATAGACGATTAAAACAGCATTTTTAGTATTTTTTAAAATGAACGTTACAATATGTCTAACTATTTAACATTTTTCAACATTAACATATCTTAAAATGATTGATCTGACAGAAAAAAGTTACTAGCAGTCTTTCGGTTTAATTCTTGTTAACTTTTTTCCTTGATAGACAATGACATCTATATTGATTACACTTTGTATTTACGTTTATTACTACGAATATAATTAGAAACTAGAGAGAAACGTTTAAACCAACAAGACTTAAGAATGTTCTTTCTGCACGTGTTGTTTATTATCTACATTAATTTCAATTTTAAGTTAAGCAAATATTAATTATAGTTTAATTTGCCTTTGGGGAAAGTTGCTATTATTAATAGTAGGTAATTTAACTTATTAAAGTTGGCGAAGGGATTCTAGTTAAATAAGAATGTTACTATATCAGTTTCAGTATCCATGCCATGATAATATTTAGTATCATAAATACTATACTGCTGAACATATGCGAATACGGAGTTCCTTTGGTAAAATGCTACGAGATATTCGTAAACATTTAAGAATAACAATAAAACTATTATGGTATTTCTTTACTGTCATTGTTTTAAAGATGATTTTCAGTTACAGAAGTTAATGCATATACCTTATTTAGTGTAAGTTTCGCTTCACGTCATTACTAAATTATGAAATCAGACGATGCGTTGTTGCCATGTGGAATTGGATATTCCTTGTTTGATCCAACACCTCTGCTGCATATTTTGCAGAACTTCTACTTCCTTCATACATGAACTTGGATTTCAATTTTTTGACAAAATATTAAGTGATACATGTTCTCCTGTAACCAAATGTGGTATATTAATTGGAGAGCACAGCCACATACATAACGTCAGGTACTTACTAACTGTTCTTATATATTTCATAAATTTCATTACGAATATTTGCCCCTACAGAGGATCAATGTCTGTAGTTAACGATCTTTTTCGATTTCGTTTCCTTTTTGGACTGGAAACTTCTTCCGCCGATGAAATGTTGGAGACAGTCGTAAGACGTAACATATTCTCAGTGCTTGAGAAACTCTCTAGAATTATGTATAGTTAATTTCTCTAAAAGAAAAATAAAAACAAACTAACTTCTCTAACTGCAATTCAATGAATAAGGGGACCGTTCAAAATAAATTATTATGTCTTAACTAATAATCTTGATCTTTTACACAACACTTTGGACATCTTGAAGTAAACAAATAATAGAAACAGGTAAAATCATACACAGTACTAAACACAAAATAACAATCGTAAACCAAACTCAGAAAACACACCTGAAATAAATTTGACAATACCGCGTGTCGCATACACAGGTATCCCAATCAATTTTTTTGTTGAAATAAATGTGTATTTTCTCATTAAATTAACAAATTACGTTTTGTTTTAAAAACCTATTTGTATTTCTTCTATAAATAAATATATTACTAAATATATGAAAATTAAATTTTATTATTTTCGATAAAGTAAATAATCTTACTTCATAAAATTACATTTTGAATGTTATTATTTGCACAGTTGGTTGTACTCGTACTACTACGTCATTACTTTTATATGTATGACGTGAACGTAAAGTTAGACTAATCGGTGTATACCAGATGGTAATTTCTCACGCGACTGAGTTGTAATTACCCATATAAACTTCAAAAATGGCATTACTCGACTTGTTAACATGGATAAATTCTATTAGAAGCTGAGTAGGAAAAGACTTGGGTTTCTGGGACACTCCCCCCTTCACTTTCTGCTTGATAATGTCAAGAATTCGAAATGGGGGGAAAATTGGCGGTTAATTTTGTAAACATGTCACCCTGAACAGAAGTTTAACTGTCAGGACAATTCTTCATACTTCTATCCTTTTATTATACTACTTATATTTAATTTATATTCTATCTACCAACCTGTAAGTAGCATCAGTACCTATAAAAAGAATTCTTAAATCTAAAAAAATTATTCCACTGGTAATTATTGCAAATATCACTTTATTTCCATAATCCAAAAAGTTTTTATTCTTATTATTTCCATTTTTTATTTCAGTTGTCATTGCACAGCAAAAAAGTGATGAAACAATAACAAACCTTCAAAGAATAACAGGATTGGAAGAGATTTACTCAAATAGGATCGAATATCACACACCGTATGCATATTGGATTGGGATTGGCCCCTTATAATATAAACTGTTAGGAAGGTTTGAGTTATGAAGAAAATCTTTGTAGGGTCCACTTGCTAAAGGGACGATTTATATTAAAGGGATTCAAAACTCTGAAGCACTTCGTTTTTTAATACAATATCAGAAAGTTAAATTATGCTTTTATGAAAAGTTATAGGCAGTTACAGTTTGCAGATGACTTTATTTAATAATCGCGTGCTTTTTGCTGCAAATAATATTCTAAGCTAAAAGTTTTTTTGTCGTCATTAGTCTTGCTTTAGTAGGAGGATCCTGTTACCGTTTTTTCAAGTAATTTCTTTTAATAAGTTTGTGTGTCGTACACCGTGTCTGTTGATGGAATTTAGGTAGCACAAAAGAAAATATATATTAACTATTTAAGGACTTAACGAATATCTCTTAAATCCTTAAATCTTATACTTGTTGGTGGTGTTTGAGAAGTAACCTTGGAATTACCTAGATAATAAATCTGAGAAGTCCATTCAAATATCAAAATCATGAATTAAAATTTTAGGTTGATCGACAAGGTTCTTGAAGCTTTCTCTATTTTGTTATTTTATTTCGTTAAATTAAATATATTAAATTTAAACATCACAGTCTCGAATCTTCCCTTAGCTTATATGTATATGGCAAAAACTGCACTTAACCCCTTTTACTCTGCAGTTTGCAATTAATTTACCAAAGCGTTCCATATTGTAATTTACGGGCCTGCAAATTACGCCAACTAATTAGATGTCCTTTTATTCTCTTTTCTGTTATGAAATTGTAACGTTATATTTGCAACCTAGAAGAAAATGCATTAGAAATGTTAAATGCCTTGAATGAATTTAATATTGCATGTAAATAGCTCATGTGTAGCATAAAATTAAATAGGCAGAATTTCGCAACACTTATGATTTATATAGTGTACACTTATAATACTCAAGAACTTTCCGCCTCTATCCTATATACCCTGCTTCATACATTAAGTTCAGCATGGAGCTCTTGGAAAGCGACGTGCCACATTTCAAAATAACACTTTTTGACGACAATAGGTACCTGTCAATCATAAATAAATCTTGTTTTTGTATTTCCAAGCACTAATCTCCTATTAATTACCTTACCTCGTTTAACTTGGATCGTTATTTCAGTGGCATTTTATGCAAAATATTTTTTTAATAAAATTACACATAGAATTTGTTGATAGTAGCTTGTAATTAATTTAAGTGAATAGTTCACTGCATTATTAATTAAATACTCACAGTGAAAGAAGCAATATTTGATCCACAAAATATTTAATATTTGTAACAAACTGTTTTTTTATCGAAACAGAAACTGTTTTTGATGTAAATATTAAATAAAAATTAAATTTTAAATTATTTATTATTATTTTTGATTATTCCATACAGATAAGACCTGTTAATAGTTATCTGATTGCTAAACAATTTCAACACTAAATTTAAAATTTATTATTAAACCTATGTGGCGTTTATTATATTGTTATAATATTTTCGACACCCTGACAGACATAGCTGTTGTCTACACACGTATAATACGCAGTGGTATATAAGACACAACTCACTACTCACTACTACTCTCTTACCTTAAATAAGAAAAAATTGCTCCGGCCAAATTAAATTTGTTGTGAAAAATCTAACTATCCACAAATTCAGACTCTAATATGGGTCGCTTCGATAGGGAACTAAATAAATATGTAAATCTAGGGACACATAATATACAACAAATATATAGCAATATTTTATCAATACACACAACACAAAACTATTTAATAAAATTAACAAGAAAGAAAATAAAGAAATAAAAAGAAAATTTAAAGTTGGATACCAAAATTCTATTTAATATCAATCCGGGCAATTCTCTTTATTTGGGGATTAATACTTTACATTTCTTACTTACTACAATTTGCTATAACTATTGTTGAAAAACCACGTTTAAAGATATTTTACATCTTTGGTGCTACCAGCTTGCCAACTGTATTGCGATACATTTCTCAGTATCTGCTCTCTGCTGTATATGGTCGAACAATGAAATGACCATCATTCATGGTCATTGACCTTTTTTTAAATATTTCTATAAAAATGGCTTTAATAAGTTGAACTCTAAATCCTACTGATTATCTAATTGTGGTGATTCAATTAATTTTATAATTAGAGTCCACTTCCATTTATCAAGCATAATTTGATAATTACATTTTTATTATCAAATAAAAAAATCCATAGCAAAATAAATTGAAACAAATAAAGTAAAGCACTTGTTATTATTAAAAGAATCACTTGTAATTAATAATCTTTCTTAAAACTTTGAACACTTGATGTTTCACAAATACAATAACCTCAAAGTTTTGACATATATGTATGGTTTACATGTTTTTAACTCAAAGCATAACCTTAAAATTATTTTAGTGCTCTTCAATCGAACTGCACTTCTCTAAAGATGTAAATTGGAATAGATTTAGTTACAAAAATAGTCGGATTTTTGTACTTTTCTGTTAAAAAAATGAACTCTGTACTTAATTTTCATAAAAACAAAAGAACACTGAGATTTGATGTTTAACATAACCAAATTATTGTTAACAAATTTTAATTAATCCTAAAACTAATTAAATAAAGTTATTAATTATCAAGTTCCCTATCTAATAATATATAACACTTAGATTTTCATAACAAAGTAAGGTCTCCATTGAATGTCGATGGAACGTACTTCTAACACAAGTATTTCTTAACTTATGTAAACAAGAATACTATTATTTACATTAACAAACATTATTTACATAATTTCAGACATCAACAGTATGGAAATTTCTACCAATTATAGTATTTCAACGTACGATGCATCACGCATTATAATTATATGTTGTTTTACTGATATCATTTATAAAAAGCAGCCCCTACATTTAAGATATTCTCAATTCTGTGGCAAAGAAGTAGCTTTACAATTCTTTACGAAAATTATTTAACCAACATCTGTAAAATTTTAAAATTACCAAAGCTTTAGCCAATGAGTAATCTCGTTAACACCGAAACACATTTTTTTCTTATTAAAAGCTTAGGTAAGGTAGTAAAAACTTGTATAACTCCTTATTACAACACACCTTGCCTATTTTAGGTTAAATCTTGCATTAACATTGGCATAAACTTAATTTAAGTGAAAAGTGTAAATTCTATGGAAAATCAGTTTTACAAATATTCTTTATCTGACTATAGTGTATTACTGTGCATGTTAATTATAATTTTTTAAAGTATAAATTTTTCAAAATTATAATTTAGAAAGTGAGGTTAGGCAACCAATCTAACGTGTCGCTTTGAAATTTCATATCTAAGCTCACTTAAAACTATTGAGTGGATGAACTCCTTATTTTGTATATCGAAATATCACAACAATATGTATGTTATTAATATTTTTTTACGTTGCATTATTCTGTATATTAAGAACAAATTTTTAAGAATAATAAATGTGCTTTTAAGTTTCACGTTTAGCTGCTCAGAAGATTTTAAAAAAGAAATTGAAAAACCGTAACTGTAGGTAAAGAATAACATTTTTAAATAGTATAATATTGACTAAAAACCTATCTTTAAATTACTTTTGTTAACAATGATTTAACTTACACATTGTGTAGGTGTGGTTTTTATACGTGTAACTGCATAATATTAGGTAAGATGAACCGGCATCAAATTTTGTTTGGGAACTTCTGATTTTATTTCCAGTAAATTTAGACCGTCCATTGATTGCTTGGGAGAAGTAGCAACGTTGACCAGAAAAGTACCATTAGATTATCCTATCTTCCCCGTACTGAACTTGATATAAAGCGTTGTATAGATATTCTTATGTAACGTGAGAGTGATGCGCTGGAACATTGTCATGACAATGATGCCTAAGTGTCATGATACCTGGGCATATCGGTACCTGTAGGTACTCATGCTTGTATAATTGTGCACAAATTTCAAAGTACAACTATGGCTATAACGATCTCGTTACTAAAAAATAAAGTGACCTCCTTTATCTTCAGTGATCTAGATCTTCAAAGGTCATACTTTGGTGTTTGATCGCATGACATGTAATAGTACAGTTACGTCTCTTCCCCTGTTAGAATACTCTTCACAACACGAGACATCTCAAAAATGATCAAGTTAAATTGTATGAATACTATGTAGTAAATATATGAGTATTGTACACTAGTTTTTTTAATGTTTCTCTAATATATCGATAGGGAGTTCGCTTGTTCCCCATAAGCAGTTTTTCTTCTCTTGCGGTATTTTCTGGTGTTATCGTTTCAGGGGGCCTTTCCAACTTGAATCATCTTCAGGGCTAGAATTATCTTGCTGAAATACCTTATATCGGTAGAATGTGATCGTGCAATTTGAACAATAGTTTAATAAATCTTTTATTGTTCAAAGTTAATAATAACACAAATTTCTTATATCTGCATCGGAACTATTACTGATATACTTTTGGAAGTAAGACATGCTAGAATACTATTGAAGCTACATTAACGTCTTTTAAGTGGTGTCCCCCACTTTCTTAAAATATACTTTACGGTGGTAAGTATTGTAAGTAATCGCGCCTGTTTTGGGGCGTATTGCAAAACTTTAGAGTGGTACCAACGCATGCCTACAATTATGGTAGGCGACGCTCATTAATATGCAAATCCGGTAAATAACAGCATCATAATTAATTAAGCATGTCAGCAAATTTTCGTTAGCCAGAGGGTAGATACTTAATCGATTTTTAACAAAAAATGGCTACATATTCTCAGTAGGTATTCCCCTGCTTGAGCCCATCCCTTCCCTTTTTATACAAATGACCCGCGATCTAATTAATATTCAAATGAGGCGCGATCTAATTGAATGCGCGAATTAAATGCTCAAATTTCGCGAATTAAATTAATTGATCTGATTTGATTAAATTAAATTAATTCACGATATCATTTACATATCTCATCTCTCATTTGCCTAGCTAATTTTTTATATGCATACGCAAATTAAATTAATTCACGGTATCATCACGGATCTGCATATCTCATCTCTCATTTGCATATCTCATCTCTCATTTGTCATCTCACCTCTCTCCTCTCTCATTTGTCATTTGTCATCTCTCATTTCTCATTTGTCAACTCTCTCCTCTCTCTCTCTCTCTCTCTCTCTCTCTCTCTCTCTCTCTCTCTCATCTCTCATCTCTCATCTCTCTCTCGCATAAATTTATTTTAAAATAAATCTTATGCTTTTCAACTGCTGTCATTCTTAAAGTTTTATTTTAATATAAATCTAAACGTCATAGGGCTAACATTTAAATACATCCGAGTAACATAATTAACACGTAGAAACTTGAAATGTATGTTAGCCCTACCCTATCGCTATACATAGTAAACGCAGTTAAATAATATTTAACAGGAATCATCAGGATTTTACAAGATAAACATTCTTTCCCTCTTATGTAATAGGTGTTAACCCGTAAAAGCAATTATCAAGTTGAAATATTTGTAGATGCATTAATCATCTTCGTCTTTTAAAACGATAGCTTTACAACAATAATAAATTATTGTTTTAAATAAGTATTGACAATAACTAACCCTCTGTGTTAATCACTAGTTATTCATGAAGAAACTTCGCGGAGTTTCAATACAGATGTAAAGGTTAAATGCTTACACGTATATTTTAAATCCCTTTTATTTATTTAAAAATTAAAAGCTTAAAGAACACTCATAAAGAAGGAATAGCTTCTCGAAGATAACACTCCATTGAATGACAAATTTTGAAATGTATTGTTGTTAAAAACATAAAACTTAGAAAAGGAATATTATGTAATGCCTTTTTAAATTCAACAAACTTATTTGAAATCTTGTAAAATATTATAAATGTTTTAAGTAGAAACTCCCATTAGTATTATATTACAGGAAAAGTATATTATAGTCAATCATTAACATCTTAAAACCACAACTCTACAAAACAATAAATTATTGTTTTAATAAGTAATGACAGTTACTCATCCTTTGTGTTATTCTGTATGAGCTAGTCATAAAGAAACTTCAAGGAATCTCAATATAGTCACTTGTTTAGTATTACTTATTTCTTAGGAATGTAGACGGATTAGCTCTACGCCTCACTAACTTATGAAAATCTAAGTGCTCTTATTATTGTTTAGCTGGGGAATAAGACAAAGTGTTTTTATAATAACTAACAGCTTTCGAAAAGAGTTGTTCCTTTAAAAATAATAATGTTCATGACGTACTAATTACGCAAACGTCGAAAACTAGTATAAAAATCCCGAAATTTCTGTTTCCCAACCATTCCGAAAGTGTTCTCGAACCATCAAGATAGTTACATCAAGTGAATATTTAATTAAAATCAGGTATGTTTTATTTTTGCTTATATTTTAAAAACTATATGTAAATGATTTACAAATGTTTTAGATCGACTTCCATTTAGACAGTCTACAGTTCCTAAGAAATATAATTTATCGTTAAGAAATATTAGTTTTCCTTATTTGAAATCAATCATGTAAGTTGCTTTTATTTTTAACGGTGTTGTGTAAACTTATTTTGAAATTTGTTATAGACTGACTGCAGTTTCTATCTGCGTGAAATCCACATAGTTTTTATTCCAACAGGTTACTGTATCAAGGAAGTCGAAGACGCGAAAATGATCAACGTTTGATAATTCTGTATCCAGCAAATTTATTTTAAATACGTATATCAAGCAGGTATGTTTTATTTTCAGTTGCTTATATTTTAAAACTGCCTGATCTGTAAATGTTTTACGATTGCTTACAGTAAGAAATGGAATTTTTAAACGAATTGAACCAATCAGACGGAACAGCAAAACTCGTCAAGAAATTGCATGAATACAACGTGAAGGAAGTAGCAGAGATATCAGAGGTCAAAATTATCACCTGCAGGGACGGACGCAGAGCGGTGTTCATTGTCGCTGAAAAACATATAACATATCTACCCAAAAGATTCGCCGACAAACTTACTGAAGATAAAGTGGTCGATCTCAACCAGAAGATAGCGAATAAAACTCTGTCTCTAGGATTGGTTTACCTAGGTAAAGTAAAGACAGAAAGATATCATCCGTATGCTAACTGTATGTTTATCGAAACGAATAAGGTATGAAATGTAACAGGTAGTCTATTCAATGAACATTGCCTAATACTTTTTCTGATTCTTCTTCTAGCCTATGGATCCACAGTTAGGAACACGGGCCTGCTAAATGCCTGCAATTAACCTACCCTATCAATATGTCGTACAATGTATACATTTAATATTATTATTAAAATTTTATAAATAAAACGATAAAACAAGTTTATAGTTTTTCATTTATTTTAATGTTAAACATATACGGTAGCAAGATCTAGAATGCTCCCACCCCTCAGAAGTGAAGGTCTTCAGCAGCTTCAGATCAGCAAATTAAAAACTTGATAGAGTCAACATCTAACTCTGAATGTCATACAGAGCTATCAACTAAATCATATACAGCTTTTGCTTAATTGTACGAATAACTCGTTCGATTATTGAAGTCTTAATCACACGTAGAGTAATGATTTATGTTGTATTCATTCATTAACTTTAACTCGATATATACAAAATCATATATGAGTGAAATGTTATGTATCTCAGTACATACCTAAAACGTATTCTTCGTATATTCAGTAAGAGCTACCCATTTTTTTTCTAGACATTCGAATTCTGAACAGATTGATAACATGTTTTCTCATTTAATCATCATAATTAGGATCAAGTTGAATAGCAAAATAAAGTACATAAAAGTTAACAGGTTAAAATAGAAATTCATTTTTCTACTTTTATATGTGCTAAGTAAAATAATAAACAGATATTTCGAAAATTTTATGCATTCTTGAGATAACGGGGTATTATACCCCGATATGTTTTCTACAGTGTGTGTTAAATATTATATTTAACACACACTGTAGAAAACATATCAGCAGAGAAAGGAATACATAAATACAGTATGTTTTGTATGATGAGGTGTCGTCAGTTTAAAAGAAATGAGTTTAATGTTGCACGTAGTACATCAATTGTATCTATACATAACAAAGGTATGAACATAATCCGATTGTACCTATTCTTTTCTCTCCGTTTGTATAATATAAAATATATATTCCGCGTCAGACTGATTAGTATCGTCATATGTACCGGTTGTTATATTTCCGTGAATATTTGAGTTTTTACCAATACACAGGATAAATTTTTATCTCTAATTTTATATATGGCGTCTTATATAGAGCAGGAGTCTCACGATAGTTTATACATATATTGTCTTTGAATATTCTAAAACAGATAAAGAACCCTGAACCCTTGTTAGGAATTTTAGGAATTTTAAAAATAACGAAATTTTTATTGAATCAGCTAAATAGATAGTGTACTTATAAGTGAATCTCTAAATAACGAATGCGTTAACAGAACTCCTGCATTAATATACATAACGTTTCATCGTGTTTTTTTAAAACACATTTCATTGTCAAAGAATAAGAATAATTTCAATTTTATTTATCAGGCGATATACATTATATTATTTTCATATATTAGTATGCAAAGTTGTCGTTTCAATAAGAAGTAAAATATTTATCTGATTTATGAGATTCCTTGAAGTTTCTTTATGACTAGCTCATACAGAATAACACAAAGGATGAGTAACTGTCATTACTTATTAAAACAATAATTTATTGTTTTGTAGAGTTGTGGTTTTAAGATGTTAATGATTGACTATAATATACTTTTCCTGTAATATAATACTAATGGTTGTTTCTACTTAAAACATTTACAATATTTTACAACATTTCAAATAAGTTTTTTGAATTTAAAAAGGCATTACACAATATTCCTTTTCTAAGTTTTATGTTTTTAACAACAATACATTTCAAAATTTGTCATTCAATGGAGTGTTATCTTCGAGAAGCTATTCCTTTGTTATGAGTGTTCTTTAAGCTTTTAATTTTTAAATAAATAAAAGGGATTTAAAATATACGTGTAAGCATTTAACCTGTACATCTGTATTGAAATTCCGCGAAGTTTCTTCATGAATAACTAGTGATTAACACAGAGGGTTAGTTATTGTCAATACTTATTTAAAACAATAATTTATTATTCTTGTAAAGATGTCGTTTTAAAAGACGAAGATGATTAATGCATCTACAAATATTTCAACTTGATAATTGCTTTTACGGGTTAACACCTATTACATAAGAGGGAAAGAATGTTTATCTTGTAAAATCCTGATGATTCCTGTTAAATATTATTTAACTGCGTTTACAATGTATAGCGATAGGGTTAACATACATTTCAAGTTTCTACGTGTTAATTATGTTACTCGGATGTATTTAAATGTTAGCCCTATGACGTTTAGATTTATATTTAAATAAAACTTTAAGAATGACAGCAGTTGAAAAGCATAAAATTTATTTTAAAATAAATTTATGCGAGAGAGAGATGAGAGATGAGAGAGAGAGAGGAGAGATGGCAAATGAGAAATGATAGATGACAAATAACAAATGAGAGAGGTGAGATGACAAATGAGAGATGAGATATGCAAATGAGAGATGAGATATGCAAATGATACCGTGAATTAATTTAATTCGCGTATGCATATGAGAAATTAGCTAAGCAAATGAGAGATGAGGTATGCAAATGATATCGTGAATTAATTTAATTCGCGTATGCATATACAAAATGAGCTAGCCAAATGAGAGACGAGATATGTAAATGATATCGTGAATTAATTTAATTTAATTAAATCAGATCAATTAATTTAATTCGCGAAATTCGCGCATTTAATTCGCGCATTTAATTAGATCGCGCCTCATTTGAATATTAATTAGATCGCGGGTCATTTGCATAAAAAGCAAAGGGATGGCCTCAAGTAGGAGAATACCTACTATTCTCGTCCTTTTTTAAACATGAGTATCAGGGATATACCCCTCCTAGGACGATCTGGCGACGAACACTGGTGTAAAACTCACAAAAACGACGGCGACGCTTAAGGGTAGAAAATCAAGTTCTTGGAATCCTTAAATTATATGTCAGGCATTATTAAGAATGAATGGGGGCATCTTTTATGCACGACCTTGGAACTGATAAAAACCCACATACGGACATAACACCCCCGTACTTGGTCATTTCATTATAGCGCTTAAAGAAAGTATACTTGTGCGTTAATTAAATATACACCCAGTTCAAAAGAAGGGTTAATTTGCTAGTAGAAAATATGGATTAAGATTTTCATGGTAAGTAGTTTTAGCCTATGTTACAGTTATTTGGCTTGTATTTATTACGATGTATTAAATATAAGTACGAAGATTAGGAGGTTTTTTTTGGAATTTTAGCAATAATCTGTCATAAGTTTCGATTCCCGTCTATTCCTGCGTTCTAATTTATGCATCAAAGAGAAGCATCTTTGGTGAAGATATCCTGAAAATTTCAGATCCCCCTTGACCCCCCTACCTGAGTTACTAATTTTTAAGTTACTACTGCAATTTATAGATTAATTAAAATTTAACATAAACTGTGCAACAGAACATTCTTTAGATAATTAAACAAAAACTAAATGGTATCCAGGTTTTTTCTTGCACAAGTGGAAAATTAATTTTAAATGTCGTTACTCCTACAAAACAGTTCAAACATTGGAAAAGAACGGTATTATGGCGAGCATTGTTAATTGACATAAACACGATGCGTCGGTTTTTCGACTTTTACACCACAGTGCGACGTCTAAAGGATGGACCATTGCTAGAAGCATTATTTTAGGTTTTACTGTTTTTTACAATACGAATAAAGAACTAATATTATTGGAAAGTTTTAAAGTTAAATTTTAAATAATTATAAGGTGTAGAATATCTGTATATAAATATTTATAATGCTGTAAATTTGAAGAAAAGTTTTGTAAATAGAAGTATTTACTACAAAGGTGTTCCAGTTATTCTATGGATTGAATGATAATAATTAAACTGGTTTGGAGATTACTTGCTTATTTATGGCTTGCAGAACTTTTTTGCTAAAAAGAAGTTCCAGGTTTTCTTAATGCTTAATCCTATCTCGATGGGCAAGGCCTAGCTAGCAGATTTTGAAGAGAGAAAAAAAGTGGAAGTTATCTCCAAAGTAAAGTGAGAGTATTATTATTGAAAATTATCAGAATAAGAGAATTAATAGTACTTACCTGTATATTGTTGGAAATTCTTTGTGTAGTAAATGAATTTCATGTTTTTCGATAAGTAAGTTGCATACCTGACGAATAGTTAAAAGTTTTCCTTAAATTAAAATTAAACTTCATTTACTCAATTATAAAAATCAATTACAAAAATTAAATATTTACCTAATAAAATGAGGTTATGTTATTAATGACAGCGTGATAATTCTTTTTTGATTAATTCAATAAAGGGCGAAGTTTTGATATCGAATTGGTGTATTTGATTTTTTTTAAAAAGGAAACAGAACCCGTCCTTAAAAAAAACTAGTAACTACACCCTTTATATTTTATTCTAATTAATGAGGATTTAGGAGAATTAATTATTGTTCACAGTAATCTTACCTATCCAAATTGATATTAAACATTATTAGAAATTTTGAAATTATTTTATAGTTTTGAGTGTAGCCAATAAAACAAAATTTAATTTTAATTAATAAATTAAAATTGAAAATTTCGGTATTTTCCTGGGATATCTTGATATGCTCTAGATGTCTTAGTATTTAGGAAGTAAAACAGTCTACGAAGATACGAGGTCTGGCTATTAAATAACGAGACTGCGCGCACAGAAGACGTTCTAGAGGGGTAGGGGGGAAAACGAATGCAGCGTTGGATAGCTGGAAGTGTCTACTATGCCAATACGAAAACGTTTTTGTCGCTGTAGTAGTATATTTTTCTATAGAGGTTAGAAACGAACGTGTTTTTTTCTCGTGCCGATAAAAATGTGTGACGAAAAACACGAGCAACGGATCAATGCGAAACTTCTCGTAAAATTAAAAAAAATTCCGACTGAGTGCTATAAGTTGTTGAAAGAGGCCTATGGCGAGAATTCTCTATTTCGTGCGCGTGTTTTCGAATGGTATAAACGGGATTCTGCAGGCCGAGAGAGCACCGAAGATGACAAACATCCAGGTCGACCTGTCTTTGTTTCAACTCCGCAAACAGTGACCAGAATCAATGAAATTGTGCGCGGAGATCGTCGTATGAGCATTCGGATGATTGCTGAGACTGTAAACGCCGATAAAGAAACTGTCAGAAAAATTTTACATGACGAGTTGAACATGAAGAAAGTTTGTACGAAGTTGGTCCCAAGAAATTTGACCCTTGAACAAAAGCTCGTCCGTCAACAAATCTGCTCAGATTTTCTTGAGAGGTTAGATGAAGAGCCTGAATTGATGGAAAACATCACTTGCGATGAAACATGGATATTCCAATACGATGTTGAAACTAAGCGGCAATCCATGCACTGGAAAACTCCTGCATCGTCAAGAATGTCGAAATCAAAATTTAAATGCTAATGCCATGCTAATCGTTTTTTTCAACATCAACGTCATCGTGATGACTGAATGGGTGCCACAGGGTCAAACTGTAAACCAAACTTACTATTTGAAAGTTTTGACAACACTGCGAGAGCGAGTTCGTAAGAAACGGCAGGAGTTGTGAAAAAACAAGTCGTGGATCTTGCACCAGGACAACGCACCTGCCCATAACGCGCTGTCTGTGAAACGTTATTTAGCCGCTAGAGGCACTCCAGTGCTCGAACACGTGCCGTACTCGCCTGATTTAGCACCCTGTGATTTTTTCCTGTTTCCGAAAATCAAGTCTGTCTTAAAAGGAACCCGGTTCGAGTAGATCGAAGTGGTGAAGCGAAAATCGGCGGAGCTCCTAAATGCTCTTACAAAAGAAGACTTCCAGCATTGCTTTGACCAATGGAAAAAACGAATGGAACGGTGTGTGGCTAGGGGAGGGGAGTACATTGAAGGGGAGCATTTGATTGTAGAATAATTTTTAAAATAAAACTCTTTTTCATAAGCAGTCTCGTTATTTAATAGCCAGACCTCGTATACAAACTGTTTTGTGCCTTCTTATATTAAGTATGCGGGCTGCTGATGAGGTTATAGCAATAAAAGCACCCCTATATCACTTTATTAAAATAGTCAACCTTGTTGTGGCGTACCTTATAAAAGCAGTAACTTTATGGTCTGTTAACAGTTTAAAGTGCGTTATTAACAATCAGTGGTCTACTTTGAATGTATTTAATCGTTCGCCATTATCAATTTAATTAGTTTATATCCTAAAATAGCACTCACTAAGTAAGTTTTTAATGTTATTTTGTTCATACATAATTAAATACACCTACAAAATTATTATTTTGTGTAAATATCAAAAACTCCATGTTAACCCAATTTTTTCTTTTTCATAAATAATGAAAAAAAATTAATTTGCTTACTGTTTTAATTAGTCTTGATATACCAACAGTTGCTAAATATGTATAAATAAAAATTACCTTCAGATGGTACAAAAACCAGTAAATATACTTAGTTTTGAAAATATAAAACATGTTTGGGTTAGTTAGTTTATTACAAATGTACTTTCTTTGTTGTAATCGCAATGCACGGATAGCTACAGTATAGACGACCTTGCAGATCATTAAGTTAAAAAACATATAAATAAAATATATGTACATACATGTAACTGGGCCACCGGTAATTTTGTTAAAAACCGAGGCAGTGCTAACGTATATCGCATATGCTAAGGTAAATGTTATTTTTTAATTTATATTTTACGTTAAATTATATCACAAATCAAACCATATAGAAAAATTATCACTCCGGGAATCGAACCCATTATCTAATATCGAATCTAGTACGCTTTGTAGGTATGCGATTATTTAGTTCGTATAGAAAAAATATTATCTTCCTATAGGTCGCCTTGGCAGCTCATTTAGTTAGATCACTGCTCGGAGAACGGAATACTTGGGTTCGATCTCCAGTCAGGGTGATAATTTTTCTATATAGTTAAATAAGAGGATATATTTACATAATATTAGACACATATAACTGACAATTAATGATAAATTATTTCAAGATCATGCTCTATAGAAATGGTGATCTATGCAAATCAATTACCTTTACAACTTTTATACAGTGCGCGTCTAAAGTCCGTCCCCCCCCCTACTAATTTTTGAACCACCTGGTATATCGCAACGAAATTTGGAGGGCTTAAACAGGAGATAAGAACCTAATTTTTTATGACAAAATGACAGCTTAAAGTTTCAAAATGGCGACTGAGCACCCTCTTGAATTACTTTTTTAAATAGAACACCCTGTATATTATTCCGTTTTCGAAATCTGCTCATAATTCTTAACATTTTTCTCTAATACACTTGGCATTCCGGTTTAAAATGAAGTATGGATTTTGCGAGGGATTTTGGTCACTTCCGGTAAAACATTTTTCTAACTAAATTTTATTTGACAGCTAACAGTTAAATTTGACAGTAAACAAGATGTAAGATACCCCAACAACGATTTTTGTTTTTAATGCAAACTTGATTGATAGCAGAATTCGTGTCTGTTGGATTTAAAATTAATTAAAATGTCCCTTTTCAAACGTTAATATATGAAAATCAATTAAATTTAGAAGTAAAGTGTGTTAGAGAAAAATGTTAAGAATTATGAGCAGATTTCGAAAACGGAATAATATACAGGGTGTTCTATTTAAAAAAGTAATTCAAGAGGGCGCTCAGCCGCCATTTTGAAACTTTTAGCTGTCATTTTGTCATAAAAAATTAGGTTCTTATCTCCTGTTTAAGCCCTCCAAATTTCGTTACGATATACCAGGTGGTTCAAAAATTAGTAGGGGGGGAACGGACTTTAGACGCGCACTGTATAATAGTTGTAATAAAATATCCAAATTTATAAATAATCATTTATTAAAATAATCAAGATTTAAGTAATTCTGTACCTGTCAGTTAAGCTATATTCTTAAATTCTATTATAACAATTAACTCAATTGTCAAATTAACCAAATAGCTAAATAAATTATATCAATAATTCATAAATTTTGTAATTAGAACTGAAATGAATATATAAATACATACGTCTGTGGATTGTACACATTCATATACATATTCTTTTTAGTGGGTGTGAGACTGAGTTTTTTATTTTCACCTTATTAAAATTATTTTCTAATTTTGTGTCAAGTTATGATATAAATATTTTATTTGTTACCCACTCGTAAACGTCATTTAACATAACCCAACACAAACAACGAAAAGTTACTTTTATGCACAGATGCATTATAATTAGACTATTACTGTTAGACTCATCTAAACATAACAGTCTCTTTATGGCCCAAGGGTCTCTTTATGGTCAAACTGGCAATAACGAAACGTCAATTAAATGTCAGAAGTTTTTTGTAGAACTTGATTGGTTCTTAATATAATTTGTAAACTTATCACCAATGAAAATAAGCTGAAATTAGCTATTTTGGAATAGTAACTATAGTAACGTACTTCGTATAAGCACATAAGTGTACACACAGCGGCTTGATGTAAATTACGTACTCATTTAATTATATTTTTTACACAATAATAGATTTGAGATAAAAACTTAATCTGTGCATAAAATAATGTATGTATAGCGGGCATAACTTGCTTTTATGGCCCTACAGCCTTTTAAATAACGCTTCTGGCCATAAAAGCTTCATTATGCCCTTAATACATAAATAACTATTACGAGCTACTGACTTGTAAAAGTTTTACAAGTTAGTAGAATATGACATTTATAGACCAATTGTCATAATAACATCTACGTCTACGCACACTTTCACCCTTCCACGGCTCATAAATTATTAAGAAAGTGTCACATTTTGTTGTTATTGTTAGGACTAAGACCAGGTTTTATAGATACAATAATGTTATGCGTTGTTTACGAATAAATAACAAATAAAATATTGTACATTATACGCAAGGTAACTACACTCTAAAAAATTACCGGTGAATTATACCCTAAAAAATGGAGGCAACTATGTTACCTCCATTTTTTGGGGTAAATTTACTTCAAAGTGTAATTTTCATAGGAAGTGAAAAATTTCAACATTAGGTTAAGTTTGCATTGTAACATTTCCTTTTTAAGTAAATTTACAGATTAAAATTACAATCTCAATGTAATTTTACATTTTAACATTAAAACACCTGTGTAAAGTTACATGACAAAGTTAATATTTCATGGCAATAGTACTTTTCAGGGTTAAAATACAAATATGAAAATACTTCTTGAATGTAACGATGACTTGCGAAAGTACTTGCAAATTCAATCGTTCCTCTGGGAATTGTATGAAACAAAATAAAATCAAAGTAATTTTTATTGAACGGATGTACTTATATAAAATATAAGACATTAACAGAACTTCTTTTCAGGGGCTTTCGGAAATATTTGGTCTCTCAAAGACATTCAGATAAAGTTTCGATTCCACCTAGAAAATTAAAAAATTATAAATTATATAAACAATTATACACGAGTACCTTTCTCAATTACAGTTATGCTAGTTTATTTCGAATTCTTCAATTTTTGATTCATCCTAGAAAAACATTAAATTAAATATTTTTATTTTATTGGTTTAAATTTGTAATTTTAACATATAGGTACTTACCGATTATTATTTTTTAACTTCTACTATAAAATAAAATTCTTCCCATCTTCGGTCATACGTGTAAATATTTGCCTTTAATAAATCCGCACTACACTACAACGAAAAACAAAATATTAATGAGCAATGAACACTTCGTTCGGTATCGATAGAGTACGCCTCGCCGAAATCATAAAAGAATGGTACACACCATTCCGACAATTCCCCAAAAAGCCTATTTGGACTGTTCATAATGGATTCCTGAATTCTTTCACGAAACGAAGGTCACAAACAAGTGCGATCAGCGAAATAGCATCTCAACGGTTAAAAACATATTAAGGGTAAAATTACACTATTCTTGTTCAAGTTCATCTTATCTTTAATATTACACTAAAAATGAATTAAGTTATTGAGCAATTATACATTTGTAAGGAAAAAATTGTCTGAGTTATGTAAATTTATATTATGGATAGTGATTTTAACCAGTTCAATGTAGTAGAATTACTTATATTTGTATAATTTTACATAATTACAGGGCATTTTACCACAAATACTAAAACTACTAAATGTATAGGTAAAATTAATTTTAGGGTAAAAATACCGCAAATAATAGCGAAAAGTTACCTCTTTCCCAAGGTAATTTTACCTCATTTTTTACAGTGTATTCTTACTGGCTCAAGAAGGTGACAGGCCCGCCTGTCGACTCGCCGTTCATCTTCTATCGCCAGTAAAAGGGGTTTACGTTGGCCGCCAGGTTTACGTTGCTAAGAATGTAAAATACTATATATGTTTTAATTTAAAATATGTGATTGTCAGTCATGCTAATGACACTTGTAAAGCCACCAGTTTTACCGCTTAGTGCAGTTAATTTTTCACAGTTGTCACATGTATAAACAACCCCAACTGTTTAATATAATTTATTAATAAATATATCGGCATTAACATTTAAAAGTGTGTACACAGTACTTCCTTCTGTTCGAGACTGACTCTAAAAATCATTCCATATCATTATCACATAACTAGCCTGTTATGTGTCCACTGATGACTAAACGATTGAGTAATGCCCTCGTAACATAACGAACAATATGCTGCAGGTTTTGTTGGATACAAAGTATTGAGGGTAGATCACAGTCGGCTACGCTACTGTATTCCACGTCCACGTGGATTGGTCCTTTTAGTAAACCTGTAGAAACAGAAGTATTATAATGCGCCTTCTTCTAAACATTCTAATAATACTATAACAAGCATTCCTTCCAAACACAACTACTACGACAGAAACTACTATCATATACAACTCTTTTACAGTCCACACAATTTACAACCTTGACAGAAACTACTATCATATGCAACTCTCTTACAGCCCACATAAACTACAACTTTCAAACTAAACAAACAACGTAGTCAGGTTTTAACGTCAACGTCTGTCGTTTGAACCTGCACCCTTAGGAGAGCTCTCTTATGAAGGATCCTTTTCATTCGTTTCAGATTCTTTGTCAGAATCCGAGCTAACTTCAATGCGGTAGGGCTTCATCTTATTATGGAGGTTCGCACCACCACTTGCTCCCCAACCTTGAACTGGTTACCTGCACAACGATGCGTATCATATCTAGCCTTTCGTTCAGCCTGCTTAGCTTCTGTGATCCGTTTCACCTCGCTTCTTACATCATTTATATTGTCCAAGTGCGTTGGTTCTATAGCGACTTCGTTTGCTAAAACCGCATTTGCCACTCCTCTGGGAGTTTACCCAAACAGTAATTCGTATGGTGACTTACCGGTGGTTGAATTCCTCGTTGAATTCAGGCCCCACCTGACCTTTTCCACCATGTTGTCCCACCTATTTTCGTCTTCAGTCGACGCAGAAAGCGATGCCAATATTGTACGATTGTATCGATCTACTTGCCCGTTGGCCCTTGGAGTCGCAGTGGCATTCAACACATGTTTAATGTTCAGACCTCTACAAAATACTGTTTGCTCGTATAACACGATCCTCTGTCACTTATTATTCTCCTTGGCACTCCAAAGTTCTGAATTACACTAGTCACAAACAATATCAAAGGTCGCACTTTTGTTGACGGTACAGCCTTCATAAACACAAATTTGGTGAAGGCGTCTACAATTACAATCAAATACATGTTTTTCTTTTTAGATTTCACGAATGGGCCAAGATGATCCACATGTAGTGTATCGAACGGATCGACGTTTTTCTCGATCGGGTGCATGAATCCCGGTTGTCTTCCTCCTGGTTCCTTGTTGTGTAAACATTGCAAACAGGAAGCGATAAATCTTTTTACATTCTTCGCATACTTGGAAACCAATAATGTTTGGATATAGCCGAGATTGTCTTTTCTAATGATAAGTGTCCAATGCCGTCATCAAACTGTAAAACGACCTGTTTGCGTGCTGTCCTTGGCACGACCCATTTCTTTCTCCCTTCCGTTATTCTATACAATCGGCCATTAACTAAACAGTAATTCTGATGAAGGTCATGTTCTTCTCGGTCGATTGGTGGTATCGATAAAGTGTCAATAATCATCTTACATCTCTCATCCATCATCTGAGCGGTAAGTACCCAGTCATCTTCGTTTATATTGACGGTATACACTCGCTCAGTTCGGTTTTTAGACAGATCATTTACAGGATTTCGACTTAGTGCATCAGCGAGTGGCATTTTGGGTCCTGCTCGATATTCTACTTCAAAATCATAATCTTGTACTAATAGCCATCATCTTCCAATTCTTGGAATTAAATCCCTCTTGCTGAGAGTAGTTCTAATGGCATTATAGTCTGTGACTACCTTAAAGTGGATGCCTATTAGATATATCCTAAAACATTTGAGAGAATAAACTACGGCCATTGTTTCTAGCTCATAAGGGTGGTATCGTTGTTCTTCCGTCGTAGTCTGCTTGGAGTAATAGAGAAGAGGTCTCAGAGATACATCTTGTTGCTCTTGCAACAAAATCCCTCCAATGCCCACCTGTATGTATGCGTCTGTATGGACCTCCGTTTTTAACTGCGGATCGTAAATTGCTAACACTGGTCGCGATACCAATTTTTCCTTGAGATTTTGAAAGGCTTTGACCTGCTCTTCGGTCCACATGAATTTTACATCCTTCTTAGTAAGCGCGGTTAGGGGTTTGGCTATGGTGGCGAAGTTCTTGATGTATTTTCTAAAATAGTTTGCTAACCCTAAAAACTGTCGAACCGTGTGGACATCAAAAGGTGTTGGAAAATTACTAACGGCTTCTGTTTTTCTTAATCCTGGTTGCATTCCTTCTTTACTAATTTCATGCCATTTAGAGGCGTCTGTATGGACCTCCGTTTTTAACTGCGGATCGTAAATTGCTAACACTGGTCGCGATACCAATTTTTCCTTGAGATTTTGAAAGGCTTTGACCTGCTCTTCGGTCCACATGAATTTTACATCCTTCTTAGTAAGCGCGGTTAGGGGTCTGGCTATGGTGGCGAAGTTCTCGATGTATTTTCTAAAATAGTTTGCTAACCCTAAAAACTGTCGAACCGTGTGGACATCAAAAGGTGTTGGAAAATTACTAACGGCTTCTGTTTTTCTTAATCCTGGTTGCATTCCTTCTTTACTAATTTCATGCCCTAAATACTCTACTTTTTCCATAAAAAACTGACATTTGCATAACCTTAGGGTAACCCCAGCCTTTTTAATTGATTGCAACACTTCTCATAAATTAGAGAGTGCCGTTTCAAAATCCTTGGCAGGTAGTAAAATATCATCCATGTATGCTAGGGCCTTACCGTATCGTAAATTACCTAAGACTTTATTGATTGTCTTCTGAAATACGGCTGGAGCATTGGCTAGGCCAAATGGAATCCGCGTATATTCATATGTCCATCTGGCGTAAAGGCGGTCTTAGGAATAGAAGATTCCTCGAGGGGTATTTGGTGATACCAGCTTGCTAAATCTAGACTTGTAAAATATTTACATTCTTTTAACTTTTCCAGAAAATCGTCTACACGAGGAAGAGGAAATCTATCTTTTACGGTTTTTGCATTCAATGCCCTATAATCGACACACATTCGCTGTTCTCCGTTTTTCTTTTTCACCAACAAGATAGGACTGGAGTAAGGTGAATCTGATTCACGAACTATACCATTATTCATAAGATCATCAACAATGTCTCTAACAACTTTTCGTTGTAGGAAAGACGGTAAGGACGATAAATACGGTTGACATGTTTCCTCAAAATAGCTGCAAAGTCTTGATGTTCGGGGAACGTTTTCAATAGAAGTTCCTTCCATTCTTCCCATCCTAATTGATACGTAGGTAAGTTATTATACCATTTCCGGGCAACACCTGTTAGTCGACTTTGCATGTGATATATGATAGAGGATTCGTCCCATCGACTAATTCGCGCCAGCTGTTTGATTTTCTCTATCCATTTAGAAGAACTTAAATTTGGATTTCCCGGACTAAACTCAGGAATGCATTCTGGATTCACATAAACTTTCGGTGGACGTTCCTTTGGCTGCGTTTGTTGAGTGATCATTTTCTCAAAAAGTAGTTCTAATTTACCGAGTCGTTCTGAAGTATCAGCAAGTGACGGCTGAGGAGGCGAATTCGGAATGGTTACGCGCAAATCTTCACGAAAACCCGATCGCGTCAGCACTGGAGGTGTATAATGACTTCTGTTAGTAGATGATCTATCGTGCACAGAAACGGCATGCGTACCGTCTGATCTTGTACGGGATCTTGATTTTCGAACGCATTCCTCTTCTTTAGCATGACGACGCTCGCGCGAAACAGAATCTCCATGTGATCTCTCATTCCGCGTATACGATCGCGTCCTTCTGGAACGGCGTTTCCTTTCAGACCAATCAGAACTTGAACTTGTAGACGAAGAACTGCTACGCCCCATCGTATCAAACTTGACAATTGTGAAAATAAAAACTGTTCTTGACCAAAATAATAGTTTTTGATTATCTAACAATTAAATACTAAATTTATGAAACACCCCGATATAATACAGCAATACCTAAAAAAATGTTTTTTTTGTATATATATATAAACTTTTACACAACTCTTTATTTAACAACAACGCTGTTATTCATCAGAAATCTTGGTGGGTTAACATAAAGGCAAATTATTACATAACACCACTCATAACAGATTCTTATTTAGCCTTGATCTTTACGTTAATCAATCCAATCAAACTCAAATAGTAATTAAATTTGAACATACAAATCAGTAATAGTTTGATTTATACATTAATCAAACAAAACTACTAGCTTAACTCGTTAACGAATTAATTATAAACGTATCTAAGTAAATTCGATTCATACGTTAATCGAATCAGAACGAAAACAATAACTTATAATTAACGAAATACTAACTAATTGGTATTCACGTTAACCAAAATGAAAAGTTCATAAAAAACACTGGTTGATTTATACGTTAATCAACATAACAGTAAATAGTCAAAACTGAATTACTTACAGTTTTTGTTGCCATATTTATGAATACACTATTTAATAAACGATTTCATCACTATCACAAAATTAATAAAGCACGAGGGGTAATCCCGCCACTGCAACTATAAACAACCCCAACTGTTTAATATAATTTATTAATAAATATATCGGCATTAACATTTAAAAGTGTGTACACAGTACTTCCTTCTGTTCGAGACTGACTCTAAAAATCATTCGACCGAGTTCGATCAAAACGATTGAGTAATGCATTCGTAACATAATGAACAATATGCTGCAGGTTTTGTTGGATACAAAGTATTGAGGGTAGATCACACATGTAATACCATTTTATTACAGCCCCTTTATTTTCAAATAGTAGCGACAACGATTGATCTCGCCACTGGAGTAAAAGCACCAGAACGATGTTGGCTGCATTGAATGTTACCAAATTTGATATTCCGTCTTACAATTAATCTTAGGTTTAATAGTAATCATACACAGAAATCTTCACAATGTAACATTAATTTGATAATGGAAATCATGTCCTGCAATAACGACCATATTAATATGATATATACCTCCGTAATTGTAATTTTTGAACAACTTTTTATTGAATTTCGTAATTTTTTCTTTATTAAAGTTCGTGTCAGGTTTTCTCCACGATGTCGCTACTAATACATTTGGTATTAATGTTATTCAGGGCTCCTATGTAAAGCTCAGGATGGTGAGTACAAATAACAGACGGTTATTTCCGACTGAAAAGAGTAAATAAACTCGAAAGTATCTGTCTCGGAGTACCGTCTGTGATTTGTACACATTTATTTTTTTAGCAGGTGCGAAACTGTGTTTTATATTTTCACCTTATTCAAATTATTTCTCAAATTGTGATATAAATATTTATATTTATATGTTTTAATTTAACTAACCAGATTAATACAAATAGAAACTAGTAAAACTGGAACGAAAATTGAAATGCCCTTTTCATGAAACGGATTTTGAAATCACCCAGTTTTGATGATAAATTATTTAGGGTTGTTCGTATATAATAGTAGGTGTAACTTCTCTCAAAATTATTAGTATCAGCTAAATTACACACATTTACATAATTTGAATTACTTCTTACTGTACTTCTTGTAAGTTTCCGACCTCCTTTACACATTTACACTTTCGGTACTTGCCGTTATAACGTCATTATAACAAACGACTTTTGCAAATTTTGCTATTTCTCTTAAGAATCTACCAAAATGAAACTGTTGGGTTTATCCAATGATAATGTGTTATTATCGAAGGGGATATTTTTTTCTGTTAACCAGTCCTTTTCTGCTGCGTGTGCCGTACCCTGTTGCAAAGCGTTGCGTTTCTTTCCTATACTAGTGTTGTGCGTGACCAGTATTTACGGATGTCACAATCGTAATCTTAACAGTTAAGCAAAAATATTCCACAAAAATTTTACAAAATCAAATAAACACATAAATCACTTATACTTACGTTAACGTAGCTCCCGGCACGGAGTCTAATTGCTTTCAGGTGCCATGGGTGTTAATTGCAAAGGTTTACTAATTTCAGATAGGAAGGTGGAGTAATTAAAAAGCGAGAAGAGCGCCAGCCAAATTTTTTGATGTTATTATTATTTAAGATTAAAAAATTCGGGAAAAGATTCTTTATTCTTTAGTTTATGTTAAATTATTTATTATCATTATTTTAATTATAATATCTATTCCGTGAATGGTGAACACTAACCATATGTCGTGCCAAACTGAATTCATGAAAATCGTTTGAAATACAAACACATCACAGTTAACGGTTAATGAAAACCTACTAGCAGCATGCATTTCTATGTACAGTCGTGTGCAATAAGGTGTTGTACAGCTAGTTCAGATGTGTGTGCATCGGATTTTAAAAAAATTAAAACGTAACCATGGTTTTAAAAAATGTCACACTGACACAGCTTTTCTCATCAAGTAATTTTGAAATGCCGGCAATGAATATAATTGATAGAGCACATATTATTGCATATTTAGATGATGGATTATCCATCAGAGAAGTTGCAAACATTATGCACACCAGTAAAAACACCATTGCAAAAGTGAAGAAACGATGGGAAATCGACGGAACTCTGGAAAAGAAGAAGTCTACGGGTAAGCCAAAAGTTTCTACTGAAGAAGAAGATAACGCTCTTTTACACCATCTCGAACAAAATCCGTTTGATATTATGAGACATGCCATACAAGAAACTGGCTTCCCAGGTTCTAGAAGCACCGCATGCCGACGGATTAAAAAGTCACATTTGAAGAATAACGTTGCAGCAAGAAAAATACGACTAACTGAACACCAAAAGCAAGCAAGAATAATATTTGCTTTAAACAATAGGCTCCGTGAAACTTGGCATCAAGTAGTTTTTACCGACGAAAAGACTTTTCAGTCATCATTTAATGGTCATGTAAAAGTATATAGACCATCTAGAACAAGATATGATGAGCAGTATGTTACCAACGGAGATAGAGCAGGAAGATTTTCTGTTAATTGTTGGGCATGGATAAGTATCCATGGACCTGGGGTGTGTTGGAGTATTGAAGAGAGATTTAATGCTATGACATATAGAAATATCTTGGAAAATGTTATGTTACCGTCAGTAAGGCAACACTTTCCCGAAGATAATTTCATATTTCAGCAGGACAACTGTCCCATTCATACCGCAGGCCTAATTAATGAATGATTTGTTGATAATAATATTGAAGTATTGGTCTGGCCCTCCAGAAGTCCAGATATAAATATAATTGAAAATTTGTGGGCATTAATGGCCAAGAAATTGAGTCAGCGAAATTTCCGACCACAAAATAGAAACGAATTGTTAAATGAAATCAATCAAATGTGGGAGGAACTTACCGACGATGTTAATTTAACAACAAATCTATATGCGTCAATACCTGATAGATTGCAAGAAATTTTGGACAGAAATGGGGCTATGACAAGATATTAACGAAAAGATTGTTTTAAGTTATGTTAGTTCGTAAACAGTTTATTTATTAGCTATGTTATTTAATTTCGAAATAAATGTTTCTGTTTTTCTGTAATTAAATTACGATTTGCTAGGCAACATTCCTTGTACAACATTTTTTTGAACTTGATGAAGTAACGGGTAAGTTCATACACAACAAATTCTGTACAACACCTTATTGCACACGACTGTACATATTAACTTAATTTAGGATTATAGCCTAAATACATTTGCAATAAATTTTTTTATTAATACAGATATAAATACTTTGAATAATGACAAAAAATGAACCCTTAAATCAATAATATTGTTCAAATAACTTACAGACAATATGCTGTATCAGTAACCGCTTTTGTGTTATTATCCTAGTAATCTTTTATTTTACCTTAGCACTCACAAGAAAAGGCTGAACTCACTATAAACACCAGATAAGATTATAGGAACGTAGACATAATAATTAAACAGCACCGTTGAATTCTGAACAGTTTTTAGCAAAAATTAAATCTTCAGCGTTGCAATTGTTATTAATAGTTACAGACTATATTAAACCATGATTCGAACAAGCTTATCAAGAGGAACCAATTACTAGCTATAAAAACTCTCAGGTCAAACAACAGTTATTTTCCAAAAGCAATTTGTTCTTCTATAAATTCAAAAAAAGTTGCTGCAGCATACTATTTTATGCTTTTATTTATCCAAAATAAAAGCATAAAATAGATTTTATAGATAGTTTTATGTTAGCTTGCAAGCTAACATTTTGCTTACTTTTAAAGTGATATTAAGCATAATTCTAAAGAATACTTGACTAAAGCAAAACATTAACCAGTGAGAAATAGATTTTGTTTGTGAAAGTGTTAACTTGGTTTCAACTGGATACCACGAATCTTACATTAATACGACTGCCGGCATTTTTAAAGATTAAAATAGTTTTCGATATTTTTTATGGTTTTAACAACCTTACGCCACATTATTGTGCAAAAGCATAGGATTACGCTTACGAGATGTGAACGGAAAAATGAAGTGTTTTTAAATGTTACAGCAGGTTATTACATTAAAAATAGGCAATTGCTTGTAGTCATTAACAGCCGAAAGATTCTTGGCAAGGGCTGACATTTCGTTGCAGAAAAAGAATGCATGAAGCTGTGCGAACTTCCACGTGTTAATACCAAATCTTCCGTCCTCAGTAGGTAATTATTATGTTTTGCAGCTTTAAATAAAAACAAGTTTCTTGTTTTATTTAAAAAAGTAAAGTAACAATATATCCTGTAATAACACAAACAGATTCTAGTTTTTAGTTTTGTTCTGATATGCCCAATCCTTTCTAGTTCACTTACTGTTGCAGCGGCCTCCGTCACAAAACAAGTACCGTTCTACAGTGCGTGAGGCGTAAGAACTTCGGAAATGTCAGTAACTCATTAACATTGAAATTCACTTGAAAGGTCGATTATGTTAACGGTAGTTCGATATTTAACTCCCCCAACTTAATTATTAATTAAAAGTCAACTCGGGCACCGTAAACTTTCCTAAAATCTAGCTGATTTTTCTGTTGTCTCGGGCTCCTAGAATGCTGTTCAAAGGAAGTTTCCTAACATTCTCTTCTCTGTCAGTTAGCATAGGTTTTCAATTATTTGAATCACAGTATCAGCAATTCTTAAAATCTTGAGATTTTCACAAAGGTTCCTGCCGAATAAAGTAATTTTTCACAAATATCGTGGTCTGTTCTAACATTATGACTGCGTTTTGGCATTTGAAACTAAACTGGAGCATCTACTTCTACTATATAAGTGGTAAAATTTTTTTGCTGGATTAGAAGTTGTAACAATCCAAAATTCTTCAAAACACAAAGCCCCACGTGGGGCGCCAATTGTAGCGATAAAATTGCAGAACACAAAATCCTACGCATGGGCGCCAATTGTAACATTCAACACAAAATGAAGCCTCACGATTGTACTGTCAATTATAACATACTATAAAACTGAACACAAAAGATTCAAAATACTGAATACTTACTGTACTTTAATGCTCCCTTTTAATATATCTTAAGTACCTTAATGACGAATTATCACTCAGGATGTAGGTACTGACTTCTCTAGCTTATCGATTATAATGAAAATAAAGTTTGTAGACATAATAAAAGGATATGGGCGCCATTTGCTTGTAAGTCATTATAATATTCAGTATCCGCAAGCAAAAAAGGATTCTGACTAGGTTGATTGAATTCAATAACTAATCGTAATTAGTTAAATTAATATTAGGCAGGTTAACGTATTGCAATAACTTATGCAAGGGAAAGGTCCAACATCATAATAATATTCAGTTTAGTTTGATTTATTCATAAGATAATACCATTGTTTTTAAATAAATATTGATATAGTAAATTATTACCATGAAAAAAAGAAAGGGGCCACTTGTTAGGTATAAACAGTAATTATTCATAAAAACAGTATAAATATCATAGATAAATGTAGACAATCTTAAGAGCTAAAACAACTTACTTAGTTAATAATGTTTATCGGGTAATCCTAAATAGATGTTAATATTTGTTCACTCTATTTCGACTCCACTTCACTATATTGCTTTTAATTTGCACTTCAAATCACCACTAACTATAGACCTTAACTTCATCATAGCTTTTCCTAGGTGAAGAATTGTAAACACAATTAACGATGGTAAAATCATGAACTGAATTATTTTATACCTGAAGTTACGAGATGAATGTCGTTTATATACTGGATCTTGTCTTCCATTAATAAAGAATTTTAAATTCATATAATTCCAACAGGAATCTCACTTTAATGCAGGTTTTTTGTTTCTGAATTCAAACAAATTGGATTGCCAACGTTTAAATTGTCCAAATACAAATATCTTTAAATTTAACACGAAATTCTGCACTTCCACAATGTATTTATTGTGACGTTACACCATAAAAATAGAAGCATACACGTTTTTAATTTATTATTAAATTTTCCAACATAAAATGTCAACAAACGCACACTGTCGTGGTTATTGGATCGATAATCCGAACGCTTCTACATTAAATTTTCAGTAAAAGATTAAATTCGTAGTAAATTTTCACAACAAACTACAAAAGGTATTAATTGTTAAAATTATTAACTCGAACAATCAAATGTAATTATAAAGCAATAGCTTTATGCTTTTACGGCAAACGATATAAAAATTGACCACAAAACAGACTCAAAATTCAACTTATTGCACTCGACGAACTAATTTTTAACCCTCACGTTCATTTTGCCAGGCAAATTATTTAACTTCGCGGTACTTAATAGGTGCCTTGTCTTTAATACCCGTTGTTTCTATCGGACCTTCAGTACGATATTTCTGTACTGTACTATACTGTACTAAACTGACATTACCAGACCCTTGTCTGTTTTCAATTGACGTCTTCTGACTGACTTTGGGGTGCGAAACTACCATTTGCGTTATGACCTTTAAGAGAGGGAAACCCTAAATGTCCTATCAAGACTGCAATGACGTGTTTTTAACCCAATCAGAATTTTTATTCTAGAGAGTTCTATCGGGAATTCACAGCGACTAAAATCTGCTTCGTTGCGAGAAACTGGACCTTTTACATCTGGTTGCACCTATTTTTTATGGGTCTGCGTTTAGAGAATCTATTCATCGAAAGCAAAGATAAACACCTACAGGAAATATAAATTTGAGCTAAATGCCTGTTTTAACATATTATTCCTTTGTTAAAAAAGCAATTTTATTTTTGAATCTATATAAACTCAATTTTATCTCTGTATTTTATTCTAAAAATAATTTCATCAGCATGAGAACGCTTTGAGGTGACCTTTCACATTAACGAAAACAACATTTGATTTAAAATACAGTTTGCAATTTTTTAAACCAACAAAAATATATTGAAATATACAGGACCGTACTAAGTTTCTTTACACCATAAACACATTTAAAATTACATTAAAATTAGATCGAGAATATTAACATGTTACAAAGTACATAGTATACGACGCAATTGTTATCCACCTTGAATGTGCCATTGAACCTGGGTAGATTCCTTCTTTAAGTCAAGTTTGCGCAATGAATTTCTTTTAATCACTTAGTAACTAGCGAAGCAGAATACAGTCCTGCTGCGTTACATCATTATATATGTCAGTTTATGTAGTCTGTCTCTATCCTAATCGCTTTCTCCAGAGCCCCAGTGGCGTGTCGTTAGTAAGGGGTATTTGTCAAGTCAGTGGTTTTGTGGAACCTGAAATATATTTTCATATTGATAAAAATAACAAAATAACTTCAAGGTCCTTGTAGTACCTAGAGATAATATTCAATTGTGTGGTTTTCTTGACTTTGTGGTAAGTATTAGATGTAGGATCTTGCATAATGCATAATGTATAATGTTAGACGGTTTCCTAATCCTCTAAATTAAATTCTCTTCCTAATCCCTAATTAAATCCTCTAAATCCTTCCTAAATTATTAGAGTATTAATTAGGTACTGTTTATATTGTTAGGTATAAAATCCTTTTTATTGCCAGCAACACAATTCTACATAAAGAAATGACTGTTTTAGTAATTTAAACATAAAATTGAAAAGTAAAGTTTTCCGTATTTCCGTATTTGAATTTATATGACTATAGAAGCTAACTGAAAAAAAAATGAAATGAAACAATGAAGTGCTTATTTCTACTTCAATTCGTATTCGTTCAATAAAAACGGATTATTGAGATGAAAAAATGAATTTTGAAACGAAATAAAAAGATTATATACAAGTAAGAAACCAATAAACCTAAAGAAACAGAAGAGATAACACATCAAAGAACCCAGAAGAAAGGCAAATAATCATTTTTACGAGACTAATGAAACTAAGGGTCGTATTGAAATAACGTTTCCTGATTTTTATACATAAAAAATTAAATAAACAATAAGAGTACAAAAACGTTTATTGGAAATTGTAAGGACATGCAAACTTAATGACATCTGAACTTGATTCAATGGTTATTTATGTACGTAAAGTTATCTAAATGTATATAAATAGTAGAGTAGTTACAATCAGTCATAGTGACTATAAATTATACCTCAACAATTTAAAAATACTATCTTAAACTTTTAAACAAATATCTAAGTAGAGAGGTAAGTAAGTATACACAAAACGATTTCAAATGCAATAGTGAAAGTTGCAGGGCTGACTATTCCAGACATTTTGTACGTCAGCCTATTTCATATAAAAGTTTCGCGATGTTTTTAATTATAATTTATTATCTTTCAATGTGATTTAGAGTAGGCGGTCATGCATATCATTTTTGGTATAATGTGGTAGAAATTTTAGTTATAGTTTGTCTACAATTTCCATGACACTTAGAACAAACAGTTAGAAAGAACCTCGCACTGTACCTTATAGACATAGTCCTGTGGCTTATTGCGACATTTGCAAAATTATTGATATGTCAATCAATTTTTTATTGAAATCTCATCAAGTAAGGTGTTCATGGAAATATATGGAGCTCTCGATCGTGCTCTCGGGCCACAAAGGTCATAACATCTGTTTTCATTTTAACCACATTAATTGGAGTGTCCTTGGAACTGTTCTTCCGATCAAGAGCAGTAAAAACTGCGATATAGACGTCATATAGATAAGATAAGATAAGCTAAGATAAGATATACAAAAAAGAACGTCACGTCACACAAAATTCCTATAAACACTTATTTTGAAATTTTAAAGGTACTAACATACGAAAAGTGAAAGTAAAACATTTTAAGACGCCAAAATCTTCATTAGATGATTTCAAAAAATTCTTAAATATCCATAAGTAAAATAAAGGTTTAAAGTAAATAAAGTGTTAAGCTAGGTGATTTCAACATAAACATTTCAGTTTATTTTAAATTTTTAATCAGCGATAGGAAAGCATTATAATGGCGTTTATACTTTTGTTTATTGTTTCCAGCCTTATCTACTTTGTGGATCTCCATAATCATGAAATAAATAAAGATTATTAAAAAGTTTCACAGTATTTATTAAAATATAACCTGACAATATTGTTTCGACAGCTAAGCTGTCATTATCAAAGGTAATATAAATATAAACAAATACGTCGCTAAGGTAGATACAAAAATAGTTAACTAGATAAAAATAATAATAATAATCAGAATTAAATATCTAACACTTTCAGTAACGGAGAATTACTGAGCTCAAGTTGTTCATTCATTAAAGGTACCCTGAGTTTGTGTTCGTATATCTCAAAGGCTTCTAAAATGTCTAATTTGCGTTTGTTATTACAAAAATGTAGGAATTTAATATTATTTTGAGGAGTCATTATGTGATTTTGTTCTAAAAGGTGTTTGGCGTAATTAGATTTTTCAGGATGTTTATTTTTGTAATGAAGTACGTGTTCTTTATATCTTATGTCAAAATTTCTAGGTTTTTGCCCAATATATACCGAACTACAAAAAGAACAATTTAAACGGTAAACCCGATTTCATGATATCATGTGTTCTGTCTTTAGCATTAAATAAAAATGAAAAAGTGTTAGTGTTGGTTTTAAATGTTATTTTATGATTTCTGGTTTTTCTTAGTATATGTGCAATTCTTTCTGATATTTTGCCAAAATATGGTATAGATATGTAATTTGTGTCTTCTGTTTGATTGTCAATGGGATATATTCTTTTGATAGCTAACCTATAATCTTTTTGTTTAATTAAAGTGTCAATCATGTTCGGATTGTAATGATTTGCATGTGCTAGTTGTTTAATCGTTGATATCTCTTTGCTAAAATCTGGCTTTGTTAGTGGAATAGTTAAAGCTCTGTGTACCAATGATCTGTAGGCTGCCGTTTTATGTGCTTTATTACAAGATTCATTTGGTATTGTTAGGTCCGTTTATGTTGGTTTTCTGTATATGGAAAATTCAAATAGATTGTCTGCGTTAATCTTGATAATTAAGTCTAGGTAATTTATAGCGCTGTTTTGTACTGTTTCTAGTGTAAAATTTATGTTTTGGCGGATACTATTAATAAGAATTAAAAATTCATTGATAACCTCAAAAGAACTGTCAAAACAAGCTAAAATGTCATCAACATAACGAAACCAGAAGATAATGTGTTTAGAGAGGTTTAATTCAAATATTTGATCTTCGAAGTTGTCCATAAATATATTAGCTAATAGAGGACTTAGAGAATGACCCATAGGTAAACCATCTTTTTGTAAATAAATTATGTTATTAAAAGTGAAATAATTTTGACTTATACAAAGGTCAAATAATTGAATTAACTCTAACTTTTTAACTAATTCTATATTACTATTAATCAAGAAACTATCTAATAAAGGAATACATTCTTGTGGGGGTATTCTGGAGAACATATTACAAATATCAAAACTAACAAGTTTTGAATGTGGTGGAAGATGTATGTTTTGTAGCTTATCTACTAATTCTAATGAATTTCTAACAGAGTATTTCGATTTGTAACCTATCGTGTTAATAATCTGGTTCAGTTTTTTGTATAAAATGCGATTAGGTGCATTGATGTATGATACAACTGGTCTTATAGGCATATTCTGTTTATGTGTTTTGACGAGTCCATACAGTTTAGGTGGTTGTGGGTTTTTATTAATGATTTGTTGCCTTTCTAATTCTGAAAAGCAGGTATTGCAGTTTTCTAAAGCTTGTTTTATTCCTTTTTGGAATTTTGTGGTTGGGTTTTTGTTTAAAGTTTCTAAATTTTCTTTATTAATAAATTCATTAACTTTTTGTATGTAAATATCTTTCGAAAGAATTACCAAAGTGTTACCCTTATCTGCTTTAACAGAAATTAAATTGTTCTCTGTGATTTTGTGTTTTATAGATTGAAGAAGTGATATGTTAGATGTTGTGTTGTACATTTTGTCCTGTTTCAAAGACATCTCTTTCAATAAATTCGAAATTTGAAATTTTGCATAGTTATTATGATCTTTCTTAAGTACTATAGTTTCACATTCAACGGCCAAAATTCTAACATACTCATGCTCTTCTCTCAACGCATTAGTGTGTTAATAATGCCTTTATCCCACTAATAAGATAGATAACTATTAGCGGACTAGCCAGTAACAAGAAACTCTACTTCTACAGATAGAGATCGATAAATAGATGCTTACAGGTCAGTATACCATAAAATATTTTACATTTTCATGGGCATTATTGAAAGACAAACAAAACGTTTGCTTGATTATAGTAACTGTTACGTCGTAAAAACTTCCAAAAAATGATATGACGTTATAATTTTAGATAAAAGATTGTTTTAAAACATTAAGCCATAGCTCTAGATATATTTAAAACTTGTGGCCGGTTTTACAAACCTTCATTAAATCTTGATTAACTTAATTGTGATTAAATCTAAAATCTAGAGATATAATTGGCTAAAATTTTTGGTCTTTTAAATGTGAGCTAATGAAACTAATGAATTACGAGTTTAAGGTAATCAGAATTTAATCAAGCTTTGCGAAACGGGCCATTAATATTCTGATCAATAGCTGTGAAACAGTTTTTAAAATTTGTCGGTATGATTTAAATTTTAAATTTTACGGTGAGAATGCACCAATGGCGTTTGAATATTTTAAACAGTTTGAAAAAGAATGTGAAGGTTAGAAAAGTTTGTGACGTTATGGGATTCCGTAGTCACTGAAAAATAAGGTGGAAAGTGTAATGTCATTGCCGTGGGCAAAAAAACAAAACAAATTAAAAAGCATCAAAAAATCACTAAAAACAATTCACCTGAAGTGAGCTATTTAAACTAAACAAACATTTAACAGTACGAAAAACCAGACTAACAAGTACATTATGCAAGCCGTTAGTAAAATTGGAACGATCGTAATTATAGACAGAATTCCAGGTAATAATAGCAAATAGTTTATATCGCCACGTAAAATTAAAATAGCAATGAGTACTTAGTTATCACATAAAATAGCAATTTTTAAAAATATATCGTAGAAAACTTGAGATTCTTCAATTTTGGAATACTTAAATTGGCTTTTTTGCTAATTTAATTATTTATCGATATCTGATAAGGCATGTAAATAGCATCGCCAGAAAAATAAAAGATTTAGAAAATTGTGGAAAATATTCTATGCAGACTTAAGGTTTTCTTTTTTCTTTGAATTATTATTATATCCAAGCACATAAACGTAAATTATGACAAGATGTCAACTATTGCTAAGGTACGAAAATACAAGGCGTTTCACAATCATCCGCCAATATTGGCAAAATTATGTGTAAAATTTAATCTAGTCTGGCTTTTGTTTCTCAATAAGAAATTCCCGTTAGTACCGATTTCCTATTTTCCCAACTTTACGCGTCGTTAGGTGAATATTACTTTAGTTGTTTAACAATGCAAATGTCTTGATGCTAGAATAAAATCTCTCGGTGCATTTATCCCTTTTTTCTTCAATGTTTGATGCTGACAGGAATGTTACACATATACAATTGCTCTGCTAATACAGGCATTTCATACTTATTCTATAACATACTTATTGCTACAGATTAACGGTTTATAAAGTTTAATATAGAATATAGAAATATATTTAACTTCTATTCTGGTTACAAAAATAAATTGACAGCACTGTAATTAAACCTTTTTACCTTTAAAAACTGTTTTGCTCGGTCTTTGAAATATTGTTGTGGGTAAATCTTTTCCCACACAACTTGTATTTATGAGACTTTTTCAGGGTGGGTAGCTTTTGATATTTTTTAATAAAATCTTTATGATCGTACTCATCAAAATTAATATACAAAAACTCACGTTTTAATTTTATTTAAATTGACGCCCAAAAACACCCTTTTTATAGATTTTTATCGACCCACAAAAATAATAGTTACATACATACAATAAATAATAGTTTCTTATAGTTTATAAACATAAGATCTTTATTATAAACACGTAAGTCCAGTTTGCAATAAATCTTTAATAATTTCTTCGAGTAAATTTTCATCATTAACGATGTTAATTAAATTTCTTCCCTTAAGTTCTCCCTATTAAATTTTCTTTTAATGTTAAAATATGAATATTTTTATTTTATATAATTGGGTTCATTTATTGTTAACTTATCATTTTAAACTTTATCGTTGACATTTATCATAACCACACTTTATTTTACTTTTGAGGTTTACACATAACCCTACTTTATTTTGTAATATAAATATAACCTTACAATTTTTTATTTGAATAGCCTACGAAAGATATCCTTTAAAATTATTTTACACTGCTAAAGTTATAATGAAAATCAACAGCTAACAACAATTTTCCAGGTAAGTTAGTTTACCTTTGCATATACCTTAATTACAACTTTCTTTATCTATTCCAGACAAAATTCTACCTGAATATAAGTCAATACATTTCTACCTTGAGAAATATCCTTACGAAGGACAAATCATTACACTAACAATGAAAATTTATATTTTGTCAAGAACATTGGAATCTTTCATCCCTTTTTCACCCTTTTTCAGAATTTATTTTATAAATTGAGGTTATGTAACGTTATAAATCGGAGACCTGTCAGAATGCATCCTATTTTTCTAGTAAATATAATCAAATGCATCATATCTCCTAGAGAACACCTATATATCATGACAATATGTATCAACTATTCGCATACTATTCAAAACATTTTTAATAAACAGCTGATTTCTAATTGAATATACTTAAATAAACTCGTTTTATAAATATTTTTTGAAAATAAAAGGTGATCACTTTGATTAACACGTTCAGCGCCGTAGTGATCCCTAGAGACCGCTCTTGACTTCTCATGACAGGCCGAAGCGTCCCTACGGACAGCCACCCCTTTTATAACAACGCTGTACCTGTAGACGTTGATTGTACGGCGCATTTAATGCATTTATGCGAATTAAATTGCATTCAATTGCAACAAACAGTGGATCCTGTAAGTTCTAATCGACTTTATATGAGTGATGAGGCGCATTTTTATTTCAATGACTTTGTCAATATAGACAAAATTAGTGTTACTGGGCTATTAATAATTCCCATGAGACTCATGAAAGACTAAGTACTCATTCATTCAAAGCTTCCGAGTTGTGCGTTATATCGTCACCTGACGTAATTAGCTCATACCCATATCAGGGTCATACTTCTTTGAATAAAATATTCAGACTGTTATTGCATAGTGAGCTCGCTACAGACAAATGATTCAAACCATTCTTCTGACCCCAACATGAAGAGCAAGGGAACAATAATAAATTATTGATTTCAACAAGATCAAGCGGCTAGGCGTTCATCAAAAATAGGCATATTTGCTTTTATTTTTTTAAAGATAATCAAAATATCGTTGATTCGTTTAAATTATGAAAATAATTTGTAATTTACATTCAACGTAATTGGTAAACATTGGGTGTGTCTAACCGTATTTAGCTGTTAGTGCAGCACCGAATGCAGCTTTTAAGAGCTAGATAGCGTACGTTAGACTGCCTTTTTTGGGATGTTTTAGCGCAAATAATGTTATTAATTATATTTGAATATTAAACTAACCTCAAACAACAGGTCAATCAAGAAAGACCAGCAGATATATTAATGTTGTACTAGATTTTCTTCTGTTTACAGGTTATATTCAAGTAAACTAAAATAAACACAAATATTAACTTACCCCCACTTTTATAATTCAGCGTCTGCTTCGAATCTAGCACAAAGTTTTTACGCTAAATTTAGCTAGCAACGCTATAATTGCAGCGCTGCAATTATTTAATTAAAATTATTTGATTTAGAAATGACCATGGAATATGATTTCGCATTTTCAGTGGTTCTATTAAAATGCTATACATGTCAGCACATGCAATATTCCTAATTATTTGAAAAAGTTATAAATTTTAGATAAAGGTTCATTTATATTGTTTAATTAATGTTTTACTTTAAATTATATTTTGAATGCAAATCCATATAGAAAAAATGATCACCCGGTTGGGAATCGAATCCTGGACTGTTCCGCTTTCAGAGCGATATCTCGCCTTCTGAGCTACTAAGGCGACTAGTTGCATATAAAGTTATTATTACTATATAAAGTTGAATAATTTTAACATTATCATATAATTGTTAATATCTATTAATATTATTCATTATTATTGCTAAATTGTAGTAAAAACAATGAAAACTTTTATAATTTGCTACATTCCGTATTTCCTGAAAAGTACGTACACCAAAAAAAAACCCAAGCGAGTCCCGGTCGGACTCCTGGTATATTGGCGGGTCATTTCCCTCGCGGCCGTAATATGTTGCGGTGTTGTCAAATCACCGTATTGAAAATTTTATCAACAACGGAACGGAAACGTTAACACAAATATTTTTAGATCAGATTCAAATCAAAAGAGGGACATGCTATGTCATGGGCATAATTAATATAAAGGCTATAGATAGGACCACAGTTAGGTTCATTAATACTTAAATTAAAAACTAAGAATAAAAATTCCATGCAAACATAACCTAGCTTTCTTATGCATAAATAAATAGGTTTCATTTTAGAAATAGGATATCAATTAGTTAGATTGCTTGATCATAAATACGTTTATGCAACCCAAGTTACACTTTGGGACGGTTTCCCACTTGTTAGAAGGAAGTAATTTCCATATTTAAATTTACAGATTACGATGTTTAGCGTTAGATAAATTTTTCTATTTTCCAGGAGGCCAGCTCAAGTTTATGTTGCTAATTAGCTGAAAATGGGTTAATTTGGTCAATCTTGTTGTGACTTATACAATACATTTAATTTTTGAATTTGTTTATAAGATTTCTAATCACTTCAATTAATGAAGGTATTAAATCCTGTCGTTCGTGTTGATATGACTCTTATAGACTCTTATCCTGTTTTTCCTCACCATTGTTTTGATGTAAGTGCTTAGAGTATTGTATGCTGGACATTTTGAGCATAAATTGATAAACATTGACTTAATATTTAAGCTGGCACTTGTATATGCATTAATTGGTGTTCGTACGTAAAAAAATTATAATAAATTGTAAAGATGTTTCTTTGGAGAAATTATTTGTATTACCTGTGTCATGTATTCATGTAACTAGTTTGTAAAGGATGAACCTTGATTTGTTGAAATTTATATGTAATTAGATCGTAACGAGATATGTACATTGTCAATAGTTTTTCTTGAATATCTTCGTTACGATACATTTTGGGACAATGAATGTATTATACTTTTTCGATCTTTGTTTCAAGGGCTACAATTCTGTAATAACAGAATTAGGATTAGTGATAAAAAAATAACAGCTGTGCGGGATTAGTGACGTCACGAGCTTACTCGATGTTTCATTGTTTTGAAAAAATGTCATAGTTTCCTTCTGTTCTGGCATAAACTATATAAGCTGGGGCAAATTGTAACAAAATCAGTCGATAAAACGTACAAGGCAGAATCTATGCCCGGCTCCGGGTAATATCTGTAATAAATTTGAGGTTATATTTCAACCATATGTTTATGACGCAAATGTCATATATGAAACAAAGTTAAAATAAATTAAAGTGTTACCTAAACGTTTTTTTAAAAGGATTAAAAGAAGATTTAATAATTGTGCAACAATAATACAAAGTGAACGTGATTGTTCAAATAAATTCTGATTGGATTTATTTTCATCATCGATCTTCGTATCGATATTTTATAAACAAGAAGTCAGCTGATTGTTTTTATCGCAGTGTTACCAATAAAAAGGATTAATTTTTAAAAAGGGAAAAATATATCGTAATATACAAGGTTGGTTATAATGAATGATTCTTGTTAATTTCATGAATAATAATTAACTTGTAAAGTTCATCCGCAAATATAAAACTATTTGGTTTAGTTCATTAGGTTCTTTTGAAAATTTATTTGATTTGAAGTAAATAAAACAACTAAATTCCTTTTATATAAAATTTATTTTCATTTGATGAATATTTTTATTTATAAATAAAGTTCATTTGTGTTGGTCTGTTCAAACGAATGACCGTACTGATCCTATGTCAGGTCACTACAATTATTTCTAATATTTGAGCAAACCTGAGAAGTGTTTCTCAATTATCAACTGTATTATTTTGAATAACGTTTTTTCTACTTTGACTTTCCATTTGAATTTTTATTTTGCTCGTTAAATAAAGTTTATGTGCTTTCAATTTTACATATGTGTTTAATTGATGTTAATACAAGCATCCAGCGTTCTTTTCTTTTGAATTCAAAGTTTAGTAGCAGTTGTCCAGCTTGCAGGAGCGTTAGTGCTTACGATATAAGTTTTTCTTCCTTTCCAGGCATAAAAGTAAATAAGAATCTCGTAATTCAAATAATTTATGCTTTACTGAGCAAACCTGAGCTAGCTGAGAGGAATAAAGAAAAATATCTGTGGTGTATTCTCATTTCAATCCACCGTATATAATTTATGTTTATATTTGGAACGGTGGACATATTGTATTTTATTTTATCTTCAAATATCACCGCAATGTATTTACGTACTACGTGCACGTTCCGACACGATATATATCCTTCTAATGGCTTTAATCCATAAATTGATCTATTATATGTAAACCTAAAATGTTTTGGGAGTTTATTAGTTATTTCAAATTACATTCAAATGAAGCATTACACGTGCTATTAACACGTGCAAAAACGCTAATTTCACACTCGTATGATTACGACACTCGACTTCGTCACGTTGCGCAACTTCTTCACACTCCTGAGAAACTGGCACTTTTCTGCACTTGTAACACAATATACTGTTGTAATTTCGCATGGTTTATAAATTACATGACTATATCTCAATAATACTGACACATTTACTCCTAAATATTAGTGATCGCATAAAAAGATTTAATTTTTCATTTGCATATTATTTGTTGTCTATACCTGTTATATAAGCAAGTCCTTAACAACCAGGGCATTATAAGCGGGCATCATCAATTATAACGATTATAATGTATTCGAAGTAAATATAAACAACGCCCTTGGCATCGCCAACAGTTATGAATTAAAACTAATTTTTCTACTCGTACATATTGTCGTGAAAAACAAAATGCTCCACGAGCGTTAATTAGATGATAATTCCCATTGGGCGACTTCCATCCTCCCAACATCATAACACCTTTGGTACATGAAGAACTATAAGAGTTTAATAATTTTTCTCTGGACTGTGGCTCTACAGGTATTATTGTGCTCACATTTTGAATGCGATGTTCGTATTGGATTAGATTTGATAATAATTTCTAAATGTAACCATACATATATGAGAGTAACCTTTATATAAGAGTAATCATTATATCAGGCTACCCCTTATTATATTTTAATTCTTTGTCTGTATTTCATTGTTTAACAGCAATTTAATTAGTCGATTAAACAAGAAACTAAAGGCCACTATGATTTGATAGTGATTTGATTCCTCTACATTGCATCGTTTGTATGTATCTCTTAGTTTTCTACTATTGTTGACAATTTTTTTGTTCTTTTCTTTCTTTCTTAATTTAATACTGTTTTATTTGTTCATAAACTCGTCAATATTGTACTTTCTTGTACTATAGGGCAAAAATAGCCTAACTCTTCTTTCATATTTCATATTCATATTCATGAAGGACCGCTGTTCGCTATCTTTTCATTTATTTGTAACTTGGGGTACATACAGAGTAAGGTTAAAAGAATATATTCCAAAATTTTCTCTTATTTAATGTTTATGTTTTAAAGTTATTTATGTAAATATATGTGACAGTTTCTGATATAGGTACACTGGGAAAGGTTACACAAACATCAAATGTTACTAAAATATCCCCATATTTGTTGCAAACAATTCACTTTGTTTACTAATTCTACTGAATTTTTTACTGTTAAATTAGGAACTAAATTTTGTGGGAAAATTGTGTTCAGTAAATTTGTATTCCTTTGCTAATAATTTGAATAACAACTAAGTCGAACAATACCTGATACCTAAGTCGAAGAGAACCTAATATAATAAGTCTCATTACTTGCCCGTCTTACGGTTATAAATATTATTTTAAAACCTCCTTCGTGCTTTTAGGTTACATGGGAGCCGCAGAATAGGACAGAGAAGGGGCATGTCCATGCAAAAGAGGTCATTTCTGATTTTAGTAATTTTAGGTTATACCTACTTATATTTATTAGTAGTAGTAGTACTACATGGTTTCGACAGAATATGCTTCAGGGACTCAATCAAATAATATTAATATCTCATATTATTCGGAAAAATTAACCCATACACACATATGTACGAAGTTTCATTAGCACATCGACGATGATACGCTATATTATGCTGTGCTATATTTCATTTCGTCATTATAATTATCCAAGTTTGGTTAAACAACTGTGTATTGTAAACCTAGTTTTCTATACCGAAAAATAAAATAGTTTTATTTTGTTGCAGACAATAAATTCATATGCGACTGTCGCTTGGCCTGGGTTCATCTTTTAAAAAATAAAACAAAAAATCAATTAATTCTGGAGAACATAGAAAAGCTGACGTGTCAAATGGAAGCCGATGACGACTACCAAATCCCAGCGGCATCCACCAAATCGGAAGCTGACGACAACACGCTTCTCGAAGATCAAGATCCATCCCTTGATCCTCTCAACATGCAGGCGGCTGATAGCGAGTACTACGAATATTACGACGACTATTCTTCTCTTCGATTTCTAACTAAAATTCCTTTAAACGATTTGCCATGTGTAGAAGAATCTAAACCATCGATACAAACCCCAACACTTAAACATAAGGTGCCTGCTTATGCAGGAATTAACTTTAATAGTTGTTCAAGAAATACATTTTCTGTCATTCTTTTGGTATATGCCGCAGCCATTTTAATGTGCGCTACGTAAATGTTACTACAACTATAACCAACCTTTTTTATCTGTAGAACAATTTAGATAAAAAGAGACTTTATTTAAAAATATTCCTAGCAGTAAGAAAAAATGTTTCTGAATAGTTTAAATTGGCAGTTTAATTATTGTTTTTGTACATAAAGAATTAACCTGAATTATACTAGGTCCTCTAGAATTTTAAAAAATTTTATTTGGAAACCGTCCTTACATGCCAAAATTTACATTGCATTATTGTAATCTAAGATGAGAAAAATTCTAGCAGTATTGGAAGCCAATGTTATGTTATACAGATGTACAATTGTACACAGGAGACATCAATGTGAAGAAGAAATATGAAAACTATTAAGGCTTGTGATGATACCAAAAATGTACAATTTGTCAAAAATTTCAACAATTTTGAAACACAATGGATTTTGAAGCTATTTTGTGTGTTTATTTCTGTTAGGGTAGAATGTAGAGGAATGAGTAACATGGTTATTTATGATGAAAAAACTGTTTGCTCTGATGTAGCAATATTTATTCTTATATACTATAGCTTAGTCTATACCATTTAGGCAATTAATAACGCTAATGTTAATGATTACCTACGATTAGTGTTAGTGACTACATCAGCATCATGACTACTTTTTTACTTATGTTTAACAGATTCTTTATTATAGTCTAGTATTTGAAGATACTAACATAGGCATGTCCAAGTCAATGTCTAAAAACCAGATATTTTGTTAGGGTGTCTTATCATCGTTAGGGTATCATTACTATTAGATAGTATCCAATGACAACAAGAATACAGAATCACAATAAAGAAGATAGGAGATAGGGCTATTTAAACTCACTCATCTGTACAATAGATACAATAAGTACCTATTTATAAAGATGGCTAGATAATGATCGTGATATGATGATTTCATAAGTGTTCTACCAAGTGCAAATCAATTAAATATTATTTGGTTTTGGGATTAAAGCCTGAATATGTATGTCATAACATTTGTATTATTTTTAAATTTTTTCTTGATATTTCTTTTTTCGAGATAATACTTTCAGAAAAACTTTGAAGTAAGGCACTTATTTATAAAAAGCTTCAAACCCTGTGTTTCAAAGCCTACATATATTATTTAAAATATTGTAGGTAGTGTTAAAATTCCAAACATCTATGAGGTGTATGAGCAAGCAGTTACAACAAACATTAAGCCTGTATTGGATTCTCCTAATCTGCACCTATACCTATACATGCTGTTCACAGTTATCGGCGCATCATTACTATTATTATTATACGCCTTTATTATTAGAGCTACGAAGGTTAAATTAGTAAATTAGCAATATTCTTCTGCTGATTAACATGGCGAAGTCAAAAAACAATTGAACGACGCGTTTTCCAGTTATTTGCAAAAGTAACATTCTTTTAAATGGGACATCCTGTATATTTTTATAGAAATGAATGGACACCGACATTATAAATACAATAGTTTATGTTCATTACCTCTTTAAAATACAAAATAAAGAAGTTATATGCCATTGTTTGTTATTTCTTATCTAATTCATTTTTTTGGTTTAATCTTGGTAGCAGCCGTTGTAGGTGATGAAAAAAATGATAAAAGTTGTTGAACCCAAGCTGAAACATTTATTAGATAGTACTTCTCATTAATGAATGTTAATGAATAATATAAAAGAATCTAAAATAATGACAGAATAATTAAATGCCATTCTTTTACAATATGTGCTCAAAAACTTCTCCTTCTTGCTGGATACATTTTCTAGTTCGGATTTTAATATGACGCACCGCTTTTAAAATTGTCCTACCATTAATATTATTAATAATGTGGGTAATTCTGTTTTGCAACTCATTTACGTTCTCGTATGCTTGCTTGTAAACTTTGTCTTTAAGGTGCTCCCAAGAATAAAAATCAAGAGGCGTCCTTGAGTTCCTATCCATTGGCTAACGAAAAATTATGTACGCAAGTTCCGTGCTGCATTGGAATTGTGCGCAAGGGCTTCGTACTGTTGAAAGTAGATTCCTTCATGTTTATTATGAATATCAAAATTGTCCAGGAAATCATCTAATATTGGTGTCATGACCTTAAGAACGTATCGCTGGGTAACTGACCAGCAATACGTTCTTAAGGTTAACGTTAACTAGCGTGCCCTCATAAAAGTATGGGCCAATAACTATTGATTCAAATAAACCATACCAAACATTTAAACTAAAGCGGCGTTGTGGATTTCTTGAATGTACTACGAAAGAATTATCGGTAGATCAATAATGGGATAATATTAATAATTTTTACGGTTAAACATAACAGAATTCGAAGAATTGGACTCATCACTCCGTAAGAGTACTTACGCTGATTTCAAATTCTCTTGAAACATCTCTAATTGAATATTCAGGATTTGCTTCGAAAAAAGGTAAAATATTTACTTCAGCATCCTCATCTATAATGAAATTTCTCGTAGTTATCTTCTTTGAGAATGTATCTTCATTTTCAGTACAATATGTTAATATATTGACGACTGGGTGGATTACGGTCGGAGAACAAATTTATGTAATGTTGAAGAGCTTTTCTTCCATTCTTCCTACATAAAATATAAGCTTCCAGCATTATCACATTTCTGTGAGTGTGTAAATGGCATTTTATAAAGCCTTGGTAGTGTAGGGACTAGGGACTTGCCTGTCTTTCACCCAAGCGGCCCGGTTCGACTCCAGGCACCGACACATGATATGGTTAAGGTTTTCTGCAGTTTACCTTAGCTGTAACACATATGTGGGATTTGTGCTTATACCACCTGTTAAGACGTCTGCAGCCGCACTGTGGACCTGTGTAATAGTAATAATCGCCTCTCCCTCCCGCACAAGCTTCATAGCTTCTGGGGCCTGGTTGGCCAGGTAATGGGTAATAGCAATTATTATTGTTATGTACTGTAGTGTCCTATAACTTCTTTATTTTTCATTTTAAACAGGTAATGATCATAAACTTTTGTATTCCTAATATCGCTGTTCATTCATTTCTACAAAAATATACAGGGTGTACCATTTACAAGAATCTTATTTTTGAAAATAACTCAAAAACGCGACGTTCAATTGTTTTTTTTGTCTGTGCCATATTACTTAGCAGAGAAATACTGATAATTTGCTAATTTAACCTACTTTGTAGCTCCAATAATAACAGAGATAGCAATGGTGCGCCGATAACTGCGAACAGCTTGTATCTTTACCTTTTATACTTTACAAGTGAATGAAGTTTTGCTAAAATAGAACATGTTTTATGAAGTAAGTAAGGAGTATAATGAATGGTTCATGGTATTATCAATGTTTAATAATAGCAATTTCTGACTTGGTAATTTCATTAATAACACTCATAAAAATAATGTGCTTATTAATTTTGACTATTATTATTGTGATACAGTTTTGTCATTATTATTAAATAAATGTGTATTATAGCATCAGCTCAATGTAATAATATTGTTATAATGCAGCCATGTACCCTATGTTGTATAACTTTTTAACTGGTGATCTTTAAATTTGGGCGCACCTTTATGTGACTGTATATTATTTGGGCAGCACTATTTTAAATATTTTTCATTTAAATGTACATTTTCAGTTCCAAATACAAATTCTAGTGTTTTTGCCAATAAAAATTGCTTTAAAGAGGTGAATGTTAATTTTGAAAATACTTCATATATTTTGACTCTACACAAATGCATATCAACACAAACTTTGAAATGTACATATAAAGATTTTCAACTTGATGTAATGTATGTATTTCATGGCTGTGATTAAGTCTACATTACAATTTTAAATATTAGTATTAATGTATATAACTACACCATAATCTGGATCCCTTCTATGGATTAATACAGACGGAATATAATAGGCTAAAAATAGGAAGTGTCTGTCAAGTTACAGTCTTTAGGAAATGAAAATGGACATATGTAATAAGTGTATTTTTAAATATTGACTAGTATTACAAGAATTTTGCCTACTGCACTGTTTATTATAAAACTTACGTCTACACACCATATTTTTATAAATAATAATGAAGCTTTGTTTTTTGTGTGATAACAGTTTTAGTAAATTATAAATAATATGATTAATACATGTAATTGAAAAATAATAACTGATGATATCTCTTGCTAATTAATAATTCAGTATAGACCAAGCAGATAATTTGTTGCTAAATTACTATAAAGAATTATATGCAATGAGAACTATGTAGGTGTTAAAGTATTTAGAAAGAGATTTTGTAAATCATATGCATAACGAATTATTTTTATTTGCATGCAAAACCATGATATTGTGTATATGTATGCTCATTGTAGTTTGTCAAACTTTTGAAAGTGTTTTCTAATAAAGCAGATTGATTGTTTCATAAGCAAACCTTGTTTAGAATAATACTACCTATTTTTTAATAGACATAGACATAAGCACAGTATATATAACAATCAGTAGGTCTACTTGTGTGTCGGCACTTTCATGTCGTTAAGCCAGCTTCAAATATCACGCCCATGTACGAAGCAGTGCACCGAAGTTTATCAGTCGACTGCGCCTACAAATGCAGGTAAATAATACGCAGATACGATTTCCGTAAAATTATGTGGCGAGCAAATTTTTTGTAAACATTAAAATATTTTGTTTTATATATACAGATCCCATTAAGACGTAGTCAGACTTTGCCAGTGGTTACATAACCACTAAAGACAGAAAATTCCTATATACCATTTTTGTCGTACTTCTATACTTTTGGAGAAAAACGGCATCGAAGTTCAACCTAATGTTTTCAAATTTAATAGTATGAATGCACTGACATATTTTAAAGTTCAATGTGATAACAATGTTACTTACTTGTTTTCGAGAATGTGCAAGCTATCCTAATAAAGTAATAACCCGTCTTTATTTTGGCCAAGTGTTTCGTGGAATAATAACAGATAAGTAAATACGAAACATACTCGTGTTTGATATTATGTTTCAAAAACGGTATCTTTGTGTTGTGATTACTGCTTTGTAAGACAATTTCATATTCTTTTAAGGTACAGGGGTTCTCTTAGGTACGTTAACCCCTATTATGTGTAATACAAGCAGGTCTGTGAATAAAAAAATATTTTCGTATTATTTTTGTTTATAGTAAATTAAATAAGATATTTTCGAAAATTTGCTGTAAGGTAATTTAGTATTCTATTGGTAGTATTATGTGTTTTGATTATTAGATTTTTGTTTCTGATAACCGCGTGCCAGTTGTGTTATTTTTGGGCATGCTGTACTGTATTATTTCCAACTATTTTTTATTTAAAATAATATTTACTCCCAGAAAGTACATACTATGTAATAAATAAAGGGTGCCGACTTCCAGTGGAAAAGCAATAAAATCATCACTGTAAATACCGTATATATTCCTAAGAATTGTAACTAATAATTGGACACAGCTGCATTAGTACTAAAATAATGAAAACAACCCCGCCGACTACTTTTATTTTGAGTACATATTATGTTTATAAACACTCGGCCAAGGTAGGGCCTAACAATTTGCAAATCCCTTACACTGCAGTTTTTAGTAAAATAGTATAACAGTATTTACTTATTTTTTAGGCATTGTTTTTATACTATGTAAACAAATTACCATCCATCAAGGTCATTCTATCAAATCATAAAAAATAAAGGTTTTACTAATAGAACTGTGTACTACTGTATTTAGATTTTAGACTTCCAATAAAATAAATAATAAATAACAATACCTATTGATGGATAGATTAAATTATCGTCTTTACTTAATTATGTTTATTAACGAATAACAAATAAAATTTAATGATATCATTAAATGCGTCAGTATTAAAATGATGTAATTTCTGTCTGCGTTTCCTATTAGAATACAGGGGAGTTCCCCGGATTAAGGAATAGAACCTTTTAAGTTTTTTCAACACCATTCAAAATAGAATTTGCACCTTCTGCAACCTTGTGCTAATTCAACAGATGTCACGTTTTTACTGATGGTATCAATTTCGAAAGAGCTTGCATTTAATCCTATTTGATTTAACACCTGATCTACTTCAATTATACGGACTTTTCTGAAAACGTCGGTCAAAATTATTAAAAATTTGAACTTTCTCTAATCAAAAAACTTTATTAAGATTTTTTGTTCCAAATGCCATCAGAAATGCGCTGGTAAAGTCTGGTGTAGGGGCTATGAGACATCCTGTATAGTATAGTAAAATAGGAAATAGAATTGTGTGACTCAACAAAATTAATTGACGCCTTTGAACAATTCGTTTGTTATTAACTGAACTTAAATTAACGTACATAATTTCTCCTCCAAATCTTCCCTATTACAAGCCATTAACCATATTCTTGCGCTGAAATAGTTATTTCATTTTATTTAGAAATAATTACGAACAACTGCATAGCTGTATACAATTTGAATACCTGTTCAACAAACAAATGGAGAATCTAGGTCACCGAAATCACGATTCGATTATAATCGAATATAGTACAAAATAGGGAAAATGAAATCAATTTACACTATAATAATAATAATTATTAACGTCGATATTATTAAATTGTTCTATTTCACCTAATAATAATAAAATTTATTTTCATCCATATTAAATTAAAGACACACTGACAAACAAAATGTTAAAAAGTACAATCTTAATAAGACTTTTTTTAACAGCCGAGGGTAACAACAGACGTTGCTTTCGTTCGTATTTTATCCTAACCTGTTTCACACCTGTTAATCAGGCGTTGATCTAAAATCTTCATTTGTTTGTTGAACTTTTTTAATAAGTAAGCATAAAGAATTATTAGTTAAGAATCGATTATTTGTTCTTCGATTACGTGTTAGCAATTAAATTTTAAGCAATTGGTAAATATATACGAAAGTGCATTCTTAAATACGGCATTGTTTTTACGAGAGTATTTATTAAAAAATAATAGTATGTAGGAAAAAAATAATACTTACCGGTGATTATCCATCGGAAACCTGAAAAAACTAAATGAAGTTTTTTCCGACGGACGTATTTTTACAGCCTTTGGCGACACAACAACTGTATTTACCCATTCCGTACTACGGCCACATCTACGGGCTACTCGCAATGCAGAACTCACGTTATCCGGCTCTGTCTAATTTAACTGCGGTCTAGGTGCTGCGGATGCTGAGCTACAGCCAACATTTGCGAGAGTCTCGTTACTGTATGTTATTATACTGTGACATAAGCAAGGCTATAATCAGAAAGATATGGATGCTTTGTTCATCAACTACCGCAATACCACATTTATGATACCACCTGTATTGATAGTAGGTAAGGAATAAAACAAGACATGCAAAGTCTACGTAAATCTTCAAAGTATTGTAATTTGAAATAAATGTAATTTGCGGTTTAGATATTTTTCAAAAATTACTAAAAATAAAGAAGGGTGTGGATTTGGAGTAAGATATAGAAAAAGCGGACTGTATCAGCTTTCAAATTTCATACACTCATATTGCTCATAAGGATAAGATACATTTTAGAACATGATCCATTTTAAATCATAGTCTTATTAGCTTATTATATTGTGTAACATTATTGAGTTTGTTCGACCAAGAACCTAACTGAGAATTTAAAATATTTATGAATGCACCAATGTATTTGCTTATAACTAGCAACTGTTGCCTGCTAGATACTTATTAACTAAAGGTTCAGTAACAATTGACTTACTCAGACTATACATCATTCAACAACAAATAGGGAATGCTTAATTATTTGCAAGTTTATACTCGATGGTTGAAGTTGCAAGAAGTTGAATCACAATAAGGAAATGAATTCAGTTTGGTTTGAGTACTCTTAATTATAGTATAGGTGCAAGAGGCTAGAGGTACCCAAGTCGAACTTTGTGAAAGCATTTGTAGTAATTGCTTGCAGCTACACTCCTACAGTATTAAGTACCTGCGAGCTTTTACTTGTTGGATATATTTAGTTCCAGGAATCATTACAGCTTTTTATAACTTTCCTAGGTTAAGCGCAATGAATTCTTCCTATTCTTTATTTGCTGTAACAATTTTTAAGTATAAAATAAAGCAAAACAATTAATTATTAAATGGTTTTACAATTAAATATTTATTTACCTGAAAATTGTTTCAATATAAGATATTTCATTATCAAAGGTAAAAAAACACATCGCTATGATTGTAGTCAATATATAGATAACTAGATAAACAAAAGAAAATAAAAAAATATCCAACACTTCTAGAACGGAGGATTACAAAGCTCAATTTGTTCGTTCATTAAGGTGTATGTGCTTGTATATTTTGAAGGTTTCTAAAATTTACGTTTTATTTAATTAATTTTTAAAGGTACTTCTAGTATATTTTTTATACATTACATCGTAACACTAAAAATATTTTCTTAGTCAGGAGTTTCTAGGGAACAGATATAAGTGTGAACAAATCTGTTTTTAATTAATATAAAGTAATAATGTACTGTTGGTTTCAAAATGATCTAGGACAGCAAGGTTAATATGATGCTATTTTTCTATAAAAAAAGATTGGAAAATAGCATCGTATTAGTCTTGTTGTCGTAGGTTGTTATGAGATCAATAGTATTAGTTATATAAGGTATTATCAAACACCAACAAATGACTGAATTGATCAATAATATTTGGGCTTCATATTACGACGTTATATAGAACGACCAGTATTTTATTTAACCCAAAGTTTTGTATCCAAAGCAGAGTCGTACCTACACCCCTGCTAGTTCCCACAATGCGGGAAAGCCTGACGCACTTTACGGCAGATGCAAAAATATATATTTTTAAACTCTCCTCTCTCTGCTTCCCCAAAAATGTCTACGTGCTAAGACCTTTGGTGGTAAAAAGTCAATAAGAAGTGACGAATTGGTAAGTATACCGATAAGTATACCAATTCTCTTTGTCGTCGGCCACAAGCCGTTGTATCGGCAAAGTGCTTCAAAGGGATATATGCAACCTTATATCAAACCTATCATCAAATTTATGTAGAGACGTATATAGTAAGTACTTCAAAAAGATACCACTAGTAGCAATTTGTTCTTCGAACAATCTTTCGAATTACTTCCGAATTGAGTTGTACTAAATATCTCCTAAATTATTTTCTAAATAAGAGTATTTTTCATAGAAAGAGGATCTTTTGGGGGGAGGGGAAGTTGATGAAAATTGACCTTCATCTATTTCCATGTACAGCAGGAAAGTAGCTACTATAGATAGTGTCTTGCTGATATTCCACATCCATAAAATATCTGGGATCATCTTCAACGTAAATAATTTAGGTAGTAAAGTAGATCTTGATATAAACGCCAAATTTGCGCTAAATCAAAGTTCGAAAGTTCAAAATTGAAGTTCAGCTTCACATAATTAACAGAATCTGTTCTGCCATTTAACATCAATATTATATTAAAAAAAATACAAACTGACGCGAGTTAACATTTATTCATATAGATACATAAGAGAAGTATGACCTCATTACCAATTACTATATGGAAGGGAATGCTGGTAATATATTCTTAACCGTATCTTAATATATTCTACATTTGCATAATGTATGCATACGTTGATAATATATTCTGAACTTCATCTTAATTTGCATAACGAATGCAAACGTTTTCCAAAACTGAATACTAATGTGGTCTGTATCGTAATATTATGCTAAGTAGGCGCATTTTATGACCATAAGCTGGTATATAAACGCCGGACCTCGATGAGATCCTTCAGTATGAGTTACGACCAGCTCCAAGCTAGAAACTGCTATCCAGGGATAGTGTTTGCCTGCCTTGAGCTACGCTCACTCAGAAGCCGTAGAAACTAGTATCTAGGGATACTGTATACCTCGGCCATCTGAGCATTATTACCAGTTTTAAATGTTGAAACTGTATCATAGTGTTTAAGTAATTATGCAAGTGCATATTGTGTAATTTCACGACGAATAAACATCTATTGTACTTAACAGTAAACTTTGTAATTTTCGTAATATGGACTCAGTCTTTCGCGTTTTTAAATAAAGTATTATTTTTGAAAACGCCTTTCCACGTCAAGAAAAGTTAATTCGCGCATATTAAAAACTAGTTTTTATTATTTTTATAGTTGATCACATTGCATGAATTACTAAGCGTTGTATAACATTTGTTTTTTTGCATCATTTCTAAAATCACCGACTTTCTGAATGTTGTTGTTGTTAGTCTTCATTAAGTTTTCTGCAAGCAGATTATATGTCAGACCATTCAAAGGATAGATACAGTTGTGTATGTGTCATCGGCGTAAAACTGGAAAATAACAATTTTAAGTTGAATATATGTAGGATGTATAGATTTCAAGTGGGATTAGACTAAAAACAGATCGCTCAGGAACACCGGAATCTAGAAAACGAAATTGAGAGACATTATTTTTTAGAGTTGCTGCTTGCTGACAATTACTTAAAAAACTTTTGAATAATTTTATCGCATCTTAGAAGAGAACGCTAAAGTGTAAAATAGATAACAACAGCTCATGATTCACTGTAACAAAAGCTTTAGAGAAGTCTAATAAAACCATAACTGTTGCTAACTTTTGGTCACAGGCACTAAGTAAATCGTATGTTATTTTAAGCACTGCACTTGTGCAGCCCAGATTGTGTCTTAGGTATTCGGTTTTCCTCTATGAAATTACGTAGTTGATGATCTATTTTTTTTGAGAAAAAAAGGAAGTATAAAAATTGGGCTAAGGTCTGGGAAGCTTTCAGGAGTCTTTATTTTACCTGATGGAATGACATTTTGCAGCTAGAGGGATATACGAAATCTGTGATACATAAATTTATTACATAAGTAACAATGGGGAGAAGTTGAGGCAAGCACAGACCCGCTATCCTTATTGTAATTCCATCGTGACCGCTAGCATTAGATTTTATATTTCTAATACTTTTAAAGACCTTAATACTTTTAAATTTTATTTAAAATTAGTATTTTTTGAAATATGGAGAACTAAATGTGATAACTTTCAGAAAAATAATAATTAATATTTCAAGTGTTATTATTACTTTCGTGAAAGCTATCACATTTGGCCCTCCATATTTCAAAAAATACTAATTTTAAATACCACATATTGCTGAACTCAGAAAAAATATACTTTTAATTTCTTGCAAGAAAATAAGGGGGTTCCATTTAAAAAAAGTCAATGTCGTCATAGATTCCACAGTAGTAAGCTAATATATATTATGTAATTAGGAGATCAAGTGATACTTTAAATCCGAGAAGGATTATTATAACGCCGAGGCGCCAGCCGAGGCGTTATAACATCTTCAAGGATTTAAAGAAGCTTGATCTCCGTATTGCATAAGTTGTTTTATTTTATTTCGTATTTCAATCCTAGTTTCTCCCTTTTAAAATTCATCCGAATTTATTGTATAAATAAACAAGTTGCCTTGTCTGTGTCGTTATACGGGTAACCAAGGAGATTTTAAAGCAGCATGTCACGTGTGGCTGTTATGCATGATTTACATTGCCAACAGCAACGGAGATCAAGAACGTCTTGAACTCCGGTGTCATTGACAACGGAGATAAAGATATACTTGATTTTACTAATTGTGATATATAAACAATTGTTTGAAATACGAAATGAAATAAAAAATTAAAATTAACTTTCATAAAATCCACAGGAAAAATAAAATTTACGTGTCCGAGCTTTTCTTCCAGTGGTAATACAAAAAATAGGAATTTTATTCCTTACTTTATTGACACATTTTATAGTAAATGAGAAAAGCACGTGTCTTTTTATATTTAGCATCGAAAAAAAATACTGTAAAACAAATTATAGATAATTTACTTATAAATAGTGTAATTCAGATAAGCTATTCAGAATATACTTCTAGCTCCCCTATACCCACTATAGGGCGCAAGGATGCTCTGACGTGAATTATTAATACTTGTCATTCCAGAGCTTGTGGGCGAGTGAACTGAACAACGTGTCCAACAGGTGTACCTTCGCAAACGTATTTTCGCATAATGTTAGATATAGATATACACCTTACACTTACTCTCAATCAGTATATTCGTAATATATACTTATATACATACATATTACAATGATGGCTTTTACTAGCACAACTATAAGAGAATTGTTGAATTTATGAATATTACTCAGGAATTGGACTTTCATTATCATGAAAGAAAAATTACTATTTAAACACGTAAATAAATTATCACCAAGGGATCCAAGATTGTTGTTGATCTGGATCCAAGTTGATTGCATTGAGTTTGGTAGATGTACATATATGGTTCCGATTTGGCTAAAAGAATTATTTTATCCCTCCCGCACAAGCTTATAGCTTCTGGGGCCTTGGTTTAGGTTATGGGTTGTAGTAATTATTATTATTATTATTATATTATATTATTATGGTGGTGAATTTCACTTGCAGCTAATCCTGAAAAAGAAAAATGTTATTAGTTTTAATAAAAATGAAGATTGATATTATATCCTAATAACCACACACACATCCACATATAATCCATTCCCCTTTTACCGCAATTCGCAGTGTCGGGGTTCCACACAAACTTTTATGGGAGTGCAACGGAGGTAATGGAGCTATTGTAGCAAGTACATTACGCTCCCCCATACTGTATCACTCATACAACTTCCATACCTTAACCTAAGGAGCTCAAACACGATAGTACTAAATTTTTAAAATTCAGTCGCAACCGAGGTTTAAACCCCTGTCCCTCTGAACGAGAGGTAGGATTTCTACCACTCGACCACGGAGGGCCTATACCCTAATAACATTAAAGTAAAATAAATAATATCTGGATTATCATAACTAGGTACCTATAGGATTTGTATGCACTTAAAAATGCTGAAATATGCATGCACTTATGCACTATAAAAACGTGAAATATGCACTTAAATATGCACTTAAAAATCATGAAATATGCGTTTATTAGAAATTTTTAATAAATATATGCACTTTCATTATTAAAAAAACACCTGTTTAGCGTTATTTACATTTTACTTACAGAAATTATTTTAATTGGACATCCTATGCAATAATTTAATTAATTATATTTTCTAAACATAGAGCGTTACAGTTCACAATGACGTACATTTTTAAATTTTCAAAACATATTTCAAACATATGCCTATTATCCCTAAATATTGTTTTATATTTTGAGAAACTCCGTTCCACATCGCAAGATGTAATTGGGGCATACTTAAAATTGTTTAATTCTACAAGCGAATAATGTTTTAGCTCGTCTAAAATGTCTTGGCCAGATAATGCATCGTTTATGCTTTTAATTAAGTGAATACCAGGATTTTTGTCTATAACGGATGTAAATTTTTGTTTTATAGTCAAACTCTTTGGCCCTTTTACTTTATTCAAAGAAACACCTAACAATTTTACATGCTCAAGAGATTCATCTAATGAATTTCCCTGACTTTCTAATTTCTGAATTACTTTAGCTAAACGCACAAAATTTGTCAAAACAAACAATAATTCTGCCCTCACCTTCTTAGTACTAAAAGCATCCTGTGCGCTTTGTATGCATAGTGCATCTTGTTTATTAAGTTTATTTACAAATGCTTTAATAATATAAAAATAAGTTGCATAATATTCTGCTGCAGAAAGCCAAGTACCCCACCTTGTTATTACAGGCTCAGGTGGTAGAGGCACTTTATGAGCAGTTTCCCTAAATATTTGTATGCGATATGGAGCTTTACAAATAATTTTTTTTTATATCTGAAACTATAGGGTTTACGTTAGGATATATTTTCCGCACTTTTTCCGCAACTCTATGCATTGCATGGGCAAGACAAGTTAAGCGAATCTTTTTTTCGTACAGAACTTGTAAATCTGCTCCAGCCTTGATCATGTACGGTGCCGCGTCGGTGACGAACAGGAGTACTTTGTTGTACTGTATGCCGTCCGGCCACAAAATTGCCATCATTAAACAATTTTGCCACAGAACAATGATTGGTGCTCTTGAAAACGTCCATTGCTAATAGATAGGATTTGGGATTGTTCTCCGAATTTAAAACGCCAATTATAACGTTAGCCACGTATCTGAAAACAAAGATTTGATTTTTATTTTATCGAACTACATAATTAGTCGGTTACAAACAATTAACGCAAAACAGTTATTTAACCCTTAACTACCCGGGTGCTGTAAGAGTAACACAAATGCCTGGGACCGGTCAAATTTGTTGTTAGAATCCTTGAATAGTGTGAATTTTCATCTAAAGATTTTTTTTAAATTTTTATAATCAGAAATTAATATAACTAAAAAAAATAATTTAACGGTGGAAATTACGAAAAACAGCCTAGTTGATTCTAACATCAAAAAATTTATTACAGACAGAAAATAAAACAATTTTCTTACAAAATAGGATAAACTAAGTTTCAATAGATATATCTAGCAATGATTTTTCAAAATCCTTATCAACAAAGCGAACCTTCAGTGAAAAGCTAGCCATAACTTAAATATCCGGGTCCGGTCACTATGACCGCACGAAATATTTAAATTTAAATAATAACGCAACGCGTGAACACAGATCGATGTTCAGCGGGCTACGAACTGAAAGTGATGCTATTTAGGAATACCTAAAGGCACAAATCCTAATTCTTCCTAGAAATAAGAAAAACCAACAGTCACACAGATACCTTCGGTCACAGAGACCGCACCTGGGTAGTTAAGGGTTAAAAAAATTATATTTTAATTAAGCAAAATATTGTTGTGATTAAATATGTAACTAACAAAATAGAAAACAAAACATCCGTAAATTGCCCTGCTGTCTTTAATTAGTTAAATTTTACTAACAAAACGAAGGAAATGAAGTTTCTACGCACCTTCCAGTAGTGTCAGTAGATTCGTCAATGGAAACCCATATGTAGTTATTCGCTACATGTTTTCTAACTGATTTTATGGTCTCTTCGTATAAACGAGGTAAATAATTTTTCCTGAGTGTAGACTCGTCGGGTATTGGCATTTTTGAAATTTCCTCCAGAAAATTACGAAATGCTGAGTGATTAATTTTACTTAACGGGATATCTGCAGCCACTAATGCACTACATAGTTTTTTATTAAATTCGATCGATCTGCTGGACTCACCGCGCGAATTATTAAGGTACCCCGGTAACAATGTTTGTTTTTTTTATTTCAGGGCAACACACTCTTGATGTCGAACCGTGTTCAGATGTTGTGTAAGTTGAAAGCGTTTCGTTGCAGTCACTTTATCGTCGCACACTGTACAATACAACATCTTATCGTCAGTTGTAGAACACTGAATTCCTTAACATAACTTCGAAGTGTAACAGACACAGACCGTTTTTCTTTACCCATCTTTACATTCTAAAATTTCAAACTGAAATGCAGTTTGCAATTTCTGAACTGTCTTAATTGAAAGATTACAAGATTAGTAAACAAAAGTACAGGCAAATTTTTTATGAACTGGAAGTTGCCAAAGGGTCTTTGGAATTTCCTAATACCTATTGATCACAATACCGCAGAATGTAAGTATTTAAATTTTAGTTGAAACTTTTTCTTTCTTAGAAAATATTAACAAGTACACAGATGGTTAAGGCAGTAAAATATTTTAAAGCCAATACTAGGCTTTGTCAATATTTCACATATGTCAATTTGAAAGTGCATATAAATGCATATTTAGGTGTATTTTATAAATGCGTGCATATTTTAGCATTTTTTAACGAGTGTGCATATTTTACCACTTTTTGAGCGTTTTACATGCTTTAATTATGAAATTTATAATATTTTTTAAATAATTTTAGCATTTTAGACAACCAACCAAGGGCGGCTTAGTTGAGTCTAGGGGAAACACATAATTTAAGCTTATTGTTAAATATAACAATAAATTGACATATGTGATTCATATGTGGCTTAAACATGTAGAAATATAACTCTGCATATGTTTGCTATAAGCAGAAAAAACATGCAAATGCATAGAAATCCTATACCTAATCATAACAATCTAAAATTAGTCTTGACTACGGTTACTAAAAAATCATGTATTTTTTATAAAAATCCTGCAATAGATAATTAGCGCTATTCTATAGTTTCAGAAAAGTTCATAATAACCATAATATAAAAATATTGACCAAAGGCAGGCTACTGAGAGATAAAAATAAAAATCAGAAAAAAGAAATGAATAATTACAAAAAATGAATGTTATATTCCCAACTGTGAATAATAATAAAAGAATTTTAATTTGTGTTGAGAAAACCAGAAACAAAATTTTATAATCTCTGTAAAATATTATTTAATGGCAAGAAAATAAATGTTTAACAATTAATAAGTGTATAACCAGTCTACCTTTATTTTAAATAATTAAAAAAAAATCACGAAGAAAAATTATTTAATTTAAAATGAAAGTTTGGCTGTATACCAAAGTGCATGGTATGCATGGCACGATCCAGGACAATTTTGTTTGAATCAAGGTCCAGCCAGTTTGTCTAATATAAGATAAAGAAGCAATAAAGATATTCTTGAACTTAACCAAAATAGGTTATGTAAAGGTAAATTAGAAATACATTTCAATTACCTCAGCGTTTTAGCACCAGCTGTCAATTTGATCCCAAGAGAACTTTTAGAGCGCCATCTTATGTGTGGACTGCCACACATCAGTCTTCTCTAACAGCAAGTTGTGAAAAATAAGAAAGGATCATAGAAATAAATCAAATCTTCAGGTTTGTGTTTTATCAAAGAGTGCTAACAAATAAGTAAAAGGCAAAGTTAGTGTTTTGTGCTTAAGAACAATAAAGTGAGATTAAAATTCTTCAAGATCAGTTTTTCATTAAGTTTAAGAACTCACCTTAAGTTTTTATAGGATCTTGTGGAGCTCTAAACGACAAATCTTCTAAAATAAATAAAAGCCAATTATGATTATATTTAACAAATAAATCAAAATCAAGACTTACTTGAACCGCTTTAGGTAGCTACAGAATTTGTAGGTTAGGAAAGCCAAGTGTCAAGTTTGGCATTTAAATTTTGTCAATAAAGAACCCCCACTTAAACAAATTATTATTAAAGCAAAGGTAGAAACTTATATCATTGCATCAAATTTTCTTTAATGAATATTGACTTTCCTATAAAGAACTCAGTTGAAAATTCATTGAACACTCTAGAAGCCTCATAAAAGGATATAATATAACAAAGAAATCAAAGAAATCAATAAAACAAAGTAAATAAGAATTGCTTTAGATCCTACTAGTATAATCATTACAATATGTATTCGTTATTATTTCTTCTTCTTTTGGTCATTATAATTAATTTTCTGCTTATTCTCGGGTAAGTGTTCGTACTATTGACTTCATAACGATCTCAATCTAAGACAGCAAGGCTTATATGATGCTACTTTATTCTTTTTTTTTCAGTGTAAATGCATAGGAGAAAATAATAAATTGTTCAATTAAGCAATAGTTAAGCTAGTAGATTAGTTTGAAAACTGCCATTTTTAATTTCTTTCCTATCGGTATTCTTAGGGTAATTTTTTAACAAAAGCAATTAGTCAATTAATATCCGAATATTTCAGATAAATCAATACTTTCATAGTTTGGCAGTAAACCTAGGCGTGTTGAGCAAATAGTGACATAGTCGTTAGTTCAAGACAGTTTTAAGACGTCTTAGCTGACAATGGTATTGCAAATGCTTTAAGTTAGTTGCTGCTGGTGTACCTAGGGTAAATGTCTTGCTTATATCAAAATCATTTCCCAGCAGATCAATTGAATGACGCTATAATTGATGTCCTATACGCTAGTAACAACACTACCAATAAAAAGATAAGAAATACTCATTGTAAATTATTGTTTGGCATTAATTAGTCAGGCAAACTTAATGACAATTTACGTCATTGTTTTCGGAGATTTGAACTTGCCAAGTCATCACTATGAGTTATGCGGGAGGTCAGAAGCGTCCCTCGTGAGAAGGTCGGTCAGCCGGGCGTATGCCCGGGGACCCGGGTTCTAGAGGGGCCCCGCAACGAGGTACATCATTTTAATCAACACTTTTTTTATTTACTGGGTATGAACCGAGAAAGTGATGGAGAGTTAGATACCTTAACAGATATGCCTTCAAAACTGGTATCTTCGCTGGAAAAAAATACGCCAACTAAACGCAATTAATAGCAGACGATAAAAGGACTGTAAGTTCCTGTTGTTAGTGAGAGTTGGATTAGAACAAAAGGCAAGACCAATTATAAACATGTATTAAATGAGATAACATTGCAGGTAGTAAAGATTATATACAAAATATTGCAGTAACGTCGGGCAAAGGAACATCCAAGTCAGATTGCGATACGAAACTATGGTTGAAGGGCATACAATATTCAAAAGAGCGTTTATGATAAAAAGAGATACTTGAGATCCTTTGGTATAATTTAACTGATGTTGCAGCTTCGTCACTTAAGCTAAGATCACACACGGCTACTTTTGCTGCAGTGCAGCATAAAAAACAGCGCAGCACAAGTGAAGCCTAATAATGTGAACTCCCCTGCAACCTTAAAAGTAGCGCATGCAAGTCGGTTGCATGCAGTATTTGTTTACTGCGCGCAGTCCAAAAAGTAGCAGTGTGTGAATGGAGTTTTTAAGAGTTGCAATGGCTGCAAAAAATATATATTTGGTTGAAACTTTTGCAGCGGCTGCGCCATCAATCTACTTCTGATGTGGAGTGTGTGTTTTGTTTTTTTTAAAGGTGTCACCTTTCTCAATAATGCAAAAATTATTTTGTTATGCATTTTTCTAAACGTAATTACGTTGTAAAGATGTTATCCTTTTAGCATGTGGATCTTGAAATTTCATTTTTATAATAAATAGTATAGCGAAATATTTTAATGCAAAGTGGAATCATTTTAATCAGATTTACTTTCATTTATTTAAAGAATTAAATAAAATTTCAAAAACAAACACCCTCGTTCAACAAAGCCTCGTTCAATAAATAGGTATAAAGATAATATTTTTGAGGTGTTGGTGTAATGCATGTTAATAGAAGAAGAATATATATTTTTGGCACATTTTGTTTTATGTACTTAATTGCCTCATATACTATTTCTGCATTATAATTATACGCACTAATTTAATCAAAAATAAAATTAATAAAATTAACATAAAATTTTACTAAACACATTAGTAACAAAATAAAACCTGCACAGTTATTAAAAACAAATTGAATTCATGGTTAGCCTCTCGCAACTAGTAATGCAGCTGAGATAAGAAACGCCCATCTCTCGTTTTTCAGTAAAAATAAATTATTAACAATTTCAACCAACTATCTTTTAGTTTATGAGAATGATTTTGTTTTGCCAGAGGTTTGTCATTATATGAAGTCGTTCTGTTTATATAAAAGCAACAATATTAGCAAAAGCAAATAAGAGATATTGCCTGGAAGTATTAAATTTTAATCTTGTTGCATATTTTTTAAGGACGTGGTGTTAAAAGAGATGCTGCATATATTCTAAAAATTTATAAATCCATATATTTACACACATCTTTTCAATTATTATAACGAAATTTATAATTCGCCTTGTATAAAGTATTTTTATATTTTACACTATTTAATAAACGCTAATTAAGGCTTCAGATTCAGAGGCTAAAAAGTGCAGATATGTGATATTCTACATACAGTTACCAATACGCCATAGTTTCAGTTTTAAATCTTTTAGGAATTGTCATAATTATTTCCAAGTTGAGATATTATACATTCACCTTAGATTATAAAACTTTTGATGCTGTCATAGTTTTAGACTCAAAAACTTAAAGCTTCGTAACTTTTAGTTTAGTAGTTTATTTATCATTTTATAAATTAATTTATTATCTGTAGCAGTTTTTAATATAGAAGAAAACAATGGCGTCCTGGGTATATCAGACCTGGCCAGAAAAAAGCTTTACGTTCAGGCCACTTTAATTGCTATTTTCAGTAAAATTATTATTAGTATTATTTTACACCCAAAAGTAACGCCAAAATCTATTTTGAAATTGATTAGTCGTTTTAGACGTTAACACACACACGTTTAGCAACACGTTATGCCGAACTTGAATTAAAGACGCATTGCAATATGAACTTTGTGCATATCCAACATCTCTTTTCGAGTCCCCAGCAATTCTCAGAAAGGGCGAAAGTCGAAACTCGCACATTGCATCAACAAACACATTAAGAACATGACTGATGGATCACAGAGTTAGCAGACGTCAAGTGTATCTACAGAAGTATCGCAAGGGCCAACTAAGTATGTCTTAGATGGAGGATCATTACTTCATCGAATGCCTTGGAAGATTGGAATCACATTCGACTTTATCGAAAGATCTTATGCAAACATCACAGTGAAAAAGAATGACTCAGTCACAGTTGTTTTTGATGGATACAGTGTGAATATCCCAACCATCAAAGAATGCGCACATAGGAGACGAGGTATGAACTCAAAACTATCACCCACAGTGAACTTCTCTCCAGACACTATTTTTATTGGCAAGAACAAATAACTTTTGCATAATGCCGTGAACAAGACCAGGATGATACATCTCATTGGTAATCTCCTCGGTAGACAAGGATGCCATATTATTTATGCTTGACAATGTGCAAGGACAAGGTGTTACATCGTCTAAGTGTATAGATACAGTTGTGTTGGGAGAAAATGCTAACTTACTCATTCTGCTGTTGTTCCATTCTTCGGGCAGTGGTTTCCCTTTACATTTGAAAAGTGATATTTAAGTATTCGAGTCATTTTCGACAGTGTATGACATCCCTGCTATAAGAAATATTTTAGGAGTTGATATGTGCAAGTATTTGCTTTTCCTGCATGATTTTATGGGCTGTGATAGCACATCACACATACATGGAACCGGCAAGACCACTGCATTTAAAAAACTTCTTGTAGTAGTGACCTAAAACTACTAGCAGAGCTCTTCTGCTCAGAGAACAAGCCTAAGGACGAAATTGAAGAGACTGGGAAGAAATCCATGTCATTACTTTATGGAGACAAGAAAGATGAAACATTACATGTGCTACGTGTCATGAAGTGGATAGGAAAGCAAGAAATGGTTGATGCCTGCTCTTGGGGATGGTTTGTGCGGAACAATGAGTATTTTCCAAAATTAAGTGATTTTCCTCCAGCTCCATGGGATCTCCTAACTATTATCCGCTGCAAGTGTACAAAGGAATGTGGAACAATACGATGTAGCTGCAGAAAAAATGGTCTACCTTCTAGAGATGCTTGTGGACAGTGTCAGGAATCTAGCTACGTTAACTTCATACACGACCAATATCTTGATTCAGAAGACTCCGATATTGATGGATGAGTGTTCATATTACAGACTTAACACAATTCTTTGTTGCTCATTTTACTTCATTTTTTTTTGTCATTTTGGAAAATATAAATAAAAGTTCACTATTACAGGAGATTTGTCGTTAGCATGGAAAAGTAGACTAGAAACATATGTGTCACGTTCATTTACTTGTTGAATAATTAAAGTAAATTTTAAGTAATTTCCCGTAGATGAATTCTGGCGGATTTTCGATAGATATTGTAGCACATATTATTGAGACTAACCACGAAGAATTTGCTTCTGTTACAATTTTTTCAAGGTTAGCTCTATTTTTTCATAGTTTGACCTGACTAATATAATAAAATAACCTTTAGAACTGCTGTGCACCATTTTAATTTAAGATATAGAGTAAGCATAACCCCACCTGCTCATCGCACTGCACTTTTTGAACGTGCATTTTCTTTTAACATTTATATATAAACTATACTCAAACTCATGTCTGTCTGATTGATACCTTCAAGAATTATTCTGTGAATTCCTGCACGCAGCATCTGCGTAAGATCTTTTTTTAAATGCAATCAAAGTAAAAATAGAATGACTTTCTTTTCTTTTCCTATAATCTCGCCTTATTTATGCCTTTTGTATAAAAATATTAATTTTTAAATTTCTTGTAATAACATGCTCATCATAATCAACATCATGTTCTTTTATTTAATAAAATTACTAGTAAATTGATTAACAAAGTACATTAATAGTACAATTTTCCTTCAATTTGTGTTTTAATCTCAACGCATTTCTTATATATAAGATTAACTGCAGAGCTTATTATTTATCAAAAATAGAAATATTTTTAAAACTATAAAATAAAAAATTTAAATCACTTTAGAAAAATGTCTAAAAGAATCACATTAAAGGAAATTCAAAAAAACACGTTGCGATATTTCGGAGACAACAACACTTTGGTAACAGGATCACATACGCTGCTGAAGGTTCATACTACTAGAAAACATTTTTAATTCAAAAAAAGTCGATATTGCAATACGTTCGCCATCTGCTGTTCACTAGATAAATTCATACTTCTTCTACTGCAACTGTGAAACTAAGATGATTGTGGATCCAAACCCCCTACATTTATTTGTATTAGTTTGGATAGTTAACAGCAGATGGCCACCGTATTGAAAATCAAAGTTTTTTTTATTAAAAATTATTTCTGTAGTTTAAATCTTCCGTAGCTTATGTGTTTCTGTTACGAAAATATTGTTCTGTCTCCAACATAGCGCAACGTATTTTTGTATTCGCTCTAATGTGATTTAACTTTTAAAAAAGTAATTTTTAAATAAATTGCATCTGCGTCATCTCCAACTGCAACTGTGAACTAGAATAATTGTAGATACAAACCCCCCTACATTTCCATGTATAAATTTATTTAACAAACAGCAGATGGCGACCGTATTGCAAAATCAAAGTTTTATTTAATAAAAATGATTTCTAGTAGTTTAAACCTTCAGCAGCTTATGTGATCCTGTTAGCAAAGAGTTGTTGTCTCGGAAATATCGCAACTTGTTTTTGAATATTTCTTTAATGTGATTTTTTAACTTTTAAAAAATTTTCGCTAGGATTTCAATCTTTTATGTTATAGTTTTCAAAATACTTCTATTTTTGATAAATAATAACAAGCTGTGCAGGGACGTTAAAATTAACGTAGCCCAGGCACCAGAGCTCAAGATTTTGCAACCACCATCATATAAAGATTTCTTATTGGGAATCGCAGGGTCATAATTCAACTACATCAGTATTTGTAAAAAATAAAATATATAAAAATGATCATTTTATTTCAGAAAAACGTCAGTATTTGTTTTTAATTTAAGTCTGTATTTTAATGCATCCCCTTAATAAGAGAACAGCTAATAAACTGTTGCAGTTAGCTTTGTCTTGTTATTATAATTACACCCATATTGGACACAAATTAATGTTTCTTAATTCACACTTGTTAAAAACCAATAAGCACAAGACGAAACACCAAGGAATCATAAAATATAATAATCATAGAATACTGCACCTATGCTGCAGCTGTTGGTTGCACACTGGAAAAGCGTGTTGTGTGTGAACACTATTGCAGCCTTTTATTAGGCTTGCAGTTTTAAAGGGTAGCTGCAGTAGAAAAACTTGCATGTTGCGTGCTGCTTTTAGGATATGTGTGAACACCACGCGAAACTTTTGCAGCCGCAACTCTAAAACTGTGCTGCAAAAGCCGTGTGTGATCTTAGCTTTCTAGTGTGAACTCCCCTGCAACCTTAAAAGTAGCGCATGCAACTCGGTTGCATGCAGTATTTGTTTGCTGCGCGCAGTCCAAAAAGTAGCCGCATGTGAATGGAATTTTTAAGAGTTGCGATGGCTGCAAAAAATATATATTTGGTTGAAACTTTTGCAGCGACTGCGCTTGCAGTATCAATGTACTTCTGATGTGGAGAATGTGTTTTGTTTTTTATTAAAGGTGTCACCTTTCTCAATAATGCAATAATACAAAAATTACTTTGTTATGCGCTTTTCTAAACGTAATTACGTTGTAAAGAACTTTTTGTAGTTGGAATTTGGTTGTTGCAATAGAAAATAGATAAATGTTATCCTTTAGCACGTGGATCTTAAAATTTCATTTTTATAATAGTATAGCGAAATATTTTAATGCAAAGTGGAATCATTTTAATCAGATTTACTTTAATTTACTTAAAGAATTAAATAAAATTTCAAAAATAAACATCCTCGTTCAACAGCAGATCATTTCCTTTCAGAAAAATGCCAGTATTTGTTTTTAACTTCAAAGATATCCCTGACTTTATAACAAATAATTTTTGTCTTGTTATTATAATGACACCCATATCGGACACAAATTAATGTTTCTTATTAATCCAAACTTGTCAGAAACCGACAAGCACAAGACGAAACACCAAGGAAACATATAATATAATAATAATAGAATACTGCACTTATGCTGCAGCTGTTGGTTGCACGCTGGAAAAGCGTGTTGTGTGTGAACACTATTGCAGCCTTTTATTAGGCTTGCAGTTTTAAAGGGTAGCTGCAGTAGAAAAACTTGCATGCTGCGCGCTACTTTTAGGACATGTGTGAACACCACGTGAAACTTTTGCAGCCGCAACTCTAAAACTGCGCTGCAAAAGTAGCCGTGTGTGATCTTAGCTTTAAGCTAAGATCACACACGGCTACTTTTGCTGCAGTGCAGCATAAAAAACAGCGCAGCTCAAGTGAATCCTAGTGTGAACTCCCCTGCAACCTTAAAAGTAGCGCATGCAACTCGGTTGCATGCAGTATTTGTTTGCTGCGCGCAGTCCAAAAAGTAGCCGCATGTGAATGGAATTTTTAAGAGTTGCGATGGCTGCAAAAAATATATATTTGGTTGAAACTTTTGCAGCGACTGCGCTTGCAGTATCAATGTACTTCTGATGTGGAGAATGTGTTTTGTTTTTTATTAAAGGTGTCACCTTTCTCAATAATGCAATAATACAAAAATTACTTTGTTATGCGCTTTTCTAAACGTAATTACGTTGTAAAGAACTTTTTGTAGTTGGAATTTGGTTGTTGCAATAGAAAATAGATAAATGTTATCCTTTAGCACGTGGATCGTAAAATTTCATTTTTATAATAGTATAGCGAAATATTTTAATGCAAAGTGGAATCATTTTAATCAGATTTACTTTAATTTACTTAAAGAATTAAATAAAATTTCAAAAATAAACATCCTCGTTCAACAGCAGATCATTTCCTTTCAGAAAAATGCCAGTATTTGTTTTTAACTTCAAAGATATCCCTGACTTTGTAACAAATAATTTTTGTCTTGTTATTATAATGACACCCATATCGGACACAAATTAATGTTTCTTATTAATTCAAACTTGTCAGAAACCGACAAGCACAAGACGAAACACCAAGGAATCATAAAATATAATAATAATAGAATACTGCACCTATGCTGCAGCTGATGATCTTAAGCTAAGATCACACACGGCTACTTTTGCAGCGCAGTTTTAGAGTTGCGGCTGCAAAAGTTTCGCGTGGTGTTCACACATATCCTAAAAGTAGCGCGCAGCATGCAAGTTTTTCTACTGCAGCTACCCTCTAAAACTGCAAGCCTAATAAAAGGCTGCAATAGTGTTCACACACAACACGCTTTTCCAGCGTGCAACCAACAGCTGCAACATAGGTGCAGTATTCTATTATTATTATATTTTATGATTCCTTGGTGTTTCGTCTTGTGCTTATCGGTTTTTAACAAGTTTGAATTAATAAGAAACATTAATTTGTGTCAAACATGGGTGTAATTATAATAACAAAACAAAGGTAACTGCAACAGTTTATTAGCTGTTCTCTTATTAAGGGAATGCATTAAAATACAGACTTAAATTTGTTACAAAATCAGGGCCATCTTTGAAATTAAAAACAAATACTGACATTTTTCTGAAAGTAAATGATCTGCTCTGTTGAACGAGGGTGCTTGTTTTTGAAATTTTATTTAGTTCTTTAAATAAATGAAAGTAAATTCGATTAAAATGATTCCACTTTGCATTAAAATATTTCGCTATACTATTTATTATAAAATTTCAAGATCTACATGCTAAAAGGATAACATTTATCTATTTTCTATTGCATCAACCAAATTCCAACTACAAAAAGTTCTTTACAACGTAATTACGTTTAGAAAAATGCATAACATAGTAATGTTTGCATTATTGAGAAATGTGACACCTTTAATAAAAAAAACAAAACACACTCTCATCAGAACTAGATTGATACTGCAGGGCAGCCGCTGCAAAAGTTTCAACCAAATATATATTTTTTGCAGCCATCGCAACTCTTAAAAATTCCATTCACACGTGGCTACTTTTTGGACTGCGCGCAGCAAACAAATACTGCATGCAACCGACTTGCATGCGCTACTTTTAAGGTTGCAGGGGAGTTCACACAGGGATTCACTTGTGCTGCGCTGTTTTTTATGCTGCACTGCAGCAAAAGTAGCCGTGTGTGATCTTAGCTTTAGCTTTACTTGTCAAGGTATGTTGGGGGAGGACAACCATTCTTGCATTACTATATCATAAAATGACAATCACAGTTACACTTCTTGTGCCGTTGATTTTCTTAGGCCAATATTCAATGAGAAATGTACCAGCTCACCGCATTGTATCTATCTTGGATGAAATCGAGGGTATTATAGAGTTTTTTGCTTGACGTGTGTTTTATTATCAAGATTTTATGTAGACTCTCGCTCTCTTGGCTCATGCGATTTCTAGCAATTTTAATGCGATTTATAGCAATTTTAAATTATCAAAAATGAAGACGGAACAGGGTACCCCACTCGATATTTGTGCCGGGAGCCTCAAAATCCAAAGAGCGGCGCCGCGGAAGGTAACCCGGGTTGAAATGTTGCAGAACTGAGCTTTACACCAAGTTTCATCAAAACCTAAGACATAACGTGCACCCCATTTTCATATTTGGAAACAGTTACTTAGAACGTAATGTTGGTGCATTATAATAAGGAAACAAACTTGTCCAACGTCTTTGAAGGATTAGAAAAAAATATACTAGTTTACTGAACATTGTCTTATCACGGAAGTGGCATGTTATTTGACTAGTAATTATGGTTGTATTTGCTAAGGCGTAGCGCAGCGTATCCGAGTAACTGTAAGAATTACCAGTTTAAACAGAGCAAGTCAGATGATCGAAATTAGACGTACTGTTGCCCACAGAATGGGGATTGCTAATTGGAAAACGGTAACAACTTTTAACCGCAGTTAAATCTGTCGACTGTCAGCTAACTAGTGTGTCGTGGGTCTAACAAGAGGTCTCCTGTAATGGGCGCCAAGAATCATCTAAAATATCCAGTATTTGCCGACAAAATCTGAAAGCAACAACACATTAGTCGCAACTAGCACTGTGGTCGACTTTTCCCAATTTAGATATCTCGAAAGCTGTAAATATAAACCCCAGATAACACAGATACGAATAATTAGTCTTCATGTATAATACACAGTACTTTATTATCAATTAAAACAAATTTACAGTTAAATCAATTAAGTGCAATAATTTTCAAGGTAAAATAACATGGGCAAAAATTATATGCAAGTTATTTATTCTCATATATACATTTGAACGGGGTGAGAATTCATGCGAGCAGGACTAATTACTCTAAACCTGACTAAAACTCAAGTCTTGAAACAAAGAAAACAAAAGGGCACCCTAAAATTAACGCGACTATTGGTACCAATCAGATTGTGCAATCATTAACACCAATAGTGAGTTGTTTAACTATTACGTAGTAAAGTTATATGTATTGTATTCACTCGCAAACATTCCTAACAAAATAAACTACTATTATAATATACATGAAATAGATACATAGATCTAAGTGCTACATGCACACTAGGGAAAAACCATTTAACACAAAATTATAATATACAAATATACAGTAATGTTTTATTTACAATAAAGGTTACCAAACGTTACTGATAGTATAAATAGTTGCTGCAATATAAGTGACTCACGATACAGGTGTGTGTTCTTTCAATCTGAATAGGAACGTCACCAACCAGGTTGAACGTAGCGTAATCCAAGGAGACAACCAGCAACCAAATAATTGTACGTGGGCAAGAAGCTCCGCGTAACGGTCTTTTAACAACCCAAATATACAATGAAGAGTGTATGAAGTTGAGGTAAAATAAGCAGAAAAATATAAAAAAATCTGTAACAAACTAAATCAATTACCAGAATGCACCTAGTAAATGTTGAATAGATGCAAGGCGACTTACAAGAACGTGTTCCTAACCTCCAAAAGAACTATTGGTAAATCCCTTACTGTACTAATAAAACTTACAAATCTTCACCAAAAATTAATTATAACTCTGCACAAATGTAATTCCCATTTCACAACTTAAAGGGAAAATCAATTTAACGGCGATTCCACTAAAACATTCTTTTAAAGAAGTTGCTTCACGAACGAACGCAACGAAGTGTCAGGCGTGTTATCAACAGGAAGTTACAAAAAGGCAACTAAATTGAGAGAAAATGCGAAAATCCCTAACGCCATACAAAATAACACAAAAGCATAGCTATACAGGGTGCTACAAAATTAGCACGTAACAGTACGTACTAGTTTTTTCTTCTAGAATTCGAATTACTTTTAAGCCTAAGATTAAAAGAGTAGCCTAGCAACACATACATTTTTATATTAGTAATAAAAACGTTTATATTTATTAGTGACAAATAAGGCTGTTCTAAACATTGCAGCGAAAACTAACCGTTCTTATTCTGAGTAAAATGCGTGATGTGATGGCTTTAAATGTATTAAATAAATAGTGAGGGGTTTTCTATTACCTTTACTTTATAAACAATTCGACTTCAACTTAACATAAAATTATAAAAATTACAATTGCAGTAATGATTTAAAATTAACACTGCCTGTTCAGAGCACACTTTTTCGTGCTTTTTCCGTTCGTCGTATTCCATTTTCAACAAAGGATATTGAAATAAATGTCTTTTAAGATGGTTGGAGAAATTTATTTTTATGGAAAACAACGAACATTAACCTAAAAAATTACAAAATACGTTTTCTAAAATTTCTCGCTCTTAAAAATGTGATGTGTAAGCTGATGCTTACTTTGTTTATCAGTTAGTCTGGCGGTGAATACCATGTATATTATAAAACAGTTAAAAGTAAAAACTCACACCTATGCTGTGTAGTAAAGCTGTAAATAACATATTATATTAGTGTAAACCAGCTTTGTGATGTTCCAAGTCTTAATTACGTAGGGTTAGTATCGCTGTTGACTAGTACTCCATTACACCAAATGGACCCTAAGGCAAGTCGAGGTCTATCAAAGTTACTACAAACTTTGTGTCTAGTCGCTATTGTTTACTGCATTGATTTAATATCGGTAAATGGTTTGGCTTTGATATTTGATACTGGTGGAGTAACTGCTTATAAAGTGTGGTCTGGCTAGGTCTCTGTGTTTGACGTGCCCTTAATAAGAAATATTTATTGGATTTGTGTATGCAGCTTATTTGGGATGTATATAGAGGGAATTTATTTCATAGAATAATATATTATTGCTCTTTTCTGTCGTGTATTCTACTTGTTATTTAATTTACGTCAAGCCTTATTTATAGATCCTATTTTCTTAGTAAAGTGACATCTAAGTAAAAGTCAATGCGTTTTAAAGTTTTCCTAAATCAAATTCATTATTATACATCGGAAATTGACAAAAAGGTGTCATCACAGGACTTTTTTTGTCTACTTTCGAATTGTGAAAATCTTTTGAACGATAATATTTAAAAATAATCAATATTATCTTTCAGTTACAATACAAACTAAAATACTAAAAACTAGTACAACACGAATATAGCCTTTTAGATGCGTTTTAAGATTTGAAATAGAATAAATAGTGTTAATGTGTAAAAACTGTTTTCAAATCGCGCTAGTCCATCAAGTTTAACATGTACATCTGGCACGCTATGTTTATTATATTGTTTTCTGTCGATATCAATCAACAATTTCTTCTTTAACATATTCGGAAATATGAGTCTCTAAACAACAAAACCAATATCATTTACGGTAAAATGAGAAATTATATCGTTTCAATGGGAAAGCAGGAACCGTAAAAAAGCAATGCAAGGCTGCTGTAATTTTACCTATATTTTCAAAAGACATTACATTGACATTATCAGTGGCGCACCCAGGAGTTTGGTTTAGGAAGGGGGGCATGGGCTGACCAACCATAAAGCTTGTTACGTTAGAAATATGTATAAAAAGATTCAGATTTTGAAACATTATTTATTTATTAGTATTAAAAACTAAATAGGAACATGAAAATGATAAAATAAATAAAACTAATTAATTAAAAACTTTATAAATTTATTATAACTTACCTGACAATTATTTCGACAGCTATTATCAAAGATGTTATAAATATTAGGGTGGCTTTTATTTGGGTCGTGTTGGAATTTCGGTTTTGCCGAATTTGATTAAAAAAACCTGAAAATTTTAGATAGGTACATTTTCTGGATGTTTATTTCTGTATCAACGCACGTGTTCTCTTATTCCAAAATTTCAAAGTGTTTGCCAATATATACCTACAAGAAGAACATTGTGTGTTCTGTATTTAGCATTAAATAAAAATCAAAAAGTGTTAGTGTTGGTTTTAAAGGCTATTTTATAATTATTGTTGTTTTTTCTTAGTGTATGTCCAACTTTTTCTGATATTATTACAAAATATGGTACAGATATATTGTCATGATATATGACATGGTTTAGAAAATATGCAACTATTTAAAACAAATGTTATTTGGGTTGCATAACTTCTAGGAGAAAAAATATTTTCAATACATTTTTTTAATGAAACCTGTGTAAGAAAAATATTTCAATTTGATAAAGGAACACTCTATAACATACTAGATAGAAAAAGGAAAAATGTTAAATTTGATTTGTCTTTCTATCTTGATAAAATTTCATTGTTTAGCTAACGATGTGCTATCGGTACACAAATATGAATTTGAAGCTATTTCAAGGCATATTTGACCTAAACCATATAAGGTGCATGGTTGTGGTGATATATACAAATATTTATTACCTTATCTACAGGTTTAATTTATAAAATATATCTTACAATTCAACGATTTAGTGGTTTCATTATAATTTTGTTGTTTATAACGATTAAAAAACTTGTGGGCTGAAATATTTTATTAAGTTGTTGTCAAGCAGTTCCTTGGGCGTAACTGAGAAATACATGTAAATATTGGGATTGCTTTTTATAGAAGATGTATTGGTTTGAAAATACAAACTTCTTCGTTTTACCATGGAAACATGAAATTATCTATTTTAGTTGCTATTTTATAGTCTGGATATCTAAAAATATGTGAATAATGTTCAAGAGGATGTAAGGATCGGTTTTGTTAGGAATAGAAGGATGTAACTAGGTGGTTTTAATTAATTAATTTAAATTTTAATTTATAATTGAATGCATTTGAAAAATGATTTGGTTCTGGCCATCGTACTATTGTGTTTTAGTACAAGTAATTGCTATTATTAAAAAGAGATTTTTTTTTCTATCTAACTATCAAATTTATTTAAACAATTATTAATTATAAACAATTATGTAGTTATGTAGATTTAGTTCTAAATTGGCATTTGTTTCTAACTAGAAAAATAACCATAGCAGTGTTTTGTTTTCGAAAAAATATAAATATAGAAAGCATTTTGGTGATAAATTCTCTGTAAATTTAGATCTTTCAAGCAGTGCATGTGTGCCCAGAGCAAAATTTTAAAATTTAAAAGTTACGTTGCTAGTTCAAAATATAAACAAACCTAAATGTCAAAATGTTAGGTTAAAAATTGGTGAAACGTCAAGTGATTAATAATTTGTTGAAGTTATTTGAATTTAACTAGTTGGTTTTAACATTAATTGGTGTAGTCTTCAAAGGTAATCCTCCTTCACCGGAGGATAAGGCAAAACAAGGCAACCATTTCCACGATTAGATACTTAGTTAATTTTCTAAATATAAAGTCTCAATAATTAGACAAATTAACTCTCTTGAATATAGGTGTAATTAAAGGTGGAATTTAAAAGAGGTCTAAAAATTAAATTAAGAATTACCCCTAGCAAAAGAATAGATCTCAATCAAAATCAAAAGAATCTAGAAAAATTCATTATAAATAGCAAAGATAATTACGTAGATGTTCTTTGGCCGAAGGTACAGTAGAAAAGAGCATTGAAAATTGTAAAATGTCTACTCATTATCAAAAACAGATGAAGATTTTCTTTTAAAACTAACTTGGTAAAACCTCCTCACCAAAAAATTAAGAAGTTGAAATGACTGACTATGTTTACAATAAGATAACAATTCATAATACTCAGGGAAAAATATAAGAAAACACCCCTAATAAATAGAGAAACCCAATAAGTAATAAAGAACAGTGTAAATAAACTTGTTAGGTACACTAAACAATTAAGAAATTTCCTTTTTCTTTTTTTTCGGAAATTTGACTCCAATGAATCATGATAATATAAAAAATGGGGAATGTCACATTATATTAACGAGATATGTTCATTTGGCAGTCTTAATGAATTTAATAATTTTAAAGCTGTTGGCTAGGTTGATTTTGTGGAAAATTGAAGAGTAACATTATCACCACAGAATTGTTACACTTTTTAATGTAAAGGCTAGATTTTGTTGATGGAATCACATTAAAACATGTTGTTGAACTGCACCGCTCTACCGTCCAATTGAATTATGTAAAATGGCTTATAAGAATGATTTGTGAAGGAACGAATGTGTAAAAAGGTGTTTTTATCTAATTAAGTTTTTTTCAGTTTTTAAACATTTTCAAATGGTCAGTGTGGAATTAAGTATGTTACTCACTATAATAAAATTATTTAGCCAGAGCACCATATAAAACTTTTTATATGGTAATCAAGTTGTATGCTAAATGCATCTTATTTACAAAACATCTATAATTATTTAGTATTTAAATAAAAATAAAGAATAAGTAACCACATGACAATATGTAAATGCCCAAAAACCGAAACCTGTGTCAAAAACGAAACATTAAGTTTTGAGAGCAATTCGTGTGTCATCATATTGTAATGAACGGGAAAAACCCCTATTTACACGGCCGGTCAATATTCGACATTGGCGGCGGAATGTATGACGCATCGACAGCTAAACGAAGCACAATACACGTGAATATTCCAGCGCTTTCCCGCACTTTTGTATAGTATATATAATATGCCACCGCGAGGTAAGTGGGGGCAGTCAACAACGAGTTAATTAAATACGCGCATCGTGTGGTAGTAGAAAATAAATATGTATATATAAATTACTGTAACATAAATCTTGTAGTAGTAATAAATAATCTGTAATTAATTTAGTTAAGTCTGTTAAGGCGATAGGACACGCTTATCCCACATTAAATGATCATTACAAGACGCGTACTGTGTCGCGACTACTTCTACTACGTTCATATACGAAACATTAGAAAGAAATAGACTGAATTATTAGTATTTTTATAAAATTGAAAATGTAGCAAAAAGAAAATGTTTATTAAAAAAAACTAAATCAATTGGATAGTTAAGAGTTATAGAATGGAGGAAACACGTTAAACTGAACAAATTTGTAATATTTGTGTAAATAAATGACATTAAAAACAAAACTTCGTTACTATATGTATTAAAACATTTAATTTCTAGACTAATTACATTTAATTGAACCGCATCAAATACTTCCCTCTAATCTATAAACATATAGGTAACTACCCATAATTCTATTTTATGCAAATCTTGTTTAATTAAATAACAATATTAATATTAAAGTAAAAGGCTGCATTGCCCATCTCATTTCCCCTCAGTTATTAGGCTAATGCACTATCTTTGTCGTATATTGTCGAATTCTAAAAATGTGCATTTGACGTGTTTTAGAAATTACAATCGCCCATATAAGATGCACATATTGACGTCGCTCATTTTTCGTAATGAAATAGTTCGACAACTATGTTTGGCAATTTATGTTGTTCGTATCTATTCGTGGCCGGTGTACGGGCGTCGGATGCTATCGGCTCCGCTAGCAGTCGATTGGTGCCCTTCTCTGTTCGATTAGGTAACGCACGGTAGGATAAACAAAGAGAAATTGATTCTTTATTAAAGAAGTTTTTTGAGAAATAGAATAAGAATTACGTTAAGATCAATTCGTTTGAAGCGTGGTCGCGTCCTATGCTCTTAATAGTTTATAACTGTGTTTATAATTAGTGTTAGTTTAAATCTTCTCTCTTGATACTAAACAATTAAAACAGCACCTTTAGTATGATTTTAAAAAACGTTATAATATACTAGCTATATAGAAGTACGTAGTCTGGTCCGATTCTCTTGAATAGTTGTTAGGGTAATCTGACTTTTTCAACAAGATACTATATAATAACGGGTTCTAATATAGTTTTTAATTTTTTGCTGATTAATTGGTCAGCATGACAAACTTAAAAGTCAAGCAAGAAACGTGATGGTGAGACTATTGACATGCGCGCAATAGTCAAAACTTTTCACATTTGAGAGCTCTAAACTCGACGGGCGCCGGCGTCCTTATCATTACGTGTTAGACCTCCGCAATGCAGTGATACATAACGTTGAAGGTAACTAGATTATTCGACTCGTATTCAGAAAGTATAATTGAAGCATTGAAGTAGTTCTGTGGAACGTTTAGTTTTAATTTTATTACGTTACTCTTGCCATATTGGACGAATAGAATTGGCAAACGCGCAGGCTTCATAAACCGAGAGAACATGAAGAAACAGGATATGTAAAGCCAAATATTTAAAATATTGTATGACTGCGCAGTGATATTAACACTGTCAGTAGCTATAGAATTTATTATTTAACAAATCTTAAAGATATCGATTTAGAGTTACAATAAAATTAACATCTAATTAATTACCACTTGATTTACTAGTTTTTATTCTAATATCTTCCAGTGCGATTATTTAAAATAAGCAAGAGAAAATGGGGATAAAATAAAATTGTATTATTTGAAGCCAGCTTCATACCCTTGCTTCGCTGAGGTATTTAACTACTTTAAATCCATTTGGACTCCAAAAATTTTCCTATGATTGCAATGAACAATTTAAAAGAACTGCCCTATGTCAAGAAACAACCTGTACTTATTAAAAGGTACGTTTCCTTCGAATGACCTGAGATATTTAAGAAAGCAATATTTTCTTATTTTAGGAATATCTCTTTTTTTTAAGGACCTACTGTCGAATACAGAATACTCCTCTTTTTACCCACTCTCGCACTTTCCAAAGAGATTACAGATTTCTGGTTACTGCAAGATGATTCGACTGAATCTTTTGTACTAATATTCAAGAAAAAATCCTTTCTCCTCATTTTAGTAATTTCATAACCACAAACTGCGATCAAATCTCGCACGATCTGTCACATTCTCAGGATCATAACCCCCAAATAAATAACGATAATAAAAACGTCATTGGTCAACCACTAACGGAATACAAACAAACCCGTTCACCCTACCCTATCCCCATTGAGAGTTTCTGTTTCATTGCACCTGACCATTCAGTTCTTGAAAAGCACCCATTTACAGGTTAAGAATTCTATAACAGAATCTATTCCAAATGATTTGTTTCCAAAAGTGCATCTATTCCAATCATTTTACCACAATTGCAAAAACACTAAAATCAGTTAGCAGCCCGCTAAAATTGAATCATAACCAATTGTGTTTTTAAATCAGAAACTGGAAGAACTTCCCAAGGCCGACAGTTTGTGGTGATTAACCGCCGTCTCTTCGACGAAACTTCCCTTGGATCCAGTAAACAATTCCTGGAAACTACAAGCTGCAACAGTTCCAGTTCCTGATAAAAACCCCACCAGTAAACTTTCTCAAGGACTATACCTTATGACAACCGTAGTTACATGTTTCTGAAAAGCATATCAAACTTACCACTGATCTTCCTCGGCAATTTCCAGGATTAACAGGATTTTTCCTTCTTTATTTAATTTTAATGTTTACTGTATTTTCTCGTGTGAGCATGGATGAACTTCACATTAACCTTAAACAACATGTTTTTGGTGCGTCAATACGTGAATTTTTATGCACATTTTTTAAAGGTCGCGCGTTTAAACCTTACCGCTCAATAACAATGCGATTACGACGTTCGATTATTTGCTAACCGAGAAACTTACAACCTTGCAAATGCTATTATGCAAAAACTTAAATGTTCTTATCATGCGGACTTTAGCAGTTCCATTTCGTTACAAACTTTTAGCATATTGTGCAGTGTATTAACTGTCTAGTTATACACTACCACAAACACAAGTGCAACAGTAACAGCTGATTAATCCTGAATAGCATTTGGATCTCCCAAGTATATGTGCTACCACGGATTAAGCTTCAAGTATTCGTTCTCATCAACAATCATAGGATTCAAGAAGATTCAATTCTACTCTCCAACAAGCAACTTCACCTAGTACTTCATACAACCAGGAAACTGCTATGAATGCTGCGCCTCCGTTTACGCGATACAATCCAACTTCTTTCATTCCTACGGACTACATGAATAAATACATTTACGTTTATCAATGTCAACCAACGCGTCAACCACAGACTTACTACTTAGGCTAACCCTTTTAGATTAAATTAGCATAGTTATTTTTAATTCTGAAAGTTACAACAAGTAAATCGTAATGTAAGCATCACTTGTACACGAAGCACTTATTATGTTGTTCTTTGGTTTTGTTCATATTCCTAATTTTTTATTTCTTTCGTTCTAGTAAGAATTACAGAACATCTCACAAGTGATTCCTGAACCACCAACTATCTTTTAATTAGGTTAAGTTTTGCGATATTACCTTGCTATCAGCAACACATATATGTTCTTGCCATCAGCAATTGATGCCTCCTTGCTATCAGCGGCAAAGGCCTTTCAATTCAGGGGGCATTGAATCATTGAATCATACCCAAGGCATGGGTATTGCCATAGCAACAACAATCAGCAACCAGTAATAAAATAAAGATTTTATTAATCATCACGCATTTTATTACTCTAGCCTATAATACTACAAGGATATAACTTCTTAAAATAGGGCACTACTGGTAAAAACACGCCACCAAATCCACTATAGTACTATTTATATTCTATGAATTATTTATTTATCACTGTTGTTGATTATGGTTGTCATGGCAATATCCCTAGCATTCAATGCCTTCCTAATGGGATATGTATCTAATGATTGGTTGTGGCTACTGCATGCATAGAAGATCATTACATAATACTCCCGGTAAAAAAAGGCTTAATATGTATCAAAAGGAATAAGTCACAAATCAGAAGGGCATTTAATACATTCCTCAACAAAAAAAATAGCATATATTAATGTCGTACTTGTAGTACTGACATGTTTGACGTATACTAACTACAAAAAATTGAGGTGGTTTGCATTTTCCCCAGAAATTCTTTACATGCTATGACACTAAAAACTTATGTTAAGAATTAAGGTAATCAAAGAATTGAAAGGCCATTTCCGCTGATAGCAAGGAGGCATTAATTGCTGATGGCAAGAATATGTGTTGCTGATGGCGAGGAATTGCTGTAAAATAATACCTAATTAAAAGATAATTGGTGGTGCATGAATCACTTGTGAGACGTTCTGTAATTCTTACTAAAACGAAAGAAATAAAATTAGGAACGTGAACAAAACCAAGGAACAATATAATAAGTTGTAATGCGGTTTGGGGTGCCCCTGGGTTGTCTCGGTATACGTCTCAACTCGGACGCCAAATTCGTAAGGGGCCCGCTTACGTAGTGGCGCTGTGCGGTTTGCGGTGGTAGGCGGTACTCTCGGGCGCCAGTTATTTTGATCCGGGTAACTGCTAGTGGAGAAAGGATAACCCACGGAACTGCTAGAGCTGCTGAGGTCGCCCCAGTCTGGATCACTTCCCCTGCTCCTAAAGCTTTTACAAAATAAGAGGGTATTAAAGCTAACAAATAAAACACACTATTATCAAAACTAATAATATTTATTACGAAAGCTTTAACCCTCCAATAAGCTTCAATCTCTATAACTAAAATAAACATACAGTTATCTACGGTTAGCTACAATAGCCACAGCAAGCGGTGTGCAATATAGCGTGCGGTATCAAGGAAACGTGCGGGTAGGGCAGTATAAAGGGTAACAGGGAAGGTTTCTAATTTACGGTAAAGGGTGGAAATTAGGATGAGACCACCAGGCACACGCACAGAGAGGTCTCGGACTAGATATTTTAAAGATGGTGGATGCAGGATGAGACCCTTAAGCACACGCACAGTGAGGTCTCGGACAGGTATGGTGAAGAGGGTGGAAGTAGGATGAGATTCCCAGGCACACGCACAGTGAGGTCTCGGACTAGGTATGGTAAAGAGGGTGGAAGTAGGATGAGACCCCCAGGCTCACGCACAGTGAGGTCTCGGACAGGGTACGGTAAAGCGGGTGGATACAGGATGAGAGCGGCGGGTAGGAAATCGGAATATCGGTAAGAGGACTTACTCTTAAATTCCCCGAGTCGGTCCGGTCTGCTGGGCTGACTGGTCCTGCTGGGAGTTCTGGACGCGAACTGAATAAATCGAGCGACCGCACCTTGTTATATTGGTGTTCTAGGAGCGTGTGGGAAATGGTAGGAGTGAAACGGTGCGGCGCACGCCAAACATCGGTTAGGGAAGTGACGCGTGCTCTCGCTAGAGTCGGCCGCTTATCCGAACGGTCTCCGATTGCACGGGTAGATAAACATATTCACTTTATTACCACAAAGTTAACCAAACTTCTGTAACTTCCTTAGAAAGTGCTTCGTGAACAAGTGATGCTTGCTTTACGATTTATTTTTTGTAACTTTCGAAATTAGAAATAACTATGCTAATTTAATTTAAAAGCGTTAGCCTAACTAGTAAGTTTGTGGTTGACATTGATGGTTGACATTGATAAACGTAGTTGTACTAATTTTGTCCGTAGGAATGGAAGGCGTTTACGTGTATCTCGTAAACAAAGGCAGCATTCATAGCATTTTCCTAAGGTTGTAGGAAGAAGTACTAAGTAATTGTCCGTTGGAGAGTATGATTGAATCATCTTGAATCCAATGATAGTTGAGGAGAACGAATACTTGAAGCTTGATCCATATAGCACACATATTTGGTAGATCAAAATGCTATCAGGATTGATTAGCCAAACATTATCAGCGTATTACTTGTAACGTCGAGTTGACAAGACTCGCGTGGAAAAACATATGTCACAACTATTACTATTGCACTTGTGCTTATGGTGTATAACTAGAAAGTTTGTGCACTGCAGAAAATGCTAAGGTTTGTAAGCGAAATGGAATTGTTAACTGCCGCGTAATAAGATAATCTGAGTTTGGTCAATAGTAGTTGCACGGATGTAATTTTCTCGGTTAGCAAGAAATCGAATGTTCACATTGTTCTGATTACGAGGTAATGAGGCCGTTTAATCGCGTGACCTTTGTATAAAAATTCGCGTTTTGACGCAACAAAAACTGGTTGGTTAATGTTGATGTGAAGTTCATTGATGCTTATCCGAGAAAATAAACTACACAATAATGTTAAACAAAGAAAAAGAAAATTTTATCCTGTATATCTAAGCATGCTCTCTTCTTATGGAATCGTTTAGATGTTGTCATCGTTGTGTACGAGAGATGCCGAAGATACTTTTTAGGAACTGTTACTACGAGCATCGTAGTGTCTGGTTCTTGAGGAAAGTTATTGATGTGATTTTCGGCAGGCACTGGAGTTGTTGCAGCTTGTAGTTTTCAGGAATTTTCTACCGGATCCAAGAGAGTCTCCGCAGAAGATACGGTGGTTGATCTTCCCAAACAGTCGGCCTTCGGAAGCTCTTGCAATTTCTGACTTAAAAGACATTGGTTAGGATTCAACTCTAGCGGTACTTTAACTGATTGTAATGTTTTTGGAATGTCACGTCGCGGTCACCAGTTATAATGTAATGACCATTTATAGGGATCTTGGTACGATATCTTAGAAGGTATATCCTTGTAGTATCTGGATAAGTAATAATAGACGTGTATATTCTATGAATTATTTATTTATCACTGTTGTTGATTATGGTTGTCATGGCAATATCCCTAGCATTCAATGCTTTCCTGATGGGATATGTATGTAATGATTGGTTGTGACTACTGCATGAATAGAAGATCATTACAGTACCTACCGCCCTTAATACTTTACTATATTATTATATCGAACGTAGATTACTTATACACGTTTAATTTGAAAACTATTTATATGCTTAACTTGTATACAGTTATTATAATGCTAATAAATAAATCTATAAATAGATTTATTTCTTTAGATAATCTTCGAGATTAACTAACTATTTTCGATATACCTTCACTATTCTGAATTTCGCACCATTCATATTGTAGTGACCTTAGCGACTTCTATTGGCTCTTAATTCAGTGCCAATCATATTATCAGCGTCATCGTCAGCGAATATGAATGGCCATGATATTGTAGCGATTATTGCGATACCTAACGGCTCAGTGGAAATTGGACCATAAAAAGATTAGTCGTTTTTCTACATAGTACTCTTATGCCAGTTTCTTATCTTAACCCGCTCTAATCTTTGGTGAAACCAATATAAAGTTATTCGAATGATTTGAATACAGGGAATTCAAAAACATCTGTCGCCAATGTACACGTTGCTAGACTACATTTTGACTACTTCATTGAAACAAGATTGGTAAATTTGCTGGGTTTCAACTTGGCTTTGTGAGAATCAATCACAGCAGCGCTAGTAGGTATTCCCTCAGTTGAGTCCATCCCCTCTCTTCCTACTTTTGGCCACGCCTGCTGCGCTCGCCACGCGGCGATTGGCTATCCCTACTCCTGTAGCTCCTTCCCCTTGCTTCTGATTGGTCGACGCCATCTCGGATGACACACCTACTATATGCAAATGACTCGCGATCTAATTAATATTCAAATCATGCGTGATCTAATAAAATGCGGGATTTAAATGCGCGAATTAAATTAATTGATCTAATTAATATGCGCGAATTAAATTAATTCACGGTATCATTTGCATATCTCATCTCTCATTTGCCTAGCTCATTTTTATATGCATGCGCGAATTAGATTAATTCACGGTATCATTTGCATATCTCATCTCTCATTTACATAACTCATATCTCATTTGTACACCTCATTTTTATATATCATTTGCATCTGTCATCTCTCTCTCTCATAAATTTATTTTAAAATAAATCTTATGTTGTCATTCCTAATTGATATTTAAATATAGATCTACACGTAATTAACATGTAGAAACATCTAGGGTAATAATACGAGAAAAATTTATTTTCAAGCATACAAAGTACTGTTGCATTTTGACCTGTTTAAATAAATATACGTCATAAATATTTAAAATATGGTTTACAAGTAAAGCAAATTCTATTTGAAAGAAAACAATTAGGGTCGTTCGTTATGATTTCTTAGAAATTTATTTAAATGAAACTTTTAAGAATATAGAATACTGTACAGCATTATTTTAAAATTCAGAAACATTTTCTGTATTTATAACTGTTTAAGAAGTTACTTCAAACTGATGTTATTGCATGAAATACGTACAAGCTAATTAGTCACGTTGTTTTTTCCAACATTCCTTAAAACTGCTGTCAACCATAAATAAACAAAACGTTCTTACTGATGACTGAACATTTCAAAGGAATTTAGATTTTCTAAAAAATGTGTTAAGAGATCATCATCTTAAAAGCGGCATAAAATATTGTTTTAAATGACAATTACTCACCCTTGTGTTAATCCGTATAAGTTAGATGTGTAGAAAATTTGAATACGGTAATAATTTGAAAGAGACACGACATTATAGCGTACTATATATGTTTAATTGTATTATTTCAGAGCTCTGAATCACACGTACAGATGTACGCTTCATTAACTTTTTAACAGAGAAACATATTTATTATTGTTTACTTAAGATTAAGACGAGTTCTTTCTATAATAACTAACAGCTTTCAACCGGAGAAATAAATCAGATAAATATTTTACTTTTTATTGAAACGATAACTTTGCATACTAATATATGAAAATAATATAATGTATATTGCCTGATAAATAAAATTGAAATTATTCTTATTATGGTATCAGCGGTCGCAATATATTTACGAGAGACCTACTGATAAGCGTTATATTATACCAGGTACGTATGATACTCTACTGCTGGTTGCATACCTGATGAACGCAGTTGTACAAAGTAATATAGGATATACGTTACAGATCGTTATATCTACTACCTTGTAAACTGTTTCTACATATGTGTTCTTATTGTTTATGCATCATATAGATATTCGTCGCCATATTTAAACGTTATTTTACAATATATCATACATTTTCAATAGCTTCGAAATACACAGATATGTAATAATATACTATATACTCTTGTAGGATATTCATCCTATCTATAGGAAACTCGTATGATTAATAATAATCTGTAACCATTTTCGATACCTTCGAAATATAAGTCTATAACATATGTTTGTAATACGTCTTTACAACTTTGAAACACAGGGTAGTTACCTCTTGCAATATCTACAGTTATGAGAACCCTGAAGACTTAACCTGGAAAAATAAATCAGATAAATATTTTACTTTTTATTGAAACGATGACTTTGCATACTAATATATGAAAATAATATAATGTATATCGCCCTATAAATAAAATTGAAATTATTCTTATTCTTTTACAATGAAATGTGTTTTGAAAAACACGATGAAACGTTATGTATATTAATGCAAGTTTTGATTATATTCTGTGACCGAAGCTTTTTTAAAACTTTATTTATTGAATATAATAAAACACATTTATATATTTCGTTTGCAGTCGTAGAATATATTTAATTATTTTTAATCGAGAGAAAACTTTATCTATTTTAACATTTAGAATACAAATATTAATATTACTTTGTCTGTAATTATTTAACGAGTTTAAATAATTAAATTTGAATTAACAGACTTAACAGAACAATTTTAAAATTTACATTTAAATGACATTAAGCAAAATAATTAATTAAAACTCGAATGAGCCTTTATGTTTTTACTAGCAAGACAATTTTAAAATCCACATCTAGTTTTAATACTCACTCAGGATAAAAACTTGTTGAATACTTAATAAAGACTTGTGTGTTGAATGAATATTTAATAATGACTTGTGTGTTAAATGAATATTTAATAAAGACTAAAGACTTAAGATTAAAACAGAGGTATTTATACCTTATCTGCCTACACAGTTCTCATGGTCATGAGAGAATAAATGCCAAAGAAGTTCTCATAGAGATAACATAAGCTTAGCAGAAAAACTGTAATTTGATATCGTGAGTTTTATTATCTTAAGCGATTTTCATGCAACATGATCTTATCTATAGTGCGATTCTACGTACGTTACTTGCAGGAGTTCTGTTAGGAATTTTAAAAATAACGAAATTTTTATTGAATCAGCTAAATAGATAGTGTACTTATAAGTGAATCTCTAAATAACGAATGCGTTAACAGAACTCGTTAGTATGCAAAGTCATCGTTTCAATAAAAAGTAAAATATTTATCTGATTTATTTCTCCGGGTTAAGTCTTCAGGGTTCTCATAACTGTAGATATTGCAAGAGGTAACTACCCTGTGTTTCAAAGTTATAAAGACGTATTATAAACATATTGCAGTGGTATAGTACTTTAATAAAATAAAACCATAATACAACAGTATACCACTACAATATTTTTTTTAATAACAGATTTTTGCCCCGTCACTAGCGCCAACTTTAGTTTCAGTAAAGCTATCGACAAATATCTCTTAAAATAATACAATAACCTTACCTTACCAATTTCTAACATCAGTGGGTCCACCTGTAATCGTAACACCCAGGCTGGGAAAAATTGTAACAAGCTGCAAATCACAAATTATTTCCACACAAGGAAGAAACATGAACAATAAATAAAAATTAAATATATAGATAGAAACACAATTTTTTATTTCTGTAAACATAAATAATAAATAAATAATTGACAAAAACTACTAATCAGCCTTTTATTATTTTTTTTATGTTATGTTAATGTTTGGGATTTCTATTTCAATTTTTATATATTATAACTAAACTACTCATAACAATAATTTAAATAAAAATCAAAGTAGCCGAATTTTCTAAATTCTTTTTAATATTTAAAAATAGGTTAAATTGTCTCAATCGTTAAGTCTTATTATATTTTTATTTACTTTTTACTTTATATTCTATTTGTCCGAAATGATATTTTTTTACTTTACTGGCCAGTATAAATTGCAAATTTAAAGTCACTTACTATTTTTGCCGCACACTCGACACTTCTTTAAAATTGATCCCGAGAAAAGAAATACTGTTATGATAACCACAACCAAATTCTTGACTGGTGTTGAGATTTCAAAAATGCAAGTCTGCAGAAAATTATTTCTTCTTCAGATATTTTCCAAACTAAAAAGTTCTATAAGTGTTGAAATTATCCAAATCAATTCTAGGAATTATTATTTTCTTGATATAACAACAAACAGGTAAGCTATATCCATTTATATGCATGAATTTTATTTATTCAAAATTTGTAACCTCACTTTATCTTTTTTCCTTATTAAAATGATTGTTTTTTATAGGTTATTAAATATGCAGGCAACACGTCCTCCTTTCAATACGTTCTAGAGATTATTGCTTGTTTTTTCACAATAAAAATTGCATTAAAACATATAGAAACAACAATAATATAACACTATCAAGTATTCCATGGACAAAATTTGACATTTAAAATTATTTTTAAATAAAATATTATTTTCTTTTAATTTTAGATTTAAACACATAAAAAGAATCCCCAACACTACCTTAAACTAATAATATAACATTTTTATTTCTAAAACCCAACAATAACTCACAATTTGAGTCGAACAAACAAATATTCACGCTTGACAAAAATTACAATAATTTCCATTTAAATCTGTCCAACCACCAATTTAACCCATTAATCTTTACATAATATAATTATCTAACTTTTACAAACCGTTTGACATCAATAATAAACACTTACAATACAAAATTAACTAGAAAAGAAAGTTTATTCTCGGCACAGGTGTATGGACATTTTTAAATTGAATAGGCTGAGAAAACACATATCGAACTACAAAAACTTTATACAACTTACACAGCCAAGATGTTATCCAACGAATTTCCACAATAACATCATGAACCTAAATTAATTTAATTAGAACGGTGGCTCGACAAACCAATACCATGTATCGCAGAAGAAAAAAATCACCCTATTGAAAATTAAGCAAGGTAAGTTTCTTTTATATATGCTAATTAACTCATAATATCCCGTTTTATTTTATTCTAGGTGCAATTTACCAAGTTTGAGCTATTGACGGAAGATTAAAAAAAACAATTAACGTACCAAACGTTGTATTAAAATTTACAATTATTAAATCATATACACACTTAAATAGTATCCTTTTGTCGAAATATAAAACTTTTTATGCATGTTAACATAATGTGACTAAATTATTCTACTAAAGAAACCCATTTTGAAAATTATTTTCAAAAATTGAGGTTATGTAATGAATAGATCGGATCGTTAAATAATCTTGCATGAAATGTAACTTTAACAAGAAATTATCGCAAAAAGAATGTATTTAACTTAATTCCTGTATATAGCTAGCTTCAACCATACTTCTGATACTATTAAATAAACCTTTTAACAAAGATTCAATTACGAACGCCAGAAAGATAGCCAACCCAAATTACCTATTTAACATTTCTACCTGCAAATATCACAGCAATATGTTATAGACATATTACGAAGGTATCGAAAATGGTTACAGATTATTATTAATCATACGAGTTTACTATAGATACGATGAATATCCTACACGAGTATATAGTATATTATTACATATCTGCGTATTTCGAAGCTATTGAAAATGTATGATATATTGTAAAATAACGTTTAAATATCGCGACGAATATCTATATGATGCATAAACAATAAGAACACATATGTAGAAACAGTTTACAAGGTAGTAGATATAAAGAAAAAAAGGCTAAAATCTGCTCAAAACTACATTATGTCTAGAAACTAGAAAATTATTAAATAAAATTTAAAGAATAAAATTTAGAAAAATTCTATTGCTATATTATAAGGTATAGAATCTCAGTAAACCTTTACTGTCTAGTTAGAATACTTGTATAGGGTATTCATGAATTTAGAAGTATACTACATACGTTCGTGACAATCTAACAAGAGGGATGTATACCTTTGTTATATACAGATACAATTGATGTAATACGTGCAACATTAAACTCATTTCTTTTAAAATAGGGTAGGTGAATTGCAGGCATTTAGCAGGCCCGTGTTTCTAACTGCGGATCCATAGGCTAGAAGAAGAATCAGAATAAAGTATTAGGCAATGTTCATTGAATAGACTACCTGTTACAGTTCATACCTTATTCGTTTCGATAAACATACAGTCAGCATACGGTTGATATCTTTCTGTCTTTACTTTACCTAGGTAAACCAATCCTAGAGACAATATTTTATTCGCTATCTTCTGGTTGAGATCGACCACTTTATCTTCAGTAAGTTTGTCGGCGAATCTTTTGGGTAGATATGTTATATGTTTTTCAGCGACAATGAACACCGCTCTGCGTCCGTCCCCGCAGGTGATAATTTTGACCCCTGATATCTCTGCTACTTCCTTCACGTTGTATTCATGCAATTTCTTGACGGGTTTTGCTGTTCCGGCTGATTGGTTCAATTCGTTTAAAAATTCCATTTCTTACTGTAAGCAATCGTAAAACATTTACATATCAGGCAGTTTTAAAATATAAGCAACTGAAGATAAAACATACCTGCTTGATATATTTCAAATAAATTTGCAGGATACAGAATTATCAAACGTTGATAATTTCGTGTCTTCGACTTCCTTGATACAGTAATCTGTTGGAATAAAAACTATGTGGATTTCACGCAGATAGAAACTGCAGTCAGTCTATAACAAATTTCAAAATAAACTTTTAGGTAACGTATATCCTATATTACTTTGTACAACTGCGTTCATCAGGTATGCAATAGCAGTCAGTAGTAGAGTATCATACGTACCTGGTACAATATAACGTTTATCAGTAGGTCCTTCGTAAATATATTGCGACCCCTGATACCATAATAAGAATAACTTTAATTTTATGTATCAGGCGATATACATTATATTATTTTCATATATTAGTATGCAAAGTTATCGTTTCAATAAAAAGTAAAATATTTATATGATTTATTTCTCCTGGTTAAGTCTTCAGGATACTCATAACTGTAGATATTGCAAGAGGTAACTACCCTGTGTTTCAAAGTTATAAAGACGTATTACAAACATATGTTAAAGACTTATATTTCGAAGGTATCGAAAATGGTTACAGATTATTATTAATCATACGAGTTTACTATAGATACGATGAATATCCTACAAGAGTATATAGTATATTATTAAATATCTGCGTATTTCGACGCTATTGAAAATGTATGATATATTGTAAAATAACGTTTAAATATGGCGACGAATATCTATATGATGCATAAACAATAAGAACACATATGTAGAAATAATTTACAAGGTAGTAGATATAACGATCTGTAACGTATATCCTATATTACTTTGTACAACTGCGTTTATCAGGTATGCCACCAGCAGTAGAGTATCATACTTACCTGGTATAATATAACGCTTATCAGTAGGTCCCTCGTAAATATATTGCGACCCCTGATACCATAATAAGAATAATTTCAATTTTATCTATCAGGCAATATACATTATATTATTTTCATATATTAGTATGCAAAGTTATCGTTTCAATAAAAAGTAAAATATTTATCTGATTTATTTCTCCGGTTGAAAGCTGTTAGTTATTATAGAAAGAACTCGTCTTAATCTTAAGTAAACAATAATAAATATGTTTCTCTGTTAAAAAGTTAATCATACGTACATCTGTACGTATGATTCAGAGCTCTGAAATAATACAATTAAACATATATAGTACGTTATAAGGTTGTGTCTCTTTCAAATTATTACAGTATTCAAATTTTCTACACATCTAACTTATACGGATTAACACAAGGGTGAGTAATTGTCATTTAAAACAATATTTTATGCCGCTTTTAAGATGATGATCTCTTAACACATTTTTTAGAAAATCTAAATTCCTTTGAAATGTTCAGTCATCAGTAAGAACGTTTTGTTTATTTATGGTTGAAAGCAGTTTTAAGGAATGTTGGAAAAAACAACGTGACTAATTAGCTTGTACGTATTTCATGCAATAACATCAGTTTGAAGTAACTTCTTAAACAGTTATAAATACAGAAAATGTTTTTGAATTTTAAAATACTGCTGTACAGTATTCTATATTCTTAAAAGTTTCATTTAAATAAATTTTTAAGAAATCATAACGAACAACCCTAATTGTTTTCTATCAAATAGAATTTGCTTTACTTGTAAACCATATTTTAAATGTTTATGACGTATATTTAAACAGGTCAAAATGCAACAGAGATAATCCCACTGGTGATTGACAGTAACCTTTAGAGGTACTTTGTATGCATGAAAATAAATTTTTCTCGTATTACCCTAGATGTTTGTACATGTTAATTAAGTATAGATCTATATTTAAATATCAATTAAGAATGACAACATAAGATTTATTTTAAAATAAATTTATGAGAGAGAGAGATGACAGATGCAAATGATATATAAAAATGAGGTGTACAAATGAGATATAAATTATGTAAATGAGAGATGAGATATGCAAACGATACCGTGAATTAATTTAATTCGCGCATGCATATAAAAAATGAGCTAGGCAAATGAGAGATGAGATATGCAAATGATACCGTAAATTAAATTAATTCGCTTATGCATGTGAGAGATCATACATGTAAATGAGAGATGAGAGATGACTAATGAGAAATGAGAGATGACAGATGAGAGAGGACAGAGGTGAGATGACAAATGAGATATGAGATATGTAAATGAGAGATGAGGTATTCAAATGAAGGTACAGGGGAAGAAGGCGGTTTGCCAAAAGCTAGTAATTTTGCAGGAGAGCGTTTTTAAAGGTTTAATATCATGTCATTTGCTTTCTGATCCCTTCTGCTATGTGAACTTTTCAAGTATGATTTTCTACTGTTTTATAAATGGTTATATTAATTTAAAAGCCTTGTCTGTCGCCATATTTTTGAGAAAATACTGGATTTTCAGGCTTATCTCAAAATGATACAGGCAAGAAGGGGGTATGTCAGCGAAATTATTATTCGGAAGAATTATACAAACTTAGAGAAAAATGTTTTTATTGTAAATTTTAACTAGTAGATAATACATAAATGAAGTAAAAACATTATTATATCAACAATAACTTAAATATTTTCTTAAAGTTACTGTAACAATTAACACAACTTAACTATTTAGAACTAATATTATTAACATAAAAAAAAATTATTCTATTTTCCTTGCTTTGGAATTTTTTTTTGAGTGGACTTTTTGGCTTTCTTCGCAATAGTATTCTTTGGTGTCTCTTCTGAATCCAGTACTCTCCTTTTGTTTGCCATTGGCATTTTTCTTCCTTTTTCATGGACATTCTGCCTTCTTCCCCTGTACTGGGCAATTTTAAACTCCTATAACTTCTGACTTAACGCATTCTTGTCCAAAAAGATTATACCACCAAGAGAATTCGGCTTTGGCTACAAAATGGCGTAAAAACCTTAATTTTCAAGTTTTACTGACAAACCGCCTTCTTCCTCTGTACCCTTCAAATGATACCGTGAATTAATTTAATTCGCGCATATTAATTAGATCAATAAATTTAATTCGCGTATGCATGTGAGAGATGATATATGTAAATCAGAGATGAGATATGCAAATGATATCGTGAATTAATTTAATTTAATTAAATTAGATCAATTAATTTAATTCGCGCATTTAATTCGCGCATTTAATTAGATCACGCCTGATTTGAATATTAATTAGATCGCGTGTCATTTGCATATAGTAGGCGTGTCATCCAAGATGGCGTCGACCAATCAGAAGCAAGGGGAGGAGCTACAGGAGTAGGGATATCCAATCAGAGCGCAGCAGGCGTGGCCAAAAGTAGGAAGAGAGGGGATGGACTCAACTGAGGGAATACCTACTAGCGCTTTTTCTGGAATGTAAATCTGTAAATCTGGAATGTTAAATTTTGATTACATTTCTCTGTGGATCGTGATACATCTAGGTTTTTAATAAAGATATTTCGTTTTAAAATTTAAGGAATAAAATTGATTGTTTTCTCTTTATTCTTTTAATAACTATTTATCTCATCTGACCGGGAACAGTAGCTAACTTGCTATCCTAAGCATCCTAAAACGTTTCCTAAGCCCTAAGGGAATATGGTTTTAGAGAATGATAGATGAATACGCAAATACTTTTAGGAGAAACTAAAGAATAAACTCATTTAGAAATAAATAATAAAATAAATTAACAGATATCTCATTAAATCAGGCTGTAGTTCATTAATATTATTAGGTACTGCACTGAAAAGGATATGCCATATAGTATACGTGGCGACTTTTACATTCGATATAAATATAGATAGCAATATTCCGACAATGTATTTAGTCGTGCCAGTTTTATCTTCCTTAAATTGAATTTCAACCAGTAAAAATGCGGTTAACTGCTGATGTATTGACGGTAATTTCGATGAAACGCCCTAAAAAAATTGAATTACCTTTCCGCAGTGTACACATTTACAAATCGATATCGCATTAGCCCTTTCCGCATCATGTATCATATATGTGTAACATAAGCAGCATAAACGCATTTATTTCAAGGTCAGATCTACGGAGGTGGGGGAGAACGGGTGAATGTGTCTGCTCCAGAGCTTTAATTTGGGATCTAAATAAAGAGGAACTTTTACCCAATTTTCTAAAAATTCTACACATAACTATTTTAGGCCTAGATGACTCTCAAGAGATTACTGGAGGGGAAAAAGTTTTATAAATTATAGGGACTATATTTCCGTATTCTGTACGACGCCGACATTATAAACGCAGAACAATGTTGAGTTGTTGCTGCCCCTCGCCAACAAGTTTGACGAACAAAAGTATTCATTGAATTGCAGCTCTTGAAACTATCTATTATTATTATTCAAAGCAGTTTTACTGGATGTTTGATTAACGTAGATGGATCGACAAGCGATGACTTTTTAAATACACCACTGAAGTTGAGTCGTGTGTGACTCATCTGACTAACTGAGCATCTTACAATAAATCGCATAAATTTAAATCATAGTTCAAAGTGCTTTATCGACATATTGAGAGGAAATAAGGCTGAGTAACTGGTGGTAGTACCTGATGTATTAAAGTATACAACAAAAAAAACACCTTTATAGTCAAGCTGCAAGTAAAAGAAAATAACAATATGTAGAAGTTCTTTAAATCTTCGTTTAATAATTCAAAAATAATAGTTAAAATAGATACAAAAGTTAGGGAATAATAATAATTAATCAAATAGTGGGTTGGTGCAGTTTACTTTAATTATTAAATTAGAGCTTTAATTAGGCGTACTGTCGCAAAAAGGAAACCAACCCCAAAAATTCAAAAAAGGATTAGATTTCAACATTAGAATCAGAATCATAATTAGACACTTGGATATGTGCAAAAGTGCTACTTACAAGTTCCATAACAAAACAAGTCACATGCAGCTCTGATCTTCATACAATTCAACCTGAAACAACCAACAACATAAGGAATTAGTAATAAAGTGATAACTTTGGCACTTCATTTCTCAGATATTGAGACTTTTGGCTTGACCCTTTTCTCCAGTGCAATTCTCCTTCACAATAGGCTTCCCAAGTATATACTCCGTCTTCTTTTCATACCAATGACAATAATAATTGACAAAGCTAATTGAAAATAGATAACATGGTTTATGGTATATGGTTATGTTTGGGGGATATTCTGGTCGTCGCAAGGTAAAAATAATGTTTTATGCACCATTTATTGAACAAGTGCTCAATGTTTCCTTGGAGTTTTTGTGCTGCTCGATGAACATCATGGCCTTGCATTATTATAGCTGCGTCATTGAATTACATGGCGAAATCAACATGAGAAGTATCTGGGTCGTCCGACATAAAAATGTTGAAGAAAATAGGGCTCAATATGGGCAATACCAGCATTATGACGCAGCAGAATGCGGCGAGTCGTAGAGAGGTGTGAATTTATTCGTACTTGAAAGGTTCTTTGAAGAATGATCTGATAATAGATCGGAGGTAAGAGGTATGTTGATGAGAGCCATTTTATATTTTGACCCGTCAGTCGAGACACGATCAATGGCTTGTATCACGTTTAAAAATGTCACCACTATATGCTCTTTATTTTCGTATCCTTCTTCAATTTTTTCCGTAATGCTCAGTATCTGAGTATTGGGTCAAGCATGATGTTTTGAAGCCGAATTGATGAGATGGGAAAATGGAATTTTGATCTAAGAATTGGATGACACAACTTTTTCAAGGAGTTTGGACACAATGGAGAGCAGGCAGATAGGACGATAGTGTAGTGGGTTATTATGATTTTTCCGCTTGGGCTTTTTCGGCTTGGGAAACATGAGAATTACAGCGCCAAATGCTATCAATAATTAGTCTTTTTTCTCTTTTTGGTTGCGCTACGCTCACCGCATGTTTGAGGTGACGCCATATTATAGCGCAGGGCGCTCTTTTGTAATTTCGCCGCTTTTCGGTTTTCTTGGATAGCGTGAATGGCGTGTCCAATATATGATGTCCGCCATCTATTTTTGAAAAATGAAAATGACCTTAGCAACGAGTAAAAAAAACGTTGACATAATTTATATTTGCTTTTCTTTGTGAATTCTATAAGAATGACTTAAGAGAAAGATAACTTCGACAGTGTGTGAGTGCGTCAAGATTTAATCCTATAAAACCGCCCCCCCTTCAATTTTACCATTTGATTGTTTGGTTTACGGAACTATTGATGACCTACAAGAATTATATAAGCAAACTTCACAAGTGGATGAACTGCAGACGTCAGCAGAAGTAGGGGTAATTACTGGTGAGTCCCTTGTGCATTCGCTTCTCAATAGCATAGAGTTGTAGTGTCAATCTTCCTCTCACATTTTTTGTTATTTAAAATTTTTCAATTCTTAATTTTTCTGGTGAGGCTATTTACACGCCCCATTACTTTTCATAACGATTCCTAATTGGTTGTTTATTTGTTACTTAATAAAATATTATAGTAGACACGTCGACCTTTTAATTTTGTTTTAAAATTAGAAACCGAATTTTTAAACAAAGATAAATTGTTTAATATATTATTAATTTGTTCTCTTTTGTGGGATTCATGCTAGGAAGAACGCAACCTAGTTTTTTAGATTCATACTAAAATTAATCGATGTCTTTATTAAGAGAATGTAGCTTAAGATTCTGTGGGTTTTTCGGGGCCAATTTGTACGAACTAGGGTCTGATGTCCGCTGAAGAAAATTACTGAAATAAAAAGGAGTTCATTTTCAATGTGTATAACGTATAGCCCCTTTTAGATCTATGGATCTTTAAAGAAAGTGTAGTCTATTTCAGATTTTAAATTCAAAATTGAGAATTTGGGGGATGAAAATTAATAGCTTTGTAGTAAAGAATTGTAAGAGTTAGAAGTTTGTATAAAAGTATATCGTTATCAGTCAGCAAAGCAATAATTTTTAGGCAAAATTCTACAAGGTTAGTTACATTATCTCAATACAATTTGAAACGAAGACGTAGCTAGCTGGTTAAATTAATCAATTTGTAGAATGTGGCAGGTACAAGATTAAATTAATCAACAAGCAGAAATAATATAGAAATCAAGTCTATTTGGTTAACTGTAATATATTTTACATTCGATATTTATGCTCAATGAGATATTTAATTAAAAGGCATTTACTATACTCTACAGTAATATCGTTGTATAAGTTTACTCAAATAAAAATATGCGGAAAGTAATATTTATACTCATAAAGCATTACGAGGTAGTCACTCACATTATTTTTGTACTATGGTAACGAAATAAGTTAAAGCTAAAGATCGGACGAATCTTAATACATTCTGCAGATAGCAGAGGCATACTTCTAGTAAACTGTCAAACATACTTTTGTAGTTTCAGAGAAGTACGTACTACGCCACGAAATTCAATTCGATAAAATCTGTTGTCTGTAATGAACAGTTCGCATGTAACAGATTCAACTCATAACTTCTCAACAAGAAATATATAGATAGGATAGAATGTTATTACTATAAATCAAATAAAAGCTATCAGAATTAAAGTTTTTGTTTTACACATCATTATTTAACTACTGTAGCTCGTAAAAAGCTAGTGTTTATGGGTAGGTTGCTTGTAAGTATTACTTGCAACAGAAGTTATTGGAAAACCTACAAGATGTAACTAGCTGCGTCGTATCTTACAATTAGTATTCTCGATTCTACTATACGTAATTAAATATTTTTGAATATCATGATTTAATTATGTAACTAGCATATTGTATTTTTCTTCTGGATTCAGAAACGCTTCACAACTAGTTCGGCCAAAAACTATATTTGTTTACGAATAAAAAAAGGTATCTTATTTCTAGTATGTACATATTCAAGCTTTATTCTGTTTTTTGGTGTCTCTTAATCAAATTGATTTTAGGATCGAGGGTGCTAGTACCCAAAGCTTTTAAATTTCAGGTAGGAAGCAGGAAGTCATAAATAATAATAATAAGGGAGCCATCCATTTGTTAGTCAATAGATAAGGAAACCCACAAAACGGGGAAAAAATCAAAATAATAATATAATGTTATGTTAAGAGCGATTTATCACAGTTTGTTAAGTTAAATGTTGTTCGCTTCCATTCATAAACAATTAATAAAAAACCGTTAAACCCGCAGTTGCTGCAGAAAGATAACCAAATTTTTGTCTCGGACGGCAACTTCAACGGACTTCACGAACGCTGTACCAATAGAATTTCATCTAATACTGTTGATACGCAAAATATTGAAATAGAAGAAACTTATTACAACAGTGATATCTCGTTAATATGAAAACACATTTTTTCTACTAATTGCTCAGGTAGGTAAGTAAATACTTGTATACCTCCCTACTACAACACACCTTGTCTGTTTTAGGTTAAATCTTACATTAATTTTGGCCTAAACTTAATTTAAATGCAACATTAGATAGTCAACTATCACATCGATAATAGATAAATAAAATTAACTAAATTCTATGGAAAAATTAATTTTACAGATATTCTTTATCTGACTATTGTGTGCTGGTGTGCATGTTAATTATAATTAACCATATCTTGATAAAAAACAAATCTTTCAAAATTATCATTTAGAAAGAGAGGTTATGCAACCAATCTAACGTGTTGCTTTGAAATTTCATACATAAGCTTGTTTAACACTATAGAGTGGGTGAATTCCTTATTTCGTATGCCAAATAATATGACACTATGCATAATCAAAGACGCTATTTCCATTAATTATGCCCACACTCCTGTAAAATAGCTTACAGTTTATAAGTCTAAAATCACAACAAGGAGGTTCTAAAATTACACTGGTTGCGGTTTTGGAAACTTGAGCTCTTGTATATATATAATGGTTATTGAAGCATTAATTTCACTTTAATTGTTTACCAATAGTTGTTAAAGTAATATGTTATAACGGGAAAAGTTAAAACTAAAGTCTCCTAAAGCTAACATTACGTTACGTGGTAAATGGTAGAAGTTCATGCTTGTCCATCTGTTTTTATTTTAAAGTACTTCAAGTTTGTGATATATCATATATCTTGTATCGTCAAGTTTATATTTGTTCTGGAGTTTAAATTGAGACCACAACAATGTCAAAATTGCTTTTGTTTTTTATTTTCTTGTTATTTAATCGTATTTTATTTTTATTTTGTGGTATAATTGTTTCAAAATAAACCAATGGCATTTAACTGCAGGTTTGGTTTTCTGTTAACGAAAATGGGTATTTAATAATAATTCATAACATAAATATGCATTCAATATTTATTTGCTGCAGTGAAATAAATTGTGCACTAGTTGTGAAAACCGATTTTTCATTTGTCTGATTTAATTAGTTTTATATAACGTGTATGTGTATACACTACATTTCGATTACAAATGAATTCTATTCAAACACATATTTGATGAATATGTAATATGAAGCTAAAAAACAAAAAAATAATGTAAATGATGAATTAATAATAACAGTTGACAGTAAACTTGAACTCGTGCGATCGGATACACGTCCTTGCTTAACCAAATTAAAGCGTATACTAAGAATATTAATTAACAGTACTTATTGTTTGCAATTTTGCATCATACTCTTTTGTTTATTGTTTGCCATCATACAATTTTAAATAGTGCCTAACGAGAATTGTATGCAGATCAATTTTTAGTTTTTTGAGACGAATAACTACTGGCTATTATCCTCCAAGACACTTTATGTGTAGTAGAGAAGACCGGAGGTAGACGTGTGGTGTAGAAGGACTGCTCGTGTTCCAATTGTCATGAGTTGAAATTCCACTTATCTTTAGAGCGGTAAGATCTTCTAAATTGAAAACTTATGGTCGCATCAATTATGGATGTGTATAATTGTGTTTCATGTTAGATATGGGACGTATAACCATAGCTATCGGTTCCCTGTAGTTAAAACATATGCAAAAAAGGTATATATACGTAATCTTAGCTTATAAATTAAACTAGCGAATAAAGCCGGTTCTTCAAATATTGACCAAGCGAATTCAGCAATTCATGAACAAGGCCAGGAAAATTTACAAAGACAGAAACAAGAACCAACAGCACAAGAAAATTCACTAAATGAGGAACAAGAACTCTCCGCCCAATCCACACACTGATTTCACAACTTCACTATCAGTTAAACAGAACACTAATCCCATAATTGCACTGTGCATGGTAGATGCAGCTGCAAACCTGCACTCCGCATTAAAAAAATTGCAGCGGCATCTAGCATTTCCGTTTAATCAATACTGCGGTTGTGTGATCAGTCAAGTCTTCTGTTTAACTGGTACTGGAGTTGTGAAATCAGTATGTGGACTGGGCTGGGGGTTGTTATTTCTCACTTGGTGAATTTCCTTGTGCTGCTGGTTCTTGTTTTTGGCTTTGTGAATTTTCCTGGTCTTGTTCCTGAATTAGTAAGTTTGCTTGGTCAAGGTTCGAAGAACCGGCCTTATTTGCTAGTCTATTCTCAACTTGCTAAAAGCTTTAAAATGGAGTTGGTAATTTAGGCCCTCACCAACTTATTTAATCGATGAAGAAATTCGGTTTAAACAGATGCCCGTTGTGAACGGTTCTGCGTTTCTTTTTGCATGGGTACTTGGTTCCTCTAATTTTTGAAGATTCGGACGTTAACTGCGCCAGTTTCGTTTGTGTTCAAATGAAACGAGTTATGAAAAAGATGTTTTGTTTTCCCTGGATCTTTTATTATTAACCTGCGAGAGTAACGACAATTACAAAATACAAGAATATAAATGCTCGTTAGAGCTTAGATCTAAACTTAACTAAGAACGAATCAAAACTTGGAGAACGGGGCTTCTACGATTCTTTATATATAGTTCTCTTATCTGTATAAAATAAATATAATAATACTAAGCAGTTATCACGAGAAAGGTAATACAATCTTATCTGCATACTTAACAATTCTCATGAGAAATTTAATACATTCTTATTTGCATACTAAGCAGTTCTCGTGAAAGGTAATACAATCTTATCATCAAAGGTAACACAATCTTATCTGCTTGATAGTTATGATAGTAAGCAGTCTTATGGGACAATAACTTTTATGGAACCTTCACCAACAACCGACTCATCACGCCACTATGGTAGCATCAATTGCTTCACATCCATGCCATGCACACTTCAACATTCCAGGCCAAGCAGTTCTCATCTCTAATCCAGTGATCGTCTATTGGGAAACAGTCAGTAACATTTTTTTCGCGATATTCACTTTTCTTTATGCTTTCGACCTTTTGTTGTCTGCATTATTCTTTAAACGTACTTTTACTTAGCTATTAGTTGCACATGCTGTATTCTCTGAATTTTTCGGATGTTTACATCCTTGCTATCAACTTGACCGCACCTTCAACGAAACCATGACCACCACTCCTCCGTCGAAGAGGGGGAAAATGTCATAAACGGAATTATTTCAAATCCTTTTTGTAACATTTCAACTTGCATTCATTTAGTACAAATATTATCAAGGGTAATGCAATTAACTTCCCACATCCGTGTACGCGTTTGCATCTCATTAGAAATAATATATAGTATGCATCTCATTATGCATTCGCACCCTACCTTATTTATTCATTTATACAATAACGCTTGCGTGACATTCATGAGGATGCAGTATATAACCAGCTTGCTTGAGCTTATTCAATTCAGTCAGTGAAGATGGCTCGAAAACTACATCTCCAAGCAAGCTAGTAAGTACCTTTTAATTTATCTAATGCTTAGTTCTGCTTAATTATGAGGGGTTGTGCTAAAAGCCCTCTCTCTACTTAGTTATGGGGAAGTTGTGATCAGGCTCCCTCTAGCTTAGTTGTAATCTAGGAATATCTAGAATCTGGGGTGCCGATTACCTGATTTCCTAGTGTTTAGTTTGTAGATCTAGTGCTAGAGCAGGGTGGTTCCGACCACCCTCAAGATTATGTTAGATTTAATAGGACATGTACATCCTTACACTGTATAACCTATGTGTGTAACCATTTGTATTCTTTATTCTATTGTTAGTATATAGTTGTTTTTAAGACATGTGTTTATTTTCCTCTCTACCTCTGACTACGTCCTCCAGTCACGAAAACCCCACGTGACATTATTCTAGTTCTACGTAACTATAGTTTATTTTAAAACTTCGTCACTATGTCAATTACAACCTGGAACTTCAAGTACATGTTTTTTTGCAATGGATGTACAATTATATTAATCACATTCTAGTTTCGTTATTAAATGTTAAATATAAATAATATCCTAAAAAAATTGTTTGTTATGCTTCCTATAAGTCTTTAAGGGCTCGGTTGCTTTTAATATTCCGACCTCTCCCTTAAAGACCAGAGGATTTAGAGACTTAGAGGTTCAGAGGACTTATGACATAAATAACTATTAACTATTGAAACACTCCTAGAGAGAGACCTAGCAAACTGTGCTTAAAAAACACCTTTAAACTTTTAAATTTAATAGTTTTCTTTTAAGATAAAAAACACATTTAAACTAAAAAAATTAATTATAAAGTTAATAATAAAAATACATAAGATATAAAATTCGTGGGTATAAGGTTCCAAAAATACATTACTAGCAATACAGGATCTCTAACACAAATACCCCTAGACAATATTGTTTCCTCTTCACCTAGACTCGTCAGTAGATGAAGCGATATTTGAATGCATGCATCTCGTGTCAATCCACTATATATTTGTTCGTGGAAGCGACATTGATAGCGACAAGTGACTGTGGTGCCATTTATATTTGTCGTATACTATAAGGTGTTTAAAAGTCTCACCCTTGCTACAAATATCTATGATCTTGGTCTTGAACCTTTTAAATGTATAATAAAAATACATAAAATGTAAAATTCTTTGGTTTAAGGTTTCAAAAATATATTACTAAAGAGACAAGATTTCAAACACAATTACCCTGCACAATATTGTGTCTTCACCTAGACTCGTCAGTAGGGTAGGCCATACGTATACAACTAATATATAGATGGCACCACAACTACTTGTCGGTATCAATGTTAGTTCCATAAGTTTAGACAATTAACTGCGAAAAACTATTGCACGAATTTTACTTAACTTTGAGCAGAACTCAGTTTCCTCAATTTTAATGGAAGTCGGCTCAAACAGTTAAGTAAACTTTAAGTTACTCAATTCAATGAAATACCACAATAACATTTAACTAAAGATATTTCAAGTTTTGCTTTTATAATACTCTGCTTAACTACTGATTACTGATTTTTAATTTTTACATACCTAAAAGCATCTTACTGTACTCCCACAGAAGTGCAGCATAATATCTGGATAAAATCCAACTTCTCGTCAGTGTTACATTTTACTCTTGATTTTACTGGAGGTATTCATTTTCAAATCAAGTTTTAAAATAGTATGTAGAAACTGTCTATGCTGTATAAGTAAAATCTCTCTCACAAAGTTTCTTTCATGTGATCGGTTATCCTTTTGTGTAATTTTTTAAGTTACAGTCCAACATAACTTACAACACCAAGGGGATTTGTAATAAAAATACTATATAAAAGATATCACAAAAATTACCCCAACTAAATATATGACGGCAATGTTTTTAAGGTTAAAAAAGATTTATTGTTGATTTACGATAAACTATATTAGTTCTGCTTATCATATATTTCACTTTTCGTCTTTTCCGGTTTTCAGCTCACCCTTGCTTTTATATAGTTTTATTTGTTTGTAGCTCGAAAGTGTTTAGTTTGAGGGGGGAAACAGAATAAAAGACAGTATGTATTTACTTTACTGAATTAAAAATTTCTCTGTAATAAAATAATTTATTAGGTTACTGATAGGACTTAAGGGCGTAATTAATGTTCAAATTGAGCACCATTTGTTGCATGATAGTGCCATAAATGTCGAACAAATTCAATTTAATGCCAAACAAAAAATGGTGGAATTTGAACATTTATGGTAACTATTCTAGTCAATTAATATTTCTAAACTTTTCTTATAACGCACCCACAATTATTAAAATGACGTTTTCCTAAAATTGAGATCCTTTATTCTTAGATAATTTATCCTCTTCATAATTTCTAGACGGTAGGTAACAGAATCCAGTTATGGGTACCAACGTGCCCAGACATGTAAGCTTTACGAATTCTGATGAAAATATTGGAGGTTGCTATTTAAGAAAAAATACCATGTGTTCTAGCTCTAAAACAATTAAGCATAAAATTGAACAAAATTATTAAAAAAGATCTCAAAAAGTAAAAATCGACCTGGCTTTGCGTTTCTATAGCTATAGGCCTATTCTATAGCTCGTAACAACGTTGTTATCAAACGGTCGGCATTAATAAACGATGTTTTCTATTCTGTAACCAACTATTGTAATGCATTAATTCAGGCTACTATTTAATGCGAGTTAGAGCAGAGGTAAGTATAGATAAAGGGTAGGTATAGAATAAGTGATGAATTGGGGCTTAAGGGGTCGGCGCCCAGGATCCCCGATGCTGAGGAATCTCCGGGTGACGAATGGACTGAAAAATAAAAAAATCTTTTATTTTTCTTTCTAACTACATGTCCTAACATCAAAAAATCTTATGATATGAAAAAGAGCCCTATGTGTCTAATAGTCCCGTATCCGGTTGTCCTGCCCTGGATCACCTCCACAGAAGTCTTTAGTAAAAGGCAAAACATTTATTCACTCTGAAGGGAATCCAGTGTATAGTTATTTGTATAGTATTGTATATAATAAATATGTACATGTAGTGTGTAATTATTTATTGCCATTTCTCCCGATATAGAGTTGTTATCCATCCTTTTTTCACACCGGACGCTACCCACTCTTTTTAGGGCGTTGGGGGAGGGGTTTCAAAAGTGTCTAGAGTAATTAATTAATGTCCGGGATTTTAGGCATTATACAGATCTGTAAACGTCTGACGTTATCTTCTAATGCCCCGGGGGTCAGCATACACAATCAATTTTAAATTTTAGAAAAAACTACACAGTCTTAATTAGCCACTTTATCCGCGTCTTATCCACCACGTTTTACTCCATATAAACTCTCTATTGAGAAATTAATTAAAAGAAACGTGCGCTCCACTTACAGTGTACCAGGAGCCCTGGTTTAGTTTCATTGGATATAAATGAAATTTTATACAAAAAGCTTTCTAAGGTCGCTGTTTTCGAATTTAAAAATGTCCAAGTCAAAATTTAAAATAGTGGATTTAATATGGCCCCATACTGATTATAATTCAATTTTTGTTTAAAAACTGGTATCTGGTGGCTTTTGAGGTCGCTGATTTCCAATTTGATGTCAACATTTGTTAATTTAAATTTCGTGATCCAATATGGCGACCATAATGACAAAAATTCTATTTAATTGCATAAAACTTGGAGATTTTTGGGTTTGCTGATCTCAAAGATGACACAAATTATAAATATAAAATCATAAAATGAAAAGTATTACACTTGCAGTTAGCCTACAATAACAGCAGAGTCTACCACGAGGAAGTTGCAGTACGATTTTAGACCATACATTTTTAGATGTGGATTTCTGATTAGGTAACTAGCCACTAGACTCTCACATTTCCCGGTGCTTTCTGAATAAGTTTCCCTAGCCTTTCACTTGTGTGGGTATTTGGGGTATACGCCTTTCACAGTGAAATTATTTTTTCATCATATCATCGGATAATTATATATACCTTCGAAGGTCTTAATGTTTGAAGGATATCTGGTAACGCAACATCTTTATTGTCGCTTTCTGAGCCAGCCTCACACTCGTCCTTAAAAAAAATCGTAAGACAATCTCGTACTTGCTGGCTAAGATTTTATTTTTTAATTATGAAAAATTCTTTAACTGTGAAAGATGTAAACACCCTGACAAGTGATAGGCAAAAGGAACTCACTCAGACGGCATATCGTTATATAAGACGCTAGGGAAACTCAACCAAATAGCACCCGGAAATGTGAGAGGCTAGAACAGCTAATCCAGAAAGCATAACAGGTTTGGTCTAAGATCGTGCTGCAACCTCCTCGTGGTAGACGTTGGTAACTACTATTATTATAGGCTAAGTACAGACGTAACACTTTTTACTTTATGATTTTGTATTTATAGTTTCTGTCATGAAATTCGAAATCAGCAAACCCGAGAACCACCAGGTAACAAGTTTTAAGCATATAAATCGAATTTTAATCAGTATAGCTGCTGAATTAGATCAGTTATTCTGAGTCTTGAAATATCAACATCAAATTCTAAACCTTCTAAATACCTAATATCTAAATACTGCCACATTGAATCCGGTATTCTGAATTTTCAAGTCAGCGAATTAAAAATCAGCGACTTTAAAAACCCTTGTGTACAACATTTCATACAAATCCAATAATATTTTCAGTTGTGGTCACAGAACCAAATCTCCTGGCCCACTGTGCAAGGTAAGGGAACTTTAAGGCAAATTAACGCAATATGGTGGTAATGACAGTAACTGTTTTTTTAATTGCTATTAGTAATTCCTGAACACTGAATTCTCAACTCGTACTGCCAACTGTGTGCTCCCAGATCCATCAAAAGATTTAATCGATACTGCCACCTTTACCGCTTTAATTTGTGCTCTTCTTTACGCTGCTACACAACTTCCTCACTGATTTTTCTATAATGATCGATTGAGTCTCATTAGATTTGTTTTCTCTAAACGCTTTATTTACTTGGACCACCTGTGCCTACGTTGTATAAATTTGTATTACCGTCTTATGAGTTTGGCGGTTCTTTTTTTTCGTTGGTTTTCACTGTAATTAGATCTAAAGATATTCTTATAACTCCAATTAATAGTCAATTTTTCCAAATTAGTTATTTAACGATGTCATTCATTCTGGGCGTAACAAAATATTTACATAACAGTTTCTAACAAATTGTCATTAACCAGACGTTAACATAATGTCGTTATTACTACAATGCCGTGCAATTATTGTACTAGTGCAATTATTCATTTACGTACTCTCCAATAATAGTATATTATATACCAAGGTTGTGAAGAGTTTTTTCTAGAGCCGAGCATTATTAGATCCCGAGATGCGCAGCATCGAGGGATATAAGATGAGAGGCTCTAGAAAACACTTCACAACCGTGGTGTATATATTATTTTTTTCACTACTAGTACTTTTATTCCTTTTATTCTTCTCACATAAAAAACGTACTATCGCGATCACGGATTTTTTCCTGGATGCCAGTGTATAATGGGATGTATTTTTGCCCCGTGTTACACTAAAATCTGGATTATTGACTAGTAGTCAATAATAAAAAATTATTTACCACTAGGCAAGAAAACTAACTTCACAAGGTGACAACAGACTAGATAATAGTATGTTTTAAAGCTAGTAGTGAAAAATAGACTTTAAATACTTTGTCGAAGATTGGCATGCGCCGCCTGTCGACAGTTTGTGTGACGGGGCCAGTACTTACCTCATTTATTCAGTGAATTCTAACCTCAAATTCAAATTATTTCGTTTTAATCATCAGCAAAAGCAAATGAGATGGTTTATCTTATCACTCTCCGCAAAAATGCACCATCACACTTCTGTTTCTGTGCATTCGTGCAAAATTCATTTGCGGTACCGCTTGAGCAATGTAATTTAAGTCACTTAACGAGCCGCATGAAATTATTCGGTGAACCGCAGGATGCCGACCTATGGCTTAGAGTATGATGGCTGGGTGACCCAGTTGAATACAATTTGAACGCGTGTCTATCAATACTGTATCTACCTCTCGTGCTAACTAAGCGTATCTTTTAACAATTAACTAATTAAATGTTTATATAGAAAAGTCATATATAAGTACACGTTATTTTACGTTACTAACGTTTTCGTATTGGTTATTAGTATCACCCAGCGTTACTTACCTATTCCAGTTAGTAACTACCTAATGACTTTGATTAAACTTTTTATGTTTACCGTAAAAAATATTAAAGCTATTTCATAGCGCACCAAAAAATTCTAAAAATAATCTTATTCGTTAAACGAAACGACCTATTGAAATTTATGAAGTGAGTATAAGAAAATTTTATGGCAGCCATTTTCATTTCATTAAAGCCTTTTTCGTGTACATTTTTAAGATAAAACCTCTTTATATTCTTAATCAGACACAATCTTCTTTATTGAAACAATTTATAGCAAACTCCTTTTAAAGACTTTAAATATTTTATTTTTTCGAAGATACAACATTTTATGTTCGAAAAATGCTCATAAATTCCGTTAACACCAAAAAAGGAAAATCTTTATTTTATATTCATCGTGAGTATTTAATATTGACAATTTTCCTGTTTCACTGCACAAAGCTGTAAAAGTTGTCTTAAAATCGTTCTATGGCGTTTTCTAAAGTGTTTATTAATGTTATTTATTTTTCCGGGCGATCAGATCTGGCCGCATAAAGGACAATTGGAGACACTATACGACCATTCGAAACCTAACTAAATTGGACACTGGGAGATAAACACACTAACGGAGACCTCAGGTAGTTAATAAAGCACTTTAGATTATCTGCTGCTGTAAAGAACCTTAAGCTGAAGTAATTTGCCGGGAAATTGACTCAGAAAATATAGCAGGATACTGCTGCGTTAGGGATTTATTTTAAAATGATGGTAAGAATTAAAGTTTAATGGATTAGAGTGTATTGTATTGTTAGAGCTGCAAAATGGTTGCGTGAATTAGATAATTAATGTTAATTCCGTTTAATGGAACTATAGGTTTTGGTTTATTTTTGATACTGTGAATTTATCATTATACGTCGTTGTGGAAATATTAAAAACTTTTACGAGGAGGCTAAATAGTTACACATAAAAATACAGTAGAATAATCATGTATGTCCACTCACGACCAATTTGTTGGTTTTGATTTCTCTTTCTCTTTCTCTGAATATGGTTCAAACCTGTGGTGCCCTAGATCCGCAATTATTACTACTACTATAATTTAGTTGTTTCTGGCGAAATTCCATCTCCAGGTGGGGATTTTTATTATGTCAAACATCGCATTGACACAAAGCCTACGGTTTTACATCCTTACCAGTTCCGCCTGGAATAACCTACGATCCTTGGACTATGAAGCTAACATGCTAACCATTAATCCATCGAAGCCTGACATTTTTCGCATTTACTATTGTATTTATGATTGTCTTAGAAAACATGGATAAAATCAAGGCAACTGCACTTCATTTAATGAAAATCTATGCATTAGGTATATGATAGCTTAAGTTAGATATACGCAAATGAACTAAGTGAGATACATAGTTATATAAAGCCTGCACTTTATTTGAAATAGTATTTTGTTTCTGAATAGACGACTGTGACTGTGAAGAAAATATGACATCCTTGTACAATTTAATCGAAAAAAAGAGATCTAACAGCTCTTATAACGTAATGCCTCGTCTGGCTCTTTTTATTTGCATTTTACAGTTTCCGATATCCTAATATCATAAACCTCATTATATTCTGTTCCACAAAAACTAAAACTAATTCGTGAAGAATTTGAGGTAGTAGTGGTTCTTACTGTCAGTGCGTCGCTCACACTACATTCATGATCTCGTAATTCGTTCTGAAATTAGACAGGCAAAGTAAAAGCATGAAAAATCTGTAATAAATACAAACAACAGACGACGCATCCAACAGCAAAAATTACTCTAAGGTGTTTGTTTTTGCCCTTTCTGTATAAAACTTCACTGCACACTGTGAAGCGTTCTGCATATCAACAGTATAAAATATGAATAACATAGTGCAAAGCGTTCTGCGTTGTCCAACAGTAGAAACCTTGAATAACATAGTGCAAAGCATTATGCACTTCAACAGTATAAACTTTGAATAACATACTGCACAGCGTTATGTATTCTAATAGTATAAATTTTGAATAACATACTGCAAAGCTTTATGCATTTTAACAGTATAAGCTTTGAGTAACATACTGTGAAACGTTATTTATTCCAACAGTATAAACTTTAAATACAATACTGCGAAGCTTGTGAATATGCATTCCACATGTATAAAATAGTAAACATTCTTTATTGTTAATGATTATTCATTATTTCTTTTTATGAATTTCAACAATATAAACTTTGAATAACATACTGTACAGCGTTATGTATTCCAACAGTATAAACTTTGAATAACATACTGCGAAGCTTTATGCATTTCAACAATATAAACTTTGAGTAACATACTGTGAATCGTTATGCATTCCAAGAGTATAAACTTTGAATAATATACTGTGAAGCGTTATGCATTCCAACAGTATGATTTTAGAATAACATACTGCGAAGCGTTATGCATTCCAATCGTATAAACTTTGAATAACATACTGCAGAGCTTTATGCATTTCAACAGTATAAACTTTGAATAACATACTACGAAGTGTTATGCATTCTAATAGTATAAACTTTGAATAACATACTGCAAAACTTTATGCATTTCAACGGTATAAACTTTGAGTAACATACTGTGAAGCGTTATGCATTCCAACAGTATGATTTTTGAATAAGATACTGCAAAGCGTTATGCATTCTAATCGTATAAACTTTGAATAACATACTGCAGAGCTTTATGCATTTGAACAGTATAAACTTTGAGTAACATACTGTGAAGCATTATGCATTCTAACAGTATAAACTTTGAATAACATACTGCGAAGTGTTATGCATTCTAATAGTATAAACTTTGAATAACATACTGCAAAACTTTATGCATTTCAACGGTATAAACTTTGAGTAACATACTGTGAAGCGTTATGCATTTTAATCGTATAAACTTTGAATAACATACTGCAAAGGTTTATGCATTTCAACAGTATAAACTTTAAGTAACATACTGTGAAGCGTTATTTATTCCAACAGTATAAACTTTGAATACAATACTGCGAAGCGTGTGAATATGCATTCCAACAGTATAAAATAGAAACATTCTTTATTGTTATTGATTATTCATTATTTCTTTTTGTGTTTTTTTGTTTTATTTATGTCTTTTTTAAAAAAAATTTATTTATTCCTTAGTTCTCTCTTTTTCTTTTTTCTTGGTTTTTCGTTCTAGCCAGTCCAACAGTATAAAATAGTATGGACAAATGTCGATTGTGAAACGTTTCACCATAAACAAACAATCATACTACCGTCGAATGTAAATATTCCGACCGCTGGGTTTGAATGCGCAAAAAAACGAACCGCTCAAATTAATTCAAACAAAAATAATTAGGTACAAAACAGCTAAAATAGAAGATAATGCATTCTAGTGTTCTGGTGCCTTAAACAGTCTTTTTTTACAAAAGATAGTATTTTTTTAATAAGACAACAAATACGTCAAGAAATTTCAAGAATATTATTTAATATTTTTGAATTATTTATTATTCATTATGCAAAAAAGAATTATTTATTCATTAATTCGTGAATATGTTTTCTTAACGTACGTGTTGTTTTATTAGTAAATACTATATTTTGTATAAAAAATTGATTAGGCACCAGAACACCAGAAGGCATTACCCTTTATATCATAAAATAACTTGAGATAATACAGATATCAAATTACAAGAATTGCCACTTATACAGGGTCTCCCAAAATTCGCGGACCAACGCAACGGTACGTTATTAAGTAGTCATCAGGGAACACGAAAAAAATATTTAAAAAATTCTATCTCTATTAGTTTTCAAGATATAAGACTTCAAATGTCACACATTTGCTCTCAAATATCGTCATTATTAAAAAAGATTTTAATTATCAACTTGTATTGACTGTGTCTGATTGTGTCTGTTAACAATTATGATTTGGTTGTGTTTCATTTTCTTTGTGCTTTGTCGTAATTTTTAAAAGCGATTTTTTTGGATTTTCACCTAAAAAGCATATGGCAACATCGCATCGCTTGTTAAGTAATGCATGTGCATCATGTAGGTATGTGTTCACTTTTAGTAATGCAATTATTATTGTCAAAAAAAGTATTGTCACCATCTTGTCATTAGGTATCTGTTCCGTTAGAGTTAAAAGTTTTAATTGTCGTTGCATTTTGTATTGTTAAAATTGTCGTTTGTCGTTCCTGTTCTTGTTTGAGTTTGAGTTTAGTTGCGTTCCGATTTTATTCGTATTTTTAGAAAAATGTTTACGAACAATGAGTATGCGGACATGCATCTGATTCTTGGGGAGTGTCGAAACAATGCCACCGCTGCTGCTAGACTCTACAGTGAAAGGTATCCCCTGAGAAATCATCCTAGCAAAAATGTTTTTCGAAGGCTAGAGAGAATACGAGAAACGGGAAGCGTAGCACCACTGGGTGGATTTTATCGAGACAGGGGTCGTCCAAGGACTGCAAGGACACCACAAATGGAAGAGGCTGTTTTGGAATTGGTAGAAGAAGACCCAACATTGTCTACGAATTCAATCGCTGCTGTGCTTGATACGTCATCCCGTTTAGTTGGAAGAATTATTCATGACGAACACCTTCATCCATACTCATACACAAAAGTCCAAGCTTTACTCCTTACGGACTTCCCAATTCGTATGGATTATTGTGAATGGTTTTTGCAACAGCTACAAGAAAATCCACAGTTTGGTAGAAATATCTTCTGGACTGACGAAGCCAATTTTTCCAGAGATAAATTTTCGAATACACGAAATTCTCATTACTATGCATTTGAAAACCCACATGTGTTTCGACCAAGTAACCACCAGTTTAAATTTAGTGTAAACGTTTGGGCTGGAATAATCGGAAACCGTTTGCTTGGGCCAGTGATTATTCCTGATCGCCTCGCTGGAGATGATTTTCTGCAATTTTTAGAAAATGAATTTCAGGATCTTATTGACGAGCTACCTCTAGCTGTATTCAATAATATGTGGTTGCAGATGGATGGCGCCCCACCCCACTATGCAGCACCTGTTAGGAATTGGGTAAATGCAAATTTTTATGAAAGATGGATAGGTAGAGGAGCGCCGTTTAGATGGCCACCGAGGTCTCCCGATCTCACACCGTTGGACTTCTTCTTTTGGGGTCATATTAAATCTCAAGTGTACAGAACACCAGTCTTAAATCGAGATGATTTGATACACAGAATATTCCAAGCCGCGGATTCTGTTCACGAGGAAATGCTTGAGAGAGTACAAGCGAATATCATTCGACGAGTTGAACTATGCAGAAATCAGCATGGGGAAAACTTTGAGCAGTTACTCTAAGTTTATAAAAAACGACTTAGTAAATAGGAAATTTGTAGCTGCTCCTTTCCTAAATGGAAAAATATTTAGAAGAGTACAAAATCTTGAAGATTTATTTCAATGTTATCGTAATTTTAATGTTCACAGTTTTGACGTTGTTGACACAATTACGGACATTATTGAAAAAATATGATCATGATTGTTCTTTGTTATTTCTATGGTTACAAAAAAGAATCGAACATACTTATGCATTATTAAGGTAAATTAGATGTTGCCAAATTTACCCAAGAAAACAGTTCAATATCTAGCAGATTAACAGAGATAGAATTTTTTAAATATTTTTTTCGTGTTCCCTGATGACTACTTAATAACGTACCGTTGCGTTGGTCCGCGAATTTTGGGAGACCCTGTATACAACGCTACTTGCATCTAAAATTACATTCAACTGTGTGGAATAGTTATTGAGCTATTGTTACGTGCTAATTTCGTTGCACCCTGTATAGCTATGCTTTTGTATTATATTGTATAGCGTTAGGGATTTTCGCTTTCTCTCTATGTTTGGTTGCTATTTTGATCGGAACTAACTTCTTGTTGATAATACGACTGACACTTCGTTCCGTTCGTTCGTGAAGCAACTTCTTTAAAAGAATGCTTTAGTGGCATCGCTGTTAAATTGATTTTTCTTGTAAATTGTGAAATGGGAATTGCATTTGCGTAGGTTTATAATTAATGTTTGGTGGTGACTTCCAATATAAATTGGCTTCATAAGGGATTGACCGCTAATTCTTTTGGGAGGTTAAAAGCACGTTCTTGAAGGTTCGTAGTTTTTAACTTTTCTTTACGTTGTCTCTTATACTGTAATTTTATTGACAGGATTCGATATTTATTCGCCATTAGTCGCATTTGGAAGAGGAATAACTTTAGCACAAGGTCGCCTTCCATCCAAGGTACTTATTCAATGTTTGTTTGGTGCATCTGGTAATTAATTTTATTTGATACAGACCTTTATATTTTTCTCTTTAGTTAGCTTAACTGATCTCTGTATATTTGGGCTGTTAAAAGACCACTACGTTGAGCTTCTTGCCCACGTACAGTTACTTGGTTGCTGGTTGTCTACTTGGATCACGCTACGTTCAACCTGGTTGGTGGCGTTGCTCTTCAGGTTGAAAGAACACACCCGTATCGCAAGTCACTTACATTGTAGCAACTATTTGTGATAATAATACGAGTGATGCTTGGATTTTTAACAGTTGTTCGTTTTGAAAAGTATGAAACAACTTTTAATTGTTGTTTATGTTCATGAAATAAAAGGCGCCAAAGTCAAGCGAACTTGCATCAATGTGCAGTTTGATAGGTAATTTCGGATCAAACACCGCCAGCAACGGCCTAGCGCTCAAGAAAGCATATCATACTGTTTTGCTTCATCATGTTCTTGACCTCAAGTGAACTTTACATTCTTCTGTGTGAGTTTTGTTATGCTTGTAACCGCCGCGAATTTTGAAATATATTTTCTAAAGTAGCTAGCTAGGCCCATAAATTTCCGGACTTACTTAACATTTTAAGCACTAACTGTTTCGGCTGCAGGAACAAGCTGGCTTAGTTTTCTTGCGTTTATAATTATTAAATTCTTACGAAAAATAAAAAAAATGTCGCAACAATTTCACAAGTTTCACCTCTAAGCAGAAATATTAACACTCTTTTTTCTGATAATCAAACAAAAACTGCACTAACTCAGAAATTATTCACGTATTCAGAAGTTCTTGTTCAAGCCCTTATTCTGTTGTTTTACACCGGAAACCCCGTGCTCTAAATAGTTGCTAATAATTCCATAAAGCATAACAGAGTTATTTAATTTAATCGCCATATTAGAATCAAATAGCACCTGTTTTGGAAGCGCACTGAATAGCGTAACTACCATTCGTTTCATGTGTCAACCGCAGTGCATTTCATAAACTTCAGAGCGGCTATCTGCAAGATTTTCGCTTGGCCCAATAGCATGTACTAACAAAAAATCTAGAAAGAGAGCAATATAACTATGCAAGTGTTACGGTGTTTCGTACTATAAAGGACAACCGCAAATAAGATCGCATACCACTCGCCTTGGTTGTTCTAGTATTCCACTTTCGAACTTCTATGTCATTGCTATAGCTGTGCTCCAAGTTCATAAAACTGAAATACATAGTGACTGACCAATACGAATGATCTTGTTTGGAAATAAATAGAAGTTTCGCAAATTATATTCAAAGTGTTATAGTTAGTTGTAATGTTGTTAGCTGTTTAATTATGTTACTATTCACAGTTTACAAGTTTCATACTGTAGTTAATTAAGGCTAATCAATTTCATCCGAAGCAGTTATTCTACGTTGAAGTGACAGTGGGACATTAACTATAAAGGACTTTATTAGCAGATTACTAATGAACACTGCAACATTATACAATAACTAACGCTTTTGTTTACTATTAACCAGCTAAACATTTCTATGTGTGGTTACTTATAAAAGTACATAGGCAACAGTTATAGTCTCTTTAAACGTTAAGGAGAATTTAAAAAGTACGTAAACGCGCAGAAGATTCTATAGTATTTTTTACTACAAAATATGAAAACAAAATTCTATACTTTATCGTACCCTGAAGACAGCAATTAATGGTGGCCGTACTTACTGATAATACTGACACATTTTCAAGATAAATTTTCCCGTAAGAATTTCATCGTGTAGTTGTATACGTAAATACATGTTATGTAGGAAGATATGGGATTTTCACACTGAAAAATTTGAAATTTGAAATATTAAAAAGTGGCAGGTCTGTTTTTATTTGTTTCGGACATACAGAGCTTTTAAATTTTTCAGAAGAGTAACAAACAAAATAAGTTCTTAGAGTCAATAAATAGAAATTAAATGGAACTTTGGATAATTTTGTTGTTGATGTTTATTGAAATTCCAAATTCCTTTTGTAACCACTGTAATCTCTTCGTTATCATTTGCGGTACATTTTCCAGAAGTGATGGCAGTTCTTCAATGAGAAACGCCAGGTAATTCTTAGCATTTGGTTAATCTTGCAGGAAGAAAGTAAGGGCCAATCAATAAATCATCCCAATCGTTCACGGTAAATTCTTCTTACAATTGAAATTAATAGCAAAGTTTTATTATTACTTAATTGGCAATTTTTAACTCTTTATTATTAGTTAAAAAGTAATGCAAATCTTTAAACTTAAAATAATAAAATTACTAGAAAATAATCTGATTACCTACCGAAAGATAACCTGGTTACCGGAGAGTAATTCTATTACCTCAAAGTTATCCGGTTAATAATCCAATTACTCAGTAATCAACTACTACCCGCTCTGTTTATATTAAGTTACGAGATTTTTAATTTACAAAGCGTTTACTGAGCCGTGGGCCCGTGTCCCGGAGTGATCACCCTGGATGCCCTCCTCGCATCGGGCCTGCTTAAAACAGCTTATTAAGATTCAAGAATTTATCCGTAACCTCACCTCTCTTTATGTTGCTACTACTATCTTATGTAACAAAGTTACTTTATTCTTAATTATTATTCTGGTGGGAATAAATAATTATATCAGTCGTTGCAATCTATAGCCGTCCGGATAAGTGACTCAAGCTATCTTATGCGTTCCTTCCAACTGCGTGCATTTTGCGTGCGCCTACTATATACTTCCCGCGAACGCCTGTAAAAAGCTCCCGCGAGCCGATTTGACCAGTTCATTTTCCTGAACCCAAAAAACCAGCACGACCAGCCAGCAGCCAAGTCAGCCGATCAGCTTTCTGGAAAACTGAAAGTAAATTCTCTTGACTGTAGCACTAAGTATTGATTGTCACCGCCTTCCTACACTGTCTACATTCACACCCTTTCCGAGACCTCACTGCGTGTAAACCTGGAGGTTTCATCCTTTACATCCCATCATAATTCCTTCCCTTCAAAGGTCTCACTGTGTGTAAACCTGGAGGTTTTACCGTTGGCATCCCTCTATTGTTCACTGCGTGTAAACCTTGAACACCAGACACCCCGCTTGCCTTCCCCTCTGTATTCCTTTAACCTGCCGCACTTGTACACTTGGTTTGCTCTTTAACACGCTGCATTGCAGCCCACTTGACGTAAGACCACAATAACCGCATTCTTTTTGGGATAGACGTAGAGCTTGTTGGAGTTTTTGGTAGTAATAAAATTGTTTGGTGTAAGGATTGTGTATTTAATTGAATAACTCTAAAGATAACACCTTCACACTTTCTTTAAGTTCTTTAGTGAGACAGGTAGACGCCTACGAAGCCATACAGACAGCATTGGCCTCAACGACTGCAGTTTTACCCTGGACTATCTTTTCTCCACTAGCAGCTACCCGGAATCGTGGAGCTTACTCCGTTAAAAGAACTGGTGCTCGAGAATTACCAGCGACAAGCAAAAACTACGCAGCGCCCTTTATAAGCAATTCTGTGCCCGAGTAGAGACGCTAAACAATTCAACGCCCAGACTATTTCAGACACATACAATAAGTTTGTTTAAACTTAATATTCATGGTGCACACTTATATAGATACAATAACATCTTTTTTAAGGGTTACTCAACCTTTTTATACTACTGTACAAAACAAAGTTAAACTCATCAGAGCACCTAACAATGATGCAGGTCGTTTATCCCATGTACTATATAGCATCTAGTAACCTATAACATCTTATTAAAATAAAATTGGAAGTTGGTGTTAACCCCGTGATTGGAAAGCGAAGGAATATTCTAAAATATTTAAAAGAAATTAATAAACTTCCTAAAAAGCTGGATTACCTCTTTTACACAAAACGTTTTAAGTTTGAAATTTACGTTTATGTATAAAAATATTTTCTAATTTATTTAATCTTAGAAAATCTTAAAATATATTAACAAAAATAAAATGAAACTTTAGGTGGTTAATCAATTAGTATATAAATAATGTACATAATGTTCGTAATATAAATCCTTCTAAATAACTAAAAGTTACCTTAAAAGTTAAAATAACTGCAATAACTAAATATGTACAGGTGATATCTGCTGAAAGCAAGACGAAGATCTAATTACTCATCAATTATTAGTGTTAGAGGTTTACTTTCTTTTTTACTTTCAGAATAATATTGGCGAATAAAGAAAGGTTAAGCACCTACTATTAACCATTTTAACAAATAGCAAAAAATTGTGCCTCAAATTGTCCCAAATTGAAAGGTTCATGAGAGTTACACAGATGTCCAAAATGTTGGAAAAGAAACGTGTGGTCACCATTTACCATTATCCTAATGATACCAACATTTCAGGGGTACATTAGCTATTTAACGTCAAAATGTCTACACCCTCGCCCCTATCGCCACTTCAACACTTTCATCTACGTGACTACTATTCATTATTGTTAGTTAAAAGTAGAACAAAAACAGGTCTATAATAATTAAGTATTATTTAGATCGGTGTATAATTCTTCTTCGGCGTATAAATAATATATTTGATATTTTCTATGAAAAAACTAAATTAGGTAGGTAAATGATACTATAATAATAACACCGAATAATTTAATATCATTCTTTTTAAAACCAAACAAGTAATTTTTTTCTACTCCTATTAAATAATACGATAATTATAAATGCGTTTCTTAATAAGTAATAGCATTCATTACCCACGGGCCGTGAGTAATAACTTATTACCCACGGGCTGTGACCATTCGCAAAAAGCTACCTTACAAAAGCACAAGTTCATTTATTTAATTCAAACCCTTTGCTTTCATAAAAGAGAGAGAAGAGAAATGTGTATACAATTTGTAGAGTAAGGATAAGACGCATCAGCACGTGGGTTGATTGACAAATGAGCCCGTTCCGTGGATGCTGAGACGCAGCGCGATACTCAAATGTTGTAGTTGTTTTGTTTTAAAGAGTTTTAAGGCTATATTTAAACAATCCCGAACCATCTACTAGGGGGTAAAAGTAAGGGGACAACGAGAGGGGAACCTCTCGAACTAGGCCCTCACCGCACATTATTTTTGGAGAGGGATATATATAACATTGAGATTTTTGTTACCACAAACAGCGTGCGTAAATGAATTAATATTAATTGTTGATTAATTAATATTAACTAATTAATAAAGAATGTACAGTAATTAGTAATCGTAAAAAATCATCAAAAAGTAATAATAAATAAATTAATACTAAGAAAGAAACAAACACAAAAGGATGATATTATTCATTTAATGAGCAGACAACGTCAACAGAGCATGACTCCGTGAATGAATGGCTGAATCTCAGACTAGAAAACCACGTTTCAAATCCCATGCAGTGGGTATTATTTTTTTAAATAAAATATTTAATAAGTTTCATAAATAAACCTTTTTTTTAAATAATTATAATATTTATAAAACAGAATAACACAATTCAATACTAATATGGTAATGCATAATAAGTTTTATTTTTAATTAACATAAATATTATATACATATACTATGTAGTTTAAACAATTACTATAAAATTAAGGGATAATTTTATGTAATTATTCTATTTTATAAATATTATAATTTCAAATAAATTATGAAATATATTAAATATTTTATTGAAAAATGCATGGGATTTGAACCGTGGTTTTCTATATAGACGAAAATACAGAGACCCTTCCCTAGGGCGATACTGTTTGTTGACATTGCTTGCTTTTTTAATGAAGGTGATTTATTATCCTTTTTATGTGTATTTTTAAGGGATTGTTTATTTTATAAATAAATATAAAAAAATAATTACATACGACTATCCTTTAGCTTTGTAGTCATTGTTTAAACTACATAATATATGTATAATATGTTAATTAAAAATAAAACTAATTGATTATACATTACTATATTAGTATTTAATTGTAAGTTATTCTGTTTTATAAATATTATATTATTAAAAAAAGGTTTAATTATGAAATATATTAAATATTTTATGAAAAAGAATTACACAAATTCTGCACATTCACTTATTAATTGGTTAATATTAATTAATCAACAATTAATATTAATTCATTTACGCATGTAAACATGTTTTGAAATCTGAAATTCTGGGCATTGACAAAGAAGGGAAATGAGTTGCCCTAGCGAGGACGCCACCGCTCAATGATTAATTAATTTTTCGAGTATACTTCTAACAAAAAAAATGGTGTCTAGGTTTATCCTCAGATTTTGCATAGTGCTTAGTAAATATATTTACAATGCTGTTACAGAGTAAGTTGTCTGAAAAAATCTGCTAATTCAGATTTTCGAAGATCTGTTATGCCGAGCATCGGTTTTTAAATTATTTTGATAATATTATTTACAATAACTAACAAAACTCGATGTAGCGCGATTCTGTAAATAACAGTAATTCGAAGAAATTTTGGGTTCTATAATAACTATACCTTGAATATGTATTAGAGGTAAACTCGTGTAGATGTAGAACCGCTTCGCGAGCATCCGGAAGAACCCTTAACAACACCACCTATCTAGATGGTGTTGGTTTTAATAATTTGGTGCTGATTAGTTACAATTTTCGAGTCTGCTTACATTTTCTAACAAATAAAAAAAATTAAAAAATAACATTGAATATTGGACACCGCTAGCGATTTTACAAGCGGCAAAAGAATAATATACTACTATAAATTTACTGTTGGAAAAATTAAAAAAAGATATACGAAGTGGTGTACAAGGACTTTATGGATTGATGAATCTTCAAAAATGTCAGTTTATTCTCTAAGAACGTTCTGTTATATTGGCTTAGCTTATATTGGAGAATTATTAGAAATAAACAAATCTTCATCATTATGGGCGCGTTATTTTATGTTGCGAAGACAACTAAACATAAATAACAACATCAGTATAGAAAATTATTCAACACTGTACAAAATTCATTATAATTTAACAATTAACTAATTATTATTACTGATTTATATATTTCATGATTATAGAGTTTCACCAAATAAAACTGGAACAATAAATAATTTATTGTAAAGACCGCAAAGTGCAATTTGCTATTGAACAGTTGCATAAAATATGAAGCATCCTACTCGCGTGTAATGGCTATTACTCAATCGGATGAATTACGACGCTTGCCTGCGGTTCACGTCGCGAACATCATCCTCATGAGTAAAAACCATCATTACACGCTCGTTGGATAATACACTGTTACTTATTCTAAAGATCATAAATTAAATAAGTACGAATTTAAAATTAATTTAGGTAAGTATATATAGCCGAAGATTTCTTTATAAACACCAAAGGTATGGTTTTTTATTTTATATTATTTTATCACAAGATTTTATGCTTAGCAGTTTGAATGCCATCTTTCATTTCCCAGAGAGTGTGGTGGCTTAGAGCAAATACTAGGCAGAACGTGATGCTGCTGGATTAAAGCGCGAGACTTTGCACAGTGCTTATATACCCTCAGTACTATCAACTCAGGGTGCGGTGTCCGATTTCAGAACCCGCCACCTTGAAATACCAAACCATCTTTGTTTTCTTTGTATTGATTCTGTAAATCTTCGACTTTTCTTTGGTGTTTGCTAAATATCTTCCCAACGGTTAGGGTTACAACAAAGACTGTTCAATCCAATTTAATGTAAACTAAATTTTCTACGATTTGAGACCGATTTTGTAACTTTATTATCTTGCGAGATATAAGCTTCCAATGTTTTGGACTTTTTTCAGATTTTAAGAAAATCTCTTTTTTTATCGGTTTCTGCTAAACATCTCCCCAAGGTTTACAGCGATAATATTCGAATCACTTTTAATCTATATTAAAGTTTCTGCAACTCTAGACTAGAACTGTTTTTAGAACTTCAATATTTTGCAACATACAAGCATCCAGACCAAGTATAACGCCATCACATTTTTTTGTCAATGGTATTTTGTTTCATTAGCTCTTGTTTCTCTGTTTATTAGTATGGACTCTTTGGGCAACGCTTGATAGCGTGTCAAGTGCGTCGAGGCAAACTTTCGGAGTTATCTTCACACGAAAACCATGCTTGGCCTCCGATCTTAAGTAATCACGGGGATCTACGACTGACTAATTAAAGATCACGATGCACCAAACTTTATTGCTGAAATATTTGATGGACCAGCCATTGTACAAGCCCTTCCTAAATATAATGCATGTATATTTGGAGAATATAGTGCCGTGGTTTTCTTACTATTCTGAAGGAAACTACACGCGTGAAGAGAAGAAGGGAGAGAGGAGAAAAGTCACAAGAGAAACCATACTCCACAAAAACGTTGTTACATTCCTGAAGAATTCAGAAAACACGGCAGAATTGTTTACCCTACTACGCGATGCAGTCGCAGCGTATGGCGTACAAGAAGGTAATGAAATATATATCACATATGGTAAATGTGTTATTTAAAAAAAGAGCAATGCACCAATGTCCTAAACTGATCATGAAGAAGCTGGTACTAGAATGTGTCTTCACATATTGGATTCATCACAAACGGATGCAACTAACATCTTCATAAGTACAGTTGTCACAGATCTTGTTGTGGTATTAGTAGATATATTTTTCAAGTTACAAACTTACGAACCTAATGTTCAACTTTGCATTTGGTAAGGTTAAGCACTTCCGATATTATCACACCAACGCCAGCTGCCAAAAGTTTGGAGAAAATATGTCGGAAGCATTGCCCTTACATACTCTCCAGTCACTGCAGGATTTACCTTCCCTGCAAAACAGTTTAGCCATTAGCTACTAAAACTTCTCAGAAAGAATGTATTCACACAAGGAAAACAAGTTAAGATGATGACAAGTCTATCTGCTAACAAAATGCCCTCATTCAATACACTAATCGTTACATCTATTAATCTAGCATCTGGTTAACCAGTTTGAAATAACTCCAAGATGCACTTATTCCAGCTAACTTTGGATGGAAAAGAAGCGAAGAGACCTGGCAACCGATTTGGGTATCCATACCGGAAGCAAGAAAAGATTTAGGGGATTAATCAAGTGTAGATATAAGACTGAATCCTTGTGCTCTAAGAATTGCGTTTGTAAAAAGGCTTCACTTGCCAAGAAAAGATTTAGGGGATTAATCAAGTGTAGATATAAGACTGAATCCTTGTGCTCTAAGAATTGCGTTTGTAAAAAGGCTTCACTTGCCTGCACAGCTCTTTGTCATTGTAAAGACCATTGTAAAGAGTAACCAACAACAGTTATTTCTTATACCTAAAAATAATTTTGTCATTCTGTAATTTTTTTTATTAAAACCTTTGTAACATGATCAAATGCGTTATCCCATCAAATTATGATCGTTGGAGATACATATTTAGCAAAAACCGACAAAAACAGAGATTTTTGTATTAACCTGAAAATGCCCAACACTTTGGAAGCTTGTATCGAACAAAATATTGAAATTACAAAAGCGAATTTGATCTCAAATTGTAACAAATTTAGTTTAGATTGATATGAATTCAATTGTTCTAGCTGTAAACCCAAACCTTGGGAGGATATTTAGCAAACACCAGAGAAAAGGTGTTAATTTACATGTATAGTCCAAAGAAAACAAGGATGGCTTTGATATTCAAAATAGAGGACACTAAAATCGGTCTCCACCCCCTAAGTTGGTAGTACTGAGGCTGTCGCAAAGCCACCACACTAATAAAACGATCTTATCGTACACTGAAATCAGCTTACTGTGAGTGTAGGAGTTTTAAATATTGAATATAACTATTTTACTCAGATATTACGTATGTTAGGAAAACAAGTCGTAGGACATTATTAAAACAGCCACAAAATAACTTACTTTGCCACTGACATAATGTACTCTTTCCAAATAAAGCTACATACCCTCTCGTTAACTTTTGTGATCTCTTCAATTTGAAGAGATCGTTCATGAGTAACTCAACAAGATGGTAATAACACGTTTCCAAATAAACATTAAGTAAAATTAGTTGGTTTTGTTTGGAGCGAATTATTTGGGGTTGTGTAGTAAACGCAGAAAACCTTAGAAAGCCAGCACAGGGACTCGTTCCCGATTCGGTTAGGTGAGAGACTAGCATGCTAGTCGCTATACTACGAAGGCTATAAACTCTACAGTTACTTTTGGGACATTCTGTATAATATGTTTTTTGTATATTCCTGTATGTCTTTTAAAGAGGTAATACATTAACACATATATTGAATAGTGATAAAACTTATACCACTGCTTGGTTACGGGGTAAATATCTAGTAATTTTTGAAAACTGACACACTATGAATTAGTACCCTCTGTCTGTCGTTTGGTCTGTCTGTTACAATTATAACTCAAAAACGGATTAAAATATTTCAAATTTGATTGAATTATCGTGGTCCTTGGATACGTGAAAGGTAGAAAAAAACACTTTTGTTTAACTGATTCACTGGGTTTCCACCCCCTCATCCGTGCGCGTGCAGTAGAGATCTGATTCTATTATCTGATCTTTTCTTTTGTGCTTTTCTATATATATATAGTATTTATCTTTATTTAGGAATTAAAAATGCCAACATAAACTAATATAATTTTGTTGGGAAATATTCGTCTTAATTTAATTATCCTTTACAATTTAATGGAAATATATATGTGAAAATTCTTTGGAGACAACCCTTTAAACAAACACGACTTACTTCTGCAACCTACATCCTATTAGCTACATCAATTTTAACTAAGCTAAACACATTTTAATTATAATTTAATTTACCTTTTGGGAATTACCTACTACTATTAATGCTAGGTAATTTAACTTATTAAGGTTCATAAACCAGTTTGCTAAAGTTAAATTTTAGGTGAAATATTGTGGTAAATTTCTCATAATAATTATTTTTGGTTTTGCGATATAGTCGTAGATGTAAATAGTATTGGTATTTTCATTTTTAAATTTAAAAATTCCAATATTTTGACGCTGATATATTACAGCTTATACCACATCTAAAGGAGTGTATAATACAATATATACGTTACAAGTATACAGGGTGTCCAAGAAATTATCATCCAGAATATACACAGTAAAACTATTAGTATTAAGCATATGTACAAGTGAATTTTTAGGCATATATAAAAGAGGTGGCACCACAGCAGCGATGCCAATTGGAAATAAAGTGCACAATCCAGCATATGACAAATAGTTACACATTTTCTTATTGTTTGAAACACAAAGAATCAAGAAGAATTACACAGTAAACTTACTTAGGAATCCCCTTCTAAAGTACAGTTTTATTACTACGTAAATAAAGAGCATAACTCAAACATTAGTGTTTTTTGAAATTCGAAAATAATCATTTAACAAAATGATTTACAATACGTTCGGTTTTCACACTAGTCTACAGAAATACTATAACACTTAATGGCTTATTTAAACAATAAGAAAATGCCTTTACACCTTAAAATTACTGCTGGAAGAACACAGCGCAACTATCGTTGAACTCTGAATTTTCTGCACTAAATAAATCCTCAACTTCATAATCAGTTCCGCTTTTTAAATTCTTACGCTTTTATTGTTTATCTGGTTACTACTTCAATGTCGAATTAAAATGTCAAAACAAATTTGAATCACGCATTTGGACCTCCATTTGATATAAGAAAGCAACTGACATATTATTACTAAGTAGTTGGTGCGTTATTGCAAAACGGGGTTCATTTATTAACAGCTTTTCAAAAAGTATAGGGACGTTTAATTACGTCGTTATTAAAATTAGAGGCCATCATAATCTAATCTAATTATTGACTGTTAACTAAAATTTCCACAAAAGGTACTCAAATTTAAATATTAATAGGAGAAATAATCCCAATAGAACAAATTCACAGATTTTTTGAAGAAAGACCAAGGTTTCACTATTAATTCATTTGACGTTATGAAGCTAAAAAACTCTCTAACACCAAACTGAAAATCTGAAATTCGGCTTTTGTATTGACACACTGTGTATTCAAAAGAAAATGGGATCATATTTGAAGAGGATATTGGAGATTCATACATTTTGGAATGTTGTTTTATGTATGGTGTTGCAGATTCAGGGTTTTTGAAATGAAATTTTTTCAGCTGTCAAATTATAAGTGACAGTGTAGAATAATTATTTTGGTATATATTATATTTTGACTTTTAATTTTCTAAATGGTGTAATTCAACAAGCACAAGCTACAGCTTCTTTGTTGATCACATTGTATGATTAGTTGAAATAAAGTTCAAATAAGCTACGGTAGTTAGTACTTTTCACTCTGTCGAAAGACTATTATCCCGCAAATTTCAAAATGTTTACTTCCCTTTTTAAAAATTGAAAAAGTGTGATTATATTCCAGAAAGTTCCAACCAACAACAAGTTGAGCTTGACATCATTACTACCAATAAGAAAATTAGATGATTTCCTCTCATGTTTATGAAAAAGTACATGAAACTAACATAAAAAAATCAGGATCAGAAAAAAGGTTTGCCATAATGTAAATTTATCCCATATATAACTATCTCTCATAAAATAGTGTCGTGAAAGCTGTACATTTCTTTGAGAACATCTAATGTCGTAAAGGGTTTGGGTCAGATATTTGCCTATAAAGGTGCCCATAAAATGCTAGATTTTTCTGGATAAACAAATTTATTAGTGTTTTGAAGAGTTAACTTTTATTTAGTTTTTTTTTACGGTTAACAAAAATAGTTTAAATACGTTACCGAAAGGGCAATGTGATACTTATGAAAATGGACGCTTACTTGACTCATATAAGTGATCGTTCACTAATTATTTGCAATTAACAGCAATTTATCATTTGCTTTAAGCCATATTTATCTCTTATCCAATTTTTAAATCAAAGATAGATTAAAAACGAATTTACGTAATTAATACTACATGTCGCTTTTAGGAAATTTAAAGAAGATAATTAACCATTATTTTGTTTTATCGTTGTATTGTATTGTATTTTACTTTATTATATTTGTCAGCTTGTGTGTGGATATATAGCGTATAAATGCCCCAGAACTTTTCCTAAAATTGATCTCCTTTTTATTGTTTGCAGTAAACTTTAATTAGCAGTGAAAATTATGTACATTTACATTATTTCAATTACCTCTCAAAGCTTTTCACAAGTTTTCGGCTTGCTTTGCACGTTTCCATTTCTGGTAGCTATCGTTATAACGTCATTATAACAAACGGCTTTTGCAAAGTTCTGCAGTCTCTCTTAAGATTATACCGAAATTAGAGGGGGTAGAAGAGATAACTCTTCCAGTAATAATTTTCCTTTCTACATCTCTACATATTATTTTACTTTTACACAATTATGATCTTCAAATAAACATTGCTTACCTTAATATTTGTCTGTTACAAAAAAATTTAATTAATAGTATCGAGGAAAGTACATTTTTAGGATTTCCAAAAACAGGTAAAAGCTTTTCTACTATTTCTAGGATATGGTAATTCTTCTGCCTTTAGTACATTTAGGTACACATTTTAAACATTCTTTAAAAATGCACTGAATGCTGCAGATTTACAAAATTGAGATGTTTTCATAGAAGTCTCTGTAGAAATTCCCAATTTGCGTCTTCAGTGACTCCTATGTGTAACGGTTTGAATGTACAATTTTATCTTATTATTCCATTGAAGATTCCTTCACAACAAAAGTATTCCAGCCAGCTTAAATGTAGGTACGTATGTAGTATAATAATTATAATATATAATTATATATTAAACGGCTCATCTGGATCACAATAGCGATAGTACCTAGACAAGTATAATTAACACTGCCAACAATCGCAGGTAAGGACGGACAAATAGTATTTCCTGATAGTAAATAGTAATAGTAATTTTCCTTCATAAAATCCCTCAGTTGTTGCCATCCTCTGATGATAATAGTATATTATGTTACAAGTGCAGAAAAGTGCCAATTTCTCACGATTGTGAAGAAGTTTTAAGTGAAAAAGTGTGAAGCTAATTTCTCACGAGTGTGATTGCGGCATGAGATGAAGTCGAAGTGTGAAATTGGAGTTTTTGCACGTGTTACACTATACTTTATCTACGACCATAAAAAAGGTAATAAAATGCAAACGTTATTTTTCAAAGCAAACTTTTAGAATTATGTTTTTAAATTATAATACATAATAACCAATAAACAAAACGTTCCATCTATTTCTGTCACCTACATCAGCATAGTGCTAACTTTTATCTACATAACCCCTTTTCCGCGTAATGTAAATATATTAAATATATTCTGGTATGCATTGTAGATGTTGTGGTTGACAAGGAAAGAGAGCTTTAAGTGTACTCATCGCGCTTCTACTTGATTATATTAATGAAGTATTGCAAATTTTAAATGTTCTCATTGTTTTTATTGTAATTTAGCAATAATGAATATGATTATTATTACCAATTAAAAAATTTACGTTAATTCAACAACTTAATAATAACTTTATATAGTAATAATAAATAAATTATGGTAACTCGCCTCAAAAGGTCAACGGTAGAGCTCGCTTAGCACGTTAACGGCTCAGGATTCGATTCTCCGCCGGAGTAATAATTTTTCAATAGGATTTGCATTTAAAATACAATTTAATGTAAAACATTAATTTAACTTTTACCAAAAATTTATAACTTTTATATTTCAAACAATTATTAATGCTAATAATATTGCATGTGCTGACATCTATGGTGTCTTAATAGAACTTCTGATCGTGCGATATCATTTCCCACGGTCATTTCCGTGCAGTTTAGAGATTGTCAGCACTGGGTCATTTTCATGGTTACTAAACTGTGCGAAATGTGTAATTTTTATAGTGGTCGTAGATAAAACTTTTTACTTTGTATCTAATAGAGTATAAAACATTTATTATGGTTTTGTCTAAATTGGTGAAACAGTATTATCGAACTAAACAAGATTTTACAAATATAAACGAAATGTGAGATCAGGTGGTGTTTTCACCTAGAGTATGGGAGAACCGTGACTAGCAGCTCTATTATTAGTAGAGGGAAAGGAAATAGGAACTTCAGGGAATCTGTTGCAAACGTCCACGCAACGACGTTCGTGTCGAAACCGAAAAAATTGTTTTTCACCTATATTTGTATGTAGGAAAATCATAATATATGTATGCAAATTAAAACAATGTTAAGATTTAACTTTAGTTTGGATATCATTTTGAAATTAAAATTTTGTTAAGCTAGGTGGCCCAATGCGGTTTACCTTACCAAGTAAGGTAAGTACTGCATGGGGACACCTTGTCTGTATAAACTGTATATACAGCTTGAAATAAGTATAACTGCCATTATTACAACATGGGATAGAGGACATCAAAAGAAATAAAAAGGTTTTATAAAGCTGTGACACCTTCTGCAGGTTTCTGCAAAAAAAGGTAAAGTTGCGAACTTCGACGTCACATCATCACGTTACTACAAGTGTGTATATGTGTGTATTATTTTATTGACTCGATTATTATTTCAGAATTATTATTTAGGAATTATGTACTATTAATTATTTTCACAACGAGTACATCGCATTACAATAATATGCAAATGCATTCAGTTATTAACTGTTAAGTGAACTAATAAACTATTAAGAAGAATTAAGAATAAACTTCTTAGTGTATATCCATACATAGAAACTAGATGCGAAAACTAATACAAAGCCAATAATGGTAAACTACAAAGAGAAAAACAAAAAAATAACAAATTTGGTTAAATTATTCCGATTCATTCATTCATTTCAGATTCTACACAAATACTTATAATAATTGCTGATGCTGAGATACAATAAAATTGTAAGAAACAAACTGTTAATACTAATTTTAAGTATTTAAGGTTTAAGGCTCCCAAAATAATAAATACCTACTACGATCACAATGTGTAAACTTACTAATTTATTTATCAATGAAAAGCATTGCAACATCAACATACAGGGTGATCCAAAATGACTGAAGACACTTTAAATTTACTGCCACGTTAAATTAATGTCACGTTTGCAACATGAATACTTTTTAGACATTTTTATCTTGCTTTTATTTTACAGTGGCGTCTCAAAAATAATATAGCTTATAAACTTCATTAATCTTAAATCATAAACTTACCTGATAATAAAATCGTCTAACAAACCGTTGTTCGAACTGTTTTGTAAAATAAGAAAACAAGCGAAATAAAGCAAAAATTCAATGAAATCCCAGAACAACGTAAACGAGGAAGTGACGAGTTAACACTGTAATGACTAACTGACTAACAAAGTGAAATACACTAAAACCTAAAGCGCGAAATTCAAACCGACCTCACATAATTTTGATCTCACGTAGTATGTACTACCTTTAATTGTTATTAATTGTTGTTATTATTGTTATTATTTGATTGTTATTCTTTAGTTTGAAGTGTTTGTCCGGATTGAATTCAATCGCGGGTCAAGAAATTTGTAGTTTTGTGTTGGTAAACATAACCTCTATGTCCTGTTTTAATAATGGCAGTAACACTCTTTACGTGCTGTATGCTGTATAAATATCTTTCTCTAATTATTTTCACTAATACTTTAAACGTTTGTAAATTGTGTAAAAGTAGCGCCTTCCCGTTGAAATGTATTTATAATAAAAAGTAATTTCTTATTATTTATTTTTGGGGGACGAGCTGGTAAAATACGGCATTTTGACTTCTGCATGGAGACACCATGTATATTAAGGCCGTCCCTGACCTGATGACTGTATCAACTTATCGAACTAAACTAACGGAGGACATGCGCGCAAAGGCTGGAGCTTTCATATTACAGCTTTTAAACATCGACCAAGACCAACATAGTCTTCATATCGTACTCGACGTTTAATGTAGAAGGATATGTTGTACTCGGCAAGATGCGATCTACGTGATATTTATGTCATATAATCATAATCAGATTTTTTTATAAGAAATATCCTCTCATTTTGAAAGTCTATATTTTATGGAAGTTAATAACGTTCCATTTTGAATAAATACCGTTCATTAGTGAATAGTTTTTAATTGGAATAATAATTTTAAATAAGGATTAAATTAAAAAGGGGGGTAAGTAAAAAAGATTAGAACCTATTTCATAGCCTATTGTTTAAGGCACGTTCCAAAAATTTACTCATAACAAAACGTGTCAATTTATGAAACGAATTAAATTATAAGGGAAACGAGATTTATGTTCAGAGTTGTAAGAAAATATACAAAAAGCATATGTAAAGGCAACGTTACAATTTTCTTATTCATTTAAGAGCGCTCTCTACGCGGCGTATCAGCAAATTACCTATCACATCGTTAAAAATTGAGATAGAAAGATGCGATTTTTAACAAAATGTTTTAAAAAATTTTCTTTATGTGGCAAAATATCTAAAGAAAATTTTTATTAAATTTTTGATTTTTATTTTGCTTATTTTTAAATATTTTTGACTTTATGACATTTTGCCACATGAAGGTATTCATTTTATAATTTTCGAGCGGAAAATTTTGATCAGAAACCTTTTAACAATTAAATAATAAGTAATTCCCATAAATTTATTAAGCGCTCAATAAAGTGGCGCCATCCTGTTATATTTCGAAACTAAACTCGGGTTAATTTTATGTGGCAACACTGGACATGAAGATTTGGCGTTGGCAGCTTAAGCGATAATTTAAATGTGGTTAGTTGCAGGATCACCTTTCATTAGTTAATTCATAACAGTTATATAAATGTAATATCAAACAATAACTGCAGTTTAAAGATTTTATTTAAAAACACCTAAGTATTTTGTTCCTGCTTTTACTTGCAATCATAATCTTTTTTAATTTAGACGCAAAGAACTCCTTTTTAGCCATAATTTTACGATCTCGGTACTTGAGCATAATATACGAATTAACTACTATTAACAGCAAATGAAAACATTTATTAAACGTAAAGCGAGAGTAAATTAATAGGGTCGAATAAAAGTATTTAGTCTCGTCTCCACGAAATATATTTAAAACAATAAATTTTAGAGTTGACTGCAGTTTCGGCTTACTTAAGATGAAGTCATTCCCAAAACATTTTAAAACCAAAATATTTATTAGGAACAAGAAACATTTTTTGAACAGTCTATGTTTTGTTATTAGCAAGTTGTAGAAGACTTGCACTTCTCATGAATTTTCTTTAATTATAAAAATCATGAGAAAAAACTTTAAAAAGAGAAAGAAATACAAGATATCAGATTATTCTATTTCCTGATCATGTAGTAGTTTTAGTTTTCTTTTATATTTAAACATGGATTGTTTAAAAAAATGTTTCTTCTTCCTAATAATACATATTTTTGCAGTCAACTTTAAAATTTATTGTTTTAAATTATTTCGCGGAGAAGTTAAAAGCTTTTATTCAACCCTATTTATTAACATTCAACTCCATTAAAAGAAAACGATGGACACTTTCGAAGATTTAATAAAGCGATAAATTATAAGCCACTACCCACAAGGTGCAATGAGTATTAGTTTATTTAAAAACTATAATTTTTCTACTCCTGGTGCCCATCGTATAAGCAATTTACCTATAACATGGTTATAAATTGAGATAGAAACATGCGGTTTTCAACAAAATCTTTTAAAAAATGTTGTCTATGTGGCAGAATATCTAATACTTCTATCTATCTAATACGAATATCTAATAATATCTAATTCTAAAATAAATTCTCGATTTTTATTTCCGATATTTTTAAGTATTTTTGACCAAAACATTTTACTGCAAGGAGGTATTATTTTACAAGTTTTAAATCTAAAAACTTGTCCATAAAACGATTAGCAATTAATAGTTATTTATGTATTAAGGGCATAAAGAAGCTTTTATGGCCAGAAGCGTTATTTCTAGCCCGAGGCGTTAAGGTAAGTACCCACAGCAGCGGATCCGCAGGCGGATGTCATACGATTGGTCGGTTTGAGACGTTTTGACTCAAACTGACCAATCGTATGACATCCGCTGCTGTGAGTACTTACCTTTAGCCGAGGGCTAGGAAAAGGCTGTAGGGTCATAAAAGCAAGTTATGCCCGCTATACCTACTCTGTTTTATGCACAGATTAGGTTTTTATCTCAAATCTATTGTTGTGTAAAAAATATAATTAAATCAGTACGTAGGTACATCAAACCGCTGTGCGTATACTTATGTGCTTATACGAAGTACGTTACTATAGTTACTATTCCAAAATTTTTAATTTCAGTTTATTTTCATTGGTGATAAGTTTACAAATTATATTAAGAACCAATCAAGTTCTACAACAAACAGCTCTGACATTTAATTGACGTTTCTTTATTGACCGTCGGACCATAAAGATGCCCTTGGGCCATAAAGAGACGGTTATGCTTAGATGAGTCTAGCAATATTAGGCTAATTATAATGTATCTGTGCATAAACATATTAATTTCCCTTATATACTGATTATATGGAATCTATGATTTTGCTATGCTAATATATTAGTTTATGTTCTTCTATTCTGGTAGAACATAACATGAAGATTTTTTGAGAAGTTGAAGTGTTTCTCTTGAGACTTACTTTTATATAGGGTGTCTCTAAAAGGTCTGTACAAATGCTAAGACATATTCCTGAGACCAAACTAGGACGATTTAACCAAACTCTATCCAAAAGTGCTTCGTTAATGCGCTATCGAATGTCAAAGATCTTGAAAAAATTTATATTTTTCTAAATAACAAAATATTGCTTTTGCGCAAGATGAGAGTATGTACTGAAAAACTAGTTTTTTGACAACATTTTTTTAATAGTGGGTGTTACGTAAGATGATCTACATGTAAAGGAGCTCAAGTTTTTTTAACGGTTTGGTCAATATTTTTCAAACTTTTTCTACAGATAGAGATATTCTAATTTCCAACATTTTTTGTCTGTTGTTCCATCTTGCTGTCTACCATAGTTTAGGCAAAAAGAATTAATTTGATTTGCTTGCTATTCACTGCTGCCATACATTATAGTTAGTTAAAACTTTGCCGAGATATGTTTTCATGCATGGTGGGGCACGCCTTCATTTCACATTTATTATCCGTAACCATCTAAATCAACTATATCCGAATAGATGGATCGGTAAGTGAAATCATGTTATCGTAAACTGGCCACCTCGGTCTCCTGATATGATGTCTATGGATTATTTTTTATGGGGAGCTTTAAAACCCATGGTATTCTCCAGACCTGTAAATACAGAAGAGGAATTGTGGAGACGAATTCAAAATACGACACACTAAACGACTAAAAGACGATGCCGATATGATGAAAGAGTATAGTTTAATTCTTTATGTCGTATTAATTTTTGTATGCATGTAAATGGTAGCCACTCTGAACATTTTCTGTATGTTTGCATTAGATTTACCAAGTAAGATAGTTATTGTTTTATTAACTTTTCTTGAACGCCAACACACTTTAAATTAGATACATTATGGCTGCAGTGCATGGCATGCAAACCAAATTAATCTTTCTTGCCTAAACTATGGCAGATAGCAAAATCCAACAACAGACAAAAAAATGTTAGAAATTAGAATATTCATCTGTAGAAAAAGTTTGAAAAATATTGACCAAACCGTTAAAAAATCTGAGCTTCTTTACATGTGGATGACCCAATGTTTATCATTCAATTTTTTGAAGATCTTTGACGTTCAATAGCGCCTTTACGAAGCACTTTTGAATAGAGGTAACTTTAGTTAAATCGTCTTATTTTGGTCTCAGGAATATGTGGTAGCGTCTTGCCAAGACCTTTTTTATAAGACAGTTGGTAATATTTAATAATAACTAACATGTAGGTGAAGCGATGAAGACAAGAGAGAAGCGACGAGATTCGAATATTGCAATGTATTTTGAAAAGAACTGCAGGATGTCATATAGTTGGACAGTAATTTTGAATTACCACTCAGTCACTGAGTCGCATTACCTGTTGAGAGTCCATTCCAGTTTGTAAAGCATATGTACTAAGGTTTACAATACAAATACTTTATTTTAGCATAAAATGTGTGACAGAAGTTGTGTACAAAATTATAAAAGTATTATTAAAGAATGTCAAGAAATAAGAAATGTCGATTTTAAGATTAAAGTCTTTTAGTGTTATCAACACAAAAACTCTAATGCCGAATATTTATGGCCATTTGCACTAGCTTCGGTTAATCCTAATCGAAGATTAATTACCATGTAAGTAATATACGTTTATCAATACAATCATATCCATAATAATTAGGGCTAGCGTGCACTATGAACTTTTTTTCAGTTTACAGTTTGTTTCAGTTTTTCAGTTTAGAACAGTTTAGTCGACCGAGTGAGATAGTTGCAACATACGGAGATGCGCACATTTACTCAACTTTCCTGTTGAATCTTGTCAGAAACCAGAATACGACTGAACTGTTGGCCGACACACACCTGGATTTGAATATCTCGTGTGCGCACTAGATGATTACATAGGCAAGGAACTTCGCTTGGACACTCATTATTACTGTGCTTGAAAATCTCTGCGAACATTGTGGAACAATGTGACTGGATCAAAAATGTATTTATTTATTGCTTATAGAAGATCCAGTAATGTTTAATACTTCGTCAAAACTTGTGATGCTCATTCTATGGAATCCCAAAAAACTCTCAACTCCTCGTAGAGTTGAAACTGACCCTCCAATAAGCGTTGGCAGGTTATTGGATGAACCCAATATCTTCTGTTTTGATTTTCTCGGTGTCTAAAGCTAAAATCGCGAAGCAAACTACCTCTACCAAGTTCATTTTGAGAATGGAATACATGACACAACACAACAGTTTACCCGCATTTGTACCAACCACACACACATAGTGTCCCCAGGTGCGGTACACAAGAGGAAAAACTTTTTTATTATTAATTTTATAACAAAGTCATTCTCTATGAAAATTTTTGCTTGATTCAAGATTACTAAAAAGTATAACGGAATTTTTATATTACTTATAATAAAATAAAAAATTTAAGAAAATGCATTTTTTCTAAGGAAAAAAACGACCAATGTAAGTCTGTATTTACTATATTTTTTATCATGATGTCTTGCTTGAATCAATGCAGTAACAATCAAATAGCAATATTAATAATATTGAGAAATATTACCTTATTTCATTTTACATACGATTTATTCAAGCAACGAGATTTTATTTTTTGAAGAATATTGAACTTAGTTGTCTTTTCTTTAAGAAATAATGCATTTTTTTATTTTCTACTTTATTCTAAGTACCTAATATTAAAATTTCGTTATACTTTTAAGTAGTTTTAAATCAAGCAAAAACTTTTATAAAGAATGTCTTTTTGTCATAAAATTAATAATAAAAGTTTTCCTCCTGAGAACCGCATTTGGGGATACACTGTATGTACTATTGGTTTCATAACTATCTATATCGGACAGCAAGGCTCATATGGTTATTTTTCTTTATTAGAAAAAAGGTTAAAAAATAGCATCATATTAGCATTGCTGTTCTAGATCATTATGATACCAGTTAGTGGCAATAGTACTCAAAATGCAGTTTCAGGATTAGTAAATATAAATAATAATAATTGTTGATTGGTCAATCAACATAGAATCACTGTGAATAGAAACAATAATATTTCGACTGACAAGCTCATTATGGCTTTTGTACGAACATATTTTTTGTTTTAGTTTAAACGAGTGAAACAAATTTTTCATAATATGTGCTGTAACTTTCTTGCAGATTGATATGGTGATTAGGTTGATTGTAACGCGCAATTTGGTTAAAAAGCTTTAGAATTTACAACTGTCAAATGATAATTATAAATTTTTTGTTTACGATTGATTTCAAAAAACTTGCCTACTATATAACCTTGTATATAACTAAAAGTAACCAAATAAAGTATGTACATATATAGTAGTCCTTGATAGTCACTATAGTCACCTACAGCGAATTCCAACGAGATAAAGATGTAAAATAAAATAATATTCATTTAAATAGTTATAACAGTGCACCTAATTATGAAAGTCATAGTTTAAAGAAAAAGAGACTTTCATAACGTGCTGTACACGACACTTTTTTGCATAGGTATTGTAAGCTGAAAAATTTGTCTTAAAAGGATTTATGCAAAATTTAAAAAATCAGGAAAACATATTATTCTTTGACAATAATCTCCAAGGAGATTGAAGTTTGTTTTTTACAAACATAATTAAAAAAGGTGCTACTTTCATTAGGATTTTTCGTTAAAAAAACTTTCATAATCAATATGCAAAAAAGTTTTACTTTATGTTTAAAACTATGATTAAGAAAATGAGATTTCGTCATCAATATGCAAAAAAAAGATATTTTACAATACTTTTTGTTAGGTGCTTATTACAACTTAAATAAAGTAGTATGTATTAAAAGGTTCTTTTTATAATTTGTCTGTTTTGCTTTTTCTATTTTTTCAATATTTTATGGTAACCTGGAAGAACTATTACCTAGCATTTTAATTCAATAAGGAGAATGCTGCCACCTAATGACCTAAAGTACATTTATGTATACTCGTATTAAAAATTGGTTAAAATCTCAAATCCGCAATACGACATCCACTAATAAAATAATTAGCATAACCCCAACAAGTTTCAAGTGTTACTGAAGTTTATCGAAGGATATAACGATATAAGATGCAGATTGCAGTCACGTGTTTGCGCTATTGCCGCTGTAACATTGACGGCCTTGCATCCGAACAAAGAAATTTAAACGTTACGCGTCTTCAGCACTCGATAATTTAAAGAGGAAGAAAGATGCCATAATACAGCAAACGTCTTTTCTTAATTATTGAGTTTGTGGATGGTGAGGGGTGTATTGGTGGCTTTCCATACTTTGATCAGCTGAGCTACAGCGCTCTTAAGCGTTGCCGGTACCACAATGAGTATTTAATACATAAATAAGAGTGTATGATTCAGAACGCCTACAGTATTTTAGATACGTTTATAAAATAACAAAGTATAATATCCTACTCTAGGTAATAAATTATATTTCCCACATCATTATATATCTATTAGTTATTATTTTTCAAATAATAATAATAATAATAATAATAAAATTTTTAGATTTATTATTACGTTGTGTGATACATAGACATAACCTACGAAGTACAACAGTCGTATTAACACTGATGACTTAAGCCTTCGAAGTTCGGGCTTCAGGCGCCACGTTTCTGGGGGGCGCCAGCGTCAGACATGGTTCACAAAACCACAAATTCGTCTGGGACTGTATCGCCGGAAGTATTTGTAACGGATACAGCAAACTGCTCAGGAGACCGTTCATTTTCAGCCTAAGAGGGATAAAAAATTATTTTAGATGGTCAAGAAAAATTAAACATGCTATCAATTTTATGCATTGAATCAGAATTAACTCATTTTATAGATTTAATTGTAGCCATAATAATAATCATACTCAAATATAAATAAAACAAAATAGTTGTTGACTTTAATACCTACTTCTAGTCATCTAAAGTCTGGTCGCGTTAGCTATTCAGAAAGGGTAAACAAATCAAGTGCAACGCTATTGGTGGATGCGCTTAATGACTGATGACGTTTACTTAAGCGCGAAAATGCGGATAAACGCCCAGTACTAATTTTCGTCTTACACGGTGCAGTTGCAGTTATTTTTATTTTTGTTGTGCAAATTCAAAAAATGTCCGAAAAACCTTGATAATGTTCTTTTAAAACGAAACAAATTTTAATGGAAAAACTAAAATATAAATAGGCTCGTAGATGCTGACCGGAAAGAGATTGTTCTCTGGCGTCGAAACTTTTTAAGGACAAAAATATCATGAAGAAAGGTGATCGATACTTTTTACTGACGAAACATGTGTTAACGCTGGATTGTTTTTATTCATTTTTTATTTTATCAGTTAAACACATATTTTGCAAAATAATTTTAATAATAACAGCTATTCCGGATTTGAACTTTTTAAACACCTCTTTTAAACTCGGTTTTGTTATTGTTAATGATACGTAACAAGTCGAATTTAATTGTGATATTAAGCATTTTCATTGTTGTTTTGGACTTTGCGCTCTAGACCTAACGTATTATAAGTAAAGGTAGTTTTGAGCGGTCACCTGACCACTATTTTTTACGCTTTTCGAATAGCTAACGCGACTGAAGTTTAATGGGATATCATTAGAAGGCGCCAGCTGTAAAAAACTCCAAGGGGCCCAGGCGATTAATCCGGTTCTGCATAAGGTTTACTAGACGTTTAACAGTTTACATTCAATCATTCGGTCAAACTTCTGCTTATAGCAATCGAATTAAAAGAACTTTGTATATTTCGAACTTTAATTTACGAAATAAGTATTGAAACCTATTTATAACATTTGCTGGTACCGGATATTATGTCATCGGCATTTTTGTAGTCAACGAAGACGGAGAAATTAATAAGTAGAAATTAAATTGAGATCAGTGCTGAATCCAGGCGAATGCCAGAACTCCACTAGAGTATCTATTATGATCAGATGAGTTAAGAATACTTAGAGTAATTAAAAACTCTAGACTCGGATACTTCTGAGAATTAATACTGACTAGTTTGTGTTAATTCTTAGTTTTTTTCTTAATTCTTAGATTAGAATGAACATAAAAATGTAAAACACTCATGTCATATCATATCTAATATTAACATAAAATAATTCCTTTTAATTCCATTGTTATAGCAAAAGTTTGTCCAAATGGTTGAGTGTTGACTATTAAACAGTTATTATGCATTTTAGTCCTGTGCTACTTCAATATTTTTTAGTTCAGAATCACACATGCTATCGATTCTCATACTTAAAATCTAATGGTTCTATTTAAAAGAATCCTGATGAAGTCATATACGGTACCAGCAAATGTTCTAAAATGAGTTCTAATACTGATTTCGTAAACTAAAGATCGACTTTTACAAAGTCCTTTTAATTCCATTGCTATAGTCAGAAACGTGTCCGAATGACTGAGTTAAATGGTACAGAATACGTTAATTGGTTCTAGCTTCTAGCTCCGTTATTATGCATTTTAGTACTGTGCTACCTTAATACATTTGTATTCAGAATTACACTTCCTATCGATTTTCATAGTTCAAACCTAATTGTTCCATTTAGAAAAATCTCGATGACTTCGTATTCGGTACCAGCAGAAGTTAAGATAGTTTCCAATATTTATTTCGTAAACTAGAGGTCAAAATATAGGTTTAGGATGATCTTTTGAATTAGAGCAAATATCATTTTGCAGAGTATTAGCAACAGTATTATATTTTCCTTTAATATGTCTAACATCTGATGTAAATTATAATATGTACTCAATCTGAAGAATTTGAAGAAGAGTTTTTCCTATTTTGTAAACAACGCTGTTGTTAAAGGTATATGATCTGTTACAGCAATAAAATGTTGACTTTCTAAAAACTTTAAATAGTCTAAATGTCCCGTTTCAGTTTTACTAGATGCAATGATATTATTAAAATAACAGAATACAAAATCTAATCCAGCAATAACTTTATACATAAATGTTGTAATTTTTGAGATGAGTTTCTAAAACCGAAAATATTTTAGGAGTGGGAGTATTTATTTGAAAAAGATGACATTAACTTTCAAAACGTTTTTGTATCTGTAATAAGACGTTTATGTTTAAGATCAACCAATAATTCAAAATGCGACAGAAAATTTTCCACGAGGATTAAAACAAAAGGAAAATTATGTCGTAATCCTATCCTTAATCCTAATTTCTTCCCATTTTTGAAGCCCGTTGACCAAGGTGGACTGAAACCTTTTTTCGGATGATTTGTATTTTTTTACTTAATTGTTAGCTAGTTTGTTTGTTCACGCTATATTTTGCATGTGATGTGAGATCGGAGCCGGTTAGTTTGGCGCGGCTGTTTAGGCGCCGCCAATTCGGCGCGGCCGTTTCAGCTTGAGACACTTCGGCACGAGGACACTTCGGCGCAAGGACACTTAGGCGCGACCACTTAGGCGCAGGGACACTTCGGTGCGTGAAATTGTCTAGTATTATTGTAATGAATAAAATCTGTAGGTACTTACAGGCAATAAATACAGTATGCTCGATGAAATACAGTATTCAATAAATACGATATGATGAGAAAAAAACTCAATATTTGCCAATCATAAAAGCTCATATGTATTGCCACATTTAAGAAAAATTCATTTTTTTAAACTACTGAAACATAAAAATCAAAATTCTTTTGCAAGAAACCTCTGCCTAATAGAATAATTTGTAATAAGAATTTAATTTGTTTATTATAAATCTCTTATTGTCTATAAGAATATCATGTTTATGTTTCTATGTCATTAAATAAATTAGAAACGTTGATATTAACATTGAATATCGTGACAAATACATATGTCCCACTTCACGAATTTTGTCTCCGTAGGTAACACTTATAAATGGATACTGTTTAGTGCTTATAGTTAAGTGCTTAAAGACAAACAGCACTGGAATAAAGCAATTAAACCAATCCAAGCAAAATTCTGGAATTATGAAGGAGTATGTGTGCACATAAAAATAAAAAACAGTTACTTTGGTAATAGGGTAGCTTGTCCCAAAAAATTAGACTAATGGTCCAAAAGCCGTTTTGTTTAAAGATCACCGAAAGTTTTACCCTAATTTGACGCGGAAAAAAGTACATGCCCTGAAGTGTGCTTGCGCCGAACTGTCCGGCGCCTAACTGTCCTCGCGCCGAAACGGCCGCGCCGAAATAGCCGCGCCTAAACGTCCGCGCCCAATGGTCCTAGGCCGCATGTGAGGTATCGACATGGGATATTCTTCATGCTCATGTTCTGATGTATATTGTTCGCGCTGTTATCTTGCATTGATGTTAGATATTAACATGATGCCTTTAGTATGTTGTTACCGGTGGTCTATAGATGGTGAATGCTTTTTGGGTTAGTGTACCAATAATAAAGTTTTTGTATATTTTCTTTTTCGACTAACGTAAATGACATAGCATGTAAGTCTACATTATGGTTACGAACTTTGTTGATTAAAATTTGTAAATAAAATACTTTTAAAAATATAGATTTTTTAATTGTCTTTTTGATAGCGTTTTCAAGAAATATAGATAGGTACAACAATACATTATTTTGTATCTCCGATAATAACAAAACACATTAGTGGTTAAAAGATTTTTAAACTAACGCTGTACATGAGATAGAAAATGCACATTTAATGGTAACTAAAAAAGTTACACTCTAATTGCACTTTACCTTAAGAATGTATTGCTATCTGGCTATCTATTGAATGCTAAGGTTACGAAAAATTATTATTTTGTTAGTAATAATGTAATTTTTCACAATTGCACAATATATACATACCGTAAGGTACATATTCTTTATGTATTGCTATATATTATTCGAATACATTTTATACTTAGCATTCATTCGGTGTAGAGTGACGTCGCGTCGTTATGAAAAGTACATGATATGATACATTTTAATTGCATAAACAATAGACTGTAAAATATGTGTTAATTGGTATGCTTTTTCACTTACTTTTATTCAACCACCTCGAAAAACAAGCAAAGAGCCTAGAAACGAGAAGTAATTCATATCCCTTAAATGATGATATAAGAGGGTGTTGGCGGATTAAATAATCTCTATCTAGGTACGTAGTTTGTATTTTTAGTATAATATAAGTTTTCGAAGAAAAATTAATTTTTTAACTTCGACAATGAGAACGGACATATGTAAAAGGTACACTTACACTTATTGTTAGAAGTCATTTTCGATATGTATGGCATAGCACTCATCAGTTTGCCGAATTAGGTGCACCTTCCTCAACTGTTACAATCTTACGCCACTGTCACCACACGTGTTAATTTGCAGACATATAAAATGATATTTTTTTAATCATGCATATTGTACCAAGTAAGTACTAAATAAATTGCTTTTTGTATTTATACTAAGATAAAATGATTTGTTATATTGGACAGCTGTGAATGTAGTATATAATTATTATATAAACATCTTACTAGAATTTACAATCTTTGACAAGGGACGTACAAAACTAAACATTTTGTATGTGCAATAGCTGTGTTGCTTTATGTGCATAGCGTTTATTTTTACATCTGAAAATCATTAAGACACTTGCTTAGATGTGTTTTGTGTATACGTCAACTTGGTGAAAATTTTGTCTAGTAGAAAGGCGGAACAGATGATTAAGTCGCATATAATGGCGTTTATTGTTAAAATGTTATAAACATTATGGGGAAATTATTTTGTAATTTATACATTCTCAGGGTTCATATAGTCAAAATATTTTCGATAACTTGGAGCAGTTAGTGCCAAAGCGACACGTACATAGTTCTAAGCAGTATTGCGCTGTATATCTGCAACCACACCGGACAATACAATCTGTCTTGTACGCCAAGGCAATAAGTATTAACAGGGAATTAGGTGCTGGGACGACTGCTGGGAGGAAGATAGTAAGGGTTGGTGTCAAGACATCTTCACAGGTCCTGCAACCCTATTCTGCGGGCAGCTACTTGTTGCCAAACCATTCTTTGGTCTGAACTGCAAAGCAATTGTTTGATTAATTTCACACTGTAAACCTGGGAAGATAGTTGCAGTTTGTCACTTATTATTTATGTGTATTTGTAGTGGTATTGATTCTTCTAGAAAAGCTTTCAGGTTTTCAGGTACATTTTATTGAAAAAGTTTACAACATCCGTAGCAGTCGCAAGTGTGGTTCGGAACCTTACAGGTACTGTCGATATTTGATTCTGGAGCTTTGACAGTCGATTCTTGACGCCAATCCAAACACATCTTGATGTACCATGACTGCTCAGCTGCGAGCTAGCAGCCGGCAGAATCAACTGCGGTTAATAGTTGTACATCGATTTCCAATTAACCACCTATTTTTGCGTTTTAAATCGTTTGAAAGAATTATTTTATTAACATCAGGATACATCTGCATGCTTTCATTTATTCCAAATTAAAGCTGTTATTTCTAATTTTATTATATTCTGTTGGATATAAGAAAACTAATGTCTTCAAATATTTTTGCAAAAATAAATTTCAATAGTAGGGTAACCTTTGAACTTATCTTGTTTTAAAGATAGACTGAGGAAGGCCTATATTTAAAATTGTGGGAATCATTCTCTAAATATTTTCTAGAATTCACATCGGAGTTTTAAAAAATGTAATAAGGGAAACCATAATTATTTTCTCGTAATTAGGATATTTTTAACTTAAAAGATATTTTGTTTCGGCTTTTGTTGAAGTGGTTAAGTCTTATCGTAAGTTTTTTGTCAGTTTTTAAATGTACGAAATCAAATAATTAACGGAAAATAATTAAAGAAGAGTTGCATTGGCGAATAAGGGCTGACATCTCAGTAATGTACCAATAAAAATATTTAAGATAAGTTTTTAAAACTCTTCTGTTTATCTCAAAACAAGAACAAACAACTTTGCGGAAAGCATTTTTGCATTTTTTCCAGTGTACATTGGCTTTTTTTACGGAAAGCATTTTTAAATTTACATTTATTTTGGCATTTTCTTTATTTTCTATTTCAGTCTTTCTTTTATATGAAGATTTGCGTTTCTTCTTTTTTTTCATAGAACCTTAAGTAATTTTTGGTTTTCTTTAATGTTAAGATGTAAATTAGAAGTTAAATGTATTTTGTATATACTAAATAAAGTATTGATTACATAACTCGAGTCTTCCGTTCCTCATTGTTAAAAAAATTATTTTATTTATCATTCAGACATTTTAATAATTAATAAGAGTGCAAACAACAAAAACAACTATATTTATAAGCACATTTCATATATTACTGTTTCTCTGTAAAGTTCACGTTTACATAAACTTAAATAATATAGAGATATAGCAGATCGGTTTAAGAATAAATACCCACCTTGTTTATTTACATATTGTTAGGATATATTGTGATGGAAGATATTGTTATATAATGGCAATAAGAAAAAAAAAGAAAGCACAGCGTTCGGGCGCCATATGATATGATATATTGAGATGATGGGACTTGATTAATATTTATTGTTGGGAATAATAAACCCTCCAACACTTGATGAAAGATGAAAGATTATAAATTCCAAAATAAAAATTTATTATTGTTAAATTCACAAACACATCATGGTAAAACAGTCTAAAAATATACACCACTAACTATCACTTACCTTTATTATCAAAAAAAATTATCCGGCTATAATTTATAAACTGGAAAACAAGTTCCATAAACGCATGACATGAAATCAGGCGGGTCGCTAATTAATTAGGAAATTATTTCAATTATACCTGTAAAATACACAAATGAATTTCTTTCTAAACATTTAAGTAGATAAACTTTATTTATAAACACACAAAATAAATAAAAATTTAAAATTCATTGGCGAGAAACGAAAACAATCATTAACATCTTAAATTTAAATCAATTAAACTAACGTGAAACAAAATCAATTAAATCTTGATGTCAAATAGATTTAACAAAATAAGAATTAAGAGACATTCTAATTCTCATTGTCCTTTTTAATTCTCATCTGATCAATCCAACAATTTTAAATTACTATTAACTAAACTTGCTAGTAATTAAAAACTTAACTAAACTAAACTTAATTACTATTAAAAAAAAATTAAAATTATAATTATTTGGCGCCACACAAAAAACAATCATCCTAACTTGAAGATTACCAGATTCCTGTAATATTTATTTGTGATTTATGAAGTTAATTATAATTATTAAAGGTGCAACATGTATCTTCCATGACGTGAGTACATAAAATAATTCGGTTATTTACAACAAGATTACATTACCTTCCTTTAATTCGTTCCATTCAAAATACAATTCCAAAAAGTTTCTTTAATTTATGAGATCAGTCCATAGTTGAAAGAATTTAACGGTATAGCCAACACATGTTCGAGCCTGGCGTTCCTATTCTGATATTTTTAGTGTTTCAGTTTTCCTAAATATAACGTATTTAAACAAAAATTTATTTAAGATTTTATCAATTTCATACTAAATTTTGTACTTCCACTTTTATAGACTTTATAAAATGTTAAGGGGTCTACATTTATTTGGTAAAATATTGTTGAAGAGATTCGGTATTTTATTTTAAAATTTTATCACTTACATTTATTATAACGATCGAAAACGACTTTAGAAAAAAATGTCATATGTTATTCTGCTTATAAAGACAAACCAGTGTAGTTGTTCTAATGATAATGTAATTATTTTTTAGCGAAAGCTACACAAATAAAATGGCACATCCAGTTTTGTTTCTTTGGCCTGAACACACATCAAATAAAAATTATTTATAAACAGTGCATGTACTAAAAGAGAAATGTTGTGTACAGAATCTTAAATCTATAAAGTTTTTATATGAGTACTTTGCGAAAAGCATCTCCAAGAAAAGAACTTTAAGTCCACGGTGTTAAATAAAGCTTTTCATAAACTGCAGAACTCCCTTGCTGATGTATTGCTGATATCAGTTATTTGTCATTTTCCTTGAAAGGTTCGTTGAGGGAAACATATTCTTCGATAAAGTAGGGTCATATTTTCAATGGAAGTAAAGATGTGTCCTCGAGAGTTTTGCGAAAACCACTCATTTCTGATGAGAGGAGTGGAAGAGTAAAATGTTTTCAGACTTCTAAACTGATCAAGTCTGAAGTAGTTACGAACTTGGTACCGTAGAAATTTGCCAATCGATTTAATAAAAGAATATGTTTATATTATTTAGACTAGCATAAGCGGAAAATGTTATTAGACAAATATTTACTAAAATATGGGACGCGCATTTTCTTCGTGTAAATTAGCATCTTTAGATATTAATTAAGATGGTTAACTACTATGGTACTACTATGTTAAACTTAAATACAGCTTTAAGTTTCAGGTAAAAACTTCAAATGTATTTTCACAAGAAACCGAAAAATGATGCGGTAATAAATTATTAATCCCTTTTGACCCTGTTTTGTTTTGTATGTAAACAGGCCTTAACAACGACAACAAGGGATACTGTGTCTGGAGGTAGTACCGTATAAGGAAACCAATAATAAAGATGCATTATAGTAATAATTATTTTACTATTGTGTGTGATATGTCAATTAGGCGCTAGTACCTGTTATCTGGTTATCATCATTATTATTTGACAACCTAAGATGTTGCTTTTATTGATAATGCTGGTAAGTTTTTTTTAATTGTTAGCATTTTGTGAAATTCTGAATGGTAACTCTTGTTTTTTGCATTTTGTATGTATGAATGTTTTAAATAAGTACGTATGTTGCTATGGTGTTGATGATCAAGAGCCCTGTAATGATTCTATATTTCCACCTTCTATGTAAATGACATTTTAGCTGCTTTCGATATATTAAATCTATTTACTCGAAGAGCTCGTTTCTATAGTATCCATTGTTGTAAGTAATTGTAACTATGACAATAGAGCTCTCAGAGCAAAAAGTGTGGAAATATCGAACGCAGCATTTATAGACATTTATGGTAACTAAGTACATAAGTATTTACCCTGTAAAACTTTACATAATTGTTAACTATAACTATTGAATTTGAATCAACAAGGTCGGATAGCGTTATTTTTTGTGGCGCACCTTATAAACTAATCACCACGGTCGCCCTTTTAGTGACACAAATTGAGATATGCTCAATTAGTGCACTAATTGAAGCAGAAACTACCAGTACGAACTTGTGGGCGCGAGGTATACCTATCCGAATCTCTACTAGCTCTCCAGGCTAGTACCAGAGTTTTAGACATACTCACTCGTTAGGGCCCTTTCTCCCGGCATAAGAGATAATCCTTAGTCCAGCTTTGTACCTTCCCCACAATGTGGAACCACAGCCCGACCAAATCGAACCTCAAAGTGGCTGGGATTGGAAGGTTATTGCACCCCGGTCTATCATGTTAAGGCCTAGTTGCCCTCGTTAGCGCTTCATTTAATTCTACCTAAGTAAAGTCCCGGTATGTGCCCGTTAAGGTAAAGTTTCCTTGAGCATTGAGAGGCTATGTACTTGCATTTGCACCTTAAGCGTAGTTGCTCGAAACGGTTTCTTTAATCCACAAGACCGAAACTGCACAGCCACAGCGTGATGGGATTTTACGCTATAATTTGTCCTACCGCTTTTGATTACAAAATGTGTTTATACAAAATATATCGGGTGATCCTTTAAATTTGAGATCTAGTTTTTTGTTGTATTTTCTTGAACTATGTGGATTTTATTTTTAGATTTTTTCTTTGGTTCTTTAGTTCATAGGTGAATAATAAATAAGTTTTTTGTATTAAACGACGTTTTGAAGGAGGGTTTCCTTCTTTATCAAATTTATTTGCATCGTAGACGGCTAATTATTATGATATGTTATTATTGATATTGATTTATTTAATTAACATGTTTTTTTATTTGTTGAAACAAGTTGGTTTGTTTTGTCATTTTGACAGGAAAGTAAGTAGTATTACTTTTTCTGGAGGCTCGCTCCTTCGTCGGTCGCCCCACAAACTTTTCACCTCGCCCGTAAAGGTTAATTTACAAAGCTTACAAGTTTGGAGTGGTTTATCAGTCGACCTCGACCTTGGCGATATAGATGAGATCACATCAGTGATTCCGGCTTATATCGCCTAACAGCATTATTGCTCTTCACTTCCGAAGGCTTCAATCGCTCGGAAGCAAGCGATAAATGGGACAGGGGGATCTTCAATCCCCACGTACGACTGTTCATTTCATTAAAAGATAAGTGAAAGATTTCCTAGAAGCAGAAGCAGCCACACGACCTTCAAGGACCTGTTAAAGTGTAATATTTGTATTACACTTGTATTAACTTTAATTTCTGAGAATTAGAAATCTTTAAAATAAATATACCGAAAGAATTGTTTAACGAGAGTAGGATAAGTATGGGTGTTCTGGAACCACCCCCCACCACGTTTTTCAAGGTCACATTTCAAGGCCGCGAAAAAGGTTGGCAGTACTCAAGGTTGCATTTCAAGGTTATGTTTTCAAGGTTATGAGTGTAAAGTTGGCAGTACTCAAGGCCATTTGTTCACGTTAGAGAGAAATGAAAAGAGAGAGAGCGCAAATAAGTGTTGGAAACACTCAAGGTTAAATACAATAATAATTTCTGCTTATTAAACGATTAGAGAGAGATAAAAATCAAGGAAAGCTTAGCTGTGCTCAAGGCCATTTCTAGAGAGAGAGAGAGCGAAAGTAAATGTTCAAAGTTAAATACAATAATAATTTATAAAGGTTTTTTTTTTAAGTTAAAAACAATCTTAAGCAAGCGTAAACAATATTATTATACGTTGTAAGATACGATAGTCTGGATAAAATTTACGCAGTATAATGCACAAATTTCATTTTCAATATTATGTAATATAATTACATTAATATGTCAAGGTCGCAAGAGAGGACGGACCTTGTCAGCTCATAATAGTTAACGAAGCTCTATAAACAAATATACCTTTGTAATTCCGCATTTTTGGTTTACCTGTTAACATTATTTATAAAAACATTAATCTTTATTACACCTCGATGTATTACACCCAAAGATGAACAATGAAAGAAATGAATTATTATTATGTTTTTTTCAATTCTTGTCTATGTAGACGAAAACTGCATTCATATAACGTGATGTACCCTCAAGGGGTATCAGGCTCGGATTTAAAAGAATGAAAGAATAAAGCCTTTAAAGCATTTATTTATTATTACTGTTCCCTATAAAGGCATGTTACCAAATTAATAAAACTAAGCAAATCTATCGTTATTACATTACACATCTTTTGGCGAAAAAAAAACTGTAAAACAAATTTTTCGTTTTAATTATGGTTTACAAGATTAAAATTTGGAATTTCGTCAAGTTTGTCAAAAGATAACTTGTTGACCAATCTTTTCATAAGAAATAATATGAAAGAAATGAACCTGGATATAAATCTAGGTTCAAAAGAATTCAAGATTTGTCATGTTTACAATATTTTTAGTATTTTATTATACATAAATGATAAAAATAACAACAATAATACAATAAAATGATGTATAATGATGAATATTATACAATGTTTAAAAACATTGATTTGAATTTTCATTTTCTAAAGATTTAAGATATAATATAAAATTACATTTTACCTTTGGAACTTGAAATTACAGCATGTGCATATGCTTTACAAAAAAAAGTTCGAATTTCCATATTCCTATGCCATCTAACACAAAAGATGATCGCTTATTTACCTTTTCACAATTTACATAAATGATTTCTGAAACATAATAATTGTAAACAAATATTTAATCCTTTCAGGATAAGAAATGAATGGAGATGATAACGATAGAAATGTATAGAATTTCTTTTTAATAATGCGAAAGATGTTACGATGTTGTTTTAATTTTATACGCAGTTCACTTATACACGATTAATATTAATTGCCCACTTCACTAAAACAATTAGACACACACAATATTTATTAATCACATCAACAACAAACACAAGAAGCGTCGAACACCTCCGTTGAAAAAGCGCGCAGTTCGATGCCAATAAAGTATTGTTGCACTTAACGTACTGCTGTTGAATGAACATATACATATCATGTTAAGCATTTGAAGATTTATCTAATAGTAAGTATAATTACAACTAATTTATTTGGCGTAACACCTTCATTATAATTTTTTTAAACTATGTTTTGAATAGACTCGTTTTGTTTAGTGAGGTTCATGACAAAGATGGGACACTTGTATTCGGCATAATCGAATAAGGGCTCGGCTTCCGCTTACCATAATACGTCGAGAGGAAATCTAAATACTCATCATAGGCAGACATATATCTGTTGTTTTCAAAGTCATAGTTTTGCTGTTCGTAAGGGTATCTACTCTCGTTAAGGTAGACAGCTAAATTCTATAAAGCTATATCATCAAAAGCGGTAGCGGTAGCAGCTCGATTATTCCTCTTGTTTACTTGAAATGCACAGAATATCCATTGAGGACTTTGGAAGCCCGTATTGCTTCTTACTGGCCACACAATGTTTTTGCTTTGAGAGAAATCAGGATAAACGTTTAGGTTACGTTCATGGAAGGCTATGGGTATCCAAACATTCCGATTTATTCCCTGATACAATTATATGCTTATTCCCTGTATGCATTATAGGCTCAGTCTGGATATGTTTTTTAATTACTGGTTCCGTCGCGGTTTGCACATGTTTTTTAACTGCAGGTTCTTCTGTCTCCGTTTGAATATGTCGATAGACAGCGTCATTCTTCTTAGCGATCTGTTTTAGCGGGTTCACCATTGGCTTGTAAATCTCTTCGATTAATCGTTCTGTATCTTGCTGTCCTTGCTTTAACTCCATGTGCTTTCTCTTAAAGTCTTTGCGGACTTTAATGAGGTTTCGCTTTATTATCTTAGACTTGTCACCCGTGCAGATTATTTTAGGTTCTTCATCACGTAAATAGTCGCTAAACGTTCTCCAATCATCATCCACCTCATATTCCATGGCGGAATTCTCGGTATGTTTATTGTCTTTGGTATTTTTGTCATGCTTCAGTTTCAGAAGTTTCTTACTAGTAATTCTTCTTTGTAATTATCGAGACGATTGAAAACTTTGGAGCATATAGAACATTGTAACTTGTATCCTTGATGCATTCTTCTATGTCTAGAGAAATTGGACTTATCAAAAGCTTTTTTACATACGTCACAGACATGTCCTTCCATGATGACGGTTAAATAACCAATGCTTCTTATTATAGAACTTCGAATGAGGATGAGAGGGAGGACGAATGAGGACTAGAAAGACGATTGAAGACGAATGTGGACGGGAGAGAGAATTAAGGATGAAAGGGACGACGAATGAGAAAGAGGGAGGATGAATGACGATGAGGAATGAGGACGACAGGGAGGACGAATGAGGAAGAGGGCGGGAAAACTGAGGATGAAAGGGAGGTCGAATGAGGATGACAGGGAGGACGAATGAGGAAGAGGTCGTGAAAACTGAGGATAAAATGGAGGACGAATGAGGACGCGAGGGAGGACAAATGAGGACGACAGGGAGGACGAATGAGAACGACAGGGAGGACGAATGAGGACGACGGGTGGACGAATGAGGAAGAGGGTGGGAAAACCGAGGATGAAAGGGAGGACGACAGGGAGGACTGAGGATGCGAGTGAAGATGAATAAGGATGGATTCTGGACGTTGGCAGTTCTAAAACCATTCCAAAATGAGTATCCAGAACCCAATACCATTCTATGCCACCTGCATACAGGCATCAGGGTGAACAGAGAATCAGTTGCTGCAGGTGTCGGACTCCACTAGTATTCGAGACTAGCTCATAAGACAGAGGTATCGGTACTCGTTCAAGGTGTTGGGGAGCACTAGTATCCGATACTAGCTTGTGGGCAGATCACACGGCGTTCACGCTTAGAACTAGTTGTTGTCTACCCAATCCCAGGCTTGTCTGGGTAACGAATGACACAATCATAATTTAATGTAACTCTGGCCGATCAGGGGGAGCCCTGGTAGATGAGACCGGTATGGGCGGATTCGAATCTCGCCTGGGATAAGGTCATTTATGGTCACCAACGGAACCCGATGTTTGACCGAGGTCATTTATGGACACCAAGAAATCCGCTGCATGACTAAGGTCATGTATGGTCACCAAGAAACCCGCTGTTTGACCGAGGTCATTTATGGTCACCAAAGGAACCCGCTGTTTGACTGAATTTCAAGTGCGGAGAATAGAAGTGAGATTATCCCGCTTTTGGGCAATGGGAAACTGCAGGCCGCCAGGTAAATGTGCTTAGGAGCTATCCCGACCACCCTATAATCCGGACTGCAGCCGGGTACAGTGATTGGGAGAAGCTCTGAAAGCCATTACACTTAAGGATAGTTGAAGCGAATACATAGCCTCTCACTATCAAGACAACTTCACCAAATACTGGTACGCACCGTGAGTCTATAACGTGTAGACTTAAACGAAGCTCTGTCGAGGGCCCACTAAGCCTAAGATTGATAGATCGGGGTGGCAAAACCATTAAAAAACCAAGTCCTGCCACAATTGAGGTTGGATTCGATCGGGCAGTGGTCCCACTTAATAACAGCGTTAAGTTGGGGAATAGTCCTATTGCTGGACAAGGTAACTTAGGCCTGTATGAAAGAGGAATGGAGGTTGCCGGCGGGTGAGCAGCGCGCAATGAGCAACTGCTCCGGCACTATGCCCGAGTTAGCTAGTAGAGGTTGAATAGGCAACCTCGTTCCAACCAGTGAGCTGATCTGGTAGTAATTGCTGTACTGCCGGTTATGCAACTTGCGCGCTGATTGGCCGTATCCCAATCACTTCCTTCTGGAAGGGAACGTGGGGGTATGTATGATTACGGGTACCGCACGTAAAACAATGACAAATTTTTCTTGTCTGACCTAGACGAATGGAGGCGATTCAAGTGAAGTTTATCTCCATCAAGGAGTTCGCTCACTGGCCTATGAGTAACTTCGATCGGGGAGTGGCCAAACTCTGTCTTAGTGAAACAACTTATGAAGGCATGAAAAAGGGCTGGAGGACTCTGATGTACCGAACCTAGCTTGGGAGAATAGTCCTAATGCTGGACGATAGGAAAGAGGACGGGGGGGTCCGGCGGGTGAGCACGTATTAAGTTAATCGCTCCGGTACTAACCTGGTGAGCTAGTAAGAGGGTGGATAGGCAACCTAGCTCCGACCAGTGAGTAACTGGTAGCAATCGCCACGCAATTGCGCGCTGATAGAGTTTATCTCAATTACTTCCTCTTGGCAGGAACGTGGAGATACAGTATACAAGCTACTTAAAGTTGTACAGAAGCTGTTTAAAGCTGTACAGAAGCTGTTTCAAACTGTACAGCAGCTGTTTCAAGCTGTACAGCAGCTGTTTCAAGCTGTACAGCAGCTGTTTCAAGCTGTACAGCAGCTGTTTAAAGTTGTACAGCAGCTGTTTAAAGCTGTATAGAAGCTATTTAAAGCTGTTTAAAAGCTGTAAAAAAAGCTCTCTAGCTGTATGGAGAACGAGAGAGGACGAGAAGGACTGAGGACGAGATGGAGGACTGACGACGAGAGGGAGGATGAATGAGGACAATAGAGCTGCTTTTCTTCGAGAGCTTTTTCGATGACATCTGAGATTCGATGGACTTGATTTATGGTAGAATGTTTCTGTCTGAAGCCAAACTGGTAATCTGGAATCAGCCTATTGTTCTCTATTAAAGGTCTCAGTCTTTTAAGAAGTAATTTTTCGAAGAACTTTGAAATAATAGAATAATTTATGTTTTTAACTCGTTTTAATTACATTGTATAAATAACACACAACTGTATCGACTTTATATATTGATTTATTAATATGTATTGTTTGGTTGAACAAGACCGTACTGTTATAGACTTTAATGATAATTTTTCACTGATTAAACCTGAAGCGTTGACGTATTTAATTGACTAATAATTTAAAAGTATCTACAATAATCCCAATAAGAAAAACCAGTAATAATGATAAAGCCGAAAACTTTAGACCAGTAAACATGTTGCCATCAAATATTAAAATTTTAGAAAAAGTTGTTTATATACAGTTGCTAGAACATTTAAATAAAAATAATATAATAAGTAAATATCAGTCAGGGTTTAGGGAAAATTTTAGCTGTGAAACAGCAATACAATATTTGATAAATGAATGGAAAGAAAGCTATGATAACAATGAAGTAATTATAATAGTGTTCTTTGATATAAAACGGGCTTTCGAAACTATTGACCGGGAGAAATTACTAATAAAATTAAAAAATTACGGGGTGGGAGGAATTGTATTAAATTGGTTTGAAAGTTATTTGGATAATAGGAAGGAGCATGTAAAATGTAACCAAAATGTATCATCAGACAGGAACATAGATTATGGAGTACCACAAGGGAGTATTTTAGGACCCCTTTTGTTTAGTCTGTATATTAACGATGTTAGTAACGTCATTAAAAAATGTAAATTTCATCTGTTTGCTGACGACATGGTTGTGCACATTATTGGGAGGGATAATATTGGTATTCAAAGGGATTTAAATGAGGATATAAATAATATAAGTAATTGGTTAGGAAGTAATAAATTAAAACTTAATGTAAGTAAAACTAAATTGTTAATTATTGGTAAAGGGAGTTGGTATCAAGAGGTTTTTAATAATTTTGTAGTTAATGTTAATGGTGAGATAGTTGAAACAGTAGACAGTCATAAGTATTTGGGTATTATTATCGATAAAAAGTTAAAATTTGATGAACACATTAATTACATTTGTAAAAAGATTTCAAAAAAATTGGGGTTTTGAGGAGATGTAGTGGTTATTTGTCAACTTGGTCAAAAAGATTGGTTTTTAATACAATAATACTACCTCACTTTTGCTTTGCCGCTACTATTTTATTTATGGGAAATAAAGGGATTTCAATAAATTACAAATTCTACAAAATAAAGCAATTAGAGTAATACTTAATTGTAATAGATATACAAGAGTGGAATATATGCTAAGTACATTAGGGTGGGTTAACGTTGAAACTTTTTTTAAAATTCAGGTTGTTGTTTTTGTGCATAAAATGAAATTAGGGTTATTACCACAATATTTGACAGATAATTTAATATTAGTAAATGAAATTGACAATCACAATACAAGGTTTAACAATAATTTTTATTTAAGCCGAAGAAATTCATCAAAAGCACAAAATTCTCTTTTTTATAATGGAATTATTCTTTACAATCAATTGCCTGAACAAATAAAAGGATTAAATTTGAAAATGTTTAAAAGAAAAGTCAAAGAATCCTTTATATCTAGCATCTAGTCATATAATTTATACATATAGTCATTTATATTATTTATTTGTATACTTTTTATATTTATCTGTTATTGTAACTTGTGCTGTTGGTAATTATTGTAAGAAAGTGTAATGAAAAGGACCACTGTAGTACCTATATGTAAAGTTATAGCGAATGCTAAATAAAGATTATTATTATTATTATTATTTACTGTGGTTAGTCGTTTTCAGGGAGGTTTTTACATGACAAACCATTTGTTTTCTGTAATGGGTAAATCCGCACCTCCTACGCTCAACGTTAAGCATAAATTAATAAAATACTACCAACTGTTTTTTAATTGGATGTATACATCTGTTTCCGTCCTTGTTTTTTTTTCCTTTAAACACCTGTGTGGTGCTTTGCATTAAAACTGATCAAAGCTGATCAACCATTAATTTTTATCTAATAAATCTTAAACTAAATACTTATAAGCTAGAGTTCATCCATTAATGTTCTGTAGTTTGTTCTGGTTGAGACTATACTAAACATTCTCACTCGCGCACAATGCTCTGCTTTTACCCAAAACACTACACAAGCTTTTCCGTCCTTGTCAAGTAAATGAATTGTTGCCAGTATATTGTCATATGTTATAAGAAAGTATTCATAACGTAGGATCAAGTTTGTTTTTTATGCTATATTTTGGATCATGAAGTATTTTAATTATAAGGTTGGCAGTACCAGTGGTATCAACTTGGTTTTGTTAAATATTTAAAATCATGCGGAGTGTCTTTGAAATTAGCCGTACATTACAATTTAGAGGAAGTGGTCATATAATTAAAAAATGCTTCTCAACAACCTTAAATAGAAAATAAAAGTATTCAAATCATGACTGCCCAAAAAAATGTTATCCTATATCTTATGCTATAAAAAATAAAGTGTACCAATAAGACTCTTGTTTAAACACCTGATGTTATCTTAAATATCTCCGAATTAAATTCAGAGAGTTCTACATATATTTATTATACTGTATTGTGATCTTTGATCCAGAAGAATAATATATTCGATAAAGCAGTTTCTAGATATATAAATAGATTTAAATGTTCGCCGATAAATCATAAAGTCAGTCAATGTTATCACTGGATAATAAGTTGTTTTATATACATGGTAAATAGTTAATTTTAACAAAGGGATAATAATGGGAAATCCCACAATCTTTAGAAGAAAAGGTGAGTTTCAGCCGTCTACACGTGTTTCACACTTGTTAGTGATCATCATTACGGCATTGCAGATAGAATTAATAAAAGCAACTAACTCAGAAAAATGTAACAACTATAAGGTTTTACAGATAGCAGCCAACCGCACATTTGCAGCATTGGCTTGAAGACACTGAATTTTCAGTGAAACCACATACGTCGCTACGGAGGCGGCTATAGCCACTACCGTGAGACAACCTAGTTAATTACACAGCCCCACAAAAAAATAATGTTCTGACCTGGGAACGGGACTATGGTATTCCGATGTATTCTTCGACGCTGAAACAAAATCCGATCTCATAGAAGCACGTATACCCTCAAAATCTTGCGCTAGAGCTAAAAACAACTTCTAAAATGGAATAAAACCACTCCTGACACTCCTTAATGGTGACAATCAATATATGCAAAAATAGTTGAAAACCGCCAATGTTTTGTATTTAGAAATAGACCTCTGGTATATGGCGAAGAACCACCCTGAGGAGATTAAACCACCCCAAAATGGATTAAAACAACCCTTTACATCAAAATATAATAAATACATGTATTGTATTTTTGGCCGATGTCAGTACTACATAATATACAGTGTTAGTAAAATTTGGCTTTGCATTTTCATGTGTGGGCCAAGGAAAAACAGCGAATAGTAATTTATCTGAGAGAGGTAGACATCATCCCATACTTGTCAAGATTTACATGTCAGAACTCAATGAACAGAATGACATACGTTAATAATTTTTATCTATAAAACGTTTCTATGGCAAGTATGCAATAAGTATCTATCTTTTTCAGATATTATTACTATTTGCTATTTTTCCTTTGCTCTCACATGAAAATTTAAACCCAAGTAATATAGTAACTATTAATTGATCCTGAATTTATTGTTAAGTAAATACACTAACTATTACTTTATAAAAATTTACCTCACAAACTGCTATAGTAACTACTACTATGTGGTTATTTAGCAGATAAGCTACACTGGAATAAGTATTACTATACTTTTGTTTTGCCAATAAATTATTGTAGTAACTAATATTATACACTTACTTCGCATGTAACTTAATTTAAGTAGAACAAATTTACTAAAATAGATGCTAAATAATATATTGATTAGTAGGTAATTTGGTGTATGAACATTGCATAAATTGTTTAACAGTTAACCAACATTTAAAAAATATTTTAAACTAATTTTATGTGTACAATCGAACTGTTTTAAGCGCAAACTAATTTGTTTAAATATACTTTTGTGCATTGATAACAGTTAACTTACTACATTTACATCTAAAAATTCATTCTTTATTAATTAATAATCTATATTTATAATTTTCAAACTAATAATAAGTTCCCTGTCATTAAATTTTTGTTCCACCGTATCCAAAATAATAATTTATTTGCGGTAATCGTTTTATACTAAATACAAATAAATCTTTTTCTCAGTGTAGACAACACACACAACAACTAGGTAACTCGTATATTTATTTAAGTGTGGGCGTAAACACAAAAAGGGCGAGTGTTATATGCGTATGAATAAAAATTTAATATTAAATATTACATGGATTAATTAATTAAAAAATGGATTAAATAATTTTGCAGTAGGCTGTAAGTTTAAACCTAAGAAAAGCAACTAAAAAGTCTAATAATAATCAAAATAAATGTAAAGTAAATGCTAATGTATTTAAAATAACTAAAGTAGTTAGTACTGTAACAAATAAGAAAGTACACTCAAACGCAAAGAAAATGTCACCCCTATAAACTCGGGTCTCTACCGCCGTAATGAGTTTATGGCATATTGTAAATTCTCCTTTGAAGCTCCCGTCTTAAAAAGGATTAGGTATTCTGAGAAAATTTTACCTACTTTAAGACAACAATGAACTGGCTGTTTCCTAGATTATGAGTAAGCATGTAATATTCCTGGAAAACTCCTTATTCTACCTCCAAAAAGATACAGGAAATTTTAACGTTGCTCATTCATAAAAACCCAGGGGCTAAGAGTACGATGTTCTAGTGTCTCTTTGAGTTGTTTAGTGCAGAAATTGATTTTCTTAACCCCTTGCCAGAAGCCTCTATTATATATATTATTGACCTAGGTTAATAATGAAAACAATGCTAAACCACGAGTCAAAGTCTATGCCTTCTATTAAAATAAATATTATAACACATAAAAATTACATTTCTAACATAACCTAATGTTTTGTATGAAGGATGTATTTTTAATAAATGATTACTTGAACTTATTATTTTGAACTTAAGATATATTATATTTAGTATCGGAAAGTAAATAGTATATATAATGAAAAAACAAAAGCTTATTAATTAGAAGCAAAATAATAGTTAATTGTACAGTTGTTATAATTTATGTTATTTACAATTCCTGAGGAAGTAGTGTGTGTTTCCTGTGTATTAGTTAAAAGAATGTTGATTTGTTAATAGTTAAATTGTATTTTAATAACGGTCGTAAAACAAGAATTCTACTGTTGAAAACAGAAGATGTGACTAAAACCAATTACACGTTTGACATCTCAAACACCAAGCGACGTTGCCAGCTTTACTCGCTGAAGAATTAACCGGTCAACATTTTTTAAAATAATTTAATGATCAGGATAACTTACATGTTAGTAATGGAAAAAATTGTATATTAACCGCGGTTTAGACACGCGATTATAGCCCACGCGTCTTAAATCAACGCTAGGGCTATAATAGCGTATGTCTAAACCTTGGGTAATAATATACTATTTTAAGCATATTATTATTTCTTACAAAAAAAACCTTTCAAAAACACCGAAAAAATGTAGGTAGCTGAATGTGAAACTCGCTCGGTTATAATTTACAATATGCCATAAAATCATTACGGCGGTAGAGACCCGAGTTTATAGGGGTGACATTTTCTTTGCGTTTGAGTGTACATGAATTAGGGACTAATGAAAATTAGAATTAGACAACATTGATTTAAATAACGGTCATCAGTAGGGAAAAATTGGGAGTTCTAAAACTACCCCCCACTCCTGACCTTGACCTTGAAGCTATCTCTCTCTAACACATGGTGACCGTGAACCTTTCTCTGTCACCTAAACGTGGCAACAACGCATTCTCAAGGTTATCAATATGGCAACAATGTATCCACTCCTCACCTTGAACTCAAGGTCATCAATATGGCAACAATGTATCGTCAAGGTCATCAATATGACAACAATGTATCCACTCTTGACCTTGAACCCAAGGTCATCAATATGGCAACAATGTATCGTCAATGTCAATAAATAATGTTTCTGCAAGGTCAATAAATAATGTATTTTCAAGGTCACCAAATAATGTATCTTCAAGGTCATCAAACAACATTCAATTTATTGACCTTGTCAGGACTTAAGAATAATTTGTAAATATAGCAATAATCATACAATGAGTTACGAATTTCTTTTATTTGTTCCAAATTTTTATTATTGTAAAATATCAGTAAATATAAATTAGTCATTAATTTGACTTCATTTTTATTGCTTATTAAAATTGACAACAGCGATTTTTACCATATATTCAGTACGTATATGAATATGTAAATATACCTACCTCTCTAACCTCTGTCAGTAATAGAGAATAATAATTATTACAAAGTTAGAAATGATTACGACAGTTTAAAAGGGAAATTTGTTTCACAAAACGTAAATTGTGAAGAAATATAAAACAGTTTAAATTATACTGATTAAAGTAACTGATAAGTAATTCAAAATGTTCGATAACACTTATTTTATACAATTATATAAACTGCATAATTCAAAAGAATATTGTTAAACATTATTAGGGGTATCTATTTTAATAACATAGTTGTTACAAGTTAAAACCAAGCTAGTTTCTCATAAGACTCCATATTAATCATATATGTTAACGTCTAGTGTACAGTGTTGATAAATGCAGTTTGTAAAGACATACACATGTCGGTATTATAGGTTGTGCCTCAGCTTGTCGGTAATACAGATTCCCTTAGCCGGAACATAAATCATGTCGGTACTACAGGTTCCATACTTAACCACTTAGAAAGAGATAGACAAAAAGTCACTAGATTGGAGAGGGACATAAAATCTAGAGTCCCTAGAACTGTCTAGCTCAAGTGCACCATAACCTACTGGAAGAACTGAGACCACCCCCCACTCCTGACCTTGACCTTGAAGCTATATATCTCTAAAGCAATCACGTTTCCGTAATTATTATTATTATTATTATTATTATTATGAATGGTATGATGCCAACATTAAAAGCCGCTCATGGCAACAATCGAACAATTTAGTACAGGCAGATACGGAATAAAGCATTTGTGTCGGTTGATATTTTTGAGTAGATCATGTTAATCGAATTGGTCATGCTGCATCGCAGCAGTTTGCGTTAAAGTGCAACGTCTTAAAATTGAAAAGTGTTAGTATTTAAAAAATTAATATTAAAATGTCATCTTTTTATGTAGAAGTACGAGGGTGGTCCCAGAAGTACCCGACCTGACCAAGAGGTGGCGGTAGTTGTTTGAAAATATCACTGTATTGGAAAGTACGCAGTCTATAAAGTATATGTTTCAAGTTTGAAAGCGCCACGTTGTTCAGTATTTGTTTGGCAGCCATCAATAGTGAACGTTGTCAGTGAATTTGTGAAAATGGAGAAAATTGGTCATCGTTATGTGATACAATACTTTTATTTGAAAGGCCTCAGCCCAACCAATATAAAAGCTGAACTGGATGAGTCTGCTCCTTCGTTTACAACAGTTAAATTTTGGGTAGCTGAGTTTACACGAGGCCGTACGAGCTGCCACGACGAGCATCTCAGTGGTCGACCAAATGAGCTGACGACTCCAGAAATGGTGAAGAAAATCCACAAAGCGGTACTTGATGATCGTCGACTGAAAGTGCGCGAGCTAGCAGACATTACGGGCATTTCAAAAAGTGCGGTACATCGCATATTATCTGAAAATTTGGACATGAGAAAGCTGTGTGCAGGATGGGTGCCGCGTTTGCTCACACTCGAGCAAAAACAGTGTCGTGAAAATGTTTCCATTGAGTTACGGGGGACTCAACTGAGGAGACGAATCGGCAATGGGCGTTCCAAACATTTGCGTACCCAATGGCCTGTATTTTAAAAAAATTTCGTTAGAGGGCGCTTCGGTCCTTGACAACGCTCAGACCACGCTGGCCATTGTTGACAGTTCGCTGGAGTGCCATATGGGTCGCAATGTTTCATAAAAATTAGCCAGATTTGCGATAAAATTTGCGATAAATCGCATAATCTGTCAACACTGTCAGCGTTGTCCAGAATCGTAGCGCCATCTAGAAGTAACGTTCAAACTTGAATTAACGTTCAAGGTCGGGGACGCTTTATTTGACTCGTTTCGTCTCCTCAGTTGAGTCCCCCGTACATTGAGTGTTTAGCGAAGTTTCACAGCAACAAAGCAGAATTTTTGCGCCGTTTCGTAACAATGGATGAAACATGGGTCCATCATTTCACACCCGAGACAAAAGAACAATCGAAACAATGGACTCAAAAGGGAGAACCGGCTCCAAAGAAGGCGAAGACCGTTTCATCTGCAGGCAAAGTTGTGGCGTCGGTTTTTTGGGATGCGCGTGGAATAATTTTTATTGACTATCTCGAAAAAGGAAAAACTATCAACGGCCAGTATTATGCAAACTTATTGCAACGTTCGAGCGAAGAAATTAAGCAAAAACGGCCGCATTTGGCTAAAAAGAAAGTGTTGTTTCATCACGACAAAGCGCCAGCTCACAAATCCGTTATTGCAATGGCCAAAATTAATCAATTAAAGTTTGAATTGCTACCTCATGCATCATATTCGCCAGATTTAACTTAACGAGTAGTCATTGCTAAGACAATCGGTCTTAGGTGGGGTACCATTACCCACCAATTGCGAGCCCAAATTACCTGACCATGACGATGCCGCACGTGCTTCCTGAACCATCACGATGGGGTTACCTCGCATGTGTAGACATCCAGCATTGTAGAACACATGTCTCGAAGTCAACAACTCCCTGAGTAAAGGCTGCGATTCCCCAGTGAGTATGTCATACTTCGGCTTCTGAATTACCTTAACGGATGCCGCCTTTACCACAATATTTTGTAGCACGTTGATCTTTGCGGCACTCCCATGTATCGGACACGCTTTCTTCAAAGATAACTTTGACCAGAAGAACAGCTTCACACAACGACACTTATTAACTTCACCAACACTGGTATCACAACTAGAAGATGTATCCATGACGAACGAAGGTAAAAATGACGCTCTGCTGCCGCTCTTCCGGTTTTGTAGAACCACCTCCCACCTTTCGCCTCCCACTCTATCACCTTGAACCCCACTATTAGCCCCGCCACTTAGCGTTGCATTCAAGTATGCACAGCCACTTCTTCATGGTCAGTGGTATAGAAACAGACATTGTCTATTGTTAGCATGAGAATACTGTTATTTACGCGTTAAGTCCATGGATCGATTTACTGTTTCAAGGTCATCAACTTACTTGCGTATCTTCCATATAATAGGGAGGAGTTTTGTCTGACGTTTATGTGCGCGGGAAAGTGCGTGGTTACGCTTCCAAGGACAGATACAAGGTGATGTGGGTAGGGGAGGGGGTAGGTAGGTTGGTTAAGTAAAAGGAACCTGAGCATAAACCGTAGCATCAGTCCAGTAACATTATTGTATTTGCAAGTATGACGAACTCATGTAATGGTATTACTATTGCGTAGTTAGTGAAGAAGGCACATTTCGAAAACGGAGATGGAGGCATTTTACGCCGTCTACCATATTTAGACTATGACTATCGATATATATGGAAGGTTTACGAACTGTGGAAGAATGAAATAGAATTGGGGGTTATGATAGAGCGCGAAATACACAACCAAATCAGTTGGAATGTCTACGTGGATGGGAATCATTTTTGTATGTTTCAGCATTGGTTTGAAAAGAAGAGGGTGTCGTGGTTCGACGCATCTTTATCCCATTACTATACTGCAGTACCTGATATTAGATCACCTACACGGCGGACACGCAATAATCGCATTGGGAAAAAGTTGGAAAGGGACTTTCCAAAAAGCATCATAGAAGATGCTGTTTTAGACTTCATGCAATCCTGCAGGCAGTACGAGCGCGAAGACGAAATGCTAATAAAGCCGTGGCAACGAGGATTGTTAGAAGAAAACGTTACACAGTATGTGTTGCGAAGGGAGAGAGGTGGGCGGCCTCGAGATGTAGTCTCGTGCTTCACATTAAGGTGGAAACAGTGTAGAACTCGGTGATTCACAAGACAAACATTAACAATTTCAAAACCTATACTAAAGGATACGTAATTGTAACATTTCATGTTAGTATGATAAGTTTGTAGATATTCTGCAAAAAATAACTCTTAGAGAAGAAAATACATTTATTATAATTATTCTATGACTTTGTTTACCTTCACTTTACAATGATACCCTAAGTTATTGGTTAGATGCCTTTACTGTAAGCTTAATCTACCTTAAGGGTATGTATGCATATAAACAAATGATTTCCAAGACAAACACTAACAATTTCAAAACCTATACTAAAAGGATACGTAATTATAACATTTCAAAGTCTGTAGATATTCTGAAAAATAACTCTTAGAAAAGAAAACATATTTATTCTACGACTGTGATTACCTATCCTTACGACGATACACTAACGTATTACTTATACGCCTTTACTGTAAGCTTAATCTACCTTAAGGATACGTATGCATATAAAAGAAGGTTCATAGGTATTAGAAAATATATGTTAAACAATACAATTAGAAACCTTTATAGCGTTTCTTCTCTATTTACTATTTTCTATTTTATATTTTACATTAAATTAAATAGACATTAGTTTCAATTTACATATAAACATTAGGAATATTTACCTCTTAAAGCCGTTCAAACTGCTAGGGGGTGGTTGAGGGGTGGTATCGTCATCGATGGTGATGGAGTCAAGCAAACACCTTGTCATTTGAACTCAAGCATGGGCTTCTGAAATGGTATACCCATTAGTTTTAATGTTTATAAACATTAGGAATATTTACCTCTTAAAGCCGTTTAAACTGCTAGGGGGTGGTTAAGGGGTGGCATGGTTATCGATGGTGATGGAGTCAAGCAAACAAGTCAACATCTTGCCGTCTAGTCTGAAGCGCTATACAACTGCAACACCAACACGGACATCTGAAATTAAATAGACATTAGTTTTAATGTTTATAAACATTAGGAATATTTATCTCTTAAAGTCGTTTAAACTGCTAGGGGGTGGTTAAGGGGTGGCATGGTTATCGATGGTGATGGAGTCAAGCAAACAAGTCAACACCTTGCCGTCTAGTCTGAAGCGCTATACAACTGCAACACCAACACGGACATCTGAAATTAAATAGACATTAGTTTTAATGTTTATGAACATTAGGAATATTTACCTCTTAAAGCCGTTCATACTGCTAGGGGGTGGTTGAGGGGTGGTATCATCATCGATGGTGATGGAGTCAAGCAAACACCTTGTTATTAGAACTCAAGCATGGACATCTGAAATGATATATCCATTAGTTTTAATGTTTATAAACATTAGGAATATTTACCTCTTAAAGCCGTTCAAAATGCTAGGGGATGGTTGAGGGGTGGATGGTTATCGATGGTGATGGAGTCAAGCAAACACCTTGTCATTAGAACTCAAGCATAGACATCTGAAATGATATATCCATTAGTTTTAATGTTTATAAACATTAAGAATATTTACCTCTTAAAGCCATTCAAACTGCTAGGGGATAGTTGAGGGGTGGCATGGTTATCGATGGTGATGGAGTCAAGCAAACACCTTGTCATTAGAACTCAAGCATGGACATCTGAAATGATATATCCATTAGTTTTAATGTTTATAAACATTAGGAATAGTTACTTCTTAAAGCCTTTCAAACTGCTAGGGGATGGTTGAGGGGTGGCATGGTTATCGATGGTGATGGAGTCAAGCAAACACCTTGTCATTAGAACTCAAGCATGGACATCTGAAATGATATATCCATTAGTTTTAATGTTTATAAACATTAGGAATATTTACCTCTTAAAGCCGTTCAAACTGCTAGGGGATGGTTGAGGGGTGGCATGGTTATCGATGGTGATGGAGTCACGCAAACACCTTGTCATTAGAACTCATGCATGGACATCTGGAATGATATATCCATTAGTTTTAATGTTTATAAACATTAAGAATATTTACCTCTTAAAGCCATTCAAACTGCTAGGGGATGGTTGAGGGGTGGCATGGTTATCGATGGTGATGGAGTCAAGCAAACACCTTTTCATTAGAACTCAAGCATGGACATCTGAAATGATATATCCATTAGTTTTAATGTTTATAAACATTAGGAAGAGTTACTTACTGCTAGGGGATGGTTGAGGGGTGGCATGGTTATCGATGGTGATGGAGTCAAGCAAACACCTTGTCATTAGAACTCAAGCATGGACATCTGAAATGATATATCCATTAGTTTTAATGTTTATATACATTAAGAACATTTACCTCTTAAAGCCATTCAAACTGCTAGGGGATGGATGAGGGGTGGCATGGTTATCGATGGTGATGGAGTCAAGCAAACACTTCGTCATTAGAACTCAAGCCCTAAGACTAAATATGGCCTCCTAAAAAGTTGGAATTTTGCAAAAACGTTATTAAACTTCGGGGTTATATTATACACATAAGTAATTATCTTACAAAAATGATTGTCCGATTAAGAAATCTAGCCCGAAATGTTCACAGTACACTGGTTTTTACCGCAGTTCTCTAGGATCAACCGTTCTTGAAATATCAAGATTTACGTTTACATCAAAAAACGAAAAAATTCGTGCATCAAGGAATAAATATGGCTGCCATATTTTAATCAAAAAGAATAAAAATAAAATAACAGTGGTTTTGAACTACCAATACTTAGGGGTGATAACACACAAAAAATTATCGTTTTCTGAAATGGTCTAGCGACCAGTGCTGGACCACTTCATATATGGATTGACCCATGCGGTATATGTATCCCCTGTATGAGAAAGCCGAAGAAATATTTTTAATTTTCCTATACTCGGTACTTCGCATTTACTTTGATAATTTGAAATTTAGTAATTTATTCAAAAGTGGTATTGATGATTTTTACATATGGAGTTAAATATATCGCAGTATTTCAATGGGTCATGACCCAATGTGCTTATATATACTAATGTACTAATAAAACATACAAAGTGTACTGTCCCAGAAGTAGCAGTTGATAATTTATAAAAAAAAGACATTATTACATAGGTATAATAAAACTTCAACGTGTCATTGACCAACTAAAAAAGGGATTCTCGTTATTTCAGTATTTGTATACATTCTAATAAAACAGGAATTGAAAATAATTCAATTCCTACTAATGCAAAATGGGAAAAACCCAATTGTTGATTCATCATCAGATTCGTCACCGTTCGTATAGCTATATTTACATACATTCTATAACAAAAAAATTAGACTTTAATTTCTACTACTAGATAAAACGTGGGAAAAACCCATCTGTCAATACAGCATAATCGTTCAACGTAAATATCAAATTAATTAACGGTTTCCTATGTTCTTTTTTTAACTTTTAAATAATTCATACAATCGAACCACACACTGATATTTACAACATTATATCTGGTTTAAAAGAATTTAGCGACACATAACATCGCATCGGTAATCTACGTTGGGAATTTCCTCATGGCATTATCTTGCCTTCGGCATTCCAATTTCCAGTTCTTTTTCCTAACTTTTTCCTTTTGTTAAATCGCTACTTGCTATAATATTGCAAAATTCCTACTAATTGTAAATCATATTTTTTATTCTTGTTTATATCCTGATGGGAATTTCTAAAAAAAGACGAATAAAATGAGACACGTATGAATTATTATGTGAGGTGGTAGGTTCAAGGTCTTGCCTATATAACTTTTTTGATATCGAAATGTATGTAGCATCCACAAAGATAATAGTATAATTATGTTATATACATTTTATAAAACTTTTCTTCATTTCTCGCATAGAAAACCGTCTTTGTATTCTCAGTACTTTTTATCGAATATCTAGGAAACAGAGACATGAATATTTCGCATTGTTGTGCAAATCTACAGATCATGAGCAATTCAGTGATAAATGAATAAATAAAAGATTATTTGACGAAAAGGAAGCTAAGAAAAGCTCACTCATAATTGGTAACGCAATATTGATACGCAATACTAATAGAAAAATCAGAAAACCGTTTAAATAAATGCCATATATAGTAAATTCTTCTGAAGACCCAGGAGTAAATTTGTATAATATAATACAGAAATGTTTAATATTCTTATATTCACTATCTGTTAGTGAAAAGGAGCTTTCTCATCTCCTAATTAGACTAAACTTTCCTTCTTTTAGCATCCCGGGATTGTTTGATAATAAGCAGGCCCTACCACTAGGTTGCTGAATGGATAGTTAAGTGCACAATTTGGTGTAGTCGAATGTATAGGTATAAAATTGCATTAGGTATTGCGATTCCCAGCCGACGGGATACACTTTTCTATATGAATTTGCATTCAAAATATAATTTAATATAAATCAGTAATCAAACATAATAAAAATTAACCTTCATCTAATATTCTTTTGATAGCTAACCTATAATCTTTTTGTTTAATTAAAGTGACAATCATGTTATGATTACAATAGTTTGCATGTGCTAATTGTTTCATGATTTAATTTTTTTTGTTAAAATGTGATCGTTTCATTGGAGTAGTTAAAGCTCGGTGTACTAATGACCTATAAGCTGCTAATTGGTGCATTTACGATGACATGAATTATTAGGAACTAGCGTAACACACCCGCCCAGTCGGTCTCCATTGGTTAGTAGGTAGAAATGACCTGTAGAGACCAAAGTGAGTGTGGTTGACCCAACTGAAAAAAGGTGTGCAGTTTTTCTACTAATTCTAATTATTTATTATTATTAATTCTTATTAATAGTCTGCACACAAACATTACGTTTACACTAGGAACATAACAAAATAGAGCTATTAATTTTGTTACCCACAAAATGGGGATTGTTAATTGGGAAACGGTAATAACTTTTAACCGCAGTTAATTTCCCAATATTGATTTCTCGATGGCTGTAAATATAAAACCCATATACCCCATACATAAATAATGTCTTCAAGTAAGAGATACAATGCTTTATTGTGAATTAAACAAAATATCAGATAAAACAATCAGGTGTGATTATATTGTAATCAAGGACAAATAGCCTTGGCAAACATTAAATATAAGTTATTAATTCTCATATATAAATTTGAACGCAGTGAGAATTCATGCGTGCGAGACTAATTACTCTAAATCTGACTAAAAGTTCAAGTTTCAAAAATGTAACGGGCACGCTAAATTAACGGGAATACTTGTGATATAGATTGCTCAACCCTTAACCTCAGTTTTTACCATTCTATTACGGAGCATAAGTGCCACACGCACACTGCAAAAACCATTCAACACAGAAAATTATAATATACAAATATACAGTTAATGCTTTATTTACAATAAAGGATTGCCAAACGTTATTATTGTTGTAAATAGTTGCTGCAATATAAATGACTCACAATACAGGTGTGTTCTCCAAACTGAAGAGGAACGCCACCAACTAGGTTGAACATGATCCAACGGAGCAACTTCACTATCGAAGTCTTTAATTTCCCAAAGAAAAATAAATAAAGTACAGATTCACTAAAGCATTCCTAAAGCACCGTCACATTTGGTCCTTCGAGCTACAAAGAACAGCACTTTGAAGATAATCTTTTTTACAATTTCAGCAAAAAAGTGAAAATAAATGTCAATAAAATGTCAATAAGAAGAAGTGAAAGATTAAAGGAAAAGCAGAAACATGACATATATGTCAATATGTCATATCCGTGTTATTAGACAAAGTCAAAAGTCTCAACAAAGTAAAAGAAGAGAAAATCGACAGTTTAATAGAATTTGCAGATACAGTAAGAAATTTAGTTATCACTCTTGAAACATTGAAAGAAAGTGATCATCTAAGAAATCCAATATTATTACAAGAACTTTTAGAGAAACTGCCAGTGAAATACGAAATGGATTGGGTGCGCTATAATAGAGAAGACAATAGTGAAATGAGATTAGTAAAGTTTAAGAATTGGATAAATAAAATTGCAGAAGATATTTCTTCAATTCAAACACCAAGTTTCACAGGGGAGAGGTATAAAATGAAATGTATGGAGAAAGGAAGAGCCTTTACTACCACAGAAGAGAAAAAGTTTAAACAATTAAATAATTGTAAATGCTGCAAGGAAGATTACCACCATCTGAGTAAATGTTTAAATTTTCTGGATATGGATTCAGATCAACGATGGAAATACATTTCAAAAAATAATTACTGTTTTTCTTGTTTAAATCAGAACCACAATATAAAGTCATGTACCAAGAATAAACCATGTCTCGTAAATTAATGTAGAAAAGCACGCCATCCACTTCTTCATAAAAATGAAATGCAACAATATAGAAAGGTCAACAGCAATGTCAAAGAAAATTTTGATAATAATCAAAATACATCAAAATAAATATAATTTTGGTGCAAATGTCAAACCTGAAGCAAATTGTCATCTGGCAAGTAATCATTCCGTCCTACTAAAAATTCTACCTGTAGAAATAATTAATGGAAGTACTATGCACGCCTATGCTTTACTAGACGATGCGTCTACTGTTACAATTGTTGATCATAATATTGCAGAAGAACTCAAATTAGATGGTCCTGAACATCACTTATGTTTACAATGGACAAATAAAGACACCCAAATACAAGAGGATTCAAAAATAGTGAGTTTTTCTATTAAAGGTTTAAACAATAAAAATAAATTTCAGCTACGGCATGTAAGAACGATTAGGAATCTGTGCTTACCGACGCAAACCGTAAATATAAAGCAAATTTCAGAAAAATTTCCTTACATTCAACCAAGAGAAAGTTTGGAGATGGTAAATGCTAAACCAACTATTCTAATAGGGCAAAATAATTGGCCTCTCTTAATTAATAGAAAATTTATTGGCGGTCCTTGGGACGGTCCAGTGATTAGTAAAACTCTTTTAGGATGGGTTTTACATGGTAATCTGTATGGTAGATTAGAACAATATCACCATTTTACTTGTCATACCTATTATAATAATGGAAAAGACGAATTAGACGTTTTACACGATTTAATAAAAGAACAATGGAAACTTGAAGATATAGGATTAAGATTTGATGATAAAGAAAGAAATTTTCAAAAGATGAACTTAGAGCAAACAGAATTATAAATGAAACAACAAGAAGAATTAGCAAGAACAGATTTGAAACTGGACTTCTATGGAAAGAAGATGAGGTTCAACTTCCAGAAAGTAAGAACAATGCACTTAAAAGACTGAAATACATAGAAAATAAAATGGACAAACATCCAGATTTTGCTAAAGATTACTGTGAGAAAATGGAAGATTATATTCAAAAAGGATACTTACGAAAACTTTCTAATGAAGAAGCTAACGTCGAGAGCAGTAAGACATGGTACCTACCACACTTCGGAGTAGTCAATCCAAATAAACCAACTAAAAAGATTAGAATAATCTTTGACGCTGCAGCTAAATCTAATGGATCTTAACGATAATTTATTGACTGGCCTAGATTTATATAATTCTTTAGTTGGTATTATAATGAATTTTAGAATAAACAATATAGCATTTGTAGCTGATATCAAGGAAATGTTTCTTCAAATATATGTTAGAACCGAAGATCAGTTTGCACAAAGACTTTTATGGAGGAATATGGACAGGAAACGTGAACCAAATGTATATCGAATACAGGTAGTATTTTTTGGTTCTGTATGTAGTCCCTGTTTAGCACAAGAAGTCAAAAATATAAATGCACTAGAACATATTGATAAGTACCCACATGCAGTACAAGATATCATTAAAAAGCACTATATGGATGATTATCTAGGAGGAGCTGAAAATGAAAAGGCGGCGATTGATTTTATAAATGACGTTATTAAAGTACATAAACGTGGAGGATTCGAAATACGTAATTGGATAAGCAATTCAAGAACAGTATTGGAAAAAATAAATTCTGAACTAGTAGCTGATGGAATTAAAAATATGGATTTAAAAGTAACTTCTGAGAAAGTCTTAGGTTTGTGGTGGAATCCAGGTGAAGACACGTTCAACTTCTACACAAAATTTGAAAAAATTGATAAACACATCTTGGAGAAAGACGGAAGAATACCCACAAAAAGGGAAGTACTAAAAGTTGTAATGTCCGTTTTTGACCCTTTAGGTTTCATAGGCAATGTTGTAGTAGAAGGTAAAATCTTACTACAAGAAATATGGCGAAGTGGAGTTGGATGGGACGATGAAATTACTAAAACATGTTATAATAACTGGATGTTATTGGTAAATAATTTAATGAAAATAAAAGATGTAGAAATTTCTAGACAATATTTCAAAAATGTACAAGAAAATGAAATAGATTTGCATATTTTTACAGATGCATCACAGAAGGCGATGGCAGCAGTAATTTATTTGAGAATTGAAAAAAACTGTAATATTCAGGTATCATTTTTATTTGCCAAAACTCGGGTTGCCCCTCTAAAATGCATTTCCATACCCAGACTTGAATTACAAGCAGCTTTAATGGACGCTAGAATGTTTCATTTTATTAAAAAGGAGTTGAATTTAAAAATAAAGAAAACAGTTTTTTGGTGTGACTCGAAGATTGTCCTTTACTGGATAAAATCTGATTCTAGAAACTTCAAAGTATTTGTTGGTCAGCGAGTAGGGGAAATACAAGAATTAACCAATCCTGAAGCCTGGAGATACATTTCGACTTTGGAAGATGTAGCTGACGACGCCACTAAAATAAAACACAGTGAAACAATAAATGGAAAGAGATGGTTAGAAGGAGCAGAATTTCTATATAAACCAGAGAAATTGTGGAAAGATCATCAATTTCAGAATACAGACGTACAGAAATGTACAGAAGAATTAGAAATAAAGAGAGAATATATTAATGTTGTATCTTCCGAAGCAAATTCTTTAAATAATGCAACACCTGATCCTAGTCGATTCTCAAAATGGTTCCGATTAGTAAGAAGTACTGCATGGATGTTAAGATTTATTAAAAATTGTAGAACCACAACCAAAACATGTTTGGAACTTTCCCCAGAAGAAATAGAAGAATCCCAAGTACTGTTATTCAAAAGAATTCAACAAGAATGTTTCAAAGAAGAAATTAACTTAATAAAATCTGGCAAAGAATTACCTAAACATAATAAACTTTATAAATTATGAAATAAATAAAGATTATTAAAAGTTTCACAGTTTTATTAAAATACAACCTGACAATATTGTTTCGACAGCTATGCTGTCATTATCAAAGGTAATATAATTATAAACAAACGCGTCGCTAAGGTAGATACAAAATAGGTAACTAGATAAAATAATAATAATAATCATAATTAAATATCTAATACTTCCAGTAACGGAGAATTACTGAGCTCAAGTTGTTCATTCATTAAAGGTACCCTGAGTTTGTGTTTGTATATCTCAAAGGCTTCTAAAATGTCTAATTTGCGTTTATTACAAAAATGTAGGAATTTAATATTATTTTGAGGAGTCATTGTGTGATTTTGTTCTAAAAGGTGTTTGGCGTAATTCGATTTTTCAGGATGTTTATTTTTGTAATGCCGTACGTGTTCTTTATATCTTATGTCAAAATTTCTAAGTGTTTGTCCAATATATACCGAACTACAAAAAGAACAATTTAAACGGTAAATGCCCGATTTCATGATATCATGTGTTCTGTCTTTAGCATTAAATAAAAATGAAAAAGTGTTAGTGTTGGTTTTAAATGTTATTTTATAATTGTTGGTTTTTCTTAGTATATGTGCAATTTTTTCTGATATTTTACCAAAATATGGTATAGATATGTAATTTGTGTCTTGTATTTGAGTGTCAATTGGAAATATTCTTTTGATAGCTAACCTATCATCTTTTTGTTTAATTAAAGTGTCAATCATGTTCGGATTATAATGATTTGCATGTGCTAGTTGTTTAATGGTTGATATCTCTTTGCTAAAATCTGATTTTGTTAGTGGAATAGTTAAAGCTCTGTGTACTAATGATCTGTATGCTGCTATTTTATGTGTATTGTGGTGACAAGATTCATTTGGTATTGTTATGTCTGTTTGTGTTGGTTTTCTGTATATGGAAAATTCAAAAAGATTGTCTGCGTTAATCTTGATATTTAAGTCTAGAAAGTTTATAGCCCTGTTTTGTTCTGTTTCTAGTGTAAATTTTATATTAGGATGGATAGTGTTTATAAGAATTAAAAATTCATTGATAACCTCAAAAGAACTGTCAAAACAAGCTAAAATGTCATCAACATAACGAAACCAGAAGATAATGTGTTTAGAGAGGTTTAATTCAAATATTCGATCTTCAAACTTGTCCATAAATATGTTAGCTAATAGAGGACTTAGAGAATTACCCATAGGTAAACCATCCTTTTGTAAATAAATTATGTTATTAAAAGTGAAATAATTTTGACTTATACAAAGGTCAAATAATTGAATTAACTCTAACCTTTTAACTAATTCTATATTACTATTGATCAAGAAACTATCTAATAAAGGAATACATTCTTGTGGGGGTATTCTGGAGAACATGTTGCAAATATCAAAACTAACAAGTTTTGAATGTGGTGGAAGATGTATGTTTTGCAGCTTATCTACTAATTCTAATGAATGTTAGAAATAATTTAAAACAGGAATTTTGGATTTTTGGTTTGAGACAAGCTGTAAAATTAATCTGGAAAAACTGTCAGAATTGTAAAAACAATAGGGCTGTACCAAAGCCACCGATTATGGGACAATTACCATCTTGCAGAATAGAACCAACAATCAGAGCTTTTGAGAAAACTGGATTAGATTATTTCGGACCAATAGAAGTAACAGTAAAAAGATCTAAATAAAAACGATATGGAGTTTTATTTTCCTGTATGACTACGCGAGCTATACACATCGAAGTTGCACAGGACTTAACAACCAACAGTTTTCTTCACGTGTATCGACAATTTGGATGCAGAAGAAGCTTTCCTCGTGTATTGTACTCAGATAATGGTAGTAATCTAAAAGGATCAAAAAGAGAAATTCACAATAAACTGCACGATTTCGACCAAAACGAAATTATTCGAAATATGACTATGCGAAATACCAAATGGGTATTTTGTTACCCTTTATCCCCCCACATGGGTGGCTCGTGGGAAAGATTAATACAAAGTATAAAGAAAAGTTTATATGAAATTCTCAAAGAAAGGTATCCACAAGAATATGTATTAAGAACTTTATTAACAGAAGTTGAAATGATAATTAATAGTAGACCATTGACTCATGTTCCTCTTGATTCCGAAGATGCCGAAGCGTTAACACCTAATCACTTCTTAATGAGGCCAAAGTATTTGGAATTTTCCGATATAAAGACAACCGATCAAGATCTACACCTTTTAAATAAATGGAAAGCTGCTCAACGTTTAGCAGGACTGTTTTGGAAACGATGGTTAAAGGAATACCTATCCAACTTAATCAAAAGACAAAAGTGGTGTAAAAATCAAAACCCCATTAAAATAGGCGATGTTGTTGTTGTAGTTGACCCAGATACCCCAAGAAACACGTGGCTAAAAGGTATAGTGAGTGACATATATCCTAGCAAAACAGATAACGTAGTACGAGTGGTAGACGTAAAAACGTCCAAAGGCACCTATCGACAGCCATTAACAAAATTATGCATCTTAGAAGTCAGAAGACAAGAAGACAAACAAGAGACAGGCCAAACTACATAATAAAGTAATTGAAGGCAATTACAGGAGGGAGAATGTTGCGTCATAGTTACATAGGTTTCATATATTCAGTTGTTTTTATGTTGTTGTTATTGTAAAGAGAATTAATAGATACATACCTTCACTATCGAAGTCTTTAATTTCCAAAAGAAAAAGAAATAAAGTACAGATTCACTAAAGCATTCTGTCCACCACCAACATGGAACAAATGAATCAACTCAGCAGCCAGCAAGAGCAATTGGGCCAAAAAATTGCTCAGATTCTAACCAACTCCAAGAAGGATGCTACATCCCGAAAAACAGAAGCCTACATCTCTAACCGCCTTGCCGAGTTAGAAAAACTATGGAAAGAAGTTCAGGAAAAGAACGAGATAATCCTGTCCCTCGATTTTCCTCAACATAGTTACTGTACAACAAAATACTTCAACCAGATCGAAACAATTTATAAGGAAGCTTTCAATCACCTTATGAAATGTCCGAGGGCACCTTCGTCACGAATTCCCCGTGAGAAGACACCGACAGGGAATGCCTCTGCAATTAACTTCAGGAAACAACATGGAGAACCATCCGTCATCATTCACTATTAATTATCCAGGGGCATTCCTTGCAATTATTAGAAAAAATGTGTTTATATTGCAAGAAAGCATTTGTTCATATTTTGAAATGTGAGTTGGCCTAGAAATTATTAACCTTTTAATGTTACATTATTTTTTTGAAAGAAATTAAGAAAAATTAAATTTTATGTTTAGTTTTAAACATTCTGGCGGCTCTCGGAATGGGGAGATTGTGATCTTAACGGCCGGAGCTCGATCATCTCAGGATGGCTGGGTGGCGTTTCTTCTGCAGGTGGAGTTCGTGTTGATTGGACATGACGATATTTTTTCCAAAGTCGACGAGTATCCCAGAACAGCAGCAGGAACATCGATATGATGATGATGGTGGTAATGCCACTGGATAATAGTGAATAATGTAAATAATAGTGAATCATGGGCGGATTAGTAACGTATACTGATCAATCAACTATTACCTCCTCTAGAATCTGATACCAAGCGGTATTGATTACCTAAGGAGGTAATCATCCTACCACTCCGAGAACAATGAACCACTGTACTTAAGTCAAAACTAACCTCGGCGTATGAGACTGTACGTCGGCAGTGGTCCAAAACTAACGAAGAGCGCCAGCAACACAGACTGAAGAAATTACTTACATTTCGGAGTGGTAGAAAGCTGGATCTTGCATTTGGTGTCCGGCAGGATGTTCTACGAACATTGTTAACGTCAACAATTCCTGGTACCACCATCATCCTGAGGACATCTAACCAACCATCTACAACTCAACATTTGGTCTCTTGTGCGGTAACATCACCAAGGGACCGTGAACGAAGATCCAACCAACCAAGATCCAAGCAACCATCAACAACTTTACATCTGGTCCTTCAAATCGAGAAGGATCGTGCACTAGTAAATGTTTTACACGCATTTACTACATTACTAGTGAAGTCTTCACGCTGGACTTTACATTTGATTCTTCGAACCAAGAAGGATCCTATCAAGTAGATGTCTTACAAACATTTACCATTAGTCTAACCGCACTGCCGCGTTAGAACACACACCACGAAGGACTTTACAATTTGGTCCTTCGAGCCTGTGGGTAGTTCATTTGAAATCTACAGACGTCAAGATGTCCACCACCAACATGGAACAAATGAATCAACTCAGCAGCCAGCAAGAGCAATTGGGCCAAAAAATTGCTCAGATTCTAACCAACTCCAAGAAGGATGCTACATCCCGAAAAACAGAAGCTTACATCTCTAACCGCCTTGCCGAGTTAGAAAAACTATGGAAAGAAGTTCAGGAAAAGAACGAGATAATCCTGTCCCTCGATCTTCCTCAACATAGTTACTGTACAACAAAATACGTCAACCAGATCGAAACAATTTATAAGGAAGCCTCAAACCACCTTATGAAATGTCCAAGGGCACCTTCATCACGAATTCCCAGCGAGAAGACACCGACAGGGAATGCCCCTGCAAACAACTTCAGGAAACAACATGGAGAACCATCCGTCATCATTCACTATTATCCAGTGGCATTACCACCATCATCATCATATCGATGTTCCTGCTGCTGTTCTGGGGTACTCGTCGACTTTGGAAAAAATATCGTCATGTCCAATCAACACGAACTCCACGTGCAGAAGAAACGCCACCCATCCATCCTGAGATGATCGAACTCCGGCCGTTAAGATCACAATCTCCCCATTCCGAGAGCCGCCAGAATGTTTAAAACTAAACATAAAATTTAATTTTTTTTAATTTCTTTCAAAAAATAATGTAACATTAAAAGGTTAATAATTTCTAGGCCAACTCACATTTCAAAATATGAACAAATGCTTTCTTGCAATATAAACACATTTTTTCTAATAATTGCAAGATGTGCTTACTAGTTAAAAATAGTAGGTTAGTATAAAATGCTATTATGCTAAAATAATCACTTACTTAAAGAGCTAACTAGACAAACCAGAAAATAACAAAATGTTAGAATAAAAATTTCTTGTCAATTAATGTAATTAATGTAAATGTTTTAGCATCACAGATTTATAAAAATAATTATAATTTGTATATAAACAAAGGGAATTTTCAAATAAATCATTAGTAACGTATACTGATCAATCAATCATTATCTCCTTTAGAATCTGATACCAAGCGGTATTGATTACCTAAGGAGGTAAAAATAACAGTCACCCTTATGAAGAAGTGGTGACCACAGAAAGGTCGTAGTACCAATCTGCTTTAACGTAAAATCTACCAAGAGATTTTACATTTTGATCCGGCTCGAAGGACCAACCATTACCAACCATTAATAAATACATATTACATATACTTGTACTGTTATAAAATTTAATACTGTTTGGACTTTGGTGTATGTAACATTCGTAATTAAACATCCCCCTCATCTCAGCTAAAAGATCAGCTGTGGAATAGGTTTGATTACGATAAGATTGTGACTTACGTCGTCTAAAACTAGACCTTGTTAAATGCCATGACTACAGTGGCGTTAAAAAGTTTTGCTTCACCCTAAAATTGTATGTTTTTCAAATACAATAAAACTTCTTTTTAACGAATTTTCGTTTTACGAAATTTTCTATTTAACGAATTTTTTAATGGGATTCTGCCGTTTGAGTAATTTACCATATAATTTTTACACTATTTTACAAAATAAAATTCTATTCAGAGATCTAAAGTCGTGTTTCGTGCGCTGACAAAAATCTACCTGAAACTTTCTCGTTTCGTGCGGAATTAAAATGATGGCGTTAATGACTTCTTATTTCGTGCGTTATTACCTGCACATGTTTACCTGATCTTATCTGAATATGAAGTATGATATCAACTTTAATATTCTAAACTTCACAGAGCCAGCTAAAAAGTAAGCAAATTTCTCTCTCTTTGGCACTTTCCTTTACTTAAGCATCATTTGTTTACCATTAGTAGCGCTAAAATACAAATGGAAACTTTACTCAATTTAGAATATTGATGGATAATAAAGATCTACATATCTACTTTGTTATGTACCGCTAATATTACCTGCAATTTCCTTGAAATTCATAACATTTATACATAATATACAGGATTTAAAGAAACATTAATGTGGGAAAACCTTACTTTCCTTAAGTGTCGATGTGGATGTTTTGTAAATTGCCATCTGTTAAAACTGGTACATTTTTATTCTTAATATCTAATAAATTTCTTATTTATATGTACTTATCCATTATTACTTCCCTTTTATTAATTAGGATCTGAAAGTAACTAAAATAAATAGCTTTAATTTAGAAAATTCATATAATTGATGAAGCAATCAAATTGGTTTAAAAAATCACATGATTATTTAAAAAATCTTGAGAACAATTATTTACTCGTATCTGGTCTAAATTAATAATTTAGATTTTTGTATTTGGTGTGGAAAAAATACATGAATAAAATACTGAAAAGAAAATCAACAATTTGTATGTAGAAATCTTATTTTAAAAAGTATCGAAAGTGAGCAGGTAAATTTTGGGTAAGCGCACGAAACGAGAAGTCATTAGTACCGAACTTGATTGACCATCTGGTTGACGCACGAAACGAGAAGATTTTACAGTTCTGCACGAAACGCTACGCACGAAACGCTCATAAATCCTAAAATATGGGCAAGTTTCTATGAAAACTGTCTGAATTTTTGTCTAAATTGAATTCTTGGAATTTCATCCCTATAGCTTTCAAAACTAACACTCAACTAATACCGTTATAATTCAACTTGGAAAGGATTATAGTCCTTTATTTATGCATTTTAAAAGAAGGTACTGAAAGATTTTGTCATTGTCTGTTTCTCAGAATTCAAGAGGGTGTAATACCATTTGTTGTTAGATTCCAATATTGGACTTCCCAAAGTTACACATAAAATTAAAAACAAACCATTAGTTTTACATGTGATATCATTCTGTGCAGTTCTTTTTACATGACAAAAACATGACTGAAAGTACGCGGAAATGCTTAAGTGTTTTAGAAAAAATGGAAATTTTTAATGAAATTGATAATGGATGAAAAAAGGAAGGTGTAGTGTTTAAACTACGGTATTCTTCTCAATAGTTTATCGACAATTTTGAAAAAAATTTTGGGATCGTATTGAGGTGTGGTCTAGTAAAATGGACCTTAAACGGAAACGTGCAAAAATACGCAAATCTCGACGAAGGGATGTTAGAATTAGCGCCAGAAAAGGATTTGTCTTTGTCGAGTACAGTCTTTAGCAAATGTCTTGTCCCGAGTAAGGACGTTGCTGCTTTAAGAATCGAAATACCCCTTATACTGTGTACGCAGTTACTGAGTAAATAATGATCAGAAATCTTGTTTTTATATTAAAAACATCCAAGTTTTATAATTTTAAATGTTTTCCCTTTTTCTTGGATTTAGCGATTTCGCTAAATAGAGTTTCCACTGTATTTTTTATGTGAGCCACATTACTTTAATGTGGCCCCAACCAAGTAAATAAGAAGGATGAAATTTTACCAAAGCAGAAAATGGTTGTAAACATAATTTGTCCCATAAATTAATGTAAATAATAAAGAAAATACATAATAAAAGTTCAACAAGTTACCCAGTGTAAAAGATGTACATTTATTTATTAACTAGCATAATACCCGTTGAAAAATCAACAGTCCCCTTCTATCATGTCAGCGCTCCACGAAGTAAGAAAACAGCTCTACTTATAAAAGTAAATTTTTTGGGAACCCGTAGCTCAGGATGTACTACTTTTTATTTTCCTTAACAATAATGTCGATCGAATCATAACATGTAACTATAATATAATATAATCACGTTTGATTCATAATTAGCAATGCCTTTTACGTAATTTCTAATAAGCCCCACACTTTTTTTGCTCAAATAAATGCTATAAAAACACAAAAGTTGCCCTTTTTTCAAAATAACTTTTAACGAATGGTAGGCGTGTTCAAAGAGAATACATAATATAGTTATTTTAATTATATACCTATGTAGTTTATTATTAATATATTATGTACTTTATATAGCATAATATTCGTTGGAAAATGAACCGGGTGTGGCGGCACAGCTTGAAACGCGCCAGTCGCTGGCAATCAGTGCGTGCCCCAATTAACTTTGTAGTTTTTGTAAGCCCAGTTTTTGTCAAAACCGGTGAATCTCGAGTACCACTACATAGATGTTGATGCCGTTTTCGCTATTTGATAGCTTATTTCTTAGCAAAGGTTTCTATATATACAGATTATTGAGAGGATTTTTGGAGAGTCCAGTAATAAGCAAAGTATGAAATACGTATTTAAGAAAATTGGCGAGACAAAACGCATTACGCTGCGAAAATGGTAACAGATAAAGCCAAACTATAAGCGAACGAATTGTAGCCCCCAAAAAGATCTAAAAAAGTCTGCAATGGCATATACGTATCTCTTACAGAGTACTCACAATCAAGATTTTTATAATAGTTATTTTTGCGGAAAATCCTTTTTCCCTGGAATATCGGCTTACTCTGCCCCTGGATAAAATGCCGGTAATTTTTTATATTCAGAATTGCTTCAAGTATAATCTGTGAAAATTTGAAGTTTGTAGCTTACGCCATTCAAGAGATATATAGCCATAATAATTTTTTACAAAAATTCCGTTCCCTGCGACCCCTCGGGTTTTTTAGGATTAAGAATATACTATGCACCCCTTTGGGGCAAGGTCCACCTGCCTGTAAAATTTCAGCTTCCTAAGTCTTCTAGTTTTCGAGATATTTTTCGGTGGAGATCGGACACCGTACATCGAAACTGCCTATTATTATATAGAAGTTAGAAGTAAAAGAAAATCAGTAAATAGGAAGGAGAAAATAAAAACTTAATCATTATGCAGAGTACTGTATGTATATGAAGAAACCAACAGACGATTAAAGAAGAAAAATATTATTAATCTTTTTGAACTGTGTTCAAGAAGTACCATCGAGAAAATGGAAATTTAATAAAGGGGAAATTGATCTCAACGTTTTAGCTACGACGGGATATTCAGTCCGGAGAACAGTTCAGGAGTCCAGCAGTCGCAATCAAATTCCTGAGGGGCGTTTCATCAGGCAGCACACATCTAGAAGAAGGGACAACAAAATGAACAAAAGTACAAGGTTTGTGAAACTATAAAAAAAGGGTTAAAGAAAGCATAATCAGTGTTCCTCAAAGAAAGAGGAAAGTGAATTCAATAAAAATCAGTTGGTTACAGTTATACATATAAGAAACTCACCATCATTTCTTAGTAGGTTTTGTTTGTAAAACTGAAAGTGATAAACCCATAACCTAAAAAAAGTAATAAATTCATTATTAACCCAGAATTATAAAATTTAAAAAGAAAACTCTCCTTATAAAATCATAAAATCTAAAATTATAAAATTTCCTTATTTGTGTTCTTCATAATTTAGCGTTGTCTCAAACCAAACGGTAAAATTGACATTTTATGGGGATCAAAGGTTTTCCATCTATTAAACTCAATATTTGATACTGTAATCAAATGAATAAACCTCTGAAATTGGTAAAATTTGTCCACGCCGCTGATGAAAAATGGCCGGCATTATCAAATAGTTGCCAATAAAAATAAAAAGAAAATTGTTTTCTTTCATATAAAAGCTAGGGTAACAAGCTAGCCCATTTTCATCAAAATAAAAAATGATGCAATTTTACTCACTTGATGATTTCACATGGAATGACCCTAATGTAAATACCAATCGGTAATTTACAAACAATATCTATTTATGCAGGAAATAATAACGCCAAATACCACGCGTGCATATAAAATAGCCCGATTAAATTTTGACGATTTTGTGTCAAAATGTATTGCTCTAAAGAAATACGCCACGAAAATTTTTCCGCTCAAAACTTTTGTTGCGCGGATAATTTTACTCGAAGTATTTCTAAGCAAAACATTCTGACACAAAACGTCAATAGTTATTTACATTACAAGCTGCGAAAGTTTACTTTTAGGTGCAAGGTGTTTTTGATTGGCCGAGGCGAAGCGTAAGCGTAGCCGAGGTTAGTTAATATTAATATTAAATAATAATAAACTTTTCGTTCGAGGTTAGTTAATATTCAACTTTTCATCCCTTGACATTTATTAACCACCGCAAATAAATAAAATGCTGACTCAGTGATTATAATAAAACAATGTTTGTATATACAACAGTATTGCTACCAAGGTAATGTTGACAACAGCCATCTTATAATATTATATTTAAAAAAAATTTACAGTTTTACTTCTTTGTCTAGGGACCGAAAGTTTATCATACCTAGCAACCACCTCGCATGTTTTACTTTCGCTTTCGGTTGCCTTATCGAGATAGAACGCTACACTTTCGATAAGGGGAGAATGAAAAATTTATTCAGCTATTTTAGATGCACTTGTGATATTACTTCTGATTATTTAGAAATAATTTGTCAAAATTGACAGATTCATTCATATAACCTATGACTGCCACCAATGATCAAAACCGGTCAAAACACACTGAAGGAAGTATTCGTTTAAATTATTTGGTAAAACAAATTTATTTACTTAGTTTACTTTACTTTTAAAGTAAGTATCCCTTTTTTTATTTCACCTTCTCTAGTAGTAACCATACTGTCAAAGACCTTTGTAGATAATAATCAATAACTTCGCTAATTTCTCGCTAAATATCGATATCGAAACTTTCTGATTATTATTCTCGGAAATTCAAAATTAACATATAATATTTTTTTCACATAATTATTGCCGATTTTAAAAAGTGATATCGAAATGCAAGAAACAATAAATATTTTTAGGTTATAAGTAATGTTAATTATAATTAACATTGCCAAACCACATAAGTATGAATACATTTGTGCGTGGTATAGTACGGTGTTATTCTTAACTAAACCACAGGTAGGTGTTTGTGTGGTTGTCGGGACCGACTGTTTAATGTGCCCATCCGACAGCACGGCAAACTGTATAGAAAATTTTTCTAGGCGGTTGCAGATCAGCCCTTCCCCTACAAGTTTTATAACGGGGCCCTGTTGTTAATATCTATTGGTCGTCTCACTTTGGGACTACAGCGTGTGTTTTTATGGACAAAGGGGTTGTCAAACATCTTGCAAGCAACTTTTAAATACACTTTCTAAATATTGTAGTTGTAACTGCATAAACCTTTATCATCCCTATTGTTTGAGTAAGTTATATTTGCAGGTAGTCACTCCGACAGCGGTAGTGAAACTAAAAATTTCAAAACTTGGTATTTATTTGAATTAACGCCAGTACAATTACAAAATTAATAATTTTGAGTATAATTAAAAGTCAAACGTTTTATCTCGAGTTTTTGAATTTTAGGTAAATAAAAAAGTACAATACAAGTTATAGTTATTTGGTTTTTATTAAATAAAGAAACATTAAAACTATAATAAGTTATTGTAAACTATCAAAGTACACTTTTTTCATTGTGCAGCTTTCATATAAAACAGTAATGGATTAAAAACATAAATAAGTAATAAGATATAAAAGAATATAAATAAAAAAGTAGTTCCACGAAGTTAAAGAAAAAAATCAGAAGGGTTTATTGTTTACTAAAATTCATTGAATTTGTTGCTGCTAATCCTAAATTTCCGTTTTTGCAAGTTTCTTTTTAAACAAGTTGCACAAATGAATGATTTTATCATGATGAATCATTTTACCGTTAAAATCGATTTTGGGACTGGGTTTCCTTTATTTACCTGCGAATTAAAAGATTAAAAAGATCATACAGGAGCTAACCAGTCGTTTATTTTTATTTTGAAAGAATTTGAAAACGAAAGAATTAAACAAAAAAGTATAAGTAATAAAATATCGAATATTTAGATAATGTACGATGTAAGAATCCCAAGTAATGTTTAATATAATAACAAATACATGTTAATAAGACTTTCTTTAAAATTCTCCTTTTGTATGGTTACGATTACACTTTTTCGGTTACTGTTTTCAAAGGTTTAGAACTTCTGGAATCTTAATCCATATTTCTCTAGATTCATATAGTGAAATAACGTATGGAACAAAAGTTTTTAGAAAAAATATAAAAATGAAAGTTGAAACTTATGTTTATTTTTATCAATAATTAACTATGTAATAACAATGACACATAATGTTAAATTAAAAATTAATAACTAAATAACTGATAGGGGACCAAGTTGTTCTATCTAACAACTTTGTACGGATACGTTGAGAACGTGAACGTGAGATGAGTCGTTGGAAAGTGCCAACATCAATTTCTCTGATCTTGTTTCGTATTCTACAACGTAGTTGTACTTCTGACCTAGCTTCTAAACCACCTTCACACACTTTCCTACTAAGTACCGACCAAAATTCTTCAATTTAGCGGGCTTGGGGTAAATTGATGAGATTGTCTTCTCTCGGTACAAATGCTATATGATTGTTGTCCAACCATTCCCGTGTTGTCCTGGCATAATGACAGGAAGCTAGATCAGGCCAAAAGATTATATTGTCATTATCATGGTGTTCGTGGATAAAATTTAGTAATTTTGGTAAGCATCGTCGTGTATATAATTCAGCATCACCTCCTATCGCACACTATACCAAAATCTTATTTTTAAACATGGCTTTAGATTTGTATTGTACATCTGTGTAAAATCCGTCATTACCTTTTATTTCTGAGTTTGAAAAAGTAAAATATTTTTCATCATCTATGACAATAACTCGATCGTTTGCGAAATGACGAATTCTGAGTGCTAGACAACATCGGGGAATTCTTTCGAGTTGTGCAGGGGTATATTTAGGACATTTAATTCTTTTTCAAAATTTAAGGTTATTTCTTTTTAATTCCCGAAATATTATCATATGGGAAACTCTAACTTTTCTACCTAATTTTCTAATTGAAGCTCCCAACTTGTCCTTAGCATACCTTTTGAGTTTTTCTGTATTTCTTCTGGTCAAAACTCTTGGACGGCTCCCTTTTCGTGCGATTCACACACGGTCTTGCTTCCTGAGAATCTTTTATTGCCTTATAAATTGAAGTTACTAATATATTGTTATTTTTAAAAATATTCACAATGTCACGTTTTGGCATTTGGCCAACTAAGTTGTAAATACTTTTTCGCAAATCTAATTTATACGACATTGTTTGTACGCAATTTGACACAAATGACATATCAACAGAAATAACAAAGACTACTTGATATTATAAGTAACACATTAATTTGATTCAATTGTTCTAGGATATTGTAAAATTAACAAGAAATTACTCTAAAAACTTTTGTTCCATACGTTAGGTGGCAACAACGAAGCACCAACTTCCATAAGAAATACATTGGCTATCTATCCTTCGCTGTTGTCCCAATGTAAGACGACCACTAAGTGAAAATATTTGTAGCAAAGAACTTTTATTAAGTAAATGGTATATTTATTTGTAAACAATAAAATATCAATAAAATATAAAAATTAAATCTAAACAACATGACGCTAAGATATATAACTAATGAAATAAATAAAGATTAGTAAAAGTTTCACAGTTTTATTAAAATAAAATATCAAAGGTAATATAATTATAAACAAACAAGTCGCTAAGGTAGATACAAAAATAGGTAACTAGATAAAATAATAATAATAATCAGAATTAAATATCTAACACTTCCAGTAACGGAGAATTACTGAGCTCAAGTTGTTCATTCATTAAAGGTACCCTGAGTTTGTGTTTGTATATCTCAAAGGCTTCTAAAATGTCTAATTTGCGTTTGTTATTACAAAAATGTAGTCATTGTGTGATTTTGTTCTAAAAGGTGTTTGGCGTAATTCGATTTTTCAGGATGTTTATTTTTGTAATGACGTAGGTGTTCTTTATATCTTAAGTCAAAATTTCGAAGTGTTTGCCCAATATATACCGAACTACAAAAAGAACAATTTAAGCGGTAAATGCCCGATTTCATGATATCATGTGTTCTGTCTTTAGCATTAAATAAAAATGAAAAAGTGTTAGTGTTGGTTTTAAATGTTATTTTATAATTGTTGGTTTTTCTTAGTATATGTGCAATTTTTCTGATATTTGCCAAAATATGGTATAGATATGTAATTTGTGTCTTCTGTTTGATTGTCAATGTGATAGCTTTCTTTTCTTTCTTTTTTTTAGATTCTTTTGATAGCTAGCCTATAATCTTTTTGTTTAATTAAAGTGTCAAACATGTTCAGATTGTAATGATTTGCATGTGCTAGTTGTTTAATGGTTGATATCTCTTTGCTAAAATCTGATTTTGTTAGTGGAATAGTTAAAGCCCTGTGTACTAATGATTTGTAGGCTGCTATTTTATGTGTATTATGGTGACAACATTCATTTGGTATTGTTATGTCTGTTTGTGTTGGTTTTCTGTATATGGAAAATTCAAATAGATTGTGTGCGTTAATCTTGATATTTAAGTTTAGAAAGTTTATAGCCCTGTTTTGTTCTGTTTCTAGTGTAAATTTTATGGTAGGGTGGATACTGTTAATAAGAATTAAAAATTCATTGATAACCTCAAAAGAACTGTCAAAACAAGCTAAAATGTCATCAACATAACGAAACCAGAAGATAATGTGTTTAGAGAAGTTTAATTCAAATATTCGATCTTCAAACTTGTCCATAAATATGTTAGCTAATAGAGGACTTAGAGAATTACCCATAGGTAAACCATCCTTTTGTAAATAAATTATGTTATTAAACGTGAAATAAGTTTGACTTATACAAAGGTCAAATAATTGAATTAACTCTAACCTTTTAACTAATTCTATATTACTATTGATCAAGAAACTATCTAATAAAGGAATACATTCTTTTGGGGGTATTCTGGAGAACATGTTGCAAATATCAAAACTAACAAGTTTTGAATGTGGTGGAAGATGTATGTTTTGCAGCCTATCTACTAATTCTAATGAATTTCTAACAGAGTATTTCGATTTGTAACCTATCGTGTTAATAATCTGGTTCAGTTTTTTGGATAAAATGTGATTAGGTGCATTGATGTATGATACAACTGGTCTTATTGGCATATTCTGTTTATGTGTTTTGACTAGTCCATATAGTTTAGGTATTTGTGGATTTTTATTAATGATTTGTTGCTTTTCTATTTCTGAAATTTTTCTATTTTTTACTAATCTTTATTTATTTCATGATTATGGAGTTCCACAAAGTAAGGCTGGAAACAATAAACAATATATAACTAACATTACAATTAGATTACTTAAAAAAGCGATATTTTTCTAAATAACAACGCAGGAATAAAAATTATATCTGAAAGGAGTGCACTTCATTCTCACACGTAGAAATGAAATTCGATATATTAATATTATTGTTTCAGAACAATAACAGAAAGCGGATACAATGTGGCCTATTTCCATTTATTATATTCTAAGAAGTTATAACTTAAATTCAGGACTCTTTAATAAAATGAACCGTAGTGATGACTAATGCTGAGAGAAGCTATATTACATTTAAACTTTTAATATAACATCGATATACTAAATTGTGTTAAACAATGGCCTAGTCCCATTTTGTAATAAATAATAACTAATAAATAATTTTTGAATTCGTGTAGAAAATTAAGCTGCTTTGAGCAAATCTATATATTTAAAACACAAGGCTTTTCTTTGATCCAGTTCGTTTAAGAGTTCCACCTATGCGATTTTTTTAAATTGAAGCTTTCGCTGTGTAGATCAGTCAACACTATTTAATTTTTGTATTTTTTAATGTTTGTATTTTTTATTTAAACAAATATAAAACGTTTAATTTGAGACGGGCGAATCGGACATTCACTAGGGACGCCCTCTCACTTTTTACGGTGGTGAGTTTCGTAAGAATAGAATAGAATAGAATAGAATAGAATATAGAATAGAATATTTATTGTGTACTAGGAACAAAAAATATTGTATGGTACAAGTCAACAACTAAAGTAAAAAATACAAACAATTCAAAAGTTAATAATTAAAAATTTTTTTTTGCAAATTAACAATTTAACTGATTAAAAAACAAAAAATTCCTAAGAATTTACAATAAAAAATGTATCTAAAATTTAAGTATAATTTAAAAAAGTTGTTTTAGTTATTTCCCTGATATCGTATGGCTCCACAGATATAAGGCATTTCTTTATAATTTTTTTAAAACTATTGATGGATGTAATATTTCGCATTTCCTTGGGAAGTAAATTAAAAAAAGATAAGCAACTGTATAAGCAGCCTTTTTCGAGTAAAGTAGTTTTATGTATGGGATAACGAAAAAAATCTTTTTGTCTAGTAATACGGTCGTGGTCAATTTTAAAATTTGAAAAATAATCTCTGTTTCTGTATACGTAGCAAAGACACTCATAAACATATAAACCTGGGACAGTTAGTAAATTTAGCGACCTAAAAACTCCTTTACAGCTTTCACCAGGTTTCAAATTAGCTAAAGTTCTCACTGCTCTCTTTTGCAGTATGAAGATAGTTTGACTATGTGCACCACCCCAGAACACAATTCCATAAATTAAAAGTGAATAGAAATGGCCATAATAAGCAGTTATCAGTGTGTTATGATTAACCACTTTTTTCAATTCTTTCAAGAAATAATGAATTTTACTGAGTTGACCACAGAGCCGTTGTACATGCTCCAACCATTTCATGTGTTCATCTATTATGACCCCTAAGAATTTGGTTTTTGATGTAAGTTCAATGTTGCTGTTATTTATATCAATTTCTCTTGGATAAGCAGTTTCATTTCGATTGTGTCTAAATAATATACATTGAGTTTTATTTGTATTCATTACTAAAGTATTCTCCTCGAACCATTTAGTAACGGTTGAAATAGCAGACACTGTTTTATCCTTTATCTCGTTATAATCTTTCCCAACAACTAACACAGTCGTATCATCAGCATAGTTTGTTAAAGTCACTGAATGATCATTTAAAGTTGCTGAAAGATCATTTATGTATAGTAAAAACAAAATTGGAGCAAGTACACTGCCCTGTGGGACTCCTAAAGTAATAGATTTTGAATTTGAAAAATGCTCAGCTGAGTTTGCTGTAATACTTACTTTTTGACAACGGTTACTTAAATAAGACTGAAACCAATTGTAGGCCATTCCTCGGATTCCCATTTTTTCCATTTTATTCAGTAAAGTCTGATGGTGAACACAGTCAAACGCCTTGGAGTACTCCCGCTTATAAATATAAAAGGGTGATGCAGCAGTTCACTTCAATCATTAATAAGCGGTTAATGTTTAAAGAATTGTTAGGTTACGTAGACAAAACCCGCATAGTTGAAAATTATGCACAACCGACGAATTATTATACAAATAATAGCTGATGGCAATTTCTTATTCAGAGCAGTTTCATATTGTTTGTATAAAACTAAGGGAATGTGCCAACACTATGTTTATGTTATGTTTTTGAAATATGTACTAATAGACGGTTTCAAGAATGTTTTAAACAAGATCGATTTTTGATTTTATTCTTGTCATTTCGTAAGGTAGAATTTCCGTACGTATGTATGTAGAATAAACTGGCGGGGTGGGGTAAGCCAGAGAGGAATATATGTCGGAAGAGGGGAGGGTAAGCTGGGAGAGAGTATGGATAGGCTTAAGAATTTTCAACTAGTTATGTTTGATTGCGTTTATTTAATTAATCACTCACGAAAATCCAAAGGATTGTAATCACACATCGAAGGTTGTATATAGGGAAATTCTTCAATGCTTTTGACCGTCATGTCTTGACGAGGTTTCCCTAGTTATTCTTTATTTTGAGTGCGTTTTAAAGAACCTCGCAATTAAATCCTTCAAAATGCCTTCTAAAATAGGGATTAGTTTTTTATGATCCATATAATGGAAGCTGAGATTTGTGTTAGGATTTCATAAAATTAACATTATTTCTTATTCATCCTAAGAAAATAATATCCTAATAAATTATAATAAATATTATGATAAAGCAATCCTAAGAAGGTTAAATTCTAAGAAGACATTCATTAACATATTAAACAAAAAGTTAGTCAAATTTGATCGTATGTGTCCGTGGGGCCCCTTTTCCGTGAATTGCATTGCAGGATTTACTGGGGTGGTTGTTCGCCTTTTATACTAATACAAGCAATGGTCATCTAAATACTACGCAATGAACGTTGTTTTGTTCGGAAAATGTCTTCCGGCAATAGAGTCTATTAAGCTATTCGAAGGTTGGAATCAGAAAATATTATATAGCTAAAGGTAATTGCGTGTCAGACACGCCATGAACTGAATTGGATCGCGAATAATAAGATCGAAGATTGTAGCCAAGTAATTATCTAATTTGAAGTAATTATTTTATTTTGCTGTAAATGAACATACTTATGAATTGAAGGTCGTAAAATCCCGTTTTTAAGCTACCTAATCGATATCTGTCTTATTTTATCCAAAAAGGATTGCAGATTAAATTTAATAGCATACGTATACCTATAATTTTATTATAATTAGTAATGTATTTTTTTTCTTTGTATCAGGAATGGATTTAGTTTTATCAAATACTATATTCTATTGATTTATAATTTAATTTTATGAATGCTTATGAATTTTATTTTAACCTTGATGAAAGAAGGCGGTACATTTTTTTATGACAAATATTCAATATTGTATGAACTTGTTTTCTTTCAAGCTTCTACGAGTTCCAAATATAGTTGGGCATACTTGGTAAAATATACACTCCGTGGGAGATTTCATGGTGGAACTGTGGGACCAATTTTAATACATTCCTTATGCCCTCCATAATCGTGCCTCACCAGGTGTTTTACTTGATTTTCTGGTGTGTATTAAAAGCAAAGAGTAGGTATTAGGGCACCTGACAGGGCACCTGGGCAGACAGTTCTAGGGACCCTAGATTCTCTGTCTCTCTCTAATCTAGTGACTTTTTGTCTGTCTCTCTCTAGGTGGTTAAGTACGGAATCTGCATTACCGACATTCTGTATTATCGGCATTTGGTTCGTCACATGGCTAAATGGTAGCGTCGTTGCTAGGGGAAAACAGATGGCGCCGGTGTCGTTTTACGTGATTTTTGTCTCGAAGTACGGAATCTGTATTACCAGCCATGTATATTACCGGCGTTTGGTTCGGCGCTCGGCTAAATGGTGCTAAAGTGTTGCTAGGAAAAAAAACAGAGGGCGCTGTTAATAGAGGGAGTCATGAAGGGATCTGTATTACTGGCAGCCCGTGTACTACTAACACCGACACCGACACCGACACCGACACCAACACCGACACCGACACCGACAGTGAGAGTGAGAGTGAGAGTGAGAGTGAGAGTGAGAGTGAGAGTGATAGTGAGAGTGATAGTGAGAGTGAGAGTGAGAGTGGGAGTGGGAGTGGCAGTGACAGTGACAGTGACAGTGACAGTGACAGTGACACCGACAACGACACCGACACCGACACCGACACCGACACCGACACCGACACCGACACCGACACCGACACCGACAGTGACAGTGACAGTGAGAGTGAGAGTGAGAGTGAGAGTGAGAGTGGGAGTGGGAGTGGGAGTGGGAGTGGGAGTGGGAGTGGGAGTGGGAGTGGGAGTGGGAGTGGGAGTGGCAGTGACAGTGACAGTGACAGTGACAGTGACAGTGACAGTGACAATGACAATGACAATGAGAATGATAATGATAATGATAATGATAATGATAATGATAATGATAATGATAATGATAATGATAATGATAATGATAATGATAATGATAATGATAATGATAATGATAATGATAATGATAATGATAATGATAATGATAATGATAATGATAATGATAATGATAATGATAATGATAATGATAATGATAATGATAATGATAATGATAATGATAATGATAATCATAATGATAATCATAATGATAATCATAATGATAATCATAATGATAATCATAATGATAATCATGATGATAATCGTAACGATAATAATAACGATAATCATAATGATAATCATAACGATAATCATAACGATAATGATAACGATAATCATAACGATAATGATAACGATAATCATAATGATAATGATAATCATAATGATAATCATAATGATAATCATAATGATAATCATAATAATAATCATAATGATAATAATAATGATAATCATAATGATAATAATAATGATAATAATAATGGTAATAATAATGATAATAATAATGGTAATAATAGTGATAATAATAATGATAATAATAATGGTAATAATAATCATAATGGTAATAATAATCATAATGGTAATAATAATCATAATGATAATAATAATCATAATGATAATAATAATCGTAATGATAATAATAATAATAATACCCGCAGGGTGACTGAAAGCGGGCAGTCATTGGGGAGTAGCGCCCCCACGGGTACCAGCTCAGTACAACACGCATACCTGCCCGTAAACACAACCATATAAACACACAGTTTTCTATTTTAACCCAAACACACTCACACTACACACACCTACACTGCATACGGGCAGGTCACCAACACTCACAATCATTCCTTGTTTGACAGCGTGGGGAGCTAGTACCAGTCTGAGATCCTTGGGCTCGCCTGCTGAAGGGTACAGCGGATAAAACTGGGAACCGGGGTGTGCACTCCCAGGCTGCAAGGTAGTACAGGGGCCCGGGTCGGTCTAGCCAACATGACCTGGCTGCCCTATCAACTTGCGAAAATCTCGCTTATGCCGTAATGCCAGGTGGCGCCTGGACCGGGAACCTTGCGGTATAATGCGGGGGGCTCCGTCGAGGCCACCAGAGTCGGGTTCACAGGAATCCTTTGGCTGTTGCTGGTTCCTCAAGCTGTCAAACACAAAAAGGAAAGAAAAACACATACTCTATACTTACACACTTCTTAAACAAATTAATAAAACTAAACATGAGTGACAATTCAGAGAATAATGTTACAAAAGTGCCCCTTACACCAACGGAGTTTCCCGGCTTCACCCCTTTCACCCTTTTCAATCCACCAACCCCAATCAATTCCTTTAATCCTATAAATCGCTATCCAGGTTCCAGCAGTGAAAATACAAACATTGCCAATAATATTCCTTCTAGTAAAAGAAAAAAATCCCCATTTTCCCCAGATATTGAGATAGTTGAAACAATCAGAGAAAGAGTAGCTATCAGCTATTCTAGAATAAATTACATTGTTATTGAGAGAGAGGACAACGGAGATTTCTCTAATGTAAGCCCATTTGTTATTTGTCGTACGTTGAAAAATTTAGTTGCCGAAGTGAAAAACGTTAGAAAGATAAAAGAAGGTCTTTTGATTGAATTGACGGATAGAGACCAGACTAAACGTTTATTAAGAGTCGAAATGTTTGATAATTTTAAAGTGAAGGTGTACCCCCATAGGAGCTTAAACTTTGTAAAAGGTGTCGTTACGTGCAGTGACCTAAATAACTGCAGTATTGAGGAAATAAAAAGTGAGCTGAAACATCAAAAGGTTTCAGACGTCAAGCGACTCACTGTCAGACGTCAGGGTGAAATTCAAAACACTTCATCTTACCTTCTTACTTTCATTGGAACGAATCTACCCGAAAGAATTAAAGTAGCATTTTATTCGCTACCAGTCCGTGCATATATTCCAGCTCCTCTACGCTGTTTCAGCTGTCAGAGGTTTGGCCATACAGCCACGAATTGCAGAAGACAGCAAGTATGTGTATGTGGAAAACCAGAGCATCAGGGTACGTCTTGTGCAGTGCCTTTAAAATGCCTTCATTGTGAAGGTGAGCACTCCGCCAGGTCGTTTAACTGCCCTATATATAAACAAGAAGCAGCAATTCAAAAAATTAAAACGTTAAAGAGACTGAGTTATCTCGAAGCAAAACAAGAATATTTACGTATATCACCACCTACACAACAAGTTACATATGCAAGGGTAGCGCAGCAACAGCATACGGTTTCTACTTTGCTGCCAGAAATTAGAAAAATGATTATAGAGGCAGTGAAAACGATTATTGAGAATTACAAAGTTATTAAACCAAAAGCACCAACTATCATGTCACCCACACCCCCATCCATACTACAAAACACCATTACTCAGATCCCAACCCAAGAAATAACAATAACTCCCCAACCTACAACAGAGTCTGAAAACCCTCAACCTCCCGACAAACTCTCTCTATCCCTTCCTATTTTGTCAACCTCTAATGTTGACGGAACTCCAGCCGTCAGTTTATCTTCTGACTCCGAAGCTTCGTCATTTATCACTGCTAAGACGAAAAAGAAAGGTTGGCTTAAAGCAAAAGCCTAGCAATACTTTCTCCCAGCTTACTCTTCCGACATATATTCTTCTATGGCTTACCCCTCCACGCCGGTTTATTCTACATACAATACATACATACGAGGGTGGTCCCAGAAGTACCCGACCTGACCAAGAGGTGGCGGTAGTTGTTTGAAAATATCACTGTATTGGAAAGTACGCAGTCTATAAAGCATATGTTTCAAGTTTGAAAGCGCCACGTTGTTCAGTATTTGTTTGGCAGCCATCAATAGTGAACGTTGTCAGTGAATTTGTGAAAATGGAGAAAATTGGTCATCGTTATGTGATACAATACTTTTATTTGAAAGGCCTCAGCCCAACCAATATAAAAGCTGAACTGGATTCTACTCTGGGTGAGTCTGCTCTTTCGCTTACAACAGTTAAATTTTGGGTAGCTGAGTTTAAACGAGGCCGTACGAGCTGCCAAGACGAGCATCGAAGTGGTCGACCAAATGAGGTGACGACTCCAAAAATGGTGAAGAAATTTTGGTGAAGAAACATTTGTGGATACAAAGCGGTACTTGATGATCGTCAACTGAAAGTGCGCGAGCTAGCAGTCATTACGGGCATTTCAAAAAGTGCGGTACATCGCATATTATCTGAAAATTTGGACATGAGAAAGCTGTGTGCAAAATGGGTGCCGCGTTTGCTCACACTCGAGCAAAAACAGTGTCGTGAAAATGTTTCAATTGAGTGTTTAGCGAAGTTTCACAGCAACAAAGCAGAATTTTTGCGCCGTTTCGTAACAATGGATGAAACATGGGTCCATCATTTCACACCCGAGACAAAAGAACAATCGAATCAATGGACTCAAAAGGGAGAACCGGCTCCAAAGAAGGCGAAGACCGTTTCATCTGCAGGCAAGGTTATGGCGTCGGTTTTTTGGGTTGCGCGTGGAATAATTTTTATTGACTCGAAAAAGAAAAAACTATCAACGGCCAGTATTATGCAAACTTATTGCAACGTTTGAGCGAAGAAATCAAGCAAAAACGGCCGCATTTGGCTGAAAAGAAAGTGTTGTTTCATCACGACAACGCACCAGCTCACAAATCCGTTATTGCAATGGCCAAAATTAAACAATTAAAGTTTGAATTGCTACCTCATGCACCATATTCGCCAGATTTGGCCCCCTCGGATTATTTTGTGTTCCCAAACTTGAAAAAATGGCTCAGTGGTCAAAGATTTTCCAACGATGAAGAAGTGATGTCAGCAGTTAATGGCTATTTTGAGGAGCAAGACAGTTCTTATTATAAAAAGGGTATCGAACTTTTTGAACACCGCTGGGAAAAGTGTATAGAGCTGAAAGGAGATTACGTTGAAAAATAAATAAATCTTTTTCCAAAATTTTTGTGTTTTCTTTGTTGGGTCGGGTACTTCTGGGACCACCCTCGTACATATAAAAATTCTACCTGACGAAATGATAAGAATAAAATCAAAAGTCGATCTTGTTTAAGACATTCTTAAAAAGTCTATTAGTACAAATTTCAAAAACATGACATATACATAGTGTTGGCAAATTTCCTGCATTTTATACAAACAATATGAAACTGCTCTGAATAAGCAATTGCCATCAGCTATTCTTTTAATTTGTTTGTTGTCCATAATTTTCAACAATGCAGGTTTTATTTACGCGATCTAATCATTTTTTAAACATTAACCTCTTATTAATGATTTAAGTGGATGGCTGCATCACCCTTTTACATTTATAAGCGGGAGTACTTACGAAACTCACCACTGTAGAAAGTGAGAGGGTGCCCCAAGTGAATGTCCGATTCGCCCGACCCAATTTAAACATTTTGTATTTGTTTAAGTAAAAAATATAAACATTAAAAAATATAAAAATTAAATAGTGTTGACTGATCTACACAGCGAAAGCTTCAATTAAAAAAAATCGCTTAGATCGGCCCGGTGGAACTCTCAAACGAACTGGAACAAAAATAAGCCTTGTGCTTATATATAGATAGTGTTGATATGTAGATTACTCTTTTGCAAGTTTTCTTGCAAAATATAAGAGCAGCGTTCCTCAACCTCTTTTGCCTTGCGATCCCAATATGTGACTTAAGATTACTGGCAGTCTTCAATGATTGTGGTGTAAAACTGTAACGAGAATCGTGCCAAAAAGATCTAGAAACGAAAACAGTTTTTGTACGGATAATTTATACTTTATTTATTTTCATATAATATAATAGTTATGTTATCACTTACATGCTTAAAAAACAAGAAAATGAAAATTATAAAAATAAAAAAATAGGTTAAAAAATTAATGGTTGCCATCTTACTAGGCAGATACTAATTAATCGATTCGGAGTTGGATTTTGCTGTTTACTGCCATAACCAGTAACTATTCCATTGCCATAGCCGCTTCATAACGACGATAAAACATACAGTCTGTTTCGATGGATAGTTTTTTATATTCATTATATCATCATTGTCGATAATCCAGCCTCGCCTAAATATGTGGTTGAAAAAGGAGGCAAAATTTTGAACGCATTTTCAGAAAATGATTTATATTCCTCTGAAACAGAAATTGAAATCAATTTCAATTTCACACAAAAATCACACCATTCCATGTTTCGAATTCATCTTATAAAGATTTGTTCAAACTCAGTTCCATTAATTTTTCTTTATTAAAAGTGAAATCTCAAAATGACTTGGAGTTAATGGGAAAATGAGAGTTTAAATGAAAGTCAGTAGAAAATTCGTTAAGTAATTTAGTCAATTGATGTTCAAAATGAAATAATTGTGATGGCCTTTAAAAACTTCCTTAGCGGTAGTACATGTTGGCAGTTCCAAGCAACATAGAAACTCACAGTTTAAGCTTTTTAGAATATAGTCACTGTACTTTACGTATACTAATAAAATGGATAGATCCGATGTAGTTATGTCCACTCATCTAACTGAATAGAGAAGAATATGAATTTGTATATTCTATTAACTCATTGTTCTTCAATGTCTTCAGGCATACTGGTAATATGTCGAGCAATTGTATCGTTAGACAGAGGAATTTTGTTAATTTTTACTGCATTTTTATTTTCAAGTAACTCTCGTTCCATATCTGACACGGTTTAAGCAGATTTTCACAATAGAATTTTTTTTGGTCTCAATAATCAGCATTATTAATAATTGCTTATGTTATCTTCTTTTGCTGATTATGATTATTATTCGACATCTTCTAGTCTTTATATGGACTTGCTTCGTGGTCCTAAAAAATTCTTTCATGGTCCCCATAGGGACCGCGGTCTCCAGGTTGAGCAACACCGGTATAGAGTGCGTTAAAATAATAAAGCACTATATGGGTTCCAGTAAAATCTATATAAATGTGACATGCTGATAACCTGTACTCATTTGATGTTTTGTATTAATAATTTAATATAAAAGTTAGGATACGTTATTAACCAGTTTAAAGTGTTTTTAATACTGTTTTTTAATATATTTGATGGTATCGTGTCAGGTAAGTAAAGTTTTTATTGTGGTACGAATTTGATTAAAACCATTTAATAAAGCAAACAAAAATATTTGGTTTGGTTTCGATCCCTTTATTTCTCTTTTAAAATAATAGTATGGTGGAATTTGATAATAATAAAAACGCCATAACCTATACCATCCTGAGATATATTAACTTGGATATTATACTACCACTATAACAGTATTAGTTTTACGTTGGTGTGAGTATTGTGCGTGCGCGGACCTGTACGGGCGTGCGATAACTTGACGGATTTTTGAACTTATAAAAGGTCCTCAGAAGGTCAAGGGCGACTCCTATTGAAAATGGTGATCCGGTTGCTTGCTTCCGAATTGCTTCCACTACTATCCATTTTTTTTCTAGAGTCCTCTGACTTTGAAAGCATATTGCTCGGGAACTACTGAACCGAATTAAATATTTTAAAAACGAGCAAATAGTAAATTTATTTCTACATGTAACAGTAAATATCATATTTCTAACTCGTAAACTTTTACTTTTATCGGACGATACATTATAAAAGCTACCCATTTTTAGGGACAATTTCATTGAGAGTAAGTTAAATTTTTTTTTTTCAGAAACTATATCTCATATATCTATGAGATTTTTGTAGGGGTTAGAAAGAAACCTTGCGGTTGTTATCCGATTAATTTTCGGACAAAAAAGTGTTTTATTTAAGATATATATGAAAAAATAGTGAACTATGCGTTCTTGTTTATTACTGGAGATAGCGTCAAATTTCTTTCGCTAAATTAATACTTTTCATATGTAGACATTATTTTCTTTAAAAAAATGTTCCGAAATTTAACAATAAAAGTGCAATAACAAAAAAACCGTTTTTTGTCGAAACCGCTTGTCATCAAAAATCGTTTTTTTGTTTCCGCAGTTTTATTATTAAAATTAGGAACGTTTTTTTGAAAACAATAATGTCTGCACATGAAAAGTATTGATTTAGCGAAAAAGATTTGACGCTAACTCTATTAATAAACAAGAACGCATAGTTTGCTATTTTTTCACGTACATCTTAAATAAAACGCTTTTTTGTCTGAAGATTAATAGCATAAGAACCGCAAGGCTTCTTTCTGACCCATACAAAAATCTCATAGATATATGACATATACTTTCTGAGAAAAAAATTAGTGAACTTACTTTTAATCAAATTGTCCCTAAAAATGGGTACCTTTTATTGCGTATCGTCCGATAAAAACAAAAATATACTAGTTAGAAATATAATATTTTACTGTAGAATGTAGAAATGAATTTAATATTTGCTCGTTTTCAAAATATTTAATTCGGTCCAGTAGTTACCGAGCAATACGCTTTCAAAAGTCAGAGGACTCTAGAAAAAAAATGGATAGTATTTTGCTACATACTGGCTTCAAAGCGTTTATTTTCTTCTTAATTTTAAATAAGTATAGAAGATATTATCCACTCTTTCCATGTTTTCGTTTTGTTAAGTTGAAGGTCAATCATCTAAAATTTTCTACAAAAAATTATTTTATAAAAATCAAGTTGTATTGTTACAGCATCAATCAGAGCTGATATGATTAGCGAAAACATTATTCGCGCCAAAAATAATCGCTCAATTAAAAAAGTAGAAAATCAGAAAACAAATATTTACTTGTATCTGGTGCTGCAATTTTATTTAGAACACTGGTTAGTTACTTACATATTCACCAAGTTTATTAAACCTGAAAATTAGCAGACAGCACTCTTTTATGTATATCCTTCAAAAAATCTTATTAATAACATTTTTTGTTAAAATATTTAAGGAGTATTATATTAATATGTATTGAATGTTATGCAGCCAGCACTCGGTAAACAACATATACTCGGGATCTAGTATGGTTTAATAACTACATCGACGTCACACGACCTTCGCGCGTACATTAGATACCAGTACCATAATGTGATTTTAAGAAAGAAATGGTAATGATAGTAAGTTTGATTGACTTTTACATAAAAAATATAATTCTTAAAACTCGCCTTGAAAGTGTTTAAAATGCACAACTATTTGACGTTGCATCTATGACGCTGTGTCTTTCCTAATCATGCCGACTCTACATATATACAAACTCGTCACACCAGCTTGTAACGTGATCATTATTAATCAAAACAAGATGGTTTAAAATCTCTTAGTATCGCGGGGTCTGGTCATTCATTCATTGTTGGAATCGTTTACAAATCGGTGTATGCGTATTCCTCCTCTGACTTCTGAAGGAGTGTGTTTATTGTACTGATAATCGTAACAGTGGAATCTCGATAATAACATAAAGCGTGTATTATCAGTACGGAATTTACGTCTACGTAAGAATGATTGACCCCTACAAGAATTCGCCAGTGATATGTTAGCTTATTGTATAATATAATAAGTGTATTAAATAAATATCAAGTGTTCTTCTGGTGCGTGTTCTGTGTTCAAACGTAATAATAACCTGTGATTCTTGTTGGCATTGACATTTATTAGCCTTTTTAACATTAAGATAAAGTAAATACAATTCCCAGAACTAAAATTTAAAATTAAAAAATGGTGAAACAAAGGGCACTTGAAGATAACTTTCCTTATGGTACGTTCTCATTTTATTCTCTTATCAAATTATATATTAAAAGGAAAATAATCATTACTCACATTTTTTGCGGTTTTCCTTGTTTATTTACGCTTAATTGTGTTATTAGACAATAATAATAAATCACCAAAGAGAAAAACCTTTTTAAATATTTGCTTTCAAAAGCAATTATATTTATTTATAACTCTTATTAAAATCCCGCTCCTTAGAAAACCGCACATTTCGTTTCAAATTATTATTTAGCAAAGCCCGCCAAAATAAAATCTGTTGTCATGGCATTCATAATGTTATTGTTATTCAATAACATTTACATATTTTATTACATTTTTAAATTATTATCAAATTGTTGTTTACGTGAAGGTACATAATTATGTTTCCGTTATTTGTCCTCTCTCCTGTTTCATGTTTGTGGTATTTGTAGTTAATTAAGGGTAACGTATTGTACAAAAAGAAAGAAAAATAAGTAAAATAAAGAAGAAATAATAAATTTTATGCAAAGTCATTGAGTGACACATTCGTTTAAAGTATATTCCACATGAAATTATACTTTAATAATTTTGTTTTGGACAAAATAGTTAAACACAATCTTGTAGACCTGTAATTAAATTTAAATGTTTATACAATCCAAGATTTTAATAAACAAGTAATATGTAATTTCATCATTAATTATTCAGTAAATAAATGATATTTCTTTTTATACCTTCCGTTAATTACATTAATATCGAGATTAAGAGATTTATTTGGCTTTAAATTAAACAACCGTAGTGATAAATGGGAATAAAGTTATTACTTGTTTCTTTATTTAACCTGTTATTTTTAGTAGTCCTTCCTTCTCTAGAATACGCAAACCTTAAGGATAGGATTTATATTAATCAAGCAAAAACGTTTTTTGTCTAAAACCATTTTTGTTTGTTAGGTATAATTTGCATTAATAAAAAACGCCTTAGCATTCTGCATAACAGTTTTGTTTAAAAATATTTTGGTCTTACCAATGTGCTTAAAGCTTCAAACATTATCAAACAATTTCAACCGTGTTGCAACTTGTCGGACGTACAATCATGATTGCTTGTTTGAAGGCGAAACCCGCGTAGCTATGCAGTTGCAAATTTATTTTGAACGTATTCACATCTATTTTATTTGTCAATTATATTATTAATAAAATCTAATTATATATGTAAAATGCATATAAGAGTTTATAACTAAAAATTTTCACTAACTTTCTTTTGGGTTGTAATTAATCACGCATCATGATTTTTAATTTTCATATAATATCTTAAAATACATAGTGTGCTATGGCTAATTAGTGCAGATAAAGATAAGTGATATTTTTAAATTTATGTTGTTAGAAGGATTGTCAAGAAAAACAATATAAATATTATCAAGAAAGGTAGAGTAATTAAGAAAAGTGAGTGATTTGGTCGAATGTCAAAAATAATGACAAAAAAGAACAAAAACATTGGAAGATCTATTTAATACTGTACCCTTTCTTGTCCGAATATCATTATTACTTATCTATAATAAATTTGAGTGATCAGTTAGTTTTAAATTATTATTTGAAAATTGAAATCTATGATCTGTGATATGATTATAATAAAATTAAAAATTTTATTTTTCGTCATCCTCATCCGAAGACCTATTTGAGATAAAAAAAGTATCCCCAATCAATAATCCTGAATGATACTGACATTTTTAAAAACACAAAAAGACGTTAATACTGCTTTTTATAACAACAAAGTGATTTTCATTCAGTCGTCAGATTGCACAGTGTGTGATAAATTGCAACAAGACGATTTTATTTTAATGAAACACGATTTTTTCTGCCAACGTTATTGAAGTTCAAGTGTGTGATTTACTGTTTTGTCAAATTGCAAAACGTTTTCTATAAAAGCGTTTTTGTTTGATTAATATAAACCCAGCCTAAAATTCTTATGGTCATAGCATCAATTCAGTGACGCCCGCATAATAATTCAAAAGCGATAGATAATTACCACAAAAATCAAATGAAATTTTCAAAATGGCTCTTCTATTCGTTTTCAAGTTGTTAAACAAATTATAAATTTATTAATTGGATTATTATTATTTATGGTTCAAACCCAACATATTATTTTTTTTAAGGCTACAAGAGAAAACTATAAAAAACCATAAAACAAATCAAAATAGTTTTATCACTAATCCAGAGTTACCAACTGCAATGTGTGAATACCGCTACAAGTTCAAACATTGCGCAATTTTACGCCACTTTTAGAGTTGCATACATTTGTTGCTACGTTTTAACAGTTTTACCGCTACTGGAGTTGTGCAATGTAAAAATTGATCGACGTGTTGTTATTGCGGTTATAAAGTGGTGCAATACCTGCACCTGCTTTAGTGCAACTTTACTTGTAAATAGGTAACTGTTTTAATAAATTATATATTTACCATTAATTTGATTGTTAAGAATATAAATTGTTGAAACATTAATTTAATGGATCAACTGATTTTTGTGGGTTAAAATTACATTTTTGTGGGGTTTTTATTAAAATCTTATCTTAAAATCTCACGGCTCAAACGAGGGCGTACTCACTACTGAAATACTCGAAGATTTGCTATGAAATTTTTAGAAATTTTTAAAAAATTTCTGAAATTTTGTGAGATCTTTAAAAAATTTCTGAAATATTAGAAATTTTTTAGAATATTACTTTTGTAGAATTTTATGTGTGTCGGCTGCAGCCGCACGTAGGGCCTACGTAATAATAATAATCGCCTCCTCCCTCCCGCACAAGCTTATAGCTTCTGGGGCCTGGTTTCCAGGTTATGGGTTGTAGCAATTATTATTATTTCTAAGCGAAGGGCAGTTAGCTATAAATTTCCAACCATAAATAAAAAAAGTATCTTAATATTCTAATTCCTAACAATTCGCAATAGCTTCTCTGAAGGTGCATGCATACATTAACAATTAAATTTATTATTAAGAGTTTTTTACTAAAATACCATAAAAATTTATTCCATCAGCAAAAACACGTATTTGACCTACTGTACCATCTTTTTTTCTCAATTTGATTAGGTTATATCAAAGTACATGTCATTAAGAACAAAACATGTGAAAACAATGTTACAAAACAACAAAAATTCTGTTATTTTTCTAAATTAAACGGGCGCAGGGACCTTTCGGCGCAGAGATATTTCGGCGCAGAGATATTTCGGCGCATGTATATTTTTGCGCTGCAAACGATTAAAACTTTTGAAGATATTTAAAAAAAGGGTGTTTTAGAGCATTAGTTTAATTTTTTGGGACAAACTACCCTTTTATCAGTGTAACTTTTTTTCTACCTTTATGTACACACATACGTCTTTCTTAATTCAAGAATTTCGCTTGGATTGGTTAAATTGCATTATTTCAGTGCTTTTTGTCTTTAAGCACTAGGAATGGGTTACCACGAGAAAGCTATACCTTTATTACAATTATAACATGTAGAGTAGCAATTTATCCTGAGATGAGATATTTAAAAACAATAAATACAGTAATAACCTGAGATATCATCACAATTTAATTAATTAGAATTTTCATGTTATTCAGAATTTACGAAGATATTGGAAATTTAGAAATGTTTAGAAATTTAGAAGTGTTTTAGGAATTTATGAAATGATTAGAGATTATCAGAAATGTTGCAAGAAATTTTTGAAAATTTCAGAAAAATTTCTGAATTTTTAAATGTCGAACATTTTATAAGTTAGTGAGTACCCTCTCGGTTGTTAAAGTAATAATTTTTAAAAATTAAACAAACTTTTATTAACAAAAACTCGATTAACTTTTGCCTCTTGTAAGCAGCAACTCTTACACGGTTGCAGCAATTTTAAGTGAACTAATAAAGCAAACATCTACAAAAGAAATAAAAATGTAAAAATATTATAATTCCATCATCTTCTTTGAGAATCTATATTTTCTAATAAACTAATAAACAAATCTTTAAGGTATTCTCAGACTTGTACGTTACGTTTACACATAACCAAAAGTACGTCTAAAATTGCTCCATAAATGAGTGGCGCAACAGAAAAGTGGCAACAGCAATTTTTAAAGTTGCACGAGTATTCACACACAATCCGCCACTTTTCCACTTTTTAATTTTTAGAAATTTAGCAGTTACAGCCTGAAGATTTTAAGATAAGATTTTAATAAAAACCCCACGAAAATGTAATTTTAACTCACAAAGATTAGCTGTTCAACAATGTATATACTTTTAATAACAATCAAATTAGTAGTAGGGGAAGAGGGGGAACAGTGTTACACAAAAAATGTTTTTTGATATAACTCAGAACCAAGTAAAAATTTAAAAATTTGTTCTCTTCCTAGTTTGAGAGTTACTAATCTTCTTTCAACTTTTACATTTAACTCACTTTGATTATTTCAACTTTTAGAGAAATTAAGATTTATTCAGCTTGGTGCACGGTGTAACACTGTATCCTAATAGTGGGGTACAGATTTACAAGGAAGGGTTAACAATGTTAATGTTAATAAAACAACTTAAAATTCTTATATTCTTGCGTTGTACCTACGAATTTATAAGTTGGATTAACTTCTGTATTCGTTTTACTTGTAATTTCCCCTAATTGACAAAATTCTGAGTTTTATTCTAGACTCTTCTTGTAGTACCACAAAGTTTCCAACATCGATATAATTTTAATGGAATAATGTATCTTTGTCACTTTAGATGCAACTTGAACTGATCTCTGTCTGCATAACTGTTACATAAATAATGTTACACCGAACCCTACTATCCACTGTAACACTGTACCCCAATTATCAAAAATCTATACTCGAATAGTTAATAAGGGCACAAACAGTTTTGAAGTTAAGTTCGTGCTTCTCCCGCGTAAATAAGCTTACAATCTACTTATAAATAAAGGACCCCGCAATAATCTTATGGAAATTGGGTTTCGGTCAAATTTTCTGAATTTTTGATATGTTGTGTATTTTGTCATCCTGAACAAAAGTCTCCATGGGCACAAAGCTCCAAATTCAATATTTTGGCAGCTACGGAGCTCCAAAGCTCCACAGATCCGTTACAAAACTATTCATTTTTAATACTATTTATAAATGTCAAAAGCATAGTTTAATTATTTAAATATATAAGGTTATGTTTTTGAGGTCGCTGAATTCAATTCTAATGTCATATTGGAAAAATTGACAGTTGACAGCTGTCAATTTTTCAAATCTGACATCAGATTTGAATTCAGCGACCTCAAAAACATCAACTTTCAATGTCAAAAGAGAATATTTACTTTTTTATTCTACTTTGACAATTAGTTGACAGCTGTCAACTGTCAATTTTTCCAATCTGACATTAGAATTGAATTCAGCGACCTCAAAAACATAAACTCTTGATGTAAAAAGAGAATATTTACTTTTTTATCCTACTTTGACAGTGAATTGACAGCTGTCAACTGTTAATTTTTCAAATCTGACATCAGATTTGAATTCAGCGACCTCAAAAACATAAAATTATATATTTAAATAATTAAAATATGCTTTTGACATTTATAAATAGTATTAAAAATGAATAGTTTTGTAACGGATCTGTGGAGCTTTGGAGCTCCGTAGCTGCCAAAATATTGAATTTGGAGCTTTGTGCCCAGGGAGACTTTTGTTCAGGATGACAAAATATACAACATATCAAAAATTCAGAAAATTTGACCAAAACCCAATTTCCATAAGATTATTGCGGGGTCCTTTTTAATAATATATCTTTAATTAATCTAATCCTGAAGTAAATTGTATTTTACTTGAAATAATTAGTTTTGATATTAAAAAATATACATACCTTATTAATTTCTTGAAAACCCATCGTTGAATATTAACCAAAATGCACCTACACTTGATTAAAACCAAAGTACTTCTAACATGAAAATCTGAACAATTTTTAAGATAAAGCAATCCTAAAAACATTAAGTGTAACATTGTAATACGTATAACACTGTTCCCCCTCTTCCCCTAAATATATAATTTATTAAAAGTTTTTTTTATAAGTAAAGTTGCTCTAAAGCAAATACTGCACCATTTTATATAACCAATAATACTAATACGTCGATCAATGTTTATATTACGCAACTCCTGTATCTGTGGCTGTTCAGACATTTAACAATTTTAAAAATGCATGCAACTTGAAAAGTGAATTGCGCAATTTCTTAACTTGCAGCGGTATTCTCACATTGTAATACCAGAATTGCGCCATTTTCCAGATTGCACAATACAACAAAATGTACAAGTCTAAAAACACCTTTACAGCTTTAGCTACTTTAGACTGACTTAAAATGCACCTTTACTATTTAGTCAAGGTAGAGAACTTGAGAGAAGTAGCTGCCAAAACTGTTATCTACTTCTCTCAAGTTTAAATTTTAATAAATTTATTTGTAGAAAATAACTCTTCAGTGTATAACAGTGCATCAAAGAACATAAAAATTGGTAAAAGAAATGGAAAAGATAGTAATTTGGCTAACAGTGTAGACATAACGGTCACGTTTCTTTAACCCAAATCGTGTTTTTGTACGGTTTTGGCTTCTTCTCTGTCATCTTCGCAGTAACCCAAGAACTAATAATTAAGCAGAAAGCGGCTTGTATCTATTTTATCGTCAGAACAAGTTTTATAACCTCACTGTAGCATTTTTAGAGCACCATGGTTAACCCAATAGGGTCCGTCGAGCTACAATCCTCACAATAACTACATCAAAAATAAACTATACCAGAATTAAGTGTAAATTAAGTGTAATTTATGTGTAGGTTAAACAATTTTTGTATAATAAAAATGGCTTAGATTTTTAAAAAAACGTCATGAAGGTTCAGAGTCCTCGGTGAGCCACAAACCCCATCCACTAAAAACACATTATCAAAAAAAATTATACGGGCATTATCTGTAAATTATGTGTAGTCACCAAAACTTCTACAAAAAAGAATAAGGTAGTTTAAAAAAAAACATCGTGGAGGTTGTAGCTCACCGGTGAGCCACAACTCACCCACTTAAAAATGCACTATTAGAAGAATCTATTGATCCAGGATTTATCGGTAAATTATGTGTAATTTATGTGTAAGTTATGTGAAGTAAGGGTTCTTACACAGAAATCAGCAAGTTATCCTATGCATTGCAAATAAATTGCAGAATCTTTTGCTGTATTAAGAAATATAATTTTTCCTCTGTTTTCTGTGATTATTCCGATATTTCAGTACTGAGAGTGGGTTTCTGAGGTAAGGGTTCTTACACAAAAATCTGCGACTTATCCTATGAATTACACATAAATTGCAGTCTTTTACTGTATAAAGAAATGTAATTTTTCCTTTTTTTCTACTGTAATTATTCCGATATTTCAATACTGAGGATGGGTTTCTGAAGTAGGGTTATTACACAAAAATCAACGACTTATCCTATAAATCACACAGCAATTGCAGTGCCGTATAAGGGAATAGAATTTTTCGTTTTTTTCGTCGAGAACATTTTGCTTCATAAAAGAACTCAATTTTCTGAGTTGTTCAATTTTCTAGTGATTCTGGTTTTACCCAAATCAGACTACAGAGGGTGGGTTTCTGAATTTTTTGTATTTTGTATTTTTTTGTATTTGAATCTTTGTATTTATATTATATTTCATGATTATGGAGTTCCACAAAGTAAGGCTAGAGACAGTAAACCCGAATCAATAGATTCTTCTAATAGTGCATTTTTAAGTGAGTGGGTTTTGGCTCACAGGTGAACTATAAACTACTCGATGTTTTTTTTAAACTACCTTATTCTTTTTCGTAGAAGGTTTTGGTGGCTATACATAAATTACACTTAATTTACGGATAATTTTTGTTTGATAATATGTTTTTAAGTGAGCGGGGGTTGTGGCTCACCAAGGACTCAGAACCCCCACGACGTTTTAAAAAATCAAAGCCATTTTTATACAAAGAAATGTTTAAACCTACACATAAATTACACATAATTTACACTTAATTCTGATATAGTTTATTTTTGATTTAGTTATTGTAGGGGTTGTAGCTCGACGGACTCAATTGTAACTTAATATCCACTGTATGGGAATGATAGCACAACAAAATGTATACTCTGCTATTAAAGGTGCAAATTGTATTACACTTGCAACTTTAAATAAAGTAGCTGTTGACACTTTTAGGTTGTGCCCATTCATTTATAGAGAAATTTTAGACTTATTTTTGGTTATTATGCGTGTACGATTTTGTAGTTACACAATAAAAAGTACAAGTGTGCAAGTACCATTAATAGAAAATAGCTAAAAACTCGCAAATATCTTTTCATTCTACCCTTTACGAAAGTCCAATTTTCTATCTTTACAAGGCAACCGAAAGTGAAAGTAAAACGTGCGAGGTGGTTACTAGGTATGAAAAACTTTCGGTCCCTGGGCAACGAAGTAAAACTGTCAATTTTTTAAAATATAATATTATAAGGTGGCTGTTGTCAACATTACCTTGGTAACATTGTGGTATATACAAACATTATTTTGGGTAAGTTAAGCATTCAGATCTATTTAACTCGAAAAGCTCGGTTTTCATAGTTGCAATAATGGATTGCAAATAATTGTAACTATGGCAATAGAGTTTTGGGGCAAAAAGAGTTACAATGCCGAACTTTCCCTTTATTATAGTCACTGAATCATCATTTGATTTATTTATCTGCGGTGGTTAATAAATGTCAAGGGGAGAATGAAAAGTTTAATACATTACACGCTGCGAAAGCCCTTTCAGGTGCTCGGTGTTTTTAACTAACTTCAGCTACGCTTATACTTCGCCTCGGCCAATCAAAAACACCTTGCACCCAAAAGTAAATTTACGCAGCTTGTAATGTGAATAACTATAAAATTATGAAATAAATAAAGATTAGTAAAAGTTTTACAGTTTTATTAAAATACAACCTGACAATATTGTTTCGACAGCTATGCTGTCATTATCAAAGGTAATATAATTATAAACAAACACGTCGCTAAGGTAGATACAAAAATAGGTAACTAGATAAAATAATAATAATAATCAGAATTAAATATCTAATACTTCCAGTAACGGAGATTTACTGAGCTCAAGTTGTTCATTCATTAAAGGTACCCTGAGTTTGTGTTTGTATATCTCAAAGGCTTCTAAAATGTCTAATTTGCGTTTGTTATTACAAAAATGTAGGAATTCAATATTATTTTGAGGAGTCATTGTTTGATTTTGTTGTAAAAGGTGTTTGGCATAATTAGATTATTTTTCAGGATATTTATTTTTGTAATGACGTACGTGTTCTTTATATCTTATGTCAAAATTTCGAAGTGTTTGCCCAATATATACCGAACTACAAAAAGAACTATTTAAACGGTAAATGGCCGATTTCATGATATCATGTGTTCTGTTTTTAGCATTAAATAAAAATGAAAAAGTGTTAGTGTTGGTTTTAAATGTTATTTTATAATTGTTGGTTTTTCTTAGTATATGTGCAATTTTTTTTGATATTTTGCCAAAATATGGTATAGATATGTAATTTGTGTCTTCGGTTTGATTGTCAATGGGATATATTCTTTTGGTAGCTAACCTATAATCTTTTTGTTTAATTAAAGTGTCAATCATGTTCGGATTGTAATGATTTGCATGTGCTAGTTGTTTAATGGTTGATATCTCTTTGCTAAAATCTGATTTTGTTAGTGGAATAGTTAAAGCTCTGTGTACGAATGATCTGTAGGCTGCTATTTTATGTGTATTATGTTGACAAGATTCATTTGGTATTGTTATGTCTGTTTGTGTTGGTTTTCTGTATATAGAAGATTCAAATAGATTGTGTGCGTTAATCTTGATATTTTAGTCTAGAAAGTTTATAGCCCTGTTTTTTGTTCTATTTCTAGTGTAAAATTTATGTTAGGGGGGATGGATACTGTTAATAAGAATTAAAAATTCATTGATAACCTCAAAAGAACTGTCAAAACAAGCTAAAATGTCATCAACATAACGAAACCAGAAGATAATGTGTTTAGAGAGGTTTAATTCAAATATTCGATCTTCGAACTTGTCCATAAATATGTTAGCTAATAGAGGACTTAGAGAATTACCCATAGGTAAACCATCCTTTTGTAAATAAATTATGTTATTAAAAGTGAAATAATTTTAACTTATACAAAGGTCAAATAATTGAATTAACTCTAACCTTTTAACTAATTCTATATTACTATTGATCAAGAAACTATCTAATAAAGGAATACATTCTTGTGGAGGTATTCTGGAGAACATGTTGCAAATATCAAAACTAACAAGTTTTGAATGTGGTGGAAGATGTATGTTTTGCAGCTTATCTACTAATTCTAATGAATTTCTAACAGAGTATTTCGATTTGTAACCTATCGTGTTAATAATCTGGTTCAGTTTTTTGGATAAAATGTTATTAGGTGCATTAGTTAAAAGGTTAGAGTTAATTCAATCTAATCTTTATTTATTTCATGATTATGGAGTTCCACAAAGTAAGGCTGGAAACAATAAACAAAATTATAAAATTATTTGCTGTTGGAAATATTTAAATTTTTAACTAAAATATAAATTTTTATTTTTATTGCTTCTATTAGCAAAGAAATACTTTTACATTTTTTAATTTATTTGTTTATTGTTGCATTTTTTTATATTGTAACTTTTATTGTTTGTCATGGATGTTTACATCAATTTTAATTAATTACCATACCTGAAAAGGTTCAAATTTTGTCATTCTCCTTATAATACGAATAGTATTTTATTTATTACTAGCTTTGGTTTGTGCAGACCAGTCAAATTTTAGATAATATCTTTATGAACAACGGAAAGTTGAGGTAGGTCATTGGATTTTTGCGCAGGCGTTCCTTGTTTTTTATTAAATACCCTAAAGATCACAACCAATGAGAGTAAACCTTACCCCCAAATATTTTTTTCCTTTCTTTTTAGAAACTGTTAGATTTATAAAGCGGGTTAGATAAACTATAGATTTGAAATAAAATAAAAACACAAAAATTAATTAAAGTTTTACAGGTTTATTAAATTATAACCTGACAATTGTTTCAACAATAAAAATATCACTATCAAGGGCGAACAATATATGAAATATAGTTTATTTAATTTCTTACAAAAAAAGGTTAAAGCATTTTTTTCGTATCTTGTCTTGGTTTTGTGTAATCGAACAAAGAATATGCCATATATAGACCAACAACTTCTACCGTTACATTTTCTCAAGAAACTTTCCAGCGTAACCTTTTGTGATTTAATATTTGTCATGAAGTGCTAAGAATTGTTGTGTGTCTGACGCGATCGTGGTTCACTCATCTACCTCAACATCTCTTCAGCAAAATTCATTAAACGATATTATCGTCATGAACTTGGTGCTATTAGCGGTATCGTAATTTGGTATTGGCAAGATAATGTTTAGGAAAATACCCTTATTTTATAAATCGAACCTGCAGCGTACCTTTTTTGTATCTTACTTCGTTTATTTATTAGATATTTGTATCGCATATTTTTTCAATTCATATTCTATATTTAAAAATTATTTTACGTAAGGGTAAGCGTGCCACACGCTAAATATTTAATTTTAAATGGGACTTCTCCCATTTTATATGTGCCAACATGTGAAGATGTGCCAACTTCAGATCGTAGTTACCTTGGATCAAAATAGACCCATTAAACGCAACATACGTATGTTGAAACGGTGAACAGTTACTGAGTTATAGACCTTCAAATTTAAAAATTATAATCGTATCTTTTGCTATAACTCAAAAACTAATGATTCCACTTTATTGAAAGTTGGTGTGCGTGGCTGCTTGATATCGAGAAATATATTTAATAGGTGTTTGTGAAAATATTTTTTTTTCTGCATTTAATGGTACGTTTATTTGACTTGAGTCAGGTGTACCTGCTTTACGCGGAAGTACGTTTTGCGTTCAATGGTATATTCATTCAAAATGTCATAGCATAGAAGTTCACAGCAAACATGCCATGCACCAATAACGTATATGTAACTGTAGCCGGTTCATTACCACAAAGAAAAATACCACTAATGTTTCTCGATACCAGGCATATCCGCACACGCATGAGTTATACCGAAAAATAAAATATTTGGAAGATCTATAACGGTTTATTTTTTAACACATTTAACTTACTCACATACTTTCATCCAACGTATCTACCCTCTGAAGTTGGCACCAGCTTTTCGGTATATTTTGCATATAGAAGTTGCTTTTAAAGCCAAATCTGGCTTGTGGCATTCTCTACAATTAAAAACTCCTTGATAGACATCATAATAGAATCTGCTTTAGAATGCTCTCTGAAGAAACCACTAAGAAAAATCACTTCATAATCTCTAACCGTTGTAAGCTTTCGCTGACTTTCAACCGAAGCATGAGGATATATGTTGGCAAAAGTCATTCTGTCGTCTACCCATTCTTAACAGACAACATTAGTGCTGACGATGGTGCCGCAGAAACGCACTGGAACTGATATACGTCGGACGAACTGGACAGAATAGGCCCGGCGACTAATATCGATATTGTTGACTGTTGGTGATGTTGATGCTGACGGCGGTGGATGTAGATGACAAACATATATTATGGTGGTATGGAGGTGGCAGCGGCGGTGAACTCGTTGGCGAAAAATGGAGTTGGTGGATATATGTTCGAGCAGCACAGCACTACTGACGGCGATCTTTTGCGATGGAAGTGGTTTTATAGCTACTGGTGGACTTTGACTGGTTTACCTCTCTAACTAGTAATACAGGGTGTTTTGGAAAATGTGCCCGTCCCGTTAACGGGCAATAGGGAAACATATGTAGAGTAACATCTCACCAACAATTTACTGAAATGCCGCTTTGAAATGACAACCCCTCTTAGAAAAAAAAATAGCCACGCCACTGCCAAGTAGTAAATAAAAGTATATGAAAATTATGCCTATTAATACTTTTAAAGGTCATCAACAAAATAACAGGGTAACTAAATTCTTCGAATATTGCAAGCAAAACAAAACAGTTGTACGTGCTTTTAGCTTAAATGATAATAAACTCATTCTAACCATCTGTGCAAACAACTGATAATGATCCAGATCTTTGAAATTGTAATGCAGTATGCAGTTTATTGTCAACTTTCTTCGCGTTAGGTGGCCGTAAACTTGAGTTTCGATTACGTATACAATAATTGATTTCGCGCACGGGCGCAGAAGAATCGTCGGTATTTTCGGCATTTGAAGATGCATGTTATTGAACTGCTTGTGTTAGTCCACTAATTTAAAAAAAGGAAGAAGCCACAATTGTGGGTGCAATTGAACGTTGATGAAGGGCTATTAAATAACACATTTTGTAAAAAGTTTAATCTTTTATGAATCATTGTCCAAAATGTTTTAATTATTTCAGAATGAGTTGTGAAAGTTTTGATTGACTAATGGTTTTGATTGAACCTCAAATTACACTAGAAAACATTGCTGTTTATTAAACAAGCCAAGCGCGAATAACCGTCTGTGCGCGCACATGTATTTAAAACACGTTATTCTATTTTGTAGGATTGTGCAGGGCGATAATTGCATCGCCAGTAAAATAAGTCTAAACATAATTTTTTAATCGCCATGACTTTATAATCGTCCGTGTGCTTACAGTAATTTGCTTTAGTGCTCATTTTAGCAGATTAAAAATTACCTGCAAAATATCGCCAGTGCGCTATAGGCCTAACGAATCCATCATAGGACGATTTATTTAAAAATATGTTATACCGATTGTTTGCATCTTAACGGTAGGTTTTGCTCATTTTGTTAAAATCGCATTCGTAAAATAAAAAAACAGTCAATAAACCTTGCATCACAATTAGGTCAATGAACTTATGTTACATTTTATTTACCGACCTTAATGATCAAGCCAAGAAGGTAGTGAGTCACCCGGCAACAAGTCCAAGTCTGTTGTTTCTGTAAATTGATACCCGTAGCGTAGGTCAGTTATGCAGATGTGAGATTATTGTTTGCTTTATCAGTAATTCATAGTTAAAATCTTAAAAACAATCCATAGTCGACTCGTGTCTTGAAAAAAAGGCGGAAAAATTAGGAAAAATTTTTAAATTTTTTTTTTCATTTTATGAATTTTGGGGTCTCTGTATGGCCACCTTTCACCCCCTTAAAGCATTGCACATTTATCCGAAACACTCTGTATGTTCAGTGTCAATAAAATAACATTGAAAACAAGTTTATTGTTGGTCTGTCAATTACATAAATGTGTTGTAATCTGTTTAGGTACATTAAGAATCTTTTATCAGTTATAACTAATTCTTATTTAAATACATATTAATTGTGGCGATGAGGATAACAGTAACCGTGTCTGAATAAACCAAGGAGTCAATATAATTCACATCATAAGCTCTCTCAGGAAGAGATGCTTATAAACCCCTTAAATATTTATTTTCAGAATCAAAGAAATTACCATTAATGGCATTATATCATTTTATCTGTCGGTCAATAACACCGTCACCAAAGTAATTATAAAGTTGTTTATGCACAGATGCATTATAATTAGACTATTATTGATAGATCTATCTAAACATAACTGTCTCTTTATGCCCCAAGGGCCTCTTTATGATCCGACGGGCAATAATGAAACGTCAATTAAATGTCAGAGCTGTATTTGTAGAACTTGATTGGTTCTTAATATAATTTGTAAACTTATCATCAATGAAAATAAGCTGGAATTAAGTATTTTAGATAGTAACTATAGTAACGTACTTCGTATATATGCACATAAGTATACGTACAGCGGCTTGATGTAACCTACGTACTCATTTAATTATATTTTTTACACAATAATAGATTTGAGATAAAAACAATCTGTGCATAAAATAGTGTATGCATTTCGGGCATAACTTGCTTTTATGGCCCTACAGCCTTTTCCTAGCCCTCGGCTGACGCCTCGGGCTAGAAATAACGCTTCTGGCCATAAAAGATTCATGCCCTTAATACATAAATAACTATTATAAACCAGGATTAATATATTTTATAATTATTGTTGATGTGTATTCAAAGTAGTCATAATGTTTTTGTACGTCTTCTACAAATTATCATTCGAAAATTACAAAATTAGGTGAGGTTTTTCCACGTTTTACCTATCCCCTCACCATTATTTTTGGGTAATTTACAATTGTCAAAGAAAAATCAGTTTATAAATTTGACATCGGCTGTTTACATTGATTTTCGCGTAAAAAGTTAACGCTTATTGAACTACCAATGTTATAAAATTTTCATGGCACACTGATGTCAACAAGAGATGAATGATAAATGATTTATCAATATTTTACAAACTGATTGCTACGCAACTTAGCACGTAAAAATTGTTTATTTTACTAGTACTATAAAGATCTACTTTATAGCCACAAAACTATGTTATAAACGATAGTTTATAATGCAGTCCTACATAAAGATTATTAATTTCCTTCTTTATCTTACCTGTTGCTTTTTAGTGGACTTTCCTTTTTTACAATACGCTTCCCTTAAAAATCATAAAAGTGTTTTGTTTTGAAAATAAATGAAACTTCAAGCTTTCTTTAAGCCATGTGTTTCAGTTTGTAGTTATAGAAATTCTGAACAAAATAAAAAATATTCTCTGATATGAACTCTTTAAAATAGGTTTTGATTCAACTGACTAGCTGTATTATTAGGTTTTGGAATATTTCGGTTTTTGTGAACATTAAAAGTAGAGAAATAGCCATACCAAGAGTATAGTAGTGGCAAGGAAATTCTAAGAAGCTAGATTTTTTTTAAAACATATATGAGAAATAAATGTACAAAATATAGGGTTTTTAAGTAGGTGGTGCAACCATCATTAGGTCATTTTATACGGAATGATTCTAACGCTTTTTTTTCTGCAGTACGATTACCAAGAAAGGAAATCTTTTGCTCTGCCGTGAAATGTGGGCCTCACTCCATTAAAAATTAAAAAAATAGCTTAGTTAGGTTTTTAATTATTGTGCTGATGATTATTTGCAATTTTATCATTAATTTTACAACGTACAATTTTCATTTCGTGTTCTTAAGAATATTTTATTTGAATCCCTGAAAGGAGCAGCTTTAGGAGGGATGCAAGATGACAACATTAATATAAGTGATGTCAGTAAGTAACTATTTAGATTATTAAATGCATTCAGTATTTGTATATATTACACTGTACTCGTACAACAGCGAAAAATATTTTCATTTGAAAGTGGGTGCATATATATTGTAATTTTTAATGGCGTCTTCAGAAGTGCAGTTAGTTTTGTTCTAGCAACCTCCGTTTTTAAAATATTTCATTTCTGACACTTACGTATACAGGGTGTCCCACAATGCAGTTTACACGCAATATTTTCCTTATTTGAAAAGGTAAATAAATCAACCAAAAACTATTGTGAATGACTCAAAATGTACCTTCAGAAAATATCCTTAAACGCTGGTTGCATAGCAACGTTTAAGAGATCATGCCAACTTGATTAATTTTTCAAATTGCGCACGCTTTCACGGAAATGTAATTTCAACTTCATGCTGCATACGGTAGTATGCCTTACTTAATTATCTAATGTGCATTTTGGGGTTGAAAAAGATATTTGTTATAAATTAAATTTATTAAATTAAACTTAAAGCAAATGCCTGTGAATTCTACACGGGCTTTAAAGTGCCTCAGTAGTTCCCTTGTAGATACGACTCTAACCATATTTTTAAATAAATAATTTAGTTAGTGAATATGAAGTGTACAATTTATAAAAAATATTTTTTCAACCCCTAAATGCACATTAGATAATTAAGTAAGGCATACTACCATATGCAGAATGAATTGAAGAATACATTTCCACAAAAAAAAACAGAGGGCGCAATTTGAAGATTTAATTCAGTTGGCATGATCTCTTAAACGTTGCTATGCAACCAGCGTTTAAAGATGTTTTCTGAACATCCATTTTGAGTCATTGGATGATTTCTTTATCTTTTCAAATAAGGGAGATATTGCGTGTAAACAGCATTGTGGGACACCCTGTATTTTAAGCCACTGTTGTCAGTACTCTTAAAATTATTTATTTGGTTCGCTTTTATTGATCTCGTTTTCATTTATTTTAAAGATGTATTATTAAGAAAAAATCGGGGGTTCCAATCCGTTAGCCCTCCCCCTTCCAATATGCCACTGATATGACGGTTTACAAAAGTATAAATTATGGAAGCAGCTTTAAGAATCTTAAAACATCTATGTTAGCAGACTGTTGTTGGTAATTGCTGAGTATGGGTTGCGGATACCTTGCTAGACAAAACTTAATTCCAGATTTAAGTGTTTCATATTAGAATATATAACATACACAATATTTCTTTTTAAAAAATTTTAAAGACCTCAAATTCGTTGCTCAGTGTTGCTTACCTTTGATAATGACAAATTAGCTGTCGAAACAATATATATGTATATGTATATCCTAAAACCAACGAAAAATTGACAGTTAAATGATATTAACCTTAAAACTTGATAATTTCCATGATTTAACCTAAACTAGTTGCTCGTAAGTTAATAAAAATAAGTAATAAAAACAAGATTTTCATTTACAAATTAAAACCACAAATTCTTAATACAATCCACAATCTCTTTATTAATAGCTGCTTGTATACCAAGGCCGCGAAATCTCTTTCTAACATGCCTAGAGAATAACTTTCGCTGCGGCCGCTTGAGATCAAGGCAGGGCAATCTCGGGGACGCTAAAGAATTTCGCGGACAAGGTGTAATTACAAATTCCATAGCTTTTAAAAAAACCAACACTTTAATTCATGGCTTTCATGTTACAGTGTTTCTAAGAAAATGACATAATTAAAACAGTTAGTTTTTTAAAAAATCGTAAATATGGCTAGAGATATTGGCACTAAATGATTTTGCGGCCGTTGCTGTTAGTAACGCCCGGGAAATTGCGGTTGTACAAAAAATCTTTATTAAAACTTATTCAATGTATTATTACAGTTGGAGTTATCGAGACAGATTCAGACTTCAGTCGGTCCAATCCAGGCTGTAGTACAACGCTTAATGATGGTGTTGAGATATCCCAGCAACAACCCATGACAACTGCGGCGGCACTAAAACAACGAGCTTTCGTTAAAATCACAGAACAACCCGCCTCTAGTTTACATAGATTTCGTTATGTATGTGAGAGTCGGTCGGCGGGTTCTATTTCCGGAGTATCCACTACTCGCAGTAAAAGTGGGAATAAAACGTTTCCTACCATACAAATTGTTGGTTACCAGGGCAGAGCATTTGTGGTTGTTTCTTGCGTCACAGAAGATGCACCCCACAGGTAGGTAGTGTATAACAGTAATATCTAACAATACATTAAGGGTCGGCAACTTTTTTCTATGTGACGGACCACATTCATCAACAAATTTTTGGCGGCTCACAAAGCAAAGCGATCAGGTCAAGGTTGGACTCCAAATGTTCAGCCCCACAAACTGTCTAGTAGAAGAAAATTCTAAATATGAGTTTTCGATCTTCGAGGGACGCGGCTAAGGACACGGCAGACTTAGACAGGAGCTGTAAAAGGGCTACATTATTATTCTCTATTAAAGGAATATAATATATGGGTAATATTACAGCGTTATTTTCTACAGCTCCTGTCTAATGAAGGAGAGTGCACTCGGAAAGACCGTGATGCGCACTCATAAAACTGGACTCGATCAGGTCCGACACTAAATAGGTGCAAATTTTCCCATTGCTCTTCGTATTGCATGGTTGGCGTCTGAATGTTTAATGACCTAATTCGCGCGCGGGGAAAGAATTTTATTTCAACATTTATTATTTGACGAACTGAACATTTTAAGATGAATTTTGGCCCGATCGGACTTGGTCATGTCTTGTGATGCCTGTAATAAGAAAAAGTAACGCATCCTGCGGTTACTATACACCGGTGGAAATGTATCGTCAACGTCACAGTTATGCTGCCTCGCTTATGTTTCGTTCGAAATATACTCGCGTGTCAGTTTGTTATATTGCGACATAATGTAAATATTCCTCTCATACGAAACAGTTTAGTACTAATACTAGATGTTCAAGATACTATTCTAGATATATCCATCATGAGCAATTTTGCAATTTTACTAAAAACTACTAATAATTACAGATGAATTACTCTATATGATTAATAAATGTATCTTAGATTAGTTTTCTTACTAATATATATGTTTTTTTTAAATATAGGCCACATCCTCACAATTTAGTTGGAAAAGACGGATGCAAAGATGGTGTGTGCACATTAGAAGTATCGCCAGAAACAATGTCTGTTACATTTTCCAGTTTGGGCATCCAATGTGTAAGAAGGAGAGATGTAGTGGCTTCTTTAAAAGCTCGAGAAGAAAAACGAGTAGACCCCTTTAGAAGTACGTTTATAGAAACAACACAACATAGATTTATTTGTATTATTATTTGTCTTTTCTGTACACAGCTGGATTTGTACATCGCAAACAGCCAACTTCCATAGATCTAAATACAGTAAGGTTATGTTTCCAAGTATTCTTAGAAGGTGATCAAAAAGGCAAATTCACAGTTCCATTAACGCCTGTCGTTAGTGAACCTATCTATGACAAGAAAACCATAGGAGCTCTGGTCATAGTTAAATTGTCAGACTGTGTTAGTCCTGTAAGTGGTGGAACTAAAGACATCATCCTTCTCTGTGATAAGGTTTGTATTTATACTGCTAATTCTTCAATCACATGTTCGTTACATTGAAAATTATGGCTTTTATAGGTAGTAAAAGACAATATCAAAATTAGATTATACGAAGAAAAAGATGGGCGGATAGAATGGGAAGGATTCGGCGACTTCCAACCATCACAAGTGCATAAACAAACAGCAATCTGGTTTAAGGCACCAAGATACAAAACGTTAGAAGTAACAGAACCAGTTCAAGCATACATACAGTTACTTCGGCCATCTGATGGTGCAACAAGTGAACCTTTGCCTTTTCAATTTCTTCCAATAAATTCCGGTAGGACATTTTGGTCTTTTTATCACAATTTTGCAAATACGTGAAATTATAATTATGGTATATTATAGAGTAGTTAACTCAGTTTTCAGTTGTAGAATATCCTACTGTAGAGTTTTTCCTATCGAACCATTACACCCTGTATATTGTATATTAATATAAGTTATATTAAAGTTGATTGGTTATTTTTAGGTGAAACGTTAAGGCACAAGGTACCAAAATTGCAGAAGCTGCATTTGAATAGTAAGTGTATATTCAGTTCACTAATCGCTATTATTTATCAGATGGTGCTATTTATTGTGGCTTCCCTTTTGCTCTATTTGTTATTGTCACTCTCCCATAAGTATGAGTGATACGATTGTTTTTCATAATGTTGAGAGATATTAAAAGTATGCCTAGTAAGGTTCACATATTTGAATTAAAAATATTGTTTTCCTGTTGTACAATACTCCGATTCTTCTTTCTGTGATAAATGACTGCATATTAATACATTACATAATAATTACTAAGTGTTGCTGCGATAATGCTATATAATGCTGTCGAATGCTATCAGATAATACCTTCATAATTTACGTAAGTCTCATTACCTTGTCTAGAAAAAAGATAGCATTAGGAGTACTATCGTAGCTTACTAGCCTCAATCATTCTAATACGTAAACTCTAATAAATGTATCAATTACTTATACATCCATTTCTATTTCAAATAGATACCATTCCTTCCCTTTATGGTGGCATGAATCCAATGTATACCTCAAGCATGGCGGTATCTCCACAAGACGGGCAGTATCAGATTTCAATGGATCCATTGGCCAGTATATCACCTCCTTCCAATTTCCAAAGAAAAAACTCAATATCTAACCCTAATGTAGGAATGAACATGCTTCCATCAATAACGGAAGTATTTCCTCAAACGTGGAAAATGGAAAACAACGTGCAAGTACAAAACGGTTTGACTGCTGCATGTGGTACTAGTGCGATGACTGTTGACCTTTCAAATAATATAAGTAATTTATTAATTAAGCCGCCCGACTTAGAACTAATGTACAACCCTAATGTAGCAATGAACGTGCTCCCATTGATAACGGAGTTACTTCCTCAGAGTTGGGAAGTTCCAGGTGTTAATAATAATAATGTGATAGACGTACAAAACGATTTGGGCGGTGCATGTGGTACTAGTGCAATGACTGTTGACTCTCCAAACAACATAAGCAATTTATTAGATTTAGACAGTCAAGAATTAAAACAGATAAATCTTAATTCTGATGAATTGCCGACGTGCGACGCGAACAATCTATCACAGATGCTCTGTAATAGTTTATCGTTTAGCGATATTGATTTACAGGAGCAGGAAAATCAAAACATGACAGACAGTTTAACACGACTTGCAGATAAAACTATTGGAAGTATTTATCAGTTGAATAATATGTACAGGCCAAGTGAAGAAATTAAATGAATCGGTCATTTGAGGATGCTACAAATCAATATTTGTTTTATTTGAGATATTGGAAGATTCAGAACCAAGAGAAGTAGATGCACAATCTCTTTAAAAAACTACTTTAGTGAAGCATTCGTTGCATAAACAGCATGTGAGTAGGCGATGCTTATGCTTTTCGACCTTTACCACCCTGGTACTCCCAGGTGGTCAATATAAGCGATGCCTTCTTCGGTAATATTGCCTTTATGGGATAAAGAATCACTCCTAAAAGTTTGAAGTAAATTGGAGAACATAAATTGTTTCCTGTTTCCAAATTTGTGCAGTTTCCCGGAGACAGTCTCTTAAAAGTAATATATTTCATGCACTTAAAGAACGAGATAACGATACATTTTTTACATTATATTTAATGATTATTAGCTGTACTGTTTTAATGTTTCAATGTTTTAAGAATATATCGGAATTTGTTTTTATTTATTGTTATAATCTATATTAGATTAGGTCTATTACAATAAATAACAATAATAAATAATATTGCCAATTGGCGCTGTGATTCTTTTACACTTAACTTTACAGTAAGATATCTTATAAGTTTTTATTATATATTAAGTTAGAAATAGCAAACAGTTTAATATAATATATGCTTTAATAATATACAAATATATTAAAATAATCGTATTAGTTAATAATTAAATTAATATTAAAAAATTTAATACATTAGTAATTTTTGACAGGTTTATATTGTAATGATGATTTTTATATTTATTCAGACATAACAAGTCTATAAAATAAAAAGGATACATCAAAGATGTTTATTAATTTGTTTACTTTGCACGCAATTTTTAAAGGAGAATTATCAACACATTTTCAATATTCAGTTATATTTGATTCTTATGGTTCTTTGGTTTTTGTTCAAAAGATTTCTTTATTGGTATTTTGGCACATCCACGGTTTGCGGCAAACTAAAAAGAAAAAATATATAGAGTTTATGTTACATTTTATACATGTCTTGACAAAATGTCAAAAAGCATGAACTTTTAGGTTATAAAGAACATTTGGTGGGCATAGAGATCTAATCTCTTGTCAAAATAATGAACACCTTATAAATGTAAAAATGTTCTATTGTCTTTCAATGATTGATTGATTATATATGAAAGCAAGTCTCGAAAGGTAGTTAGACAACAAACTCTATGTCTCTCTCTCTCTCTCCCAAGTCTCTCATAGAGAGAGAGAAAAACAAGAAAAAAGTCGAGAAAATTTCATAAACGAAACATTATGAGCTGATGTGCTATTATTGAGAATTATTACAAAAGGAGAAATAATATTTACTTACCTGTATATCCTTGGAAGTTATTTATATAATTAGATGAGAACAGGTTTTTTGTAAGTTGAGTAAGTTGCAATTCTGCTTAATGTATCCAAAAATTATAATGTAAATAATAATAATAGCTATTTGTGTAACAAGTACATAATGTAGGACATTATAGACAAGCCCAGTTTATGGCCGAGCGAGCGAAGCGAGCAAGGCCTATAAAAAGGGCGAGTCTATAAGGTCCGATTATGTAAGAGTTGCATACAAAGCTTTATGTTCGATTCCTAAAATTGGCTAATTATCAAAAAAAATCAGTTTATAAATTTGACATCTATTCTTGACAGAAGAAAATTTAACATGTAATATACAGTTGTCATACCTTATTTTACTACTATATACTTTATTTTACTACTACCACTTTATTTTACGAGTACAATAATAAGCCAGTTCACTGCCACAAAACAATACAATAAACAATACTTTATAATGCAATCGGACATAAAGTTTATTTATATCATCATTTGTTGCAATCGATGCATAAAATAGAAACATAAAATATAAAAACTTAGTATAAAAAATCAATACACAATAAATTACTACAAATGAAGTGCATTGGCGTAACATTGATGGCAGGAAGAAAAGTATGGAACCAGACTTCGGCTAAATTCAATGAAACTTAGCCTACATAATGTTGCATATATAAGCAATAAAATGCGCAAGTTTGATTCTAACATCCTGGCCCGTTTGCACCGCGCATGCGTGATAACTTCCAAAATTGCCCATTTTCAAAACAAGATTACTCGAAAACGATTCGGTCGATTTTAATAATTTTTTTATGTTAATCGTCAACAGGTTCTCAAGATGCGACTTTTTTTGTTTCAAATTTTAGCATTTGACTTGGTCAAGAATGAAACCAACCAACCAACCAATGAGTGCACCATAAGCAATTTTCAAAAGATATGGTAATATGTGCAACAGGAATTTAGCAACAAATGATAGCGAATATGCTTTAGTTAAACAGTTCAAGTATAAGAATTTAAACGTGTACCGGCACAAATGGTACATATATATTTTCGCACGTAAACATACCAAATTGTTGTTTATCTGAATTAATATGCCACTAATTAATTGCCACTAATATACGAGGATGGTCTGAAAAGTTTCCGACCTAACAACGATACAAGACATTTTTTCTTTAAATTTTTTTTTTATTTTTCTACATAGTCTCCTTGTAAGTCTACACACTTCTCCCAGCGATGCTCCCATTTCTTTAACCCGTCTAAATAGTACTCGGCGTTTTTCTCTGTAAAATAATTGTTCACGAAGGTGATTGCCTCCTCATTTGACGAAAATGTCTGTCCTCCGAGCGAAATTTTTAGATGAGGGAACAAAAAGAAGTCGCTTGGGGCTAGATCTGGTGAGTAAGGAGGATGGTCAAGCAGTTCAAACCGTAATTCGTGGATTTTCGCAATGGCAAACGCGGAGGTGTGTCTTCGTGAAACAGGATTTACTTTTTCTGCAAATGTGGCCGTTTTTCCGCAATTTCTGCCTTCAGCTTGTCAAGTAATGATGCGTAGTATGCTCCTGTAATGGTTTTTCCTGTTTGAAGATAATCGATTAAGATAACTCCATGACTATCCCAAAAAACAGTCGCCATCACTTTCCTAGCCGACATAACAGTATTTGCTTCTTTTGGAGCCGATTCCACCTTCGCAGTCCACTGTTTTGACTGTATTTTTGTTTCGGGCGTATAATGGTGTATCCAAGTTTCATCTACAGTACTTAATCGGCGCCAAAACTATGATTTATTGCGCCTAAACTGCGCCAACAGAGCGTTGGAAATGTTCATTCGAACACGTTTTTGGTCTAACGTGAGCAAACTCGGCACCCAACGCGCGGACAGTTTTCTCATGCCTAAATCTTGATTCAATATGTGACAAACACGTTCTTTGGACATATTCATAGCCTCTACTATCTTTCTCACTTTAATTCGACGGTCGTTTAGCACCATTTGTTGAACTTTAGCGATGTTATCGTCAGTGGTTGCAGTTTTTGACGTCCCGAACGTTTATCGTCTCCCAAGCTGGTACGGCCACGTTTAAATTCAGCTACCCAAAATTATTTCACTGTGGTAAATGATGGCGCAGAGTACCCATACACAGAGTCCAACTCATCTTTGATTTGCGTAGGCGTATTGCCTTTCAAAAACAAATATTTAATGACAGCTCGATACTCGATTTTTTCCATTTTCACAAAAACACTCACATCGACTCACTCAAACGATTGTCAAATAACAACTGCGCGTCCAAAATGGCTGAAATTTTGGTGAGTACCTGTCAAAAGATGCACAACTACATTCCCTAGCTTTTATTGACGAGTGCTGCCATCTTCACGTTAAGGTCGGAAACTTTTCAGACCATCCTCGTATAATTAAATTTAAAAAAATTGATTATAATAATTAATATTACCCATTAACCGGTGAACCAGCCCCCAGAAGCTATGAAGCTTGTGAGGGAGGGAAGGCCGATTATTACTACTACGCAGGATCAATGCGCGGTTGCACCCGACTTATCAGATAATTAACACAAATCCCACATTTGAGTTACGTTCATATAACAAAAGCTGTGAAACTTTATTCGTTTACTACTATTACAATAATAACATTTAATATTTACCATCATTTAATTCTGGTTCAACATAACTATTACAAGATCCTTCTAATGAATGGAAGATTACATGAATATCATTCTTGCGCTGAAATAGTCATTTCATTTGATTTAGAAATAATTCCGAACAAATAATTAGCTGTATACAGTTTGAATAGCTAATAAGTCAGCGTGTTAGCAATTCAATTTTAAGCAATTAATAAATGTACAAAATTGAATTCTTAAATACTGTATTGTTTTTATGAGAACATTTATTAAAAAATAATAGTATATAGGAGAAAAATAACACTTACCGGTGATTATCGATAGGTAACCTAAAAAAAGTAACTGAAGTTTTTTTTCCGACATATTTATACAGCCTTTGGTGGCACAACGCCTGTGTTTACCTATTTTGTCCGATCAGGGCAACTCATAATGCACAACTGACGTTATACGGCTCTGGCTAACTTGAAGTGTCCGGTCGCGCGTATGAAGCAAAGCTGCTGTCTACCTTCTGCCAAGTTTCTGAGCGGTGGGTATGAATACTTGCAGGAATCTAGCTACTGAATGTTATTATACTGTGCCTGAATTAATTACATATAGTATATATTTTCAAAAATATATTATTACTTATAATTATTCTATGTATTAACTTTGAATTACTGTTGCATATTCCTATCTTTGGACAATTGCTCAGTTTCATTTGGTTACATTTTAGATCCATTATATGTCGAAATATGATAAACTGAGAAAATCACACCTCAAGACCTTATTGACGATTAACATAAAAAAGGTCATTAAAATCGACCGAACCGTTTTTGAGTAATCTTGTTTTGAAAATAGGCAAGTTTTCAATGCAAATAGCAAGCAAGGCTGCTAGACTCAAACTTGCGCATTTTATTACTAATATATGCAACATTATGTAGGCCAAGTTTTATTAAATTTTGCTGGTTACATACTTTTCTTTCAAATTTTCCGTTTTCGCATATTGTTACTCTCATTACAGACAACTTATAAAAATTAATTATTACTACTATTTTACATTTTTAATTAGATTTAAGACGCTCCACAATACCATACGACAATGTTACTCCTTACCGCTCCATCTTTCTCCATTCTGCCCAAATAGAATGGACTGAAAATGTATACTATTTGCTGGTATTTATTTTATAAACCTGTGCACCAAGCAATTCATTCTTCAATTGTAAAATACAAAATCAGTATTTCGAACGCATTGCAGTGGAGTAGCTACTATACCGTCAAATTACGCGGCTGCGAATGGCACTGACATCAAGTGGTCCCTGATTGGTCACCCGTTGTCACTAACCTGATAACTTGATCAGAAAAAATACATGTAAAATAAAAGGTTTGACAAAAATTCAACTAATATATACAGTGAAAACTCCCGTAAGCGGGAAATAATAATACCCCCCCCCCCTAAATTCGCCACTACCAGTAGGTACTATAGCGCGTTTAACACTGTGGGGTGAAGTGTTAGGGCTATATTCATTAATTCTTGTAGAAGGAAATAAAACGCAGATTTACTTCTATGAATTATTTATTTGACTCTCATAGTTTATTGATACGCGTTGCCTAGTACCATTTCGTATCTATGCAAAAATATATGAGTTGTGAGTCGTTCACAACATTACCCCGCCCGATCTGAAACGTGGGTATTACACACATGCAAAAGAAAAAATACGGAATGGTATTTTAGAGAAAAAAATGGAGTGTTCAATATGTTGCTGCGAATCAGCACTAAAGACTAATATATCATCTAGATAAGAAAAACCTAATGGGAGCCCTGATAACACAGTGTCCATGAAACGACTCCAAGTGCTGGCTGCATTCCGTAGTCCGAAACACATCCTTTTGAACTCAAAGAGTCCCAGAGGTGTGATAATAGCAGTCTTGTGAATGTCCTCTGCCGCTATTGGTATTGCGAAGTAGGCCTTTTTGAGGTCTAGCTTCGAGAATATGGTTGCCCCAGCAAGTTTTCTTGTAAAGTCCGTTAAAAAAGGAATTGGATAACAATCTGGTACTGTCACTGCATTAAGTTTTCTATAATCGCCAACCAAGCGATAACTGTCTGTTGGGGCGATGCGGGCTGAGATGTCTTGGTCGTCACCAGGAGGTAGTGCCTCTGCTGCGCCTACTGCTCGCTTTCCGACGATGTGAATTGGCGTGGCGTAGCTAGATGATGACCGCTGTACTACATCAGCGTCCAAGAGCTCATTAAGATGATCTTCTAGAAAAGAAAGATGATTAGGGTTCAGTTTGCGACAGCGTGCTTTAACTGGAGGTCCGGTCGTGTCAATGTGATGGACTACAGTATGTTTTACTGGTTGATGGTAGTCGAATTTACGTAAAAGCTCTGGGAAGTGTGTGTTTAGCATCTTGCTATAAACATCAAGATCGCTAGACATGTTAACAGTACCTGAAGAGTGTACGTTAATGTTTGAAGGTAAGGGAAGAAGAGGGGAAGAAATCGCAGGAGTAACGATTGACTCGGAAGGAGGATTCAAAACATTAGCCTGTGCGGAAAATAATTTGCGTTTAATGCCAGTCTTAACTTGTTGGGTTGAGGAACCTTGACTGCGAGTTCGAGCGGGCTGAACATCTGCTGTGCAAATGACCCGTTGAGAAGAGCAGTTAGTCTTAACTGGGGGGGTTGTGGAACCTCGACTGCGATTTCGGGCGGGCTGGACATCTGCCGTGCAAATGACCCGCTGAGAAGAGCAGTTAGTGAGAGGATTCACCGTTGTAGCTGGAAATTGACCACCTTGGCTGCAATTTCGGGCGAGCTTGACATCTGCCGTGCAAATGACTCGTCGAGAAAAACAGTCAATAGTTAGGTTGTGCCGCTGTAAAAAATCCAGGCCTAGAATGGCTGTAGATATGTCAGCAACATAAAATCTCCAGGGGCATGGCGGTAGGCCAGGAATTGGGAAATGTAACCTCAAAGTTACAATACCTGTCACAGGAATTGACGTGTCGTTCACGGCCAAAAATGAAATGCTGGCAGGCGTGATTTTTTGATTACAGGAAACTGCAACGTTGGTGGGTAAAATAGAGTAATCTGCACCACTGTCAACCACAAAATCAATTTTGTAGGTTAGGTCCTGTAAAAATATCAAAGGATAAGTGCTTGGTAAAGAAGAAGTTGGAGGGATTGAATTAACCCTGGGAAATGTGGAATTGGCATTGCCCGAAGGCATGGAACGGCGTTTATTGAAATGCTGAAGATTTTGGGGGTTCGGAGAGATGCTGGAAGTCATAGTGGACTGCCGTTTGTGCATAGTAGAAAGCTCATTGGAAATGATTGTAAGATTGGTCGTCAAACTGTCTAGTTTCGCTTCTAATGCAGTAGTAGTTAAAGGTTGTGGTGCCTTTTGCATAGAATAAATTAAATCTAATTTTTCTACAAAGGATATTAATGGTAAGTCATTGAAATTTAAGGACTGAATTTTAAGTTCTGGTGGTAGTTTAGCTATTAAAAAGTCTTTGGTCAATTCTTCAGTTAGATCAAGATCGATAGCTAACTTCTGAATGTTAAAAAGCAATTCTTTGACACTACCAGAGAATTGAAGAGTCTCCAAAATCAGAAGGTTGCGTGTTCAAATCACGTCGGGGTCACCATTTATAGCGCGTTTAACACCGTGGGGTGAAGTGTTAGGGCTATATTCATTAATTCTTGTAGAAGGAAATAAAACGCAGATTTACTTCTATGAATTATTTATTTGACTCTCATAGTTTATTGATACGCGTTGCCTAGTACCATTTCGTATCTATGCAAAAATATATGAGTTGTGAGTCGTTCACAACAGTACAACTACAGATAATAAACAGATACGCAGCCTCTTGAAAATAAATACGCTTACTTTTTTGGTTAGTTCGTGCAACTGAACTAGGTGGCGTGACTGAGCTCTGGGCAACTACATTTGTCCATACAAATAATGAAGCAATATTCATTAATTGTTTGGTCGAATGCGACGTTATTATATAGCATGCGTAAGCTTACAGCCGGCAGGCCGATGCACGTGGTGACTGATACGTGGTAAAATTATTCGTGTTAAATTCATAAAAAGGAATAAATTTTAACAATGTTATTTGTCTCACAGCGGAGCAGTTCTTAGTGTGTTTAGCTTTGATATATTGACTGGATTTGCAGTATTTGTGCGGAGTCGATTAATAAATACGTATTTCTTCTTAATTTGTTTTAGTTTGAAGAATCTCTGTTTAGTTTTGATTAGAATAGTTTTTAGTTCATTAGCAAATATTAGATTGCTTAAATATTTCATATAGCACTTTCTTTAAGTACCTATCAATTTTTTAGATGGGCATTCACTTGGGATTTCTCGAAATTAAGTTTTCTTTATATTTTTATTCAGATTATTAAGCTTAAATAATTTCGCGGACAAGATATACACAATATTTTTTGTGCAAGCTAAAAAAATATGTAATTACAAATTCTATTGCTTTTAAAAAATCAACAATTTAATTCATTGTTAACAGAAAGGCGGCGGCGAGTAGGTTACAGCGTTTCTATGGAAATTACATAAAACAATTAGTTTCGTAAAAAATCGTAAAAACGACTGGAGATCAGAGTTGGGCATCAATCAATTAAATTTTTAATCAATCAGTTTTGATTGAAGATTTAATTATGATATTTCAGTTGCAATTATATTTAATCGCAATTAATCTCTTAATTGCAGACTGCAATTTTATGAAAGTTTTTAAATTTAAATAAAACCAGTTGAGAACGCGCAGAGCTAGCATTGCCATAACGAACAAAATTTTCTTTTGTTGCTAAAAATGTTTATTTTTTCATAAATTTTTAAAAAATGCAAAATTTTTCAAAAATTTACCGAAATTTTCGGTGGTCATTTGACCACTTTCCCGAAGAGATACAAAAAAATGTTTCAACCAAAAGTTTATTAGAATCCAACGTACTATAAGATTCCAAAAAAGAGATTTTCCAAGAAAAATTCAAAAAAGTCAACAGGGAAAAAGGCGACAGACCGACTTCACGAATTCAGAGACGAACTTTCTGTTCGTCGAAAATAACTATGAAGATCCGTCTAGTATTTTGTAATAACAGCAGATCGCGTTTCAGTTTTGTCTCAGACTTTTAAACAAACCCTATTATAAATAAAAAGAGCAATTGAAATATCTTTATACATGTATTGTAATATTGGGTGCACAAATAAACTTTGTAAACTATTAAAAATGTATTATCTGCACAATCTCTATAAAAATATAAATCGTAAAAAGCTATAAGAAATCGCAAAATATATTGCGTGTTGCCTGAAAACGTATGTCCCAGCTGTAGTTACAAATAAAAAACATCTGATTATTTAAGGGATGCATTATTATATAGCAATCTGCCTTCTTTTTAATAAATATCAGGTTAATTGTCATCATAATGAATATCAATTGTTAATTGCAATGACAATTACAATTAATAATTTTAACTAACAATTAATTAATTGTGAATTGTCGGAGCAACTAACAATTAATTAATTTTTAATTGCCAGATCAACTAACAATTAATTAGTTTTAATCATGCAAAATAAAAAAAAGTCACAATTAATTAATTTAATTGTCAATTGCCAGTAAGATTTAATTTTGTCCAACACTGTTGAATATACGGTAGCCCAGGTAAATTAAATCATTTTCAGCAATATAAAGGAAAAAATTGGGGAAAAGCTAAAAATTGGTATATAGGCTTAAAAAGTGGTGCTAAAAACCATCAAAACTCCCCATGCGTAGGTGATGAGCCGGCTGCGCCATCTTGGTAAAATGGCAGACAAAATTGCTTTTTCGCTAATATTTCAGAAAGTATTAATTTTACGGGCATCAACGTTCAGAATGAAAATGTAGCTGACAAAATTCCCCATAATTTTCTTTTTTATTAATCCTCGTACGTCCCAGAGTTTCCGAAATAGAATTTCTTCAGCAACTGTCATTTTTCGACATTCCGAAAAAGTGCTGTTTCTTTGCGCGTTTTTTAAATATTTCAAATGTGGCTGCTCCTACGTACAAAATGCATTATATAAAAGCTAAAAAGATTAAGTTTGAAAACAACAACTTTGAAAATTATATATACTTAAAATCATCTTAATTAAGTTTGGAGTCAACTGGTAATAAGAAATCAATCTTTGTTATCAACTGTAATAACTACGTATATAAGATTATAATAATTTAATTTTGGTGTTAATTAATATCAATTTTTCAAAATATTTAACAAATAAAATTAATTAGAAAGGTTATAATGAATTTATTTATTACATAGGTTCCACTTTATTCCATATTGCATATTTAAAGAAATTGTCTCAAACTTTTTTCTTCTCTTACGTCACCGCGTGGTTAATACGATGGAATTCAAATATTCACTCGTGCAAAACCTATTTCTTTCTTTAAATTTCGTTTGAATTCTATATGTAGCGCACTCTGTTGAAAAATACTGCAACTAAAAAGCAAGCGGTTAGGTTGCATCTGTTAGGTTTATCTGTGGTACAACTAATCAAAGATTTGATCACACAGAAGGTAAGCAATTAAATTTATTAGGATAAGGTAAACCGGGACACTTCTGTAATACTTACAAGTTAGAATACTCTCAAATTGACCAAAATTATTACAGAGCTAAGATGCCGAGGCTGACGTAGACAGCATCTTGAAATAAATAGCAGGCACAGCAATACTCCTGGCTGCGAAACAGTTTGAGGGCTTCAGGTGTCTTCAACGTTAAACTACCATCACCGGAGGGTAAGATATACAGAAATGAAATCTCAAAAACAGGATAAAAATATAAATTGATCTTGTAGATCTTGCTTATAACCAAGCAACGATTTCCATGATCGAAATTAATTAAATTTCAGCATGTAAGTCTCCATAAATTAGACCAATTAACCCTCAATAATACAGGTGTAAAAAAATGTGGGTTATAAAAGAGGCCTAGAAATAAAAAGATGTATTACCCCTAGCAAAGGTATAGATCTAAAACAAAGATCAAAAAGAAATTCAAAAAATAGCAAAGCTTATTACCTAGATGTTCTTGGGCCAAAGGTTCAGTAGGAAAGAGCATTGAAAATTTTAAAATGTCTGCTCATTATGAAAAAAGATAAAAATTTCTTCTTAAAACTAAGTTGGTAAAACCTCCTCACCAAAATATTAAAGAAAAAGTAGAAATGGCTGACAATGTTTACAATAAGATAATAATAAAATACTCAGGGGAAAATATCAGAAAACACCCCTAATTGAAACAAACGTTGTTTTCACAAAAAAACAACAAAGCTCCGCGATTGGGCGGCAGTGAAACAAAGCATTTTTACCGGAACAAAAACGAAGCAAATTACTTCAACTTTCAAAAACTCTTACGCAAACTGTACAAAATAAAATTTTTAATTCTTACTGCATAACTCGAGATTGCCTCGGCTTGAGATCTTATCTTTGCAAATTTAATTTGAGGTCGCAGGTATTGTTTCCAATAGCTTCAAATTGTATAAGAATAGATATAGGTTTAAGACACAAAAAAATACATATTGTTTAGGGCGCCATCTAATTAGGAAAGTCCTGCCATTTTTATAAAAATATTGACTCGATACCAGTAACCAGAAGCTGGTGGTACTGTAATATTCAGATTAATTAGATTTAATTATAAGTTTACTTAAAACCAACAAAAAAAAACTTTCATATAAAGCATCGTAGTAAACAATAATAAAAATAAAAAGTCAAAAATATTTAATACACAATGATAATTCTCTTATATTAACATTGATAAAATAAAATTCATAAAGTCACAATACCTTCGTCGATTAATTCACTCCAACATCACCTTACAAAGCAATTAATACAATATTGCTTTTTAAATTTGAACAAACACTTGTCACCAAGCTTGACCGCCAGATGAAACAGAAGAATCTGAAAAACACCCTAAATCCTGATATGGCTGCAAAATCCATAAACCAAGGAATTAAAGTTCGGTATAATAGTCTTTTTGTAGAACTGATTTTTAATTAAGTTCTCTTTTTAATTAACTTAAACCAGATCAATCATTAAAACTGAAAATGCCTCTACTAAACGTTAACTGCACTGTAAATTATTTATTAAGTTTTGGTAAGCGCGATTCCAAATTAATCACTTAACTTTCTGTATTTTTCACAACTTTTAAAGAACGGAAAAATTTATAGTTTGGTTAACTTATTAACCCCAAAAAATCAACGATAAATTGAAGCAAGTGAGCTTCCGGTACGATAACAGAACTAAACGCACCAAACGGTAATAGTATAACTTAATTATACTCTTGAAGACGGTAAATTTATTCATATTGAAAACTGTAGTGTCTTAAAATAAAGATTAACAAAAGCTTTACCTGGGGCATCCCTCCAAGAGAGAGCCCCAGAGCTCCGTGCTCTCCAAAAGCTTATTTCGGACTCTCATTAGAAAAGGAATCAAACTTACATGGTGACGGGCAATCTGAAGAGGGAGCATTTCGAATAGACCTATAAGGGAATGACATGGCTTTTTTTACTTAAAATTCAGAGCCCGGGGTTCCACAACAAGATTTGCAGACACGATATCTTTCGAAACGCAGATGTGTTTATTTGAAATTTACCAATAAGCACGTTCAAGGAAATCATAAATTAAGGCAGAATAGGTTTTAATGATATTTTTTCATAGAATTTCAACTTAACGTGTATGAGAATAAATAAAAGGTACGTTCGCATCAACTGAAATCGTTGGCCTTTTAAATTTAGAGGACAAATTCATTCGAGAATGTTCTTTTTCACGAAAACAAGAGATGGTAAATGCTAACATGTGCAAAAACGGTACCTTTGTTTAAAGCGAAGTCTATAGATTTTTCTAGAAATAATTCTATTCGTCTGGAATATTTTTTTGAGACCCCTGATATGTAAGAACTCACATTTACATCGAATACCAACACAATTTTTAATCAAGAAAAGATATTCATTAATATACAGAACCACACTAAGGGTTTTTATCATTTATACAAATAAAATTGCATTTTCGGAAGTTAAAAAAATGAACCGTTACATAATAGAAAAACCAGATTAGTATTTAAAGAACAAAGTAATTAAAGTTAGTTAAGTAAGTACCCTTAAATAATTAAGAAAATACTTTCTCTTTTTTTTTCAAGAAACTTGACTTTAAAAAATCTAGAAAATATTTAAAAAATAGGGAACGTCACAACTTATGGTCATAATGGCCATAACTTATATTCACTACAATGACTGCACGAAATTAATCTAATAATAATAAATGTCGATATTAACAAAATCGTATTTAAAGTTTATCAACTGCAACACAATTTAGTTATTCTAGTATTGCTGATATAACTGCTTCTTTTACAAAAGTACACCAATAGAATGAAGTTATCTCAATCTTCTTGCTTGTTCGACCCGAATATACACCAAATAAACATTACTTATAAAAACTTCATATAAAAGGAAAATGATGTGTACAGAATCTTTTATAATGTTCTCATATTGGTATTTTTAGAAGCATTTTTCCAAGAAGAAAAGATCTAGTTCACAGTATTAAGTAAAGCTTTTCATAAACTGCACAACTCGCTTGCTTATATCAGTTGTTTGTCATGTTCCTTGAAAGGTTCGTTGAGGGAAACGAATTCTTCGATAAAGTAGGGTCATATTTTCTATGGAAGTAAAGATGTGTCCTCGAGAGTTTTGTGAAAACCACTCATTTCAGGGAGAGGAGTGGAAAAGTAAAATGATGTTTTCAGATTTCTAACATGCTGAACTCTAAGTAGTAACGAACGTGGCAGCGTAAATATTTGCCGATCTTTAGGGTAAAATAATATTCATAACGAATATCAATACAATATCGAGTACAATATCAAAACTTTCTTTTCTTGAATGGACATTATTTATTTAGTTTTATAAAACGAGCTGTTTTATAAAACGAGAAATTTCACAAATTTTATCTAATTATTTCTATGCTGAATTACAGACGCTCTCCTGATTATATATGTTACAAAGATGGCATTAATCGAAAGGTTGGAAATTTATACAGCCGCATATTAAATTTTTTTAACAAACATGTTTTGTAGAAAACCGGTAGTATTACATTACAACAACAAGAAGTATTTGCCGTGCTTAACTAATAATATTAAATTGTTATGTATTTGAAAATAAGCAAAAAGCAAGCAAGTTCAATACCTAGAAACCGCGACTGCATGGAAGTATTACAGGACATTACGCAATTTTACAAATACTGTAATTAGGCAAGAGAAAGAAGCTTACTTGCAATTCAAACTTTTTCGCACTAATAACTCTAAGATGTTGTGAGAGCAATTTAGAACATTTTTGGTTAGCAAAATTAATGAAAACTTTGATGGTAATATTGACCAGATTTATAGCTGTTTTGTTAACAGTGTTCCGCATATGTATGTCTATTCTGCAACGTGTGGTAGACTCTTATAAAAATAATATATTAAATAAAGCATGATCCGTAGAAAACCGATAGTATTACATTATAATAACAAGAAGTATTCGCCGTGCTTAACTGATAATATTAAATTGTAATGTATTTGAAAATAAGCAAAAAGCAAGCAAGTTCGATACCTAAAACCCGCGACTACATGGGAATATTACAGGACATTACGCAATTATACAAATACCGTAATAAAGCAAGATAAATACTTGAAATCTAAACTTGTTCGCACTAACTCTAAGGTATTGTGAGAGGAATTCAGAACATTTTTGGTTAGCAAAATTAATAAAAACTCTAAATGGTAATATTGACCTGATTTGTAGCTGATTTGTTAACAATATTCCATATATGTATGTCTATTCCGTAACGTGTAGTAAATTCTTAAAAATAAAAATAATAAATTATATAAAGCTGAATAATTTAGTTTTAATTTCATAAACGAGTATAAATGAGAGTACTCTAACAAAAAGTATCGATTTACTACGTAAAAGGTACTCGTATTTTAACTGGGTCGCACAGATTAAATGTTACACTACAAATTAAATCGTAGAGGTCTGTTGATTGTAGCCAAACATACTAATACCACATTCTTTGGACGCTCCGTTAGTTAACGTCGCGTAAGTTTATAATGCTACACTGCTATCATTAAAGACATTATCAGTGAAGCAAGTTACAAATATATCATATCTTTTTAAACAATTCCGAAGCACGCTCTCGAATGCGTTTTGCTCTGTACTTAACAAATCAGGCTCATCTTGCTGAAGTTTTTTGTGCAAATGCAAGTGCAAGTCCAATTTTTTTGCAAAATAAAATGCGTTCATTCAGTTGAGATGCCTAGGGTTTGAGCAATCGCGCGTGCTTTTACTTGTCGGTCAGATAAAACTACATCCTGTATACACAATTTCGGTTGGTCATCTCTGCAGTCACTTGAGCTTGGCACATCTTCAATGCTCGCTCTGTCCCTCTTGAATTCATTCACCCAAAGTCGAATAGTCTCGTAGTTAGGCCAAGGTTCACTCAACGTAGGATGCATCCTTCACGTGAATGTCTTTTGTCGTTTTGTTTTTCATATAAAAAAATTGAATCACACCTCGTTTTGCAATTGTATCTATTTTTAAGCTCTCAAACGCGCGACAACTAATAACTTCAGTTAAACAAAACATAAGACTGAATTTCATCAAACTTCACCTAGGTTACGGAAACAGATGAAACTATCGAAAGATGTAATAACCGTGCGGTTTTAAAGTTAAATTTTAAAACACCCTTGTATCGTATTCGATGCACGAACAATGTATTGAATAGTCACGTGTATGTCGCTCCTCAACTTTTGTTTCGATTTGTGAGGTATTTTCTTATTATTATTTTATTTATTTTTCTAAATGCAAGAAACAAGAGCAACTCAAGAGGTCCAAGAACATGAAGGAATCCTAATCCAGAAAGTTAATCGATTAAACAGTAAGTAATGCGGAATTTATGTCTTGTATTGTCAAAAAATGTTACACGGATATAATAAAGAAGGAATATGACGAAAAGATCAAGTTGATGGAACATAAGGTTGGTAAACTGGAACAAGAACTCAAAGAAAGGTACGACAAGGCCGAACAGTATACGAGATGAAATAACTAATACCAGAGTCTTTGTAGTCCTTGAGCAGGAAAATGAAAGTACCAACGACACTATAATACAGCTGTGCAAAGAAAAACTTAAGGTGGTAATCATTGAAACCGGTATTGACTGTAGTCACAGATTAATGGTGAGCTAGTAAAGGGTGGATACGCAACGTCGCTCCCACCAGCTCTTACACAAGTAAGTGACTCGCTAATTCAGTGTAACTCAATTCACTGTCCCCTAGGGGGCGTGGTTATAAGCTTAACTCAGATGGAGCACGTTAAACACAACTTCGTTATTCTTATTACCACGACCAGATAATTGGTCGTACGTTTTGTAAGAAGAGATATTAAACGAAGAGTGTTTAATAATAAGAACCAGTTAATTGGATCAAACATTACTATACGTGAGGACCTTTCCGTTTAGCTCTACTCAAGTCGGTAATTACACACGTAGAAAACAAAAAATATGTTTGGGCACACGGTGGCAAGATCTTTATCAAACGTATACAATACCTTATTATGTTTACAAAATGTTTATCCTAGCGTAGTGTCACGTGGGGTTTTCGTGAATGAGGGACGTAGTCAAAGGTAGAAATGAAAGTAAACGCAGACCACAATTAATTATATACTGAACAACAAGTTACAAAACATTGGGTTTACAGATATAAGTGTGAGGACGTATAAATCCTCCTAAAACTAACATAAACGTGAGAGTGGTCGGAACCACCCCGTACTAGCAATAGGTCCTACAACTAAGCGCTAGGAAACCCGGCAATCTGGGTTTCTAGAATACTACAACTATGCATAGGGAGCCTGGGCACAACCCCCTAATAGCTAAACAGACGGGAGACAGGTAATCGGCACCCCTGGGTGCTAGATTTGAGTCAACCCCTTAGTAAATAATAATAAAAAGGTACTCACCAGCTTGCTTCAAGATGTGGCTTCTTCGAGTCACAGCACTGACTGAATATAAGGCTTAAAGCAAGCTGGTTATATACTGTATCCTCATGAATATTGCGGAAGCCTTACTGCATAAATGAATAAATTACAGATAATGAAATGAATATATAAATGAATAATAAGATGCAAATATAAATGCATACTGTATAAATGAATAAATTATTTCCAAGGATATGTAGACTGTATAAATTACTTCTGAGATGCATACGCGTGCATGCTCGTGTGTAGCCGCTGCAGATAGTCTGATAGCATAGGAAGCTGCTCCTTAGGCGAATGTAACCTTGCACTAAACAGAACGTAAGTTGAGAAGTTATTAAAATATTCAAATTGAAATAATTCCGTTTGTGACAGTAGTTTACTATCAATAACTATGCCCAGATATTTTATTTTATAAGACCACAGTAGATGACATTAGAAACGTAGTCTTTGAATAGTCAAATAGTCTATAATTGGCTGACCAATAACATAAAGGGAAAGGTCATGAATTGGGTCTTTTTTGTATTTAAGGGTAAAAGATTCTTGTTAAACCGTTTATTTACAGATGAAATTCCCTACTCTGCCTAGTGCTGCACACGTTCCCAATCAGTATCGTAAATGACAAGTGCACTATTATCAGCATAAGTAAGCATATCGCCACTAATATCATCCAGAAACAATTCATTTAAATAAATTGCAAATAAAACAGAGCCCATCACAGTACTCTGCGTGTCAACGCTTTTCACAACCACCGATGAACTGATAGCCGGTCTATTCTCTCACTACAAAAGCACAGCAAAGTAAATAATGACTCAAAAGCAACTGAATGGTTCGTATGAGAATCAACCCTGCCAATAATCTCCGTTAACATAAAAAGTGTTTCATGAGACAAAGAATTCTGTCAAATACACAATTGTGACGTACTTGGTTTACAGGAAACTCATAGACATCACCTTCGACGTTCCAAAAATAAAATATGTAGCATAAATTCCACAAGGACAATCTGGAAAAGCAATTCTTGCTAATTAGAGAAAAATCATATCAAAATCATCACGGCGAACGTCAAAAATGTTATAATAACTTTAGAGTATAAACCTCCAAATGCAAATTTCTCTTCCAAACCACGCGACTATTTTATAGTACAGTAAAACTGGCTCAAAAATTGACCAAACCCAAACATCCAAAAAAAAGTTCTACCCCGTGCCAAATTGTTCTATACCCTCCACGTAGTAATTGATAAAAAGTAGCACAACCCAGAGCGTCGGGTTTGGAGGTGAGGGGGGAAAATGGTAAAATTGTATGTTTCAATATCTTCGCAAATATCTCGAAAACTATGAGGTCTAGCGCAAACTTCACTATTTAAAAAATTAATCTATATTAAATTCCGAACAAAAATCGTTCTACGCATTTTTGTGCTGAAGGCAACGGTTGTGGAGATACGGAGGCGGTAAAAATATCATTATTTTTCAGTTTGCTTGGAATTTCTCGAAAGCACACAAGAAATAATGGAAACTTAGATGATTCGTGCCTCAATTATTTCGTATTAATATAAAAATGATACACAAACAAAAAATAAAGTATTGTTTCATCACAGTTGGACTCTGCACACATGAAGCGTTAGCTAATGCGCGATTGATACGCGTGTTAATGACTGCATAGCATTGCATAAGTTGCATACACATTCAAACATGCGATTTTCATGAAGCGAGTTACAACGCGCAATTCGCAAGTAAAACTAGCTCAACAATTTACCAAACCCAAACCAAAAAAAAGTTCTAGTCAGCGTCAAATTGTTCTATACTGTCCTCGTAGTAAGTGATAAAAAGTTGCACGAACCAGAGCGTCGGGTTTTGGGGGTAGGTGGGTAAAGACCCAAGAGGAATTAAGGCTTCGTTCGAGAAGATGGGGGATGGAAGGCGGTGAGATAAAAGTGGTAATAAAGAGGAGGGGCCGGCCAGACCATCTGCACCCGCAAGGCCGCTCGAGCCAACTTCTCAGCCAAGTTTAATGTTCAGTTGCTTTTGTATCTGCGTTCCCTAGTGATATTTTTGCGCCTTCCATATCTCGGTAACCATTGCCTTCAGCACAAAAATGCGTAAAACCATTTTTGTTCGAAATTTAATGTAAATTAATTTTGTACATAGTGAAGTTTGCGCTAGACCTGATAGTTTTCGAGATATTTGGGAAAAACAGTTCAAGCATACCATTTTGCCCCCTTTTCACCCCTCCCCCCCAAAACCCGACGCTCTGGCACGTGCAACACTTTTTATCACATACTACGAGGAGGGTATAGAACAATTTGACGCGGGATAGAACTTTTTTTTTGGATGTTTGGGTTTTGACTATATCTTTACTGTACTATTTAGTAAATAGGACATTTCCTTTATTATCGGTGACTTCAACGGTCACGTGTAGGGCTAAACACAAGGTGACAAAAACGAAGTTGTTCTATCTTGGGCTAAATCACGCCAAATGTCGCTTATTCATGATAGCAAACTTCCATGTCTTTGTGGAAGATGACAACAATGGCGTAATCCTATATCTATCAGTACTATATGTATCCTATATCTATAGCGCAATAATCCGTTAACTAAATCTGCACATCTATTATGAACACAACATGGCTCAATAATGTGCCAACCTCAAAAAAAGTATATTTCTAAACATTTCCCAAGATGTTGTACGAAGTGGTCTTGACGATCAATTGATACCCGAAAAGGAAGCAATGGATAAAGATGGTTTTTAAAGTAGTCGATACTGAAAGGAGCAATCAAAAGGTATGGTGACTCCTAAGATGATTCGATAAGGATCCTACCAAGAACACGACTTACTCAAATGTCAAGAGGGACCAAATCGCACACCAGTTACTTAAAAATAGAAAACCCAACACCTTTGCAAAATAAAAAAAAGAACCACATCACAAAGAAGTACCAAACCGTCGACCTTGATGACATACATGTCCATCAGATAAAGAAGTTATGTCCTGCAGTAAGGAAATATTTAGCTAGTGAAGCTAATGATGCTAAACTCGTTGAAGTCTACCAAGATCCCAATATCTGGATATCATACCTGAAATCGGACTGTTTTGAGAATATTGATCAAAAGCTGAACTCTTAATGAACTTATAACCTATTTTAAGGAAAATCAGCTCAGGTTTATCCCAAACAAAATTGAAATCTGCCTAATACAGTTAAGAAACCAGCAGGTGCCCAAACGATTACAAATTAAAAACTGAGCGACACTCAAATATCTACGATATCTAAATTGAGCAATCATTTACAAAACACATGTAACATATAAAGCAGAAGGTAGCATCAAGGAGCAATATTGTGAGGAAATCAACTGAAACTATATGAGGATCTCAAACTCAAAACCTAAAAACTTTCGTTGTGATACTCAGCGGCGGATTGTGCTTGCCCCGTGTGATATTAGTCCACCCATACTAAGCTAGTGGGCACAGCATCACCAGGGCTATGTAAGATCAACATCTTTTTAAAAGGTGCAATGCTTAGCTGGTATTGCTTCCCCGGCGGGAAGTGGCAGCTCAAAAAAAGAACACGAAGGTATCCCCATCCCACATCCAAGAAAAGTTTCCACTGTACAACATGAAGGCAGTTCATGCGAGCAAAATGTATCGAACAACAATGAACAAGCAACCAATGTTGGATAATTTCATGTGATCGTCTTCTTCCAGACAAGAGGGAAGGTTGGGTAAGTGGAAGCCACACAATAGACTGAGGTCGGGTGTTGCTAGGACTAGATTAAACATGCATGCATGGTGTTGTCCACAGTGTTGTAATGTATCTAGATACAAGTATCTAGATACAGTATCTAGATACTTTTATGGTATCTAGATACTTTTAAAATGTTGTAACTGTATTTGGATATAGATACATTTTCTGTGGTATCATAAATGAAGTTGATGGAATTTTAAATTTGAAATAAACCGCCGAACATAAAACGAATAAAACTAATTTTTTATTATGGAATTGCTTTGAAATCTACTAGATGGTACAGCATGCCCTGGCTGAGTAGATGTAGTGACTCTATAAACAATGGATATTATTACAGAATGCGATTGTGCGAGGAAGACGTATTCTCGACCGCCCAGGCCGCAGTGTTGCCAACCGTACCATAATTGTTGTACTTGTACCATAATTTACAGCTTGTACCAAGGTACCACAATTTCAGATATAGAGAGAATTCATGTAATAAACAGAAATCATTCTTTATTACATGTAATAGTTATTTAATATTTACGTAATAAGTCTGGAAAGTATATTTTACTGGACTTGTAGGTAAGTACCACGACAAGCCATAGGTGAATCCTCTAAGTCTGCGAGTACAGTAGAGGGCTTTGTTACACACTCCTAGTTTTATGTCAACAGTCAATTTGAGAACTTTCAAAGTAAGAACTATCCTAATTAAGTGCTTTTGAAAATGTGATAAAGAGTAAGTACAATCTATTCGGTTACATGAAGGGTAACTAAAAGCAACCAGTTTTAGAGACCTTTGTGGTATAATAGTACTAGGAACTTGCAAAATTGTTATAGTGTGAATCGTACCAACACCTACTTTAAAATTAGGTTATCAGAAATAATATCTAGGCTACGATTGTTTCTGTTAAAGTGGTAAAACATTTTCTTGGTTTTCAAAAAATGAAAACTATTGGAACTCATTCAAGTTAATAATATTCTGCACAACACCAAGACTGAGGATAGAAAATCTACACAAGGAACATGTTTGGTATGCTCTAATAATGATTTTTATACTTGCATGTCCTAATGAACTCCATTAGGACACGCATTTGCGTGTCCTAATGAGATTTATTATAGTACTGGAAACAGTAAAATTTTGTTTTTTAAAGTTGTTAGCACCTAACAGCTGGTCTTAAATGTCAAACTTATTATATTTAAAAGTGCGGTTATGTTGTTATGTGTTAAAATGCCAAACTTTTAAAATATAAAATAAAATTATTTAATAAATTCACAAATTATTCTTTATACATCTTTTGTATTAAAAGTACAGCTATTATACACTTTGATTGTAACAGCAGAAGTGTCCTGGGCATTAATCTTAAATGAAGGTAAATTTTGCCCCTCAACAATGTTTTGTTAACTCGTTATTGGGTTGCTGCTAAAAGTGTGTGATTCTTCATGTAAAAATGAAGCAGTGGAAGACTGGTCAATTACCACTTGAGCCGTTGAAGTGGAAGTACATGGCTTATTAGATAGCAATTCAGCTACCTCCATTTTTTTAACTGAAGCATCAATACAGCCCTCAGCCACAGCTGAAGACTTCCAACCTCCATGCCGTTTTATAGTTATTAAATTGCCACCTTTGTTTGCCAATTGGGAAGCACTTGAACGTCAAAAGCAATGACCTGTAAAAAGCTTCGGGTTGGCTAAATGCAAATAAGTGGCAATAATAAAAGGAACTTTTCCCATGGTGTTTATACCGATAGGAGTAAAAATACATTTACAATTGCTGTAGGTTATAAAAAAACGCCTGTGGTTTATTTTCTTAGGCCTTAGGCTCAAATATTGCTTAATTAAATCAATCCACAGTTTCTCTGTAATTAAGAATTCTCTTCGAACTTTATTTTTTGCTTTTGTCACAGTCACAGTGAACACATCATCTTTGACCACAATATCGTCTAATAACATGTTGGTCAATTCATCTCTTCGGCAGGCACCACAGAATCCCATTATTAACGCAACCTTAAATAATTGAAATATATTAAAAATTGAAAGTATTTAGCACAAAATTTTACTTACTTCCATAGCTAAATGTTGGTTATTTTCTGCAGTTGTTATAAATCTATCAATATGGTTAAATTCCAATATTTTAATAAGATTAAGATTAATTAAGATAAGTTAATTATTTTTAATAAGATGGAGGGAGAGAATATCTGACCATTTTACCTTCTTGTCACAGAAACTAAATTAATTTTAAAAAACAAAACAATTTAAATAACAAATGCTGAAGTTGAATTTTCAGTGTAGCCAACTGTCAAAAGTACTTAACAAAATTTCACTAACAAATCTTATTTAAAACTAATTTATTTTTTAATAATTAACGAAATAACGACGCAAGTATAAAAAATAGTATAAAGTATTCGTTTCATAAGGCGTTTTAGCGCACTTGTCCGCTAGAAAACTCCCCGCTTCGCGGGTCGCGTGCGCTAAAAACGCGTCTTATGAATCTAATACTTTAATATACTATTATTTTATATTTTTATTAAAATATTAACGCAAGTTAAGTGTGAAAACAACACATAATTCTAAAATACGCGTTTGAATACGCACTATACTTATCTTTAGATACCGGTTTCTACTTAATAATTATCCATTTTTAATATGTATAAATTTAATAAATATTGCTGTCCTAGACTAGTCCTGGAATTCATGCTTAGTTAAACAACTATTATCGGTACAAAAAATTGACTAGGAAGTTCTTACGTTCGGGGTGATTACAGTAAAAAAAGTATCTACAAATGTATCTAGATACATTATGTTAGACTTTGTATTTAGATCTAGATACTTCACAGCAAAAGCATCTGTATCTGGTACCTAGTACCCAGATACCAGATACAGTCTAGGTACCTTTTTCTGATAGTACCTGTATCTGTACCTAGATACACAAAATACTGTATCTGTTACAACACTGGTTGTTCACGGGAATTTACAATGTGGGAATATAAAAATAAACAGACTACTGCACTTCTTTTGGGATTGGACTATACCCAGGTACTGGTCAAAAATATTCTAATATTTATTTAGGTATTGTATGTAATAATATTTGTTTTACTTTTAAATAGTTGGTACTACTTTAATTATTGTATATCAAACACTTATGACACGACTTAGATAACGTTGACATTTTCTTCTGTGTTTATCAGAATTCTTAATAGATAACAAAAACCATTATATCCATCGTAAAATACCTAATAAAATTTTATGGTAGCTTCAGCTTCAAATATAACCACGATAATAATTGTTAGACTTATGTTTAATTTATATTAGTGTTACATTTCAGTTATGCATGATTATATGTATAGATTTATGTCATGTTTATGATTATGGCACCATAAACCGTAGTAGGTAATACTATTACAAACTGTTTCGAAACGAACTTATTGATTTGAAGACACCTACAATTAAAAAAAAGGAGATAAAATATAGTCTTTAATTGAAAATGAATAAATAATAATTTTAGTCTATTTCTAGCAACTACTACGATATCGTTATATATGCTGTCTGATCGTTATCACCTGAATAGCAGTCTTTTAATGGAGAAATATATAGCATTTTTATTTCTCGGTAGCATATGTGGTTAGAAGTAAATTATAAGAAAGTTTATTTTTGAAACGTTTATGTTGATAGTTTCATATAGTATTAACCATCATTTAATGTTAACATGTGAATGCAGTTGGAATGTAAGTATTACAAGAAAAAACCGTTATAACGTAGAATGAGTATTTAATTTCAAAATGTAAGAAACATCTAAAAAATTCCAAATAACTTGTGTATGTGCATGCAATCTTGTGTGTATAATATCCTAACTTTAAATTATATAAGGATTTAATAATAATAATGAGAATTACTTCTAGTCCTTGCCTGTGGAGGAGGCAGGGGCGATTATTACTAAATTGACCCATCGTGCGGTTGCAGCCCACTTACAAATGTTACAGCACAAATCTCACATTTGTGTTACATCTAAGGAAAACAGCAGAAAACCTTAACCAGATCTGCCGGCACCGACATTCGAGCCCGATTCGCTTGGGTGAGAGACTAGCATGCTAGTCGTTACACTACCAAGTCTGTTAATAATAAAGGGTTGCTTTCATTAAATGCATGTATACCTACTACAATTATTCTTTTTACCAGTTTTTTATTGACAAAAATTAGAATACGTTTAATGTACTGTCACGTAGGCGTTGTTGTGACTAGGGCCGCAGCTAAGGGTAGAGATGGGAATGAAACGCAAGGTTCCATTATTAATCTAATAGGTAACAAGATTACTACGAACTACACAAGCATGAGGACGGCCAGGACTCATAAATGACTTACATACTGGCACACGCTAGAGTGGTCGAAATTTCCCTAATAACTACATACTACGGCTAAGCTTAGGGGGACCAGGTAAGAGGCGCCCCTGGACGCCATCTTTCTAGACTTCTAATAACTAAGCAGTAGGGTGGATCAGGTAAGCGGCGTCCCTGGACGTTAGATTCATGAATCCCTATCATTAAATCATATAAAGATTACCCACCAGGCTGGCTACAAGATCATAGTTGGATGAAGTCAAGAACAAGAAGTCATGAATATCGCGGAAGTCGTTGATGCATAAACGAATGTATTATTCTTTATGACTGAACACATTATCTTATTAATGTTAACTCGTAGGTGCTGCTCGAGTTTAAGGTTTCACGTATTCGACAGTACTCCTTTGTTGAACAGGAAGGAGTTTCTTTTCATAGGCTACATCCAATACCACGTGTGCAATCTTGGTACACATTTATACTGATTGGAATGCAACTTACGGAACAATGAATGATTTAATTCTGAATAATTCCATCTGCGACAATACTCTTTAGAGTTTACCGGATATTGGGGTTTCATTAGAACAAAGAAAATTGTAGATGAGTCAAGAAAGAGTTTGTTGCAAACGTTTGTCTAAAAAAGGTGCATACGAAGACTTTTCCATACGCGCCAAACCCATCAATAGAAAGATGGGTTACCTGTTACGTGAAATCTATATACTGCGTCGTTAAAGCAAAATTATTCAATATTTCCAGAGATAAATTATCACAGAACTACTAGTAAAAGGATGGGAAACGAAACGCTTTAGGGAAGTTTAGTGCGATTTTTAACAAAACACTTTACTTCGCTACTATTTGAAATTTTATTTCTCTCCACTGAAGAGTAGCATTAAAACACCTTCGCTAAAACATTTATAATTTTGTTTCCTATAAATAAAATAAAATAATTATCCCTGTCTTCATTATAGATGTACATAACCGAAAACATTTGAAGAGAGTGCACAATAGGGTAAATTTGATTAAATATGCATGTAATAAGATTCAAATACAGCATCTGCTACCTAGTATTGGTTTGAAACCTTGCGAATTTACACTTTATATGGAGAGCAAGAACACAACATGCCGTATTGTTGTTTCTCTTTTTTAAGACTCTGACTTATATAAGTTATGTCAAAGAACTTTCTTGCAATTGGATACTAAGGTTTAGATGAAATACTTGGAACCCCTTTCTGTAGAAAACCATGCTTTCAGTTGAAGTTTCCTTAGGGTGTACTTTTATTACATTCGGCATCTAAGTGCCTTCTATATTATCGTATAAAACCCCAACAGTTCTCAACGTAAATACTGGGAATAAACGAACACAGCCTCCTTGTTTTTTATTTGCAATTATCTTTCTTCTAGGCTCATTTATATAACTTAACTTCTTTCGAAATTAAATTTTTCTGGATGTGGCCTGTGCTCAATATTTGTGTTATTACTGTATTTTATTTTCAAACACTTTTTATGTATCTCACAGAAAAACAATATTATTCGAAAAAGCTTTGAATGGTTTTTAATGATATTTGTAAATTTAGCGTAAAATTTAACACGTACGTACTATGCAGCTGTATTAAATAGTACTAATATACATGTATTTTCAATAAAATGTTTTCATAAATGAACTGTATATCTAGTTTTCAGTGAATAAAACTTAACAATCTTGATAAATTAACTTTTGTTAATAAGCACATGCTGGAGTTTCTATTTCGCGCAGGTACGATATTACATATATCGAATTAAATCCAAACATTGTTTACAACAAATCAATACTCCTTAGTATTATAAAACAAACACAACAGTTAATGCTCAGCGGAACCTACGAACATTATAAATGTATATACTTTAACTTAATTTGGGGTCCCATTCTAAATTTTTGCATTACATTCCATAATTAAAACCAATATATATTTTTATTTCAAAAAGCGAAATCTCAAATAATAAAGTTACAGATAACTTACAGAAAATATATCCGTCAGTAATCCTTTTACACTAGTATTTTAGTATTACTTTAGTTCACCTTAGCATTCACATGTAAATGCTTAAATTCACTATAAACAAAAGAACAAACAAACAAGGTAAAGACACAGGAACACAGAAACAACAATAGTTGAAAGCACAATTGAATTCTTATAGAAATCTTATATAATTTTCATAATATAAATCTTCGTATAAAAATCTTCGGGCGTTGCAATTACTTCCACTTCGAAACTTGTTGACTTATTAATTATTTAAGTGTTTTGCAAAATTTAGTCATTAATATACGGTAATTGAAACCAATATTATTACAAATTTAGCTCCTATTGTTAAGGATTCTACTACCGGAATGATTGAAGATACTCGTTGTAAATAATCCCAAAATTTACAAACAGTTGTCAAATTCGAAAGTTCTCATAAAAACACTTTAACTTTTAATAGGTGATAATCTAATTAAGACAAATTCTCAAATTGTTTTGCTGGAACATTTTTTCCGTTTCTTTTAAATTAGCTGATATTGTTAACTAATAACGGCAACACACAACAATCTATCGTAATATTTATTTTCACAAAGGTCAAACAATAAAATTCGACAAAGGTAAATTGGTAATAGTCTTGCGTCGCTTAACTTATACCTCCCCAATGCAAACGGAAATGAAATCTTCCGTACCACCTAATGCGTGTCCAAAATCACGCACGTGGCCGTGCTCTCTTTGTACTTAGCTGTTTTGCAACTACCTGTCTTAAAACATTCCCAATAAGAGAAAATCTTCAATTTTTTGTGTTAGGTTAGTTAGTGTTAGGTGGGGTGATCTGTTTTAGAATATTCCAGCCAATTGTACGTTAAATGTGACATCATGCACTACCAATAATAATTTTAGACAGGATTTATCTCTAATATTGTATAAAAGGTACAAAAAATTAGAAAAAGTTTACCAAAAACCAACTTGATTACACGCTATAAGCTAGTCTCGTAAAACACAAATTGTGCTTTCAAAAGCAATTTGTTCTTCTATAAACTATTAAAATTCAATGAAATTGGATGCAATTAAAGTGTTATTTGTCCTGAGAAAAATCATAAAATAGATTAAGTTTATGTTAAACTCTATTTTATCGCTGCAAGCTAGCATTTTTGTAGCTTTTTAGATAATTTTAAGCGGAGTCTTAGTGGATACGTGACTAAGAATAAGATGTCATCTTGTGGGAAATAGATTTTGGTCACACAAGTGTTTCTATATTTTTACAACAAATTAAATTCAAAACAAAGCAGAATAAATATATTCCACTAGTAAAATCTGATGAGATCTTGCATGCAGTTTTCAATGTTCTCAATTAAATCAAAACATTAGCCCAAAGTATTAAAACAAATAAAAAATAAGTTGAATTCACATGTATTAAAATTCGCTCTGAATTTGAATACTCGATAGTAGTTGATTTATCAATTTGACCACAATTTTAAGGGTGTGTCTTAAGAGATAAGTACTATTTGGTGTCATTTTGACGCGACCACGTCTCCGACGACGTCGTCGACGACATCGGGGACGTGGTCGAGATAATGATGCAATGTTTAATTTAATGCATAAACAAGTTTGACTTCGAAGCTCGTTCGTAAATAAAATTATAGGTATCGTATTTCGTTAAAATGTTTTTATCACAATGAAAGACATTATTGACTCATAATACTAAATACTTCTAATTACAGAAAGAGATTTCAGTCGACCTTTTATTATGAACTCAATAATTATTTCTTTGCTTTTGATACACTCGTTTTAAAGAAATATGATACTTATAATTTTATTACACAAACTATGCAATAAATTACAGCAAATGTAAACATTGCCTCATTATCTGGACCACTTTCCCGACGTCGTGGACGTAGTCGCGGAAGACCGTGCATGGCCTATATAAAAGAATTTAAAATTAAATTTAATATAATAAATAAATTCCTAGTGAAAATCGTTCCAAACACGTGATTCACCAGGTTTCAGGGAGAAATTTTCGCATGAGGAAACATCCCCAAACGCTTAAAATCTAAAAACTTTTAAAATATTAATTTTATTAATTCACGGTTTAAATTTGATCTATACAATTTAAAGTCCCTAAACAACACTGACTAATCGTTAAAAAACCTTAAAAATCACGTTAAACCTAAGTTTCAACGAAAACAGAACCGAAATATACTCCAAGAAAGCGGACCACTTGGGGTTGTTTTATAGGGATGGGTTAGTATTCCATTTTCTGCAAGGGCGAGAGAAATTCCTCCCTCACCTCTTCCCCTAATCCAATGGATTCAACTATCGATGACCACCCAAGTAATAGCCCAGCATGTGAGTGTGGAGCGATCTTTCCATCAGCAAGAAGACTAAAACACCATAAAAATAGGATATGCCGTTTCAACTCGGTGTTAGACGACTATAAACGTCGCTATTGTGAACGAAGCGACTTTAACAGTCTACAAGGCGTGAAGCAACATCAACGGCATGCCCATGTGAAAGAGTATAATGCAGAATTAGAACTAGAAGGTAATAAAAGAAAGAAACAGAGCTGATCGCAGTTCGAAATCTTATACCTGGCGCAGGAAGTGGTTAAATTTAATGGTAAAAATATAAATAAAGAACTCGCTACCTTCTTCGACAAGCCCCATGAAGCGATTAAAAATCAAAGAAGGTCCGCCTTATATAAACAACTAGTAGAACGCATAAGAAGCGACATTGAAGAAGCTGGAGATGATGGAGGAGAGGAACCTACGATCCTTCAGAATCCAACCCAGATTGATGAAGAATCAGAAGAAGACAAGGTCTAATAACCGGTTAATAACCTTAAACCTTCAACGTCCACAGGTAGTCCTATCGTAACTCCGCTTGCCACAGGATCACCTCCTCTGACCTTAGAATCTACAATCCTCCCGAATGTACTATCAATGATGAATACCGAATTCCGCGAATACTTCCAAAATTCCCTTAATTCGCAATTAACGGATGAAGAACAAAACGTATTATTGCTTTTAATGATAGACTCTGAAGCTATCCCAGATAAAATTGATATCTTATTCAGAAATTGGCTGTCTCAATTCAGCAAATTCGAGAAAAAGGATAGCCACAAAAATAATCAGAAGAAAGAAAGAGAGCACGCAAGATACCATGGTAAAGCAGCATCTAAGGCGTTTCTTTACAAAAAAAATCCAACAACTTTATAATAAAAGCCGATCAGAGTTAGCCCACATAATTATCGAAAATAAACAATTCGATGAAATTAAGCCTACTCCTGAGATCGAGATTTTAGTAGGTCTACTAAAAACAACTCAAGAAACTCAAGACGACGAACTGCCCTAGAGACCACCAGAGTGTCAGCATGATGGGGACAAACTATTCACCCCGCTACTAGAAATCGAAGTTCAGGATGCTTTAAAGTTTAAAGCATCCTGAACTTCGGTTCAGTTCAGATAAAGTTTAAAGAGTGTAAAGACGCAAGCAGCAGGCCCTGATGGCCTTAGACAAAGGCACCTAACACAGATACCATAAAATCTCCTAACCTTATGCTTAACATCATTTACTACTCTGGCCACATTCCATCAGAATTAAAGCTTTGCAGAACTATACTTATCCCAAAAGATGGAGACGGGAAATTAGTGGGCAACTGGAGGCCGATCACCATTGCCTCCATCATTCTGCGTTTACTTAATAAAGTACTAGCCAGAAGGTTTGCCAAACTCCCCTGAACTTCCACGCAAACGGGATTTACGAAGATGGACTCATGCTTAGCTAACAACTTCGTACTCCAAGTTGTTATTAAAAACTTGTGAGGTCACACTCTACCTCACACGGTGATGACTCTAGACTTAAAGAGAGCCTTTGATACGGTCTCTCACGCAAGTGTCTTGAGAGCATTAAAACGTTTTCATGTACACCCTAACACTATCCGACATATAACGGAATTATATTCGGGCTGTACTACCAGACCCCTCTCCCCTATTTTATTCAATCTAGTGCTAGATGAATTACTAGCTAGACTTAAAACTATTAGAAGCCACCGGCGAAGCTCAGCTTCTGTTGAATATGTGTAATAAATTCTTCATAAGAAGAGGCCTCAAATTAAATGTGGCTAAATGCACAGCCTTTTCGGCTGCAGTAGTACCACGGAAGAAAAAGCTATTTATTTCAACAACTACTAAGTTTGCGATTGGAGGTGAAACAATAAAACAAATTGGCCCTGAAGATATTTTTGAGTATTTAGGCAAAAGATATGGCCCCTTTGAATTCACCAACAATAGCGTTCAGGATATTATGATATGGCTGACTAACATAGAAAAAGCGGCATTAAAACCAAGCCTGAAACTTACCATCATTAAGCAATACACTATACCAAAGATTCTCTATACGCTTTAAAATCCAGATATTTATATCGGTGCGCTAAAATCAGTGGATAGGTTAGTAAGAAGATCTGTGCGAAAAATTCTTCATCTACCCAAAACTTCACCAAATGCATTTATTCATAGCAACCTGCGCGGCGGCGGATTGAGCATTACAAATTTCTCTAAAGTGATTCCTAGAATCCCGCATTTCAAACTGTCTCATTTAAAAGAATCCAACCACCCGTACATCCACAACAGCTTAGAGTCAGAATGGGGTAGAAAAACCGCAAACAAAATCAGCAGATGGGGTCTTGCTCAAGGATCTGCCAAAGAATCCAGGGAACGCTGGAAGTTAAACTCTCCAGCAGAGCACGAGTGGCAATGGATTATGCCAAGGCAATGTAAGCTCAACCAGTAGTGATTGGATAACACACCCTTAACTTACTGGACCGGAAGCGAATTCGTAAAGACGATTCAGCTTAAAGCAAACATCTTACCTACGATTGGCGCTCTCTACAACAGCGGAGATGCAGCTAGGTGTAGAGCCGGATGCCACCGAATAGAGACACTATCCCACGACTTACAAGGTTGCCTTCTATCGCATTGGAAACGAATAGGTAGACATGACGCGGTTGTCCAAAAGATTGCGTCCTTCGCGAGAGCGAGAGGGTTAACCTGTGAAGTCGAACCTAACATATGGGGAACTGATGGCATCCGTCGAAAACCGGATTTGATCATTGACATCGGCACATCGATTATAATTTCCGATGTAGCCATAAATTGGGAAGGTTCCCGCCTTCTAACAACTTCATATAACGAAGAAATAGCTATCTGCTCTTCAGCACCCTTCATAGAGGCCTTGCGTAGACGATATCATGAAAAACAACTTCATATTCTTTCGGTTATCATTGGTGCTCGAGGGACATGGTGTGGCCTTAACCACCACTTCCGCCATCACGTAAACATCACCGATATACAGAAAAAACAACTCATAAACGAGACCATTCAGGGTAGGGTCAGAATCCACGAAGATTTTAAGCGCTTCATTTGGAGAAGGCGATAGTGGGAAAAGTGAGTGCTGTGAGTCGTGCAATGCCAGACACCGGGGTGCAAAAAGTGCGTGTATCTTCTGTTGCGCCTTATTTTCTTTAATGCCGGGAAAGCCTTGAAGGTTATATTCTGTGCCGTTCTAATATTGTCGGTTGGTTGAAAACTGATGTATACCTTTGTAGAATATATGTAAAAGTATATTAGTCTATTTTACATTTCTCGCTTAAAAATCTAACTAAAATCCCTAAGTCTAGTTCCACGAAGTTCTATCTTCAATGGCTCACATATATTTGTGAGCCCATTGCTGTCTCACTCCATGTCGTATGTTAGATAAACCTTACTCTGTGTACTGCATGTATTATAGTGCATTACAATAATAGCATGTATTAAAATAGTCGTAGTGGTGCACAGGAGATAGTCAGATTATTATCTTTACTATTGATCCAATATATAATTAATCTTAATTAATAAAATCATTACACTTATAAATATTCATAATGCTAAAGGACGGCCCTATGCCGAAATGCCTGTTACACATGCAATGTTACATCTTGTATAATAATCTTGTATAAATTGTATATGCAAATAAAGGATTTTACTAGCCAGATCTTTCAACGAAGAATTCGGATACCTCAGCTATGGGTATGTGTGATTTGTTATTGCATGTCCTCCGTAGTGTAGTTGAAAATTAAAAGAAAATAATTACATAGTATGTACATGACGATATGATATTTTTTATTCTTTCTTTTGATAATATAGAAAAGTTTAGAAAAATTATGGACGAGAATGATAAAATGCACTCACCATTTATTCTGGTAAATATTCAAAATAAACTGACAACACTGTAAGTAAAGCTTTTTACCTTTAAAATTGTTTTGCTCCGGTTTTATAAGATTATTGTGGAAAACTTTTTAATAAACTTTGCATGAAACTTTTCTCCATGTTGTGTCGCTTTGCTATATTTATCATAAATGGTTATAATTAATAATTATCATTTAATAATCTTTTTATTAAGTAAATAAAAACACTTGGATAAGTTTCACAAATAAATTTTATTATAATGTTTTAGATATGATTCAATCAATCAATCACATTAATCTATTTATGATTTTTTTTGGTTTGAAATTGATAAACGTTAATTAATTAATAAAAGTACAAATAGTTCAAACTATTCATATTATCTAAATTTATTCTTTAAAAACACCTTCGTAAACTGTTCTTTATAAATAAATACCTTCAGTATGGGTTAATCAAAATATTTAAACATATTTTAGAAGCATCTAAACATAATCTGCAACCCATTTTACATTAAACTTTTTTACGGTGTCAAAACGCAGCTCTTGAAACGTGTTTTCTTCAACTGCATCAAAGAAACTCAACTTTATACCAAAAATCTATACAAATTCCGTGATCAAGATAGTATTACATAAAAGTCCAGTAATAAAATCAATTACAACGTTGTACAATTTACATAAAATACAGGAAACCCAACATACGTCGATGTCGTTACAATGAAATAACACAATTTCTTCAGGTAAGTCAATTTATTTGTGGCTGCACCTTCATAGTATTTTGCTTTTTTATAGTCTAAAGAAATTATAACAGAATACAAGACAGTATCTTTCTACATTGAAAACACGTCAACGTATTGTATCTCTTTAAGATAAGGATACATTCTAACGTTGATAAAATATCTGATAACTATATTATCCTTTAATTTGTTTTATTTGCGCCTGTTACTTTTAAGTATAATCTATTATGCCATTTAAGAAACCTCTTTTTCAAAAATTAATTTAATAAATTGGGATTATGTAATCTATAAAGGATCGGGAAGTCGGGAATATTCTTGTTATATGTTCATTCAATGTAATTGTAAATATGATGTCTTCCTAGAACAATCAAATATCGTGACAATGCATACCTTTACGATTAAATTCCATTAAATACAGCCGCTTTAAAGAAAAATAATATTTAGTATTTATCTGATATGAAACGCAAAATGTTATAGTTATAAGCAAGGCAACAAGAAATTCTGATAAATTTTTAAAACCGCTTTTCACATTTACATAAAATATTTTATGGGGGATTTCGTTTGTATACTTTATAAAGGTCGAATTCAGTTAGTAGGTTATTGAAACCCTGACAAATCAACGTTTGATAAACTATTTTGTTGAATGAATTAAAATGTTTAACTAATAAACATTTTAAGTAATGTTTGATTAATTACTCAAGGCAATTAGTTATTCATTGCCTCAATATCATCATTAAGCATAGCCGACTGAGATATCTATATATTTAAAACACAAGGCTTAATTTTGTTCCAGTTCGTTTGAGAGTTCCACCAAGCCGATTTGCGTCCTTTTTTATATTGAAGCTTTCGCTGTGTAGATTAGTTTTTTCTTAATTTGTAATATATTAGCAATCGAAATATAAGTACAATTCCATAGGCTAATTTGTGGTCTAAGAATATATGACATGCTAAGGATCACACCCACCGGTGCTACCTCAAATAATATGTAGGTTTATCTTAATAATATATACAATGAAATTTGGCACAGCTAATATTGTATGAGTCTAAGTTGCTAAGTCTGTAGGCCACTTTCTTTGCAGACGCCTTGGTTGGTGTATATTAGTTAGCAATGGCTGTATACTTGCGTTACTATGGGCTTGAAGTTTAAGTAGATGTATGTTTGCGTATTGGGCTATCACGTCCTTAATGTAGGGCATTTGCAGGTCTTCGTGAAGAGTACGATTTGAGACGAACCAGGGGGCATTCGTCAGAGCACGCAATGTTTTAGATTGGAATCGCTGTAGAACGTCGACGCTAGAGGAGGTGGAACAATCTCATAATTCAATCCCATATGTCCAAATAGGTTTGATGATTGTTTTATATATTAATAGTTTGTTTTCCAGTGAAATGCCAGATTTTCTGCCAATGAGCCAATAGAGTTGTTTCAGCCGTAGGTCCATTTCTTTTCTTTTCTTGGAGATGTGTGTCTTCCACGTAAGCCTGTTATCTATATGCATTCCTAGGTATCTAACATCTTTGGATTGCGGGATTTGAATACCATTTATTAAGACAGGTGGGCATTCTTGTCTTCGCAAGGAAAAGGTAACGTGGACACACTTATCTTCATTCACTCGTATGCGCCATTTTTCCATCCAGTTACTAAGTTGGTTGATGTGCTCTTGTATAATCTGGCTTGCAGTTGCTGGGTCTTCAAGGTTGACAAGTATGGCTGTGTCATCCGCAAAGGTTCCCGTCACCAGCTGATCCGATATTGGTAGGTCTGCAGTGTACACGAGGTAGAGAAGGAGCCCGAGAACGCTGCCCTGTGGGACACCAGCGTAGATTTTCTTGATTTCCGACACTTCGGCTCCAAACTTTACTTGGGAATAACGGTTTGTAAGGTAGGATTTGAGGAGGAGGAAATATTGATGAGGAAAGAATTTCTTAATCTTGTACAACAGCCCTAGGAGCCAGACCTTGTCGAACGCTTGCTTGACATCTAGGAAAATGTCACAACAATATAGTTTGTCTTCTAGAGCTTTATTGATCACATCTACTATTCTGTGACACTGCTGTACCGTTGAATGCTCATGTCTAAAACCAAACTGGTGAAGTGGAATTAATTCTTCTAAGAACTCTTTGGCGTAAAGTCTTTTTATAACTAGTTTTTCGAGCAGTTTCGATATTACCGGAAGTAGACTTATGGGTCTGTAAGATGTGGTTTCATTGGATACCTTCCCTGGTTTGAGCATCCCAATAATTTGCGCAAATTTGAGTTGAGAAGGCCAGTACGTTAGCCGAAGTATGGAGTTAAACAGTATAGTTAAGAAGGTGATGCCTTTTTTTGGTAGCTTTGGTAACTCAGAACCTTGCCGGCTATAAGCTCGTATCCTGGTGCTTTACTGTTGTTAAGATGTTTAATTTCAGTTCGTATTTTTTTGGGTGAAAAAGCTTTAATTGGTAGGGAAAGTTGTAAAGGGGCTGATAGATATTCTTCTATTTTCGGATTTTCTTCATTTGGATAGGGATTAAAGATTTCTTCTAGGTGTTGGGCAAAGATTTCCGCTTTTTCTGATTCTGGTCGAGCCCACTGTCCTGCATCGTTTCTTATGGGTGGGATGGGGGTTTGCGGCCGTTTGAAGCTTTTTGCAGCTTTCCAGAGTGTTTTGTCATTACTTGTGAGCTCACTAAGGTATGCTTCAAACAGTTGATTTTTGACTTCCTTCATTTTTTTTTTAAGCTGATTACTTAGGTGATTTAATCTCCTTTTGTCCAGAATATTATGAGTACGTTGCCATACAGCCCTTGCTCTGAGTTTCTCGGCCACCAAATTCCTTATCTCAAGGGGAATATTGATCGAGTTTTGGGTTTTACCCCTAATAGATGAAGTGGAGCACCACCCTGCTCCTTGTAGCGTTCTAATAAAGGTGTCCGTTGTTTCGTCCAATTCTTTAGGTTCTTGAAGTCTGATTTTAAGTTCTAGGTTATTTTCTATGTAGTCCCGAAAAGCATTCCAATCAGTATGTTTATTGTAAAGTGTTGGTGCATGTTCTTTGAATATAATGGTAGTACTAAGTGTGACAATAATAGGGGTGTGGTCTAATCGTAGTTGGGCACGATTTCAGCATAGTTGTTGGAAATTCCATTTATAACAAAGAAGTCAAGAAAGTCTGGAATTTTATTCGGGTCACTTGGCCAATATGTGGGAGTGCCAGACTAGAGTTATGAATAGTTTCTTTCAGTAACAATTTTATACAATTGCCTGCCTCTTGGAGTTGTTAGTCGGGATCCCCAGTGCGTATGCTTCGCATTGGAGTCCCCTCCTGCTAAAAATCTAGGTCCTAGGGTCTCAAAGAAAGGTATTAGTTTTTCACTCGTGAATCGGTGCCGAAGAGGACAATTAATTGCGGAGACAAGTAATGGGGCTGATAGCCTTTTAACTTCTATAGTTGTGGCCTGTAGAAATTCGTCTTCGTGCTTAGACAGTTCGTGATGAGCTATAGCTTTTCTTATAATACAAGCCGCCCCTCCATGTGCTGTGCCATCCGGATATTCAGTGTGATGTTTCATAATATGGACTCATAAAGTATGATCGCTCTGTAAAATGAGTTTCTGAGATTAACATGATGTTTATTTTATTCATATTGAGGAATTTTATTAATTCATCTCACGAGGCCATTGGCGTTCCATAATGATATTCTTAGAGATGTGTCCATTATGCAGCTAGTTTATTGATGACAGTGGTTAGCATGGTTAGAATCATACTATTTTGGTGTAGTAGTTGATTAAATAGATTTTTGAATTCATCTAGGAATTTAGTTAAGGAAGTTTCAAGGACTGCAGGAGAACTTTGTGACGAATTTGTGGGAGGTAGTCTTGGAGTAGGGGTTGATTTAAGTGCCTCGGCGTATCGTGGATGTTGATAGATTGGAGCTGTACTGTTTGAATCATTTGTTGATCGTATTGTCTTTTGCAGGTCTTGATATACTTTGCAGCCTTTATAATTGGCTGGATGAGGTCCTTCGCACAGCGCACAGGTGGCAGGAGTATCCTTGGGTTTTTTACATGTGATTGTTTCGTGGGAGCCTCCACATTATACGCATGCAAACGCACGATGACAGTATGCTCTAGTATGATTATAGGCCTGGCATCTTGTACATTGAACAAGTTCGGTCTGTTTACGAGGAGGTTCTATCTGAATGGCCATGTTTTGTAAATATTTGAGTTTGTAGATTTCTTTATTATTTTTGGCTGGCTCTAAATCTACAAAAACAGTGGTAGCGGAACTTCAGTTGTTTTACTTTTTATGTTGTGTATATTTCTAGTTATAAATCCTTGTTGGTGTAATCCCTTTTTTATTTCTTCAGCCGGTATTGTGGGGTGTAAATGCCTGATGACTATGCGATATGCTCGCTCTTGCTTTAGTTGATAAGTATGATGTTTAATATTTTTATCTTGTAGATATTTGTTTAATGTTCGGTATTTTTCCGGTGTCTTGACGTATATTTTAACTTCATTATTAGCCATTGACTTTGATTCATAATCTGTTGGTGATAGTACAGTATTTAGACTTTTTATCATTTCAGGGTAACTTACCACCCCTTGAATAAAGATTGGAGGAGGTTTTGGTATTTTTTCTGGAGTTACTGTAGTGTCGTCTGTTTTATCATCTAGTGTTTGGCTAGATAAAGGTGAAAATCTGTTTGTTTGTGATGTAGTGTTATCAGTTGTCGTGGTTGTTTGTTTGTCATCTTGCGGTAGTTTTCTAGACTTTATTTGTGTCACACGCTTCTCTGTATTCTTCGAACTTCTTGCCAACTGTTTTCGTTACTTAACGGCTCATTCTCTGAGTCAGTGTATACATCCATGTCTGTTTCATTTAGGCTTTGTGAATTTATAGAAGGTGAGGGTCTCGGTACCGGAAGTTGAGGATATTGGTACTGATATTGTAAGTTAAACGGTGTAGGATCTTGTAATAGTTGGGCATTATTTAAAAAGGGAGTTTGTTGGCTTATTGTATTTACAGGCAGTTGTTGGTAATAGGCATTACTTTGGAAGTAGTTAGGTATTGGGTTGAAAGTAAAGTTCGGCATTATGCCCTGATGACTAGGACCGGCACCAGGGCCTGTGCCGGCCGGCTGCATATTTTGCTGGAGACAATTTAATATTGTACGATTAGAATCTTCCACGCGAATATAAAACGAGTGATAAAATAGGGAAATACTTATCTATGAGGTCAGCTGGCTGATGACCTTACGAATTATCACTAGCACTTGAGCACCGAGCACGTCTAACACAACCCCATGCTCCGAGACTCGACGAAAGAATGTGTAGATTAGTCAACACTATTTAATTTTTATTTTCTTAATTGTTCATATTTTTAATTTAAATAAATATGAAATGTTTAATTTGAGACACGTGAATCAGACATTCACTTGGGGCGCCCTCACACTTTCTACGGTGGTAAGTTTTACAACTATTTACGAGGTATTAATCAACACTACTTACTTTTTATTTTTATTTAACTTTTATATTTTTAAAACCGTCCTTTTTTTAGTCTGTGAAGTTTTAGTTTTGTGATTTTTTAATTATTTAAATTTTTAAGCAATATTTGTAATCGATGTATTTCAATATTCCCAAGGCAGATTGCTTCGTCACGTTTTGGTACTAAACATCCTCCCTATACCTGCTTACTATGCCACCAGCAGTTCTCAGTCGAGTTTCACAGTATTTACTGTGGAGCATTTTCACAAAATTTAATATTTCTGGCTGTCTCTGTGCGTTCTTTCTTTCAAAATTTTGAAGATTGGGATATTTGATGGATTGGGATGGGAATAAGTCGGGGGGGATAAGTCTGAGTGGGTAATAAGTCGGGGGGGGGGGTGTAAGCCGGGAGAGGGAGGTAAGTTGTGGACGAGATAAGTCGGACGGGCAAGACGGAAAAAGCAGTAAGACGGAGGTAACTAAAGGAGGAAGATAGGATAATTCGATATGATGGGGTGTTTGTTAAATAACGCGTTCAAAAGTTCGTCTGAGGATGGTAAGCTTAGTATTTGCAACAGTTTTTATTCGATTACGTTCATTTAATAAATGTTACTATTAAATAATCACACTTAGAAACCCGAAGGATTGTAATCACACAACGAACGTTGTTAAGGAAACCCTTCAATAAATTAGCCTTTTGACCGTCAATATCTTGACGAGGTTTCCCTAGTCTATTTCTAAATACCTGCCTCATAGAATTAACTTTAAATGTTCAAAATCTTAAAATTAATAATTTCTTTTTCTATTCCAATATCCATTATGATCAAATTGAGTTACTATTAATTTAGCATACACGTAAAAATGTTTGTTGTTCAAGCTATTTGCAAATAATTAACATCCCTTATTGCCGTTTTCGTCCATTTCCATTCCATATCCCAAAATAATTTTTTTAACTTAATTAAACGTTGCCTGACTTCTGAACAACTTACGTTTAGTTTACGTTGTTTATAACAGTAGCATGTTTAGCAATAAATATAAATACAAAATAAACCTCTACACGGTTTTCACAAAAAGAATATTGTTATTATGTTGGTAACAGACGGCTGGTCAAGCGTGACTTCAGCCACTATGCAATATTATTGGTGGCGGCCTGAAGGAAACGATAACCACCAAAAGTAAATTTTCTGAAAGCCACAGTAAACCAAGTTAAAGGTAGTATTATCGCTACATTTCTCTATCTAAAGAATTCGTTTTATATTAAAATGCGTTCTATAGATTAAAATAAAAATAATTAAAACTAAAATTAGCTTAAAATTAAAACGCTTAAAATAAACTATTTATATCTATATTAGCACATATAACATGTACTACTATTTAAATCATTTTATGTACATATCTATTTTCAATCTTTACAAAAATGCAACGCCTTTTTTCCGTTTGCTTCACATGTGTATGCACTAATAAAAAAGAAATATTTACTGCAATATGTAATTTAATGCACTAAAAGTATTTCATCCACGTTGTGACTGCCGATTAATCGCTACTTTACTCATTTAGTAGAGTAGCAGCAAAATGTGAAAAGCCTGTTGACGGCATAAAATATACCAGTGTGAAGTTAGCCTGTAAAGTTGGCCGGTAAAATTTCCGGAAATACCCGAACATCCATAGACGTGCACATAAAATATTTTCATAGGAATCAGAACCAAATTTTCCCTAAAGTTCTGAAATTAGGATACAAATCCAATGGTATAAACTACATTTCCTTAGCATGGGGCTAAGGGGGGTAAAAATAGCCCCTAACTCTTAAAAACGGTATTTGGGGATGTAGTCGGTCAGGAATCAGAATGAGATTTTCTAAAAAGTTCTGCAATTAGGATACAAATCAAATGGTATACACTACATTTCCTTAGCATGGGGCTAAGGGGGGTAAAAACCGCCCCTAACTTTTAAAATCGGTATTTGGGTATGAAGTCGGTCAGGAATCAGAATGAAATTATCCACAAAGTTCTGCAATTAGGATACGAATTAAATGGTACACACTACATTTCCTTAGCATGGGGCTAAGGGGGGTAAAAACCACCCCTAACTTTTAAAATCGGTATTTGGGGATGAAGTCCGTCAGGAATCAGAATAAAATTATCCATAAAGTTCTGCAATTAGGATACAAATCAAATGGTACACACTACATTTCCTTAGCAAGGGGCTAAGGGGGGTAAAAACCGCCCCTAACTTTTAAAATCGGTATTTGGGTATGAAGTCGGTCAGGAATCAGAATGAAATTTTCCATAAAGTTCTGCAATTAGGATACAAATCAAATGGTACACACTACATTTCCTTAGCAAGGGACTAAGGGGGGTAAAAACCGTCCCTAACTTGTAAAATCGGTGTTTGGGTATGAAGTCAGTCAGGAATCAGAATGAAATTATCCACAAAGTTCTGCAATTAGGATACAAATCAAATGGTATACATTACATTTCCTTAGCATGGGGCAAAGGGGGGTAAAAACCGACCCTAACTTTTAAAATCGGTGTTTGGGAATGAAGTCCGTCAGGAATCAGAATGAGATTTTCCATAAAGTTCTGCAATTAGGAAACAAATAAAATGGTACACACTACATTTCCTTAGCATGGGGACAAGGGGGGTAAAAACCGCCCCAAACTTTTAAAATCGGTATTTGGGTATGAAGTCGGTCAGGAATCAGAATGAAATTTTCCATAAAGTTCTGCAATTAGGATACAAATCAAATGGTACACATACCACATTTCCTTAGCATGTGGCTAAGGGGGGTAAAAACCACCCCTAACTTTTGAAATCGGTATTTGGGGATGAAGTCCGTCAGGAATCAGAATGAAATTTTCCATAAAGTTCTGCAATTAGGATACGAATCAAATGGTACGCACTACATTACCTTAGCATGGGGCTAAGGGGGGTAAAAACCGCCCCTAACTTTTAAAATCTGTATTTGGGTATGAAGTCGGTCAGGAATCAGAATGAATTTTTCCATAAAGTTCTGCAATTAGGATACAAATCAAATGGTACACACTACATTTCCTTAGCAAGGGACTAAGGGGGGTAAAAACCGCCCCTAACTTGTAAAATCGGCATTTGGGGATGAAGTCAGTCAGGAATCAGAATGAAATTATCCACAAAGTTCTGCAATTAGGATACAAATCAAATGGTATGCATTACATTTCCTTAGCATGGGGCCAAGGGGGGTAAAAACCGCCCCTAACTTTTAAAATCGGTGTTTGGGAATGAAGTCCGTCAGGAATCAGAATGAGATTTTCCATAAAGTTCTGCAATTAGGATACGAATCAAATGGTACACACTACATTTCCTTAGCATGGGGCTAAGGGGGGTAAAAACCGCCCCTAACTTTTAAAATCTGTATTTGGGGATGAAGTCCGTCCGGAATCAGAATGAAATTATTCACAAAGTTCTGCAATTAGGATACAAATCAAATGGTATATATTGCATTTCCTTAGCATGGGGCCAAGGGGGGTAAAAACCACCCTTAACTTTTAAATCGGTGTTTGGGAATGAAGTCCGTCAGGAATCAGAATGAGATTTTCCATAAAGTTCTGCAATTAGGATACGAATCAAATGGTACACACTACATTTCCTTAGCATGGGGCTAAGGGGGGTAAAAACCGCCCCTAACTTTTAAAATCTGTATTTGGGGATGAAGTCCGTCAGGAATCAGAATGAAATTATCCACAAAGTTCTGCAATTAGGATACAAATCAAATGGTATATATTGCATTTCCTTAGCATGGGGCCAAGGGGGGTAAAAACCACCCTTAACTTTTAAAATCGGTGTTTGGGAATGAAGTCCGTCAGGAATCAGAATGAAATTTTGCATAAAGTTCCGCAATTGGGAAACAAATCAAATGGTACACACTACATTTCCTTAGCATGGGGCCAACGGGGGTAAAGACCGCCCCTAACTTTTAAAATCGGTATTTGGGGATGAAGTCCGTCAGGAATCAGAATGAAACTATTCACGAAGTTCTGCAATTAGGATACAAATCAAATGATATATATTATACCTTAGCATGGGGCCAAGGGGGGTAAAAACCGCCCCTAACTTTTAAAATCGGTGTTTGGGGATGAAGTCCGTCAGGAATCAGAATGAAATTATCCACAAAGTTCTGCAATTAGGATACAAATCAAATGGTATACATTAAATTTCCTTAGCATGGGGCCAAGGAGGGTAAAATCCGCCCCTAACTTTTAAAATCGGTGTTTGGGAATGAAGTCCGTCAGGAATCAGAATTACATTTCCTTAGCATGTTGCCAAGGGGGGTAAAAACCGCCCCTAACTTTTAAAAGCGGTGTTTGGGAATGAAGTCCGTCAGGAATCAGAATGAAATTTTCCATAAAGTTCTGCAATTAGGATACGAATCAAATGGTACACACTACATTTCCTTAGCATGGGGCTAAGGGGGGTAAAAACCGCCCCTAACTCTTAAAATCGGTATTTGGGTATGAAGTCGGTCAGGAATCAGAATGAAATTTTCCATAAAATTCTGCAATTAGGATACGAATCAAATGGTACACACTACATTTCCTTAGCATGGGTCTAAGGGGGGTAAAAACCGCCCGTAACTTTTAAAATCGGTATTTGAGGATGAAGTCCTCAGGAGTCAGAATGGAATTATCCACAAAGTTCTGCAATTAGGATACAAATCAAATGGTATACATTACATTTCCTTAGCATGGGGCCAAGGGGTGTAAAAACCGCCGTTACTTTTAAAATCGGTATTTGGGGATGAAGTCCGTCAGGAATCAGAATGAAATTTTCCATAAAGTTCTGCAATTAGGCTACGAATCAAATGGTACACACTACATTTCCTTAGCATGGGGCTAAGGGGGGTAAAACCGCCCCTAACTTTTAAAATCGGTGTTTGGGTATGAAGTCGGTCAGGAATGAGAATGAAATTTTCCATAAAATTCTGCAATTAGGATACGAATCAAATGGTACACACTACAATTCCTTAGCATGGGGCCAAGGGTGGTAAAAACCGCCCGTAACTTTTAAAATCGGTATTTGGGGATGAAGTTCGTCAGGAATCAAAATGAAATTTTCATAAAGTTCTGCAATTAGGAAACACATCAAATGCTGCACACTACATTTCTTTAGCATGGGGATAAGGGGCATAAAAACCGCCCCTAACTTATAAAATGGGTATTCAGGAATGAAGTCCGTCAGGAATCAAAATGAAATCTTCCACAAAGTTCTGCAATTAGGATACAAATCAAATGGTATACATCACATTTTTTAGAATGGTGATAAGGGGGGTAAAAACCGCCCCTAACTATTAAAATCGGTATTTGGGAATGAAGTCCGTCTGGAATCAGAATGAAATTTTCCATAAAGTTATGCAAGTAGGATACGAATCAAACGGTACACACTACATTTCCTTAGCAAGGTGATAAATGGGGTAAAAAACGCCCCTAACTTTTAAAATCGGTATTCGGGAATGAAGTCCGTCTGGAATCAGAATGAAATTTTCCATTAAGTTCTGCAATTAGGATTCAAAGAAAATGGTATATATCACATTTCTTTAGCAAGGGGTTAAGGGGGGTAAAAACCGCCCCCAAACTTTTAAAATCGGTATTTTTGAATGAGGTACGTCAGGAATTAGATTGAAATTTTCTGTTCTGAAAGTGTGAAAAGTTCTGCATTTAGGAAACAAATCAAATGGAATACATTACATATCCTTAGCATGGAGCTAAGGGGGGTAAAAACCGTCCCTAACTCTTAAAATCGGTATTTGGAGATGAAGTGGGTCAGGAATCATAATGAAAGTTTCAATACAGCTTTGCAATAAGAATACAAATCAAATGGTACACACTGCATTTCCTTAGCATGGGGCTAAGTGGGGTAAAAACCGCCCCTAACTTTTAAAATCGGTATTCGGGAATGAAGTCCGTCAGGAATCATAACGAAATTTTCCATAAAATTCTGCAATTAGGATACAAATAAAATGGTACACACTACATTTCCTTAGCATGGGGCTAAGTGGGGTAATCCCCTTAGCCCCAAGCTAACAAAATGTAATGTATACCATTTGATTTGTAGCCTAATTGCAGAACTTTATGGAAAATTTCATTCTGATTCCTGCCGGACTTCATTCCCAAACACCGATTTTAAAAGTTAAGGGCGGTTTTTACCCCCCTTGGCCCCATGCTAAGGATATATAATGTATACCATTTGATTTGTAACCTAATTGCAGAACTTTGTGGATAATTTCATTCTGATTCCTGACGGACTTCATCCCCAAAAAACGATTTTAAAAGTTCGGGGCGCTTTTTACCCCCCTTAGACCTATGCTAAGGAAATGTAGTGTGTACCATTTGATTTGTATCCTAATTGCAGAACTTTATGGAAAATTTCATTCTGATTCCTGACCGACTTCATACCCAAACACCGATTTTAAACGTTAGGGGCGGTTTTTACCCCCCTTAGCCCCATGCTAAGGAAATGTAGTGTGTACCATTTGATTCGTATATTAATTGCAGAACTTTATGGAAAATTTCATTCTGATTCCTGACCGACTTCATACACAAATACCAATTTTAAAAGTTAGGGGCGGTTTTTACTCCCCTTTCCAACATGCTAAGGAAATTTAGTGTGTACCATTTGATTTGTATCCTAATTGCAGAACTTTATGGAAAATTTTATTCTGATTCCTGGCGGACTTCATCCCCAAATACCCAAATATTTTAAAAGTTAGGGGCGGTTTTTACCCCCCTTAGCCCCATGCTAAGGAAATGTAGTGTGTACCATTTGATTCGTATCCGTATTGCAGAACTTTATGGAAATTTTCATTGTGATTCCTGACGGACTTCATTCGCAAATACAGATTTTAAAAGTTAGGGTCGTTTTTTACCCCCCTTAGCCCCATGCTAATGAAATGTAGTGTGTACCATTTGATTCGTATCCTAATTGCAGAACGTTGTGGATAATTTCATTCTGATTCCTGACGGACTTCATCCCCAAATACCGATTTTAAAAGTTAGGGGCGGTTTTTACCACCCTTAGCCCCATGATAAGGAAATGTAGTGTGTACCATTTGATTCGTATCCTAATTGCAGAACTTTATGGAAAATTTCATTCTGATTCCTGACGGACTTCATTCGCAAATACCGATTTTAAAAGTTAGGGGCGGTTTTAACCCCCCTTAGCCCCATGCTAAGGAAATGTAGTGTGTACCATTTGATTCGTATCTTAATTGCAGAACTTTGTGGAAAATTTCATTCTGATTCCTGACCGACTTCATACCCAAATACCGATTTTAAAAGTTAGGGGCGGTTTTTACCCCCCTTTCCTACATGCTAAGGAAATGTAGTGTGTACCATTTGATTTGCATCCTAATTGCAGAACTTTGTGGATAATTTCATTCTGATTCCTGACGGACTTCATCGCCAAATAACGATTTTAAAAGTTAGGGCCGGTTTTTACCCCCCTTATACCCATGCTAAGGAAATTTAATGTATACCCCCCTTATCCTAATTGCAGAACGTTATGGAAAATTTCATTCTGATTCCTGACCGACTTCATACCCAAATACCGATTTTAAAAGTTAGGGGCGGTTTTTACCCCCCTTAGCCCTATGCTAAGGAAATTTAGTGAGTACCATTTGATTTGTATCCTAATTGCAGAACTTTATGGAAAATTTCATTCTGATTTCTGTCCGACTTCATACCCAAATACCGATTTTAAAAGTTAGGGGCGGTTTTTACCCCACTTGGCACCATGCTAAGGAAATGTAGTGTGTACCATTTGATTTGCTTCCTAATTGCAGAACTTTCTGGAAAATTTCATTCTGATTCCTGACGGACTTCATTCCCAAATACCGATTTTAAGAGTTAGGGGTGGTTTTTACCCCCCTTAGCGCCCCATGCTAAGGAAATGTAGTGTGTACCATTTGATTCGTATCCTAATTGCAGAACTTTATGGAAAATTTCATTCTGATTCCTGGCGGACTTCATTCCCAAACACCGATTTTAAAAGTTAGGGGCGGTTTTTACCCCCCTTAGCCCCATGCTAAGGAAATGTAGTGTGTACCATTTGATTTGTATCCTAATTGCAGAACTTTGTGGGTAATTTCATTCTGATTCATGACGGACTTCATCCCCAAATTCCGATTTTAAAAGTTAGGGGCGGTTTTTACCCCCCTTGGCCTCATGCTAAGGAAATGTAATGTATTCCATTTGATTTGTATCCTAATTGCAGAACTTTGTGGATAATTTCATTCTGATTCCTGACTGACTTCATCCCCAAATGCCGATTTTACAAGTTAGGGGCGGTTTTTACCCCCCTTAGTCCCTTGCTAAGGAAATGTAGTGTGTACCATTTGATTTGTATCCTAATTGCAGAACTTTATGGAAAAATTCATTCTGATTCCTGACCGACTTCATACCCAAATACAGATTTTAAAAGTTTGGGGCGGTTTTTACCCCCCTTAGCCCCATGCTAAGGTAATGTAGTGCGTACCATTTGATTCGTATCCTAATTGCAGAACTTTATGGAAAATTTCATTCTGATTCCTGACGGACTTCATCCCCAAATACCGATTTCAAAAGTTAGGGGTGGTTTTTACCCCCCTTAGCCACATGCTAAGGAAATGTGGTATGTGTACCATTTGATTTGTATCCTAATTGCAGAACTTTGTGGGTAATTTCATTCTGATTCATGACGGACTTCATCCCCAAATACCGATTTTAAAAGTTAGGGGCGGTTTTTACCCCATTTGGCCTCATGCTAAGGAAATGTAATGTATTCCATTTGATTTGTATCCTAATTGCAGAACTTTATGGAAAATTTCATTCTGATTCCTGACCGACTTCATACCCCAATACAGATTTTAAAAGTTAGGGGCGGTTTTTACCCCCCTTAGCCCCTTGCTAAGGAAATGTAGTGGGTACCGTTTGATTTGTATCCTAATTGCAGAACTTTATGGAAAATTTCATTCTGATTCCTGACCGACTTCATACCCAAATACCGATTTTAAAAGTTAGGGGCGGTTTTTACCCCACTTGGCACCATGCTAAGGCAATGTAGTGTGTACCATTTGATTTGCTTCCTAATTGCAGAACTTTATGAAAAATTTCATTCTGATTCCTGACCGACTTCATTCCCAAATACCGATTTTAAGAGTTAGGGGCGGTTTTTACCCCCCTTAGCCCCATGCTAAGGAAATGTAGTGTGTACCATTTGATTCGTATCCTAATTGCAGAACTTTATGGAAAATTTCATGCTGATTCCTGGCGGACTTCATTCCCAAACACCGATTTTAAAAGTTAGGGGCGGTTTTTACCCCCCTTAGCCGCTTGCTAAGGAGATGTAGTGTGTACCCTTTGATTCGTATCCTAATTGCAGAACTTTATGGAAAATTTCATTCTGATTCCTGACGGACATCATTCCCAAATACCGATTTTAATAGTTAGGGGCGGTTTTTACCCCCCTTTGCCCCTTGCTAAGGAAATGTAGTGTGTACCGTTTGATTTGTATCCTAATTGCAGAACTTTATGGAAAATTTCATTCTGATTCCTGACCGACTTCATACCCAAATACCGATTTTAAAAGTTAGGGGCGGTTTTTACGCCCCTTAGCCCCTTGCTAAGGAGATGTAGTGTGTACCCTTTGATTCGTATCCTAATTGCAGAACTTTATGAAAAATTTCATTCTGATTCCTGACGGACATCATTCCCAAATACCGATTTTAAAAGTTAGGGGCGGTTTTTACCCCCCTTAGCCCCTTGCTAAGGAAATGTAGTGTGTACCGTTTGATTTGTATCCTAATTGCAGAACTTTATGGAAAAATTCATTCTGATTCCTGACGCACTTCATTCCCAAGTACCTATTTTAAAAGTTAGGGGCGGTTTTCACCCCATTTAGCCCCATGCTAAGGAAATGTAGTGTATACCATTTGATTTGTATCCTAATTGCAGAACTTTTTAGAAAATCTCATTCTGATTCCTGACGGACTTCATTCCCAAATACCGATTTTAAGAGTTAGCGGCTGTTTTTACCCCCCTTAGCCCCATTCTAAGGAAATGTAGTGTGTACCATTTGATTCGTATTCTAATTGCAGAACTTTATGGAAAATTTCATTCTGATTCCTGACGGACTTCATTCGCAAATACCGATTTTAAAAGTTAGGGGGCGGTTTTAACCCCCCTTAGCCCCATGCTAAGGAAATGTAGTGTGTACCATTTGATTCGTATCTTAATTGCAGAACTTTATGGAAAATTTCATTCTGATTCCTGACCGACTTCATACCCAAATACCGATTTTAAAAGTTAGGGGCGGTTTTTACCCCCCTTTCCAACATGCTAAGGAAATGTAGTGTGTACCATTTGATTTGTATCCTAATTGCAGAACTTTGTGGATAATTTCATTCTGATTCCTGACGGACTTCATCGCCAAATAACGATTTTAAAAGTTAGGGCCGGTTTTTACCCCCCTTATCCCCATGCTAAGGAAATTTAATGTATTCCCCCCTTATCCTAATTGCAGAATGTTATGGAAAATTTCATTCTGATTCCTGACCGACTTCATACCCAAATACTGATTTTAAAAGTTAGGGGCGGTTTTTACCCCCCTTAGCACCATGCTAAGGAAATGTCGTGAGTACCATTTGATTTGTATCCTAATTGCAGAACTTTATGGAAAATTTCATTCTGATTTCTGACCGACTTCATACCCAAATACCGATTTTAAAAGTTAGGGGCGGTTTTTACCCCACTTGGCACCATGCTAAGGAAATGTAGTGTGTACCATTTGATTTGCTTCCTAATTGCAGAACTTTCTGGAAAATTTCATTCTGATTCCTGACGGACTTCATTCCCAAATACCGATTTTAAGAGTTAGGGGCGGTTTTTACCCCCCTTAGCGCCCCATGCTAAGGAAATGTAGTGTGTACCATTTGATTCGTATCCTAATTGCAGAACTTTATGGAAAATTTCATTCTGATTCCTGGCGGACTTCATTCCCAAACACCGATTTTAAAAGTTAGGGGCGGTTTTTACCCCCCTTAGCCCCATGCTAAGGAAATGTAGTGTGTACCATTTGATTTGTATCCTAATTGCAGAACTTTATGGAAAAATTCATTCTGATTCCTGACCGACTTCATACCCAAATACAGATTTTAAAAGTTTGGGGCGGTTTTTACCCCCCTTAGCCCCATGCTAAGGTAATGTAGTGCGTACCATTTGATTCGTATCCTAATTGCAGAACTTTATGGAAAATTTCATTCTGATTCCTGACGGACTTCATCCCCAAATACCGATTTAAAAAGTTAGGGGTGGTTTTTACCCCCCTTAGCCACATGCTAAGGAAATGTGGTATGTGTACCATTTGATTTGTATCCTAATTGCAGAACTTTATGGAAAATTTCATTCTGATTCCTGACCGACTTCATACCCAAATACCGATTTTAAAAGTTTGGGGCGGTTTTTACCCCCCTTAGCCCCATGCTAAGGTAATGTAGTGCGTACCATTTGATTCGTATCCTAATTGCAGAACTTTATGGAAAATTTCATTCTGATTCCTGACGGACTTCATCCCCAAATACCGATTTCAAAAGTTAGGGGTGGTTTTTACCCCCCTTAGCCACATGCTAAGGAAATGTGGTATGTGTACCATTTGATTTGTATCCTAATTGCAGAACTTTATGGAAAATTTCATTCTGATTCCTGACCGACTTCATACCCAAATACCGATTTTAAAAGTTTGGGGCGATTTTTACCCCCCTTGTCCCCATGCTAAGGAAATGTAGTGTGTACCATTTTATTTGTTTCCTAATTGCAGAACTTTATGGAAAATCTCATTCTGATTCCTGACGGACTTCATTCCCAAACACCGATTTTAAAAGTTAGGGGCGGTTTTTACCCCCCTTAGCCCCATGCTAAGGAAATGTAGTGTGTACCATTTGATTTGTATCCTAATTGCAGAACTTTGTGGGTAATTTCATTCTGATTCATGACGGACTTCATCCCCAAATACCGATTTTAAAAGTTAGGGGCGGTTTTTACCCCCTTTGGCCTCATGCTAAGGAAATGTAATGTATTCCATTTGATTTGTATCCTAATTGCAGAACTTTATGGAAAATTTCATTCTGATTCCTGACCGACTTCATACCCCAATACAGATTTTAAAAGTTAGGGGCGATTTTTACCCCCCTTAGCCCCTTGCTAAGGAAATGTAGTGGGTACCGTTTGATTTGTATCCTAATTGCAGAACTTTATGGAAAATTTCATTCTGATTCCTGACCGACTTCATACCCAAATACCGATTTTAAAAGTTAGGGGCGGTTTTTACCCCACTTGGCACCATGCTAAGGAAATGTAGTGTGTACCATTTGATTTGCTTCCTAATTGCAGAACTTTATGAAAAATTTCATTCTGATTCCTGACCGACTTCATTCCCAAATACCGATTTTAAGAGTTAGGGGCGGTTTTTACCCCTCTTAGCCCCATGCTAAGGAAATGTAGTGTGTACCATTTGATTTGTATCCTAATTGCAGAACTTTGTGGGTAATTTCATTCTGATTCATGACGGACTTCATCCCCAAATTCCGATTTTAAAAGTTAGGGGCGGTTTTTACCCCCCTTGGCCTCATGCTAAGGAAATGTAATGTATTCCATTTGATTTGTATCCTAATTGCAGAACTTTGTGGATAATTTCATTCTGATTCCTGACTGACTTCATCCCCAAATGCCGATTTTACAAGTTAGGGGCGGTTTTTACCCCCCTTAGTCCCTTGCTAAGGAAATGTAGTGTGTACCATTTGATTTGTATCCTAATTGCAGAACTTTATGGAAAAATTCATTCTGATTCCTGACCGACTTCATACCCAAATACAGATTTTAAAAGTTTGGGGCGGTTTTTACCCCCCTTAGCCCCATGCTAAGGTAATGTAGTGCGTACCATTTGATTCGTATCCTAATTGCAGAACTTTATGGAAAATTTCATTCTGATTCCTGACGGACTTCATCCCCAAATACCGATTTCAAAAGTTAGGGGTGGTTTTTTACCCCCCCTTAGCCACATGCTAAGGAAATGTGGTATGTGTACCATTTGATTTGTATCCTAATTGCAGAACTTTGTGGGTAATTTCATTCTGATTCATGACGGACTTCATCCCCAAATACCGATTTTAAAAGTTAGGGGCGGTTTTTACCCCATTTGGCCTCATGCTAAGGAAATGTAATGTATTCCATTTGATTTGTATCCTAATTGCAGAACTTTATGGAAAATTTCATTCTGATTCCTGACCGACTTCATACCCCAATACAGATTTTAAAAGTTAGGGGCGGTTTTTACCCCCCTTAGCCCCTTGCTAAGGAAATGTAGTGGGTACCGTTTGATTTGTATCCTAATTGCAGAACTTTATGGAAAATTTCATTCTGATTCCTGACCGACTTCATACCCAAATACCGATTTTAAAAGTTAGGGGCGGTTTTTACCCCACTTGGCACCATGCTAAGGCAATGTAGTGTGTACCATTTGATTTGCTTCCTAATTGCAGAACTTTATGAAAAATTTCATTCTGATTCCTGACCGACTTCATTCCCAAATACCGATTTTAAGAGTTAGGGGCGGTTTTTACCCCCCTTAGCCCCATGCTAAGGAAATGTAGTGTGTACCATTTGATTCGTATCCTAATTGCAGAACTTTATGGAAAATTTCATGCTGATTCCTGGCGGACTTCATTCCCAAACACCGATTTTAAAAGTTAGGGGCGGTTTTTACCCCCCTTAGCCGCTTGCTAAGGAGATGTAGTGTGTACCCTTTGATTCGTATCCTAATTGCAGAACTTTATGGAAAATTTCATTCTGATTCCTGACGGACATCATTCCCAAATACCGATTTTAATAGTTAGGGGCGGTTTTTACCCCCCTTAGCCCCTTGCTAAGGAAATGTAGTGTGTACCGTTTGATTTGTATCCTAATTGCAGAACTTTATGGAAAATTTCATTCTGATTCCTGACCGACTTCATACCCAAATACCGATTTTAAAAGTTAGGGGCGGTTTTTACGCCCCTTAGCCCCTTGCTAAGGAGATGTAGTTTGTACCCTTTGATTCGTATCCTAATTGCAGAACTTTATGAAAAATTTCATTCTGATTCCTGACGGACATCATTCCCAAATACCGATTTTAAAAGTTAGGGGCGGTTTTTACCCCCCTTAGCCCCTTGCTAAGGAAATGTAGTGTGTACCGTTTGATTTGTATCCTAATTGCAGAACTTTATGGAAAAATTCATTCTGATTCCTGACGCACTTCATTCCCAAGTACCTATTTTAAAAGTTAGGGGCGGTTTTCACCCCATTTAGCCCCATGCTAAGGAAATGTAGTGTATACCATTTGATTTGTATCCTAATTGCAGAACTTTTTAGAAAATCTCATTCTGATTCCTGACGGACTTCATTCCCAAATACCGATTTTAAGAGTTAGCGGCTGTTTTTACCCCCCTTAGCCCCATTCTAAGGAAATGTAGTGTGTACCATTTGATTCGTATCCTAATTGCAGAACTTTATGGAAAATTTCCTTCTGATTCCTGACGGACTTCATTCGCAAATACCGATTTTAAAAGTTAGGGGCGGTTTTAACCCCCCTTAGCCCCATGCTAAGGAAATGTAGTGTGTACCATTTGATTCGTATCTTAATTGCAGAACTTTATGGAAAATTTCATTCTGATTCCTGACCGACTTCATACCCAAATACCGATTTTAAAAGTTAGGGGCGGTTTTTACCCCCCTTTCCAACATGCTAAGGAAATGTAGTGTGTACCATTTGATTTGTATCCTAATTGCAGAACTTTGTGGATAATTTCATTCTGATTCCTGACGGACTTCATCGCCAAATAACGATTTTAAAAGTTAGGGCCGGTTTTTACCCCCCTTATCCCCATGCTAAGGAAATTTAATGTATTCCCCCCTTATCCTAATTGCAGAATGTTATGGAAAATTTCATTCTGATTCCTGACCGACTTCATACCCAAATACTGATTTTAAAAGTTAGGGGCGGTTTTTACCCCACTTGGCACCATGCTAAGGAAATGTAGTGTGTACCATTTGATTTGCTTCCTAATTGCAGAACTTTCTGGAAAATTTCATTCTGATTCCTGACGGACTTCATTCCCAAATACCGATTTTAAGAGTTAGGGGCGGTTTTTACCCCCCTTAGCGCCCCATGCTAAGGAAATGTAGTTTGTACCATTTGATTCGTATCCTAATTGCAGAACTTTATGGAAAATTTCATTCTGATTCCTGGCGGACTTCATTCCCAAACACCGATTTTAAAAGTTAGGGGCGGTTTTTACCCCCCTTAGCCCCATGCTAAGGAAATGTAGTGTGTACCATTTGATTTGTATCCTAATTGCAGAACTTTATGGAAAAATTCATTCTGATTCCTGACCGACTTCATACCCAAATACAGATTTTAAAAGTTTGGGGCGGTTTTTACCCCCCTTAGCCCCATGCTAAGGTAATGTAGTGCGTACCATTTGATTCGTATCCTAATTGCAGAACTTTATGGAAAATTTCATTCTGATTCCTGACGGACTTCATCCCCAAATACCGATTTCAAAAGTTAGGGGTGGTTTTTACCCCCCTTAGCCACATGCTAAGGAAATGTGGTATGTGTACCATTTGATTTGTATCCTAATTGCAGAACTTTATGGAAAATTTCATTCTGATTCCTGACCGACTTCATACCCAAATACCGATTTTAAAAGTTTGGGGCGATTTTTACCCCCCTTGTCCCCATGCTAAGGAAATGTAGTGTGTACCATTTTATTTGTTTCCTAATTGCAGAACTTTATGGAAAATCTCATTCTGATTCCTGACGGACTTCATTCCCAAACACCGATTTTAAAAGTTAGGGGCGGTTTTTACCCCCCTTAGCCCCATGCTAAGGAAATGTAGTGTGTACCATTTGATTTGTATCCTAATTGCAGAACTTTGTGGGTAATTTCATTCTGATTCATGACGGACTTCATCCCCAAATACCGATTTTAAAAGTTAGGGGCGGTTTTTACCCCCTTTGGCCTCATGCTAAGGAAATGTAATGTATTCCATTTGATTTGTATCCTAATTGCAGAACTTTATGGAAAATTTCATTCTGATTCCTGACCGACTTCATACCCCAATACAGATTTTAAAAGTTAGGGGCGATTTTTACCCCCCTTAGCCCCTTGCTAAGGAAATGTAGTGGGTACCGTTTGATTTGCTTCCTAATTGCAGAACTTTATGAAAAATTTCATTCTGATTCCTGACCGACTTCATTCCCAAATACCGATTTTAAGAGTTAGGGGCGGTTTTTACCCCTCTTAGCCCCATGCTAAGGAAATGTAGTGTGTACCATTTGATTCGTATCCTAATTGCAGAACTTTATGGAAAATTTCATGCTGATTCCTGGCGGACTTCACTCCCAAACACCGATTTTAAAAGTTAGGGGCGGTTTTTACCCCCCTTAGCCGCTTGGTAAGGAGATGTAGTGTGTACCCTTTGATTCGTATCCTAATTGCAGAACTTTATGGAAAATTTCATTCTGATTCCTGACGGACATCATTCCCAAATACCGATTTTAATAGTTAGGGGCGGTTTTTACCCCCCTTAGCCCCTTGCTAAGGAAATGTAGTGTGTACCGTTTGATTTGTATCCTAATTGCAGAACTTTATGGAAAATTTCATTCTGATTCCTGACCGACTTCATACCCAAATACCGATTTTAAAAGTTAGGGGCGGTTTTTACGCCCCTTAGCCCCTTGCTAAGGAGATGTAGTTTGTACCCTTTGATTCGTATCCTAATTGCAGAACTTTATGAAAAATTTCATTCTGATTCCTGACGGACATCATTCCCAAATACCGATTTTAAAAGTTAGGGGCGGTTTTTACCCCCCTTAGCCCCTTGCTAAGGAAATGTAGTGTGTACCGTTTGATTTGTATCCTAATTGCAGAACTTTATGGAAAAATTCATTCTGATTCCTGACGCACTTCATTCCCAAGTACCTATTTTAAAAGTTAGGGGCGGTTTTCACCCCATTTAGCCCCATGCTAAGGAAATGTAGTGTATACCATTTGATTTGTATCCTAATTGCAGAACTTTTTAGAAAATCTCATTCTGATTCCTGACGGACTTCATTCCCAAATACCGATTTTAAGAGTTAGCGGCTGTTTTTACCCCCCTTAGCCCCATTCTAAGGAAATGTAGTGTGTACCATTTGATTCGTATCCTAATTGCAGAACTTTATGGAAAATTTCATTCTGATTCCTGACGGACTTCATTCGCAAATACCGATTTTAAAAGTTAGGGGCGGTTTTAACCCCCCTTAGCCCCATGCTAAGGAAATGTAGTGTGTACCATTTGATTCGTATCTTAATTGCAGAACTTTATGGAAAATTTCATTCTGATTCCTGACCGACTTCATACCCAAATACCGATTTTAAAAGTTAGGGGCGGTTTTTACCCCCCTTTCCAACATGCTAAGGAAATGTAGTGTGTACCATTTGATTTGTATCCTAATTGCAGAACTTTGTGGATAATTTCATTCTGATTCCTGACGGACTTCATCGCCAAATAACGATTTTAAAAGTTAGGGCCGGTTTTTACCCCCCTTATCACCATGCTAAGGAAATTTAATGTATTCCCCCATTATCCTAATTGCAGAACGTTATGGAAAATTTCATTCTGATTCCTGACCGACTTCATACCCAAATACTGATTTTAAAAGTTAGGGGCGGTTTTTACCCCCCTTAGCCCCATGCTAAGGAAATGTCGTGAGTACCATTTGATTTGTATCCTAATTGCAGAACTTTATGGAAAATTTCATTTTGATTTCTGACCGACTTCATACCCAAATACCGATTTTAAAAGTTAGGGGCGGTTTTTACCCCACTTGGCACCATGCTAAGGAAATGTAGTGTGTACCATTTGATTTGCTTCCTAATTGCAGAACTTTCTGGAAAATTTCATTCTGATTCCTGACTGACTTCATTCCCAAATACCGATTTTAAGAGTTAGGGGCGGTTTTTACCCCCCTTAGCGCCCCATCCTAAGGAAATGTAGTGTGTACCATTTGATTCGTATCCTAATTGCAGAACTTTATGGAAAATTTCATTCTGATTCCTGGCGGACTTCATTCCCAAACACCGATTTTAAAAGTTAGGGGCGGTTTTTACCCCCCTTAGCCCCATGTTAAGGAAATGTAGTGTGTACCATTTGATTTGTATCCTAATTGCAGAATTTTGTGGGTAATTTCATTCTGATTCATGACGGACTTCATCCCCAAATTCCGATTTTAAAAGTTAGGGGCGGTTTTTACCCCCCTTAGTCCCTTGCTAAGGAAATGTAGTGTGTACCATTTGATTTGTATCCTAATTGCAGAACTTTATGGAAAAATTCATTCTGATTCCTGACCGACTTCATACCCAAATACAGATTTTAAAAGTTTGGGGCGGTTTTTACCCCCCTTAGCCCCATGCTAAGGTAATGTAGTGCGTACCATTTGATTCGTATCCTAATTGCAGAACTTTATGGAAAATTTCATTCTGATTCCTGACGGACTTCATCCCCAAATACCGATTTCAAAAGTTAGGGGTGGTTTTTACCCCCCTTAGCCACATGCTAAGGAAATGTGGTATGTGTACCATTTTATTTGTTTCCTAATTGCAGAACTTTATGGAAAACCTCATTCTGATTCCTGACGGACTTCATTCCCAAACACCGATTTTAAAAGTTAGGGGCGGTTTTTACCCCCCTTAGCCCCATGCTAAGGAAATGTAGTGTGTACCATTTGATTTGTATCCTAATTGCAGAACTTTGTGGGTAATTTCATTCTGATTCATGACGGACTTCATCCCCAAATACCGATTTTAAAAGTTAGGGGCGGTTTTTACCCCCCTTAGCCCCTTGCTAAGGAGATGTAGTGTGTACCCTTTGATTCGTATCCTAATTGCAGAACTTTATGAAAAATTTCATTCTGATTCCAGACGGACATCATTCCCAAATACCGATTTTAAAAGTTAGGGGCCGTTTTTACCCCCCTTAGCCCCTTGCTAAGGAAATGTAGTGTGTACCATTTGATTCGTATCCTAATTGCAGAACTTTATGGAAAATTTCATTCTGATTCCTGGCGGACTTCATTCCCAAACACCGATTTTAAAAGTTAGGGGCTGTTTTTACCCCCCTTAGCCGCTTGATAAGGAGATGTAGTGTGTACCCTTTGATTCGTATCCTAATTGCAGAACTTTATGGAAAATTTTATTCTGATTCCTGGCGGACTTCATTCCCAAACACCGATTTTAAAAGTTAGGGGCGGTTTTTACCCCCCTTAGCCCCATGCTAAGGAAATGTAGTGTGTACCATTTGATTGGTATCCCAATTGCAGAACTTTATGGAAAATTTCATTCTGATTCCTGACCGACTTCATACCCAAATACCGATTTTAAAAGTTAGGGGCGGTTTTTACCCCCCTTAGCCCCTTGCTAAGGAGATGTAGTGTGTACCCTTTGATTCGTATCCTAATTGCAGAACTTTATGGAAAATTTCATTCTGATTCCTGACGGACATCATTCCCAAGTACCTATTTTAAAAGTTAGGGGCGGTTTTTACCCCCCTTAGCCCCTTGCTAAGGAAATGTAGTGTGTACCGTTTGATTTGTATCCTAATTGCAGAACTTTATGGAAAATTTCATTCTGATTCCTGGCGGACTTCATTCCCAAACATCGATTTTAAAAGTTAGGGCCGGTTTTTACCCCCCTTAGCCCCATGCTAAGGAAATGTAGTGTGTACCATTTGATTTGTTTCCTAATTGCAGAACTTTGTGGGTAATTTCATTTTGATTCCTGACGGACTTCATCCCCAAATACCGATTTTAAAAGTTTGGGGCGATTTTTACCCCCCTTGGCCCCATGCTAAGGAAATGTAATGTATTCCATTTGATTTGTATCCTAATTGCAGAACTTTGTGGGTAATTTCATTCTGATTCCTGACCGTCTTCATACCCAAATACCGATTTTAAAAGTTAGGGGCGGTTTTTACCCCCCTTAGCCCCTTGCTAAGGAGATGTAGTGTGTACCCTTTGATTCGTATCCTAATTGCAGAACTTTTTAGAAAATCTCATTCTGATTTCTGACGGACTTCATTCCCAAATACCGATTTTAAGAGTTAGCGGCGGTTTTTACCCCCCTTAGCCCCATGCTAAGGAAATGTAGTGTGTACCATTTGATTCGGATCCTAATTGCAGAACTTTATGGAAAATTTCATTCTGATTCCTGGCGGACTTCATTCCCAAACATCGATTTTAAAAGTTAGGGGCGGTTTTTACCCCCCTTAGCCCCATGCTAAGGAAATGTAGTGTGTACCATTTGATTTGTATCATATTTGCAGAACTTTGTGGGTAATTTCATTCTGATTCCTGACGGACTTCATCCCCAAATACCGATTTTAAAAGTTAGGGGCGATTTTTACCCCCCTTGGCCCCATGCTAAGGAAATGTAATGTATTCCATTTGATTTGTATCCTAATTGCAGAATTTTATGGAAAATTTCATTCTGATTCCTTACTGACTTCATACCCAAATACCGATTTTAAAAGTTAGGGGCTGTTTTTACCCCCCTTAGCCCCATGCTAAGGAGATGTAGTGTGTACCCTTTGATTCGTATCTTAATTGCAGAACTTTATGGAAAATTTCATTCTGATTCCTGACCGACTTCATACCCAAATACCGATTTTAATAGTTAGGGGCCGTTTTTACCCCCCTTAGCCCCATGCTAAGGAAATGTAATGTATTCCATTTGATTTGTATCCTAATTGCAGAACTTTATGGAAAATTTCATTCTGATTCCTGACTGACTTCATACACAAATACCGATTTTAAAAGTTAGGGGCGGTTTTTACCCCCCTTAGCCCCTTGCTAAGGAGATGTAGTGTGTACCCTTTGATTCGTATCCTAATTGCAGAACTTTATGGAAAATTTCATTCTGATTCCTGACGGACTTCATCCCCAAATACCGATTTTAAGAGTTAGGGGCGGTTTTTACCCGATTTAGCCCCATGCTAAGGAAAGATAGTTTGTACCATTTGATTCGTATCCTAATTGCAGAACTTTATGGATAATTTCATTCTGATTCCTGACCGACTTCATACCCAAACACAGATTTTAAAAGTTAGGAGCGGTTTTTACCCCCCTTAGCCCCATGCTAAGGAAATGTAGTGTGTACCATTTGATTCGTATCCTAATTGCAGAACTTTATGGAAAATTTCATTCTGATTCCTGACCGACTTCATACCCAAATACCGATTTTAAAAGTTAGGGGCGGTTTTTACCCCACTTGGCACCATGCTAAGGAAATGTAGTGTGTACCATTTGATTCGTATCCTGATTGCAGAACTTTATGGATAATTTCATTCTTATTCCTGACGGACTTCATCCCCAAATACCGATTTTAAAAGTTATGGGCGGTTTTTACCCTCCTTAGCCCCATGCTAAGGAAATGTAGTGTGTAAAGTTTGATTCGTATCCTAATTGCAGAACTTTATGGATAATTTCATTCTGATTCCTGACCGACTTTATACCCAAACACAGATTTTAAAAGTTAGGGGCGGTTTTTGCCCCCCTTACCACCATGCTAAGGAAATGTAGTGTGTACCATTTGATTCGTATCCTGATTGCAGAACTTTATGGATAATTTCATTCTTATTCCTGACGGACTTCATCCCCAAATACCGATTTTAAAAGTTATGGGCGGTTTTTACCCTCCTTAGCCCCATGCTAAGGAAATGTAGTGTGTAAAGTTTGATTCGTATCCTAATTGCAGAACTTTATGGATAATTTCATTCTGATTCCTGACCGACTTCATACCCAAACACAGATTTTAAAAGTTAGGGGCGGTTTTTACCCCCCTTACCACCATGCTAAGGAAATGTAGTGTGTACCATTTGATTCGTATCCTGATTGCAGAACTTTATGGATAATTTCATTCTTATTCCTGACGGACTTCATCCCCAAATACCGATTTTAAAAGTTATGGGCGGTTTTTACCCTCCTTAGCCCCATGCTAAGGAAATGTAGTGTGTAAAGTTTGATTTGTATCCTAATTGCAGAACTTTATGGAAAATTTCATTCTGATTCCTGACCGACTTCATACCCCAATACCGATTTTAAAAGTTAGGGGCGGTTTTTACCCCACTTGGCACCATGCTAAGGAAATGTAGTGTGTACCATTTGATTTGCTTCCTAATTGCAGAACTTTATGGAAAATTTCAATCTGATCAATGTCTCTTATGTGTTCATTGTGATGTCATTTCTGTATTACTTACTTCACTATTCAGGCCGCCCTCGTATGAGTTTGTTTAACAAAAACTTCGATATCAACGTACATTCTGAAGATTAAGAAAGGAGCACGTTTTTTTGCGGAAATTGGATCCCGGTCAAATTGTGATATGTTGTAGTTTATATTGATCAAAAGTATCCGGTGTCAAGAAGCTCTAAAATTAACAGTTTTGGAGTTACAGAGCACGAAAGGCAGGGAAAATTCATACTTCGGTTTATGGATTTTTAACACTTACAGCCTCGGTAATTCATTCTCGGTCATTTTTTATTTTGATTAACCGCGACTAGGTTGCGTGAGTGAATTTGGCACATCATTTGGCTCTGAAAACGGCCGATTTATTTGAAATTAGAAAATGAAAAATACCTATTGTTGATTATTGGGTATGGTGTAGATGGAGAATGAAACGGCCCCGGTACCGGGTGCCCCATTATATTTTGACCCTTTATAAACCTATATAACGTTTCAACTAATTGAGATAATGAAATGCGATGTTTATTATTCTTCTTATTGTTTAAAGATTTTTTTCTGAGTATCCGTCTTTTTTGTTCACCGCCGGTTTAATCGGAAATGACCTAGCGTATTTTTGGGGATAGGGCAACTTTGTAATTTCAAATGGAACACTCCGTATCATAGTTGGCAAGCCCATTGTTCCCTCTTTCCAAAAGTACCATACTCGTCATGGTTATTATATAGGGTGATGGTTTTATAAGCTCTTAAAGTGAATACTGCATGTTATTGAAATACTGCGAAAAATATAATGATTCACAAAGTAGACTACGGCAATTAAAGAAAACATCACTGTAAACGTCAAATTAGCTATCCCCGCAAAATACTAAGAAGACTAGTGAACATCGCATTTCATTATCTCAATTAGTTTAAAAGTTATCTAGGTTCATAAAGGGTCAAAATATAATGGGACACCTGGTATAAATCCACATGAATGTGACAACATAATTATCTGTGTTAATCAAAACAAAAACAAAGAATATACACAAAAAATGAAGTTACCAAGGCTGTACAACAGTGTACGTGTATGCCGAAGTATGAATTTTTCCTGCTTTCCGTGCTCTGTAACTCCAAAACTGTTAATTTTAGAGCTTCGTAGAAGGAGAGACTTTCCTTCAGGATAATGTAAGCTACAACCTATCATAATTCCAGCCAATTTGACCAAATTATCCAATTTCGGTAAGAAACGTGCGGGGCTGTTTGCACATCGGCACCCATTAGGCTTGCATAGTTAATTAATTCTTCTCTAATATTCTTAATGCTAGTTGTTAGGTTAATACTTATGCATTTTCTCTTTGATATTCATTAAAAATAATTATTAAAATTGTTTGGACAAAAAAGTAAAAATTCTTATAAAAGAAACAAATAAAAATAAATTTTACTATTAACAACTTTATTCCTCATCAGATATTTCAAATCGTGTATTAGGATAACAGAAATGCTTGAGGGTCGTTTGCTGAAACCCTGGTAGCTATGCATTGATTTATTGGTGACACCCCGTATGGTACATATTGACGACGAAAAACTGCAATAACATCATTAATAGTGCTACTGGTTACCAGATGGCAGCCCAGTCACTATAAATTTCAAAGCAATTTTAAATTAATTTCTATGGAGTTAAATTTTATTTTACGTTCTATTTTTAATAATATAATATTAATAATATTAAAAATTGTTATAAAACAACTTAAAATAAACGTTAACTTAACAAAGTTTAATTTCAAATATGATTTTAAATGGTGTCACCAACAAATCAATGCATAGCTACCAGGGTTTCAGCAAACGACCGTCAATCTTTTCTGTTATCCTAATACACGATTTGAAATTTCTGATCAGGAATAATAGTAAAATTATTTTTATTTGTTTGTTCGTTTTTACTTTTTTAGCCAAACAATTTTAATAATTATTATTAATAAATATGTAACAGAAAATGCATAAGGATTAACCTAACTAGCATTAAGAATATTAGTGAAGAATTAATTAACTGAGGCATCTATGCAAGCCTAATGGGTGCCGACGTGCAAAGGGCCTCACACGTTTCTTGCGGAAATATAAACTCTAATAATAATATTGTATGAATACTATTCTCGTTCTTCATTTATTAACTTAGAACATTATGGGGCCTGGTTTCCAGGTTAAGAGTTGTAACAATTATTATTATTCTCCTACTTTTATAATTAAGTAATTACTAATAACTAATAACAAAAATTGAAATACGATGTCTATCGCAAAACGATTGTACTTTTTTACCGTTTTGTATTTTGTTTTTGTTTGAATGAGCTAACATAATGTTTTCTTTTGGCTTAAAATATGGAACATTTTATTTTTTATAATTCATATGTTATTATTTCTTAACAATATTTAAAATTAATAAATAAAATGTTGCCCAAATAAAACGCCTTCCCCACAAAATATTTTACGAGAGAAAGGGGTATTCTATTTAAATCACTTAATGTCGTGATTTAAATAGAATACCCCTTTCTCAGTACATTTTCTTCTTTTTCCACGGTTTCTTGCGTTAGTGCATCTTAAAGGTGAATGTGGGGGTGTCTTGTTTCTGGCTCGCCGAGGGATTAGCGTCTTCTATTCTATTCAGTAATTGCAGAGGAACAAGAAATTAAATTAGTTTCTTTAACAATATTTAAAAAGACGTTGAACACCGTATATGTGTCCAGTACTTTTATTTATACGACGCTCAACCCGCTAAAAAACGTTTTGTAATAATTGTTTTTCTACTCCCGCACTCTAATTCAATTATTATGTCTGCAATAGCGGTTTGAATATCAGGTTCATAATACAGCGTGTCCGGAGATAGAACGCATTAATTTTAAGGGGTGATAGAAGACACCACACATAGAGAAATGTTTGTATATTAAGTGCACAAATGTTGAGAAAATTAAAGCAAATTGTGCCTAAAATGGTGACAGGAACAATTTGTGCAAATTGATTGCGTTAGTTTGTGTAAAGCAAATTGTAATCTTTTTCCAAACAATATATATTATTTATTTCTCCATACCGAATACGAACTACCTAGAACAATTTGCTTGAAGAATCTTACATATTTTGTAGCACAGTTTTGCACAATGCTGTACGAAACACCTGCAATCTTTGTGGAAAATTCCTATATTGTGCTCAGAATTTACATGAACGATATTGTGTTAATTTTTAATTCATAATAATTATGGAATTTTAGCTCAATGATGTTGGAAATACATATGAATATTGGAGTAATGTGTATATAGTAGTTTAGTGTATATTTGCACAATAATGTGCTGATTTTTCTTTAACCTTTAATATTGCTGAAAGAAACGCTAAACACTGGGTGATTTAATAATACAAATTCTGCATAATTTTATCAAAAAGTTATATATTTAATTTAAACACAAAAATACGGAAACCTAAAGATAATTAGGAAAAATACATAAAAAAATAAATATAAATATAATGAGATAAATAATTTACTATTAAAATTAGTAATAAAACATGGCATATAAATTGGAAACATGAACTTCAAATTCTGCATAATTTTATCAAAACGTTATACAAGTGTCCCACAATGCTGTTTACACGCAATATCTCCCGTATTTGAAAAGATAAAGAAATCAACCAAAAACTATTGTAAATGACTCAAAATGGACCTTCAGAAAACATCCTTAACTGTTGGTTGCATAGCAACGTTTCAGTGATCATGCCAACTCGATTAATTTTTCAAATTGCACCATCTGTTTCTTTTCACGGAAATGTTTTCTTCACTTCATTCTGCACACGGTAGCATGCCTTACTTAATTATCTAATGTGCATTTAGGGGTTGAAAAAAATATGTTTTATAAATTGTACACTTCATATTCACTAACTAAATTATGTATTCGAAAATATTATTAGAGCAGTGTCTACAAGGGAACTACTGAGGCACTTTAAAGTCCGTGTCGAGTCCGCAGGAGGGCATTTTGAGCATTTGCTTTAAGTTTAAGATAAATTCAATTTATAAAAAATATTTTTTTCAACCCCTAAACGCACATTAGATAATTAAGTATGGAATACTATCGTATGCAGTATGAAGTGAAGAATACATTTCCGTGAAAAAAAAACAGAGGGTGCAATTTGAAAAATTAATCAAGTTGGCATGACCTCTGAAACGTTGCTATGCTGAAACCAGCGTTTAAGGATGTTTTCTGAAGATCCATTTTGAGTCATTTACAATAGTTTTTGGTTGATTTCTTTATCTTTTCAAATAAGGGAGATATTGCGTGTAAACAGCATTGTGGAACACCCTGTATATTCAATTTAAACACAAAAATACAGAAACCTAAATATAATTAGGAAAAATAGATAAAAAAATAAATATAAATATAATGAAATAAAAACAAATAAAATAGAACATCTTATGGAGCTAAATCATTTACTATTAAAATTAGTAATAAAACATGGCATATAAATTGGAAACATGAACTTCAAATTCTGCATAATTTTATCAAAATGTTATATATTTAATTTAAACACAAAAATACAGAAACCTAAAGATAATTAGGAAAAATACATAAAAAAATAAATATAAACATAATGAAATAAAAACAAATTAAACAGAACATCTAATGGAGATAAATCATTTACTATTAAAATTAGTAATAAAACATGGCATATCAATTGGAAACATGAACTTCAAATTCTGCATAATTTTATCAAAAAATAATATATTTAATTTAAACACAAAAATACAGAAACATAAAAAAACAGGAAAAATACATAAAAAAATAAATTTAAATATAAAGAAATAAAAACAAATTAAACGGAACATCTAACAGAGATAAATGATTTACTATTAAAATTAGTAATAAAACATGGCATATAGGAATGTAAATCTTTAAATTGGAAACATGAACTTTCATCTGATTCTATATCAACCTCAAAAGCATAACAATGTCTAGAGAAGGAAATGGTTTTTATAATTTTACACAAGAAATGTACATCCGTGAGTGTTTCATTTTTATATGCAATTATTTTTTCAATTATGCCAAAAACTGGAAGATCATCGGTCCATTTCAGAATTAATGAAAAATTTGGTTTATAAACCGTTCCCAAGTGATTGACCCGAGAAGAAGAATAAAGTAAATGTTTGTCATACATATTACCGAACTTTTTATAAATTTCAAGACTAATAGGTAAAAGTGGTCCGAAAATGTTACAATTTTGTTCATTACAATAACTATTTAACATGTGACCTAATCTTAGCTGGGTTTTCAACATCAGGGTCTCCGGTAAATTTTTAAAGGAAAATGAAATGTTTGCGGTTAGTTTAGATTCTCTGTGTTTTTGTTCAGCCCTCATAGACCAAAAATGTCGGAGAGAACCAGACATTTCTAAAATTAGATGATAACGAATTAGATGGTGATGTTTAGGTTTTAGATTTCCAGAAAACTTAATAAAAAGTGAATTGTGATCATCAATGAGAACTTTTAGATGAGCATAAGTTTTGCAATGAACGTCAGCTCCAGTGACAATATACACACAATTTCGCGTAATGTTATCCATAGTTCCCATATTCCAAGATCAGTAGGTACTAAATCTCCAATAATCAAGCCCAAATACCTGGTTAGGCATAGCATTTCTGAAGCTGACATTTTAAGATTAGATTTCAATTTATCCGTTGTGATTATAGGTGGTTTATTAGTACTCTCAATGGCTGTATAGTTAAATAATTGAATACGAGAATTAAGTGTTTCAAGAGAAAATAGCTGTAACTCCAAAACTAATGTTTTTAACAAACAGGTTAGACTGTAATTACACACACACCTTCGAAAAGGTCATGCATAATGTCCACCGTAAAATTATATGTCACCCGAAACCCTGGTAGCTGATGGAAAATACAATTTTCTTTAATGCCCGTTTGACTAACGTCATTAAGTAACACAACTTGGTTATAGTTTTCAATATTTCTTAATAGCGAATCATCTTGAACAGTCATGACATGAGAAAGAGATTTTGGTGCTTTACAAAATCTACAGGACAATGTACATGAAAAACTTTCAGTAAACCCTAAAAGAGAATGTATACCTAAATTGTCACCTGATATAAGTCCAACTATAAAATAAAATTTTTCATCTAAGATTGTTATCCCATTCTCTCGTATACAGCGTAATTCATCAATTAATTTCGAAAACATTTGATTACCAAACTTCTTACGGTCATCAGAGTAAAATATGGCAAATAGAAATATGTTACATAATTTTGAAGTCGTATACGGAGGCATTGAAGGCAAAGACAAGTATATCGCACCAAGTTTGTTTGTTCCAGCATGCGAACCCAAAGTATTTCCTACCTCATAATCGTCAAAAAATAACATTAAGGGAAAAACAGTTTTATTCTCATAATTTCTACTTTGATATTTCCATAATTTACATTGTACAAAGTTGCTTATTACTGTCTCCTCATGTTGTAAATGAGTATAGTAATCCTTCATTGATTGAAGAAAACCCTCGAGAGAAAATAATTTGGTTAACAAATCTGTTAACGATATTAACTTCATGTGGATAGGTACTGGTTCTAATATAGAATCGCCGCTACATTGTTTCTTTAGAGTTTCCCCTGTTTGAATATTATGTGATGGCACAAACAAACCGGATTGCTTATATTTTTGTATACATTTATATTCTGAATTCAAGTCAGTCATACAATTCTCAATAGAACCAAATATTTTTTCCATATCCCTTATCTTTTCATCAGTTTCATCTAAATTACTTAACGATGTAATAACAAACCTTTTTAACTCGCTTATAAGATCTTTCGGATAACCAATTGAACAAATTTTCTAGGTACAACAGAATTATTATACATATTTCACTAATGAGATTAAAAAGTGCTGAATTAAAGTTCTCTATAACTGAAAAAATATTACTTGATTCATCTTCAGAGTACGATTCATACGGGATTTCCTGATAGTTATTAGAATCAACTTCAAGATTAACAGATACATCCTTAACTTCTATGTTAGCTGAAATTTGAGGTTGATGAAGAACATGAGACTTTAAATGTTTCCTAAATGAATTAAAATTATTATAAGTTCTCAAACACTGTCCTACACATCATCATTATCTTTTAGAAAATGGTCATTCCTTAAATGTTTTATATACTTATTAATATCAGTGCATTGTATTGTAGAACATTTAAAACAGTCAATCATTTTTATATGTTTACATAAAAGATAAACCAATAGAAAAGTATACCTATTTAGGAATAGGTTTAAAACAAAGTAACAAACTAAACTATTTGCAATGTTTACATAAAAGATAAACCAAAAACAAAAGTATACCTATTTATGTAAGTATCGGTTTCATACAAAGTAACAAACTAAACTCTGTTTAATTAGCCGATTATTCCTTTAATAGTTGCAATCAGTATATCCACAGAACGGTACTTTTGGTCCGAGTCGGTATGAATACCATAAACACCTTTTTGCAAAAATAACCAGGCTGGTGTGGATTCCGGAGGATAGATGGCATTTAGGGCATGATAGACCTTAAAGCAAATATCCACTGCTTTTAATGGATCTTCAACTTTGTACAGTTGTTTGTTGACGGAGACAAAACACTGGTAGGACTTGTATGTTCCAACAACAATTGGTATAGGTTGGGCTGTCGTTTTTAAATTTTGGCACTTCTGACTTCGCTCTTCCAGTTTTTTCGTTATATTGCTGGCATCCTGTAAATTAGTTAATTATTAACGTACTTAAAAATTGCTATCTGTAAAATTTACACTGATAAATAAAATGAAGCCATCTAACGTCTCTCTCCTGCTTGGTTTCCAATGTGTTTTTATTTTTGATTTAATTAATGGAGATTGTAATAATAATGGTAAAAATTGAAGGGCAATTAATTGCTTTACATCTGAAAAATGTTTTGTACAAATTAACACTATTAATAGATAAAAAGTATCAGATTCACATACCATCATCAAGAGTCTCAAATTTCTCTTTTTCTCGAGCTATAAAATCCTTTGTGAGTGAATCATTTTTCTTGGTTAATATATATGATAAATAGGTATTGCAAACGTGGGCCAGCGTAAAAACAATACATTTTCCTTACCTTTGTGCAGGTAATTAAAATCCAATTCAAGCTGAAACACACATTGTATACAATGCCGAAAATTATATCACATTATTGCAATTTACTAATAGATAACCCGTTTGAAGACTTAAGGCAGGGTACTTTTGATAGTATTCCCCTATGGTCTCACTGTCTTTAAGTTGTAATCTACTTGCAGCAGATTTCCGCCATCTTTCTACCACTTCCTCATAAGGTATACTATTATGATAAAGCCGTGTTAAAATTTCAGTCATATCATCATCATCATCATTATCAACTACTTCCTCGTTTTCTTCTATCACTAAAAAAAATCATGTATTCAAGAGTTAAATGTATAATATTTTATACCAACAGGATGCAGAACTAGCAGATTTTTCCTTTTTTCTAAGTAAACCGCTTTCCCTTAGTAGTTTACGTTGATGCACATATGTGCTCCAGAGTTTTCCTGATGCACCAATCACTTTACCATTTACTCCTCTTGTACATGGTAAATAGTAAATTGCAGCTTCTTCATGAATGAAAACGTCATTTATCTCTTTTGCCAAAATCAGAAATCGTGCTGTAGTGATCCTAAAAGGAAGATGGCATTTAACTTTTTTTTTTTTCATGTAAAACTTTATTTACCTTCTATCGGCAGAATCTTGAAGTTCGTGTTTGACAATCAGATTGCATAAATGATTCCTTCTAAACTTCTTGAAAGGTCCACAGCTACTCTTAATAATCTTACCTTCTTCTGTGGCCTCTAGCAATTTACGTACACTCTAAAATAGAAAAGCCTTTATTTTATAAACTATGAAGGATAACGTTTTCTTACATTTTCCTCTGAACTTCCAGCAGGTGTTATGTTTGATGAGGTTGGCGAATCGTAGCTTTAAAAGGGTAATGTGCTAGAACTTATTGTAGAACTTGTGGAAGTGGTACTAATATTTGACAGAGTCTCTGTACTTTCAGAATCATTAACTGTTTCTTGCTGATCACATTCCGAAGCAGCCTAAAATTTATATAATGTAAGTTATAAATAATATATTGAGCTTGTTACATTTAAATATGTTAGTACAATTATTGTTGAATTTAATGTTGAAAACATCTAAAGTTACATAGGGTGTCTGGGATTAATGTCGTAAGCTTCTTAGGAGGAAAATGATAAAATTCCATTGGATTTCCTATATTATCATTAACAAAAAACAGACTGTGTATGTATAAAAAAGGCCTAATTAATAACAAAAATAGTACTTTAAAATTACTTAGATTAGAAAATTTTTTTTTCTTAGATCTTTTGCAGGAAACTGATTTTGCCCAAATTTTAAACCGACATTTTGGAAATAAATAAGTGCCAAGTAACATAGATATCGGAGAAGTCACCCCCTTTTCATTGCCTATTTTCTGCGCTAACGAAGATATTACGGTGTAAAAATTTAAATAAAAAAACTATTTTTCTAGGGCTATATCAAGTCCCCTTACTTTTTGATTTTCTGTCGATTGCCGACGTTCCAGACATTAAACTTGGGTTACCCTGCCTAAAACATTTAAGAATACTTTGACCGAGATAGAAGAAGTATTTTAAGTCGATTATATATTTGTACGTCAAGATGTTATTGAACGATACAAGTATTTAATAACAAAAATGGATCTGCATGCAAGGAAACAACTGGTGAAATACTACACTGAATGGGTATATTTTTATTTATGTACTACATACAATGTCTCCCCGGATGGAGTTGACAAGAGGAAAAAAATTTTATTATTGATTTTACGATAAAAAGTCATTGTTTATAAAAAGTTCTGCTTGTTGAATAAATAAGTTTACCATCAGAAAATCTAAGATTAAATGTACAGTGTTTATAAATTAAGGTAACGTGAAAAAAGAAGTACCGTTTATTGCATTTTTTTAGTTTAAATACAAAATTTCAATCAATTAAGAAAGTCAACAAAAATTATTCTACAAGGCCACCTCCAACACATATCTCCATCCTGTTAATAAATTCACCATAGACTTTACATATGGTTCGTGGTCCGTTTAAATTAATTTCATTCACCGTGTCCTGTATTCATGCTTTTAGTATTTCTCGATCATACAACAGGTCATCTGCGTAAACTTTTTGTTTTAAAGCACCCCACAAAATAAATTGATCGACAAGATTAAATTATGATTATCTACGTTAAATTCAAGATAACACGATATCTTAATTCAACTTAACAACATACAACCGTAACAATCTAAATTTAAACTTGGAATTTTGTATTTTAACTAATTTTATGTTTATAAAGAACTTTTTCTATTAACAGTAAACTCTAAAATGCAATAAATGGTACTTCTCTCTTGAAGCATTTTCATGTTATCTTAATTTACGGACATTCTGTACATTTAATCTTAGATTTTCTGATAGTAAGTAAACTTATGCAACAAGCAGAACTTTTTATAAAGAATGACTTTTTGTCGTAAAAGCAACAATAAAAATTTTTTTCCTCTTGTCAACTCCATCCAGAGACGCACACTGTATAACTTCTGAATACTAGTTAGTAACAAATAAACCCAAATTACAAATTATTGAATTGTCTTTTTCTTTGCTTTAATTTTCTCTTTCACCTTTTTCTTTTAAGAATAAGAAAATTTAAACAGTTTCAGCAGCATTAAATATAGGAAAATGATAATTAGGGAAAGGTGATGATTGTAAGTAAATTGTAAATAAAGTATGCAATAGGTATGTACCTTTTCAATCATGTAGTGTTGATATTTTTGGGAAAATATCTTTCTTGTCCCAATTGCAGGAAGCAGCTCCTTTATATCGTTTTCATTTAACTGATGAAATGTTTCTATATCGATATTATTGTCTATATAAATAATAACATAAATTCAATAAAGATTCATAAAAACATAAAGGTAAAAACCAAAATAGTAATCATAATAAGTAATAATTAGGCATACTATAAAAACATTGAAATCCTCTATAAAATTATGAGCAATTGTAGGGCAGGAATGGACAAACAAGTGCTAAAAATTCTGCGTAGTTATTAAATTTCTACAGCAAAGCTAGATCGAATTTTAAATTGTATTCTTATACATAGGTATGTACGTCCAATAATTACCTTTAAATAATTATAACTGGCATTTTGTGCTTACCTACAAAAGAATCGTACATCTCGGACAGTCCCCATTCTGTCGGCAAGTTTTTAACCTCATCCATAATTATAGGTAAGTACTTGAAATAAACAGGAAAACTTCTCACTGAATTACGTCTGGAAAATGAACGTATAAATAAGTTATTTATTACACAGCACTTGCACAAAAATGAAATGGATAAATATAATGCGTCCCCAATCACAATAATAAATGATTTAAACTATTTAAAGTATAGGAGTTTAATACTCACATGAATTATATTTTTATTCATCACCTACATATACTATTGCATCCGTACTAAGTCTTAACACTTGCACTATTACGAACTAATTATTAAACGAATTGTGTTCCAACCCTTTCCCCGTAACCGTGGTATAGCGCTTATTGCCGTTTGTTTATGTCTGGAGTCGCTGATCTAAGAGGGAAATAATACGATTGGTCATTCGCACATTAAAAATAACCTTGATAAGATTTCGCTCAATTTTTTTTACAGTTCCTAATTTTATTTATATTTTTTATGCATATGCATTTTTAAAAAGTTGCACAACATTGTGCATGATTACGGTTTTAAACAACTTGTACAAAAAAATACAACAAAATTGTGGAAAAACGCAACTCAATATTGTGAATTACTAATTCCTTTAGTACTTTAATTGGCTTTGCACACATTATCAAATCAAATGTTACAATACTTTCAAACAATCTTATTAAGAAAAACTACGCAACGCTTTACAATAATTGAACCCAATTCTACAAAAAAATCGTACAATGTACAATTAACCAACCTTGTGCAAAACTACTCTACAGCATTTTTCTCTGTGCAAAAGGAACAAAAAAGTCTTATACAACTTTGTTCTAGAACGTACCACTTTTTCAGAAAAAAATAAGAAAGTTGGAAACTTTAACATCATTTTGCCGCGTTAATACATGGCCTACTAGATTAATATCCACTACGTTCCTAAATGGCCGTGTCATTCGGAAAAAGTGAGGTTAGCAATGGTAAGAACGGTGGCGCCAGAGATTATAATTTTTGTCGCAAATTTGTCAGTTTTGAAGTCTATAATTTTTATTGTCATATTTTGGCTCTGACTTCAAAGGCAGAATGGGGAAGAGCTGCATAATATGCAAAAATAAAAAATCTCCCTTCTTTGAAGTCCCCGTTGACCGAAGGATTCGATTTAAATGGTTAAACTGTTTGAAACATATTATTCCTGGTAAATCAAACATCATTTTTAAACATACATAAATTTATTAACACATTTTTAACTAGTGAGAAACTTCTCTGAACGTTCTGTTCTGTGCAAAAACCATTTTGAAGAAAGCTGTTTTGACCAATCTACCAAAATTTGCCGGTTAAAAAGAGGTTCCATCCCCACCCTAGCGTTATCTGTGACGACCCCATCTACCCCAGCTGTTCCTTCCGAGGTTCCTTCCTTTTCCTTATTTGTAAGAGAAAATCCACATACCTGTTTGCAGTTCTCTATGAATTTCCAGTTCTTATACTTATATTTTTAAGGACACAAATGCAAAAGAAGATATCCCCATTTCCGGCTTAACCAGTCCTCTCGAAGTTATCCGTCTAGAAAAAAATGCGAAAATTTAGAATTGCAGCTTCGAGAAGCTAAAAACCAATTACAGTGGTACAAATCAAAGGTAGAATTAATGAAAGAAGAAGAGGATATTTTATCTCTTGTAAATTGTATTAAGAAAATCAAGTCCGATGCAGAAGGTAATAACGAAAGTGCGACCTTCATTATGGATATTTTAAAAAATTATAACAAAAAACGTCCGCGTTGGTCAGAGCTAACCATACGCATGTGCACAGTTTGGCGATTTTTCTCATCAAAAGGGTACGAATTTTGCAATAAACATTTAATTAGACTACCTTCAAAGTCCACAATATCACGATATCTTGGTGAGTTCAATGGACAAAATGATCTAATTAAAAAACGTTTATGTGCCGAAATTGCAATTCTCGAAAAGCCTATAGAAAGATTATGTTCTTTAATTATTGATGATATGGTAATAAAAGAAAAGCTTTACTATAGCAGAACAGAAGATCGCATTTATGGGCTTGATACATCTGATGATAATTCTACGCTAGGAACTAGACCAAAAATTGCAAACAAGATGTTGTGTTATGTAGTGCATGGCCTTTCTACTAAATTTACTATTCCATGCGGTTATTTCTTCCATAAATCGATGACACAAGCTAATTTTTATTCACTCACGCTGAGAGTATTAAAATTGTTAACGGATAGTGGATTCATCACCTTAAGACTAGTGACAGATAATATGTCTTCTAATGTTGCACTGTTCAAGAAATTTGGCAATGGAACAATTCAAAATTATGTTAATCATCCATTTCTCCCGGAGTTGCCGCTTTTTCTATCTTTTGATTATTGTCATGCTTTTAAAAATGCCAGAAACTTATTCTTAGACCATGAGATGTGTTCATCTGAAGGCGTCATATCATCGAAACATCTAAAATTATTATGTGACATGCAGAAAAACCTACCCATAAAACCAATTAGATATTTAACACCAAAACATTTATATCCTACCAATTTTGATAAAATGAATGTCTTGAGGGCCATCCAAGTATTTTCACCAACTGTGACTTCAGCTTTGCAATTATTAAAAGAATATGACGAACCCCGATTTCAAGATGTTGACGCCTCATTGTCTTATATGAAGAACATGTACCAATTTTTTGAAGTTCATAATGTTTCTACTACAAGACAATACATAAAAAACTTAGATAGTAATATTGCCCCATATATAGATATATCAGATGAACGTCTTCAATGGTTACACATAACTTTTCCAAGTTATATTGATGATATCCAAAAAACATCTGAAAGTAAGAATTTTCGTGGCTTGAGTAAGGAAACTGCTCATGCTTTAAAGTTTACTGCAGAAAGCACTTATCTTACTGTTCAATTTCTTCTGCAAGAAGCTGGTTTCTTCTATGTCCTTACTAGAGCATTTAGTTCAGATCCTGTTGAAATGACATTTTCACATGTTCGCTTGCGATGTGGGTCCAATGATGCCACGGATGCTCGATCTGCTGATTATGCGATTCGCCAAATTCTGCGGTGTGGTATCGTAAAGGCATCAACATCATCAAATGTTAGAGCTGAAGATACCAACTTCGTCAGCTCAGCTCAACTTCCTTCCTGCTCCCGTCCATCAGAGTCCAATAAAAAAAAAGAACTGGTTTTGTCTGAGGAATTAAAAAGTAAAATTCACAACTTACAAAATAATGAAATACCACAAAGCAATATATACTCAGCATCTGTTGCCTTTTTATCTGGATACATAATTATGAAATTAGAAAAGATACTCCGTTGTGATAATTGTGTATCACCATTGTTGTCGACAACTGTGCCAGGACCTCTTTTAAGATTAATCACTCTTCAAGATCATGGAGCCTTGACCTATCCCAACGAACTATTTGTAGGGCTTATTAAACGAATCGCTGACATCGTACAGCAAGTGTTACCTGCTTTGAGTTTCGAAAAAACATGTGGGCAGTTTATTGATTTAATCCAGCCATTTTTAATGAAAAATGTATTATTTACTTGTTTATTGCACAAGATAGAGTTATGCAGATTAATTATTATTCTTACTGCAAAACCTGCACTCAACAACATCTGCCTAGAAAAAACAAATTCGCTAAAACGGAAATTTTTAGAACACAAACCCATCAGCAGGAAAGCGTTAAAAATATAAATTATCAAAATTTTACTTAGGTACCTACTTACTGCTCTCCTTTTCCGTTGTTACCTAGCTTTATGGTTTGCTCATGTACTTTTTATTATTAAAACTTAACCTAAACACCAATTTTATAATATTATTTTATTTATTATGTCGTTGCATGTCATTGTTTGTCAATTTGATTTATCTATAGTTCAAAAAACTAACCAACGATGTCACTACCGTTATTACCGCGAATTTCCGAATGACACGGCCATTTAGGAACGTAGTGGATATTAATCTAGTAGGCCATGGTTAATAATAGCACTTTAAGTATGGGGCTTTGTCGGCAGATGTATCTCATCTATCACAACAACTAGAGTCACTGCATCTAGTCACCTAGGCCAGCTGGTCGATCAGAGTACCGCAAACCGCCGCCATATTGGGGCAGAGACGGGTGATTTTTAATAATGGGCAAATTAAAACCACGTTTTACGTGTTTGACATATTAGAGGTTTGATCTTTCAGAATAAGAAAAACCTTTTAAAGTAAACGTGGATTTGATTAAATTCAATACAGAACAAATAATGAACAATTTTGTGCTTCGTTTGCCCCAATATGGCGGCGGTTTGCGGTACTCTGGCCGACAAGTTGGCTTAGGTAACTAGATGCAGTGACTCTAACAACAACAAACCTTAATAACGTTTTATCCTATCGTATGTCGTTTCCGCGTAAAATTGAATTCTTTTGACAATTACAAACTCATTTTACTCAATTAATGCATGCTCAACATATGCTCCAGTTTACACAAAATGTTGATGTGGATGTTTCTTGAACTTGAAAAAAGCACGTTTTGCTTAAGATTATTTGAGTCAGTGGCTGATTGTTGTATAAATAATACCCGTTTAATGCTATAATGCGCGACAATGCTGAGTTTTAGGTTTTTGAACTTGAAATGATTTGCCAATGCACGAGTTTGTTTATTTAATAACAGTTTTTAGCACCATTTTAGAGCGAGATAAGATAAACACTTTGTCAAAAAGCTCTTTAAATCATAGGCGTCCGGTATATCTTGGCTGATTAAATTAATTAAAGTAATAATAATTTTATAGAATTAACTGAATGTCGTATTAAATTAATTGATGTTTTTGAGGAGAATAATTAACGAACTTCAGAATCAGTAATTTTGCAATGGCAACCGGTCACTGTGGGGCGAGCCTTAACAAAATCCGCGCAATGAGGTAAAAATCCAACTTGTGTAAAGAATAAAAAATATATTGGCGTTTGATTATAAAATGTTCAGGGCATCTAGAATCGGTGACAAAATTTAAAAATCTTTGTTATTAATAAAAACTTTGATGCTTAAAGTTGTCACTACTTTGAACTAACAATTTCTCGACATTTCCAGGCTGAGATTTAAAATTAAATTACTTTTCTTGTATGGACCTTATTGAAACCAAAATTAAAAATGATAGTATTTGCAGCTACATAACTTAAGAAAACATGAACATGTGTTGTAGCTTTTATTTTAAAAAATCGTAAATTGTAAGAGCTTTTTCTTGCTAAAATTCAAATTCTGCTGGAGTTATACAAAAACGCCCGCATATCCCCGCTTTAAGATTTTTGTTAAAGAAAGAGCCAAAGCATCCTGGTTATTTTCATACAAAAACCAAATCCAACTCGAACCAACTTAAAAAGTTAAAAGCCGTTATTGTAGGCACTGCAAGAAATATTTACCGGTATTATTCGTATTATTTCAGGCATAGTTGTTGATGATGCAACATTGTGTTTTTGCGCCATTTTATCTCAACTGTTAGAAACAACTAAATACCACGCCTTAAGAAGTTGGCTTTTTTAAGTGTTACCATGATCCCAGATCCCTAGGTACGCAGAATGGGGTTTTCTAATAACTGCAATAAAAATTTAACAAAGCTGAAAGCATCATAACTCATAACAAACAGCATGATTGAAACCTTTTAGTAAAATGGAGATTATTTACGAATGAAATATTGGCAATTATTATAAAACTTTATAAGTAAACTGTTATTTCTTAAGGAATGGTAATCTCGTTTATAAATGCCGACTTAAAAATATTACCTAAATTCTTAATTGGAAAGTATTAATTGCGCTTACTGAATATTGCTCTAAAAATTCCCATAACTTAATACATGTTAATTAACAAATTGCATAATCAGATGCGATATTGTTTTCGTTAAATTGATTTCTGTATTCCCCCTGTTTTTTAATACGCAATTACAAACGTTTCTTTAAATGGCTTCATTGCACTATGACACTTAAAGCAATTGCATTTTTAATTAACCTGTTATTTGGGAGTAAGTATTCATCCGTATAACGCCGCCGCTGGCGTTATTATTTATTTCAAATTAACACCAGAGAAAAGTGCTGCTTGTAATCTGATCTGAACTCATATTTACACAGATGTTGATCATATCCTGACCTAGATTTCTTATTTACTGTTTTTAAAAACCTTTTGTAATAAAAAGCTATAAAACGTGCTTCATTTAGCTTTTTCAGCAAAACAACGGCTGTCATGGTACGTTTGTTTAGACTAACCGATCTTAATTCTAAAACAAGTTCAAGACCTTCAGTTGCAGAATGCGATTATACTTAAGCAAGGTTGCCAGATATGGCAATGGTTTTTTCTAAATTACTCGAAAGCCTATTAACATAGAAAAAAAATTATTCAGACTTTTTTGTTCCTTTTGATGTCTTCTATCACCCCTTAAAATAAATGCCTTCTATCTCATGACACCCTGTATAATGAAACAACTTTTCATAATGTGTTACAATTTTTCTTTAAAGGCTTTTCCCCAGTTCAATTTCACTTAATGTTTAACCTAAAATTTTTCTTTCTTAAAAGGCTTTTCTCCAGTGTGTTTATCATACTTTTGTCGTTCCAAATATGGTAGTGTTTATGGGAATACCCTTTTATTGGCTTTGCCTTATTTGGTGATATTTCTGTTCAGGCTACCTCATTGGTGAATTCAACTTTATCTCGTTTCCTTGAACATTTTTGATAAGATGATCATCATTTGTTTTTTTAAAAGGTGAGTTGTAATTTGACTTGCAAATAGAGTGTTTGCTTCATTCCAATTTTACGAGATTTTTGATAATTTCTCTCTTTATGAGTTTATTGTGGAATTTAGTGCAATTCCTGGTGATCAGTTTTTCACAGTGGTGATTGTTTATATCACAGGAATCCAATCTTTTCAGCTCTACTGCAAGGTACACCTTTTCATTATTCTATCTTTATGGTTATCTCTAACAGTTCCTTGTTTGGTAGGAGTACCTTTCAATACAATATAACAAGAGGTGATAATCCACCCGTGTCTATCGTTTAAAGCCGATGTTCTACCTGCTTCCAACGTCTTGGACGGTGGAAGCAGGTAGAACGCAGTTAAACCAGGAAGTATAAAAGGAGGCTTCTGTTTCTTTTGTATCTGTGTCTTTCATTTCTACCAACGCTTGTGCCGAGTTCAAACGGCGGCTGCTATCTTAGAGGAGACGTTTGCCGGACCCAAAGATTAAGTCAGATGGAGGTTAATGTTTTGTGTAATAAATTTTAATATAGCTGGGACTTTTTTTAACACCGTGGGCTAGCCGGCCAGGAAGTCCCCGTTATATTTTGGCGCCCAACGTGGTGCCCGAATTTCGAATTTCCGGTAAGCCTGTGGTTATGTTGATAGACCGTTAGTTTATACAGAATTTCTTTCTAGGCTATTTTCCTTTTCCGGGTGCTTTTCTTCTCCGGCCTCTACCTTTACCTCTTTTTTTTCTTTTAATAATATAATAAATGTAACGAGCTGTTGGCCAATGACAGTCAGGAATAACGAACTATTGACCAATGAGTTGAACAAATGGTTGCGCAGGAACAAGCCACAGTTAGTACTTACACGAGTACTAAACTTGGAAACGTACATATGGTCCATCGTCATGCAGACAATAGTAAATATTATTGATAATTAATATTGTTCTAAATTTATCCTAATCAATTATCCTCAGTGCTACTTAATTCTATTAAATATTAATTTAAATAAAAAAGACATCTTGATTGCAATAATTGGTAATTTTATTTATCAATTTCGTCTGATTTAAGAAGTAATATAAATAATATAATATAATATAAATTCGTCTCATCCTCTCGAATTTGTATAAAATCATTGAGAATTAGGAAAATCTAGTAGTTGCGTAAAAAAGTTCTCGTCTGATCGTGATCCAGTTCACAGTTTGAGATTACAGCTTATAACAGTTTTAGAAGTCCACTTAGGAGTAAGAATTAGTTATGGTCGAAGAAAAACAGTGTATGCAAATCGCGCATAATGGTTATTAATACACTCGTATGAATTTACAACACTCGCAGTGTTCGTGTTGTAAACGTCATACTCTGTATTAATAACCTTCATTATGTATTCGTTGTATAATATGCTATTTTCTTACAGCTATCAATCCAAACTACTCCTTATTATACATTTTACAGTAACCTGTTTACAGGTGAGCAGACAATCAAAAATTGCAGGTCGTTGGGTTTATCTCAATTATTATAGCATAAATCAGATCTGGTAACAACTATAATTGCAGAGCACCTAATAGAAAAAAGAAATAAATTAAAAATTAACCTAACTTAAAAAATTTTACCGGAAATGTTTGCAGTAATTCATTCAGCACTATTGTGTGTTCACTAAGTAAATATTCACGGTATAATAATCAACACTATAATTTAACGGTGTCTCCTAACCATACATTGTATTTTAATTGCCAATACGTATTTCGGTAACATTGTTACCGTTTTCTCGATGTTACCTTCGAGACGGTTTCATGTCGTAAAAAAGGTAATATCGTTAGCGAAATATGTATTGGCAATTAGTCAAAGACAATGTGTGGTTAGGAGACAACGTTAAATTGTAGTGTTGTAATCTAATAAACCACAATCTATTATATAATAACATAACATACAATCTATGATATAAAAGTTGGTGCCGCACGTGTCGTTAATTAAAAGAATAATTTATAATAGACAAACATTAAAACTTCACTGAAACATTAATAATCATAAAATGCAGTTTTAAATTGCTCACATAAATAAAACAATTAATAATAAAATGGAGAGGTTTTACTATTTAGATGAAAAGATATAAATTCTAATCATAACATAGTGCTTTAAATTAAATAGAAGGGGGAGTAAAAATTAGCACAATTGAGAGAGCATGATCTACAGCTGATGATTTTTTTTAAATAATATAATTATACAAACGGAGTCTTCACTAATAATAATTGATGAATATAGTAGTATAGTATTCATAAATTGTAAAAAAAACATAAATTCTACTCATAAAAAGTAAAGCAAGTGGGTTTTAAAATTAGCGAAATTACACATACGAGGTAAGCTTCATAGATTCTCGGCCCGGCAGGCTTCTACAGGTGCCAACATGTTCAAACTCGGTTGCGTCATAGTTCAACATGTAAGAAGCCTACACTATATATATTACTGCTAGAAGCGTAATAGATTTTAGTAGCCACTCAAGCATCGTGACGAGTGCATGAAAATGTCGCAGCTAACGAAAATTGAGTACGGCGCGGTCATTAAATTTTTAACAAAAGAAGGGGGCACACGCCTAATCATCAAACATCGTATGACGGTGTTTATGGTGATTTATTTCCTTCATATTCCACTGTAAAAAAGTCGTCAAAATGCTTCCGTTTGGAGCAAGAATCTCTTGAAGATGATGAGCGCACCGCACCGGTCGGCCAATTGAAGCGGTGACGCCTCAAAACGTTGCAATCATTGAATGGTATTAGAAGATCGCCGTTTGAAAGATAAGGAGTTAGCAGTGATGTCTGACATTTTGGAAACAAGTGTTCGTCGAATTCTTCATGACCATTTGGGTATGAATAAAATTAGTGCAAGATGGGTACCGCGTCTTCGGTCTGCTGTTCAACGTCAACGTCGCGTCGAATGTGCGCGCTCGTTTTTAAACTTGTGTGGAGACGACCCAAAGCCGATTTTGGAGTCCACTGTCACTGGAGATGAATCAATGGTTCTGTATTATGATCCTCTATCCAAAAGGGAATCGATGAAATGGCGGCGACCCGATGATCCTTGTCCCAAAAAGGCGAAAGTCGTTCAATCGACAAAGAAATTATGGCAACCATATTCTGGGATTGTGACGGCATTCTACTGATTGATTTTAAAGAACGCAATACAACTGTTAACAGTACATATTATGCGTCTTTATTGCATAAATTGAGCAACAACATTCGTGACAAATTGACAACTTGACAAGAGGTGTTCGATTATTACACGACAATGCACTCGTTTATACTGCCGCAATTTCACAAGCTGCCATTCGCGAATGCGAGTTTGAAGCATTGGATCATCCACCGTACAGTCCGGATATGGCTCCTAGCAGAGCCTTCTATAGCTTAACGAGCCTGGAACTGTATCCCTACTACCATTCTGACGTAGAAACAGTCGATGATCGGATTGAATTATTCACGCTGCCGCGAGAACCAGCAGTTGTTGTTAAAATTGATATTCATCAAATAGATAATAGCCGTTTTCTTTTTTTAAATTTGTCTGTTACTATTTGCATGTTGATTAATGGAAAAATAAATATATTTTATTCACAATCGATACATAATGTGTTCATTACTGACGTTTAAAAAGTTAGAAAGTAGTTTATTATACATCAGAGTCAATAATAAGTTCTCTTGGTTAGTAATGAGTTCTCTTAACACATAAATAAAAATGAACGTAATAGTATATTACATGTTGAGTTGGTAAAGGATATCTTTACAAGCCAAGCGATAATTGTTTGACCGAGACGGTACGGTATTTATTTTTCCATTAATCAACATGCAAATAGTAACAGACAAATTTAAAAAAAGAAAAGGGCTATTATCTATTTGATGAATATCAATTTTAACAACAACGAATCATTAAGACTGCTTTATCGGTATACACTACAAGTGTCAGAGGATATACGACGTAATTAGTTTATGTCATAATTTAAAAGTTTTTTATTTTATGTCAAATAAATAAAAAACAATAAGAGAAACATTTTAGTAAAAACAATGAAAAAGCAACTACAAATGAACATCTTTACGCCAAATTGTAAATATCGTTAATAAGAACAAAACATAAGCTTTCTCTGTGCAAGAACTACATAAGTGAAAACATTTAGCAAACATATTTTATAAATAAAATAAAATTATAAAAATCGCAAATTAAATTAAAAAATTATATAACAATAAATAACAAAGTTGTAAATAAAAAGACATTCTACAAAACTATTAATTACAGATTAAACTATTTTGGTAATATTTTTGTTTTGATTTGTCAAATCTCTGTGCTTTTCTTCTGCTTTTGGGCGTATTTTTTTTCTTTGCTGATGTCATTTTTTACTTGCGAACGAGACGTCGAATTGGATACTTCGGTCAGCATAAATAGTTATATTAAACTGCTTGATCGAGGTGGGCTGAAATATGCCAAACAGTTTTTTAATGATGTAATAATAAATACTTATTCTTTATTTCAAGTGCTAATTTCTGAGAGATACGAAACAACCTTTTCAAGTTTTAAATCACAAGAGAATTCTTGTAGAATTATCGTTAAAGAAATTAGAACTTTTAGGTTTTAACCCAAGTGAAAATCCCGAATGTGAATGTGGGAATTCAATAATGAGCCTTTTAAAACACAGCATCAATACGTTCTGTAACATTTTGCTTAATAATTATTCTAGCAATAATTACTAGTGCAGCGTGGTACACAGCAACTTGACGGCATTTTCTAAAATAAGATTTTTAACAACATAATGCATTAGGTAAATAATTATAAAATTACCACAAATATTTACAAAACGTTTGTCTTGCACTAAAAATATAATATTTGGGAGACGCTACGCTAGTCTGCTGGTTCTCGCGGCAGCGTGAATAATTCAATCCGATCATCGACTGTTTCTACGTCAGAATGGTAGTAGGGATACAGTTCCAGGCTCGTTAAGCTATAGAAGGCTCTGCTAGGAGCCATATCCGGACTGTACGGTGGATGATCCAATGCTTCAAAATCGCATTCGCGAATGGCAGCTTGTGAAATTGCGGCAGTATAAACGAGTGCATTGTCGTGTAATAATCGAACACCTCTTGTCAATTTGTCAATTTGTCACGAATGTTGTTGCTCAATTTATGCAATAAAGACGCATAATATGTACTGTTAACAGTTGTATTGCGTTCTTTAAAATCAATCAGTAGAATGCCGTCACAATCCCAGAATATGGTTCCATAATTTCTTTGTCGATTGAACGACTTTCGCCTTTTTGGGACAAGGATCATCGGGTCGCCGCCATTTCATCGATTCCCTTTTGGATAGAGGATCATAATACAGAACCATTGATTCATCTCCAGTGACAGTGGACTCCAAAATCGGCTTTGGGTCGTCTCCACACAAGTTTAAAAACGAGCGCGCACATTCGACGCGACGTTGACGTTGAACAGCAGACCGAAGACGCGGTACCCATCTTGCACTAATTTTATTCATACCCAAATGGTCATGAAGAATTCGACGAACACTTGTTTCCAAAATGTCAGACATCACTGCTAACTCCTTATCTTTCAAACGGCGATCTTCTAATACCATTCAATGATTGCAACGTTTTGAGGCGTCACCGCTTCAATTGGCCTACCGGTGCGGTGCGCTCATCATCTTCAAGAGATTCTTGCTCCAAACGGAAGCATTTTGACGACTTTTTTACAGTGGAATATGAAGGAAATAAATCACCATAAACACCGTCATACGATGTTTGATGATTAGGCGTGTGCCCCCTTCTTTTGTTAAAAATTTAATGACCTCGCCGTACTCAATTTTCGTTAGCTGCGACATTTTCATGGACTCGTCACGATGCTTGAGTGGCTACTAAAATCTATTACGCTTCTAGCAGTAATATATATAGTGTAGGCTTCTTACATGTTGAACTATGACGCAACCGAGTTTGAACATGTTGGCACCTGTAGAAGCCTGCCGGGCCGAGAATCTATGACGCTTACCTCGTATGTGTAATTTCGCTAATTTTAAAACCCACTTGCTTTACTTTTTATGAGTAGAATTTATGTTTTTTTTACAATTTATGAATACTATACTACTATATTCATCAATTATTATTAGTGAAGACTCCGTTTGTATAATTATATTATTTAAAAAAAATCATCAGCTGTAGATCATGCTCTCTCAATTGTGCTAATTTTTACTCCCCCATCTATTTAATTTAAAGCACTATGTTATGATTAGAATTTATATCTTTTCATCTAAATAGTAAAACCTCTCCATTTTATTATTAATTGTTTTATTTATGTGAGCAATTTAAAACTGCATTTTATGATTATTAATGTTTCAGTGAAGTTTTAATGTTTGTCTATTATAAATTATTCTTTTAATTAACGACACGTGCGGCATCAACTTTTATATCATAGATTGTATGTTATGTTATTATATAATAGATTGTGGTTTATTAGATTACAACACTACAATTTAACGTTGTCTCCTAACCACACATTGTCTTTGACTAATTGCCAATACATATTTCGCTAACGATATTACCTTTTTTACGGCATGAAACCGTCTCGAAGGTAACATCGAGAAAACGGTAACAATGTTACCGAAATACGTATTGGCAATTAAAATACAATGTATGGTTAGGAGACACCGTTAAATTATAGTGTTGATTATTATACCGTGAATATTTACTTAGTGAACACACAATAGTGCTGAATGAATTACTGCTGATGATTGAAGTGACGGATGAATTACTGTGTAAATTTATTGAGTTGGTGGGTGAAATGGAATATCGCATAAAGCAAACATTTCCGGTAAAATGTTTTAAGTTAGGTTAATTTTTAATTTATTTCTTTTTTCTATTAGGTGCTCTGCAATTATAGTTGTTACCAGATCTGATTTATGCTATAATAATTGAGATAAACCCAACGACCTGCAATTTTTGATTGTCTGCTCACCTGTAAACAGGTTACTGTAAAATGTATAATAAGGAGTAGTTTGGATTGATAGCTGTAAGAAAATAGCATATTATACAACGAATACATAATGAAGGTTATTAATACAGAGTATGACGTTTACAACACGAACACTGCGAGTGTTGTAAATTCATACGAGTGTATTAATAACCATTATGCGCGATTTGCATACACTGTTTTTCTTCGACCATAACTAATTCTTACTCCTAAGTGGACTTCTAAAACTGTTATAAGCTGTAATCTCAAACTGTGAACTGGATCACGATCAGACGAGAACTTTTTTACGCAACTACTAGATTTTCCTAATTCTCAATGATTTTATACAAATTCGAGAGGATGAGACGAATTTATATTATATTATATTATTTATATTACTTCTTAAATCAGACGAAATTGATAAATAAAATTACCAATTATTGCAATCAAGATGTCTTTTTTATTTAAATTAATATTTAATAGAATTAAGTAGCACTGAGGATAATTGATTAGGATAAATTTAGAACAATATTAATTATCAATAATATTTACTATTGTCTGCATGACGATGGACCATATGTACGTTTCCAAGTTTAGTACTCGTGTAAGTACTAACTGTGGCTTGTTCCTGCGCAACCATTTGTTCAACTCATTGGTCAATAGTTCGTTATTCCTGACTGTCATTGGCCAACAGCTCGTTACATTTATTATATTATTAAAAGAAAAAAAAGAGGTAAAGGTAGAGGCCGGAGAAGAAAAGCACCCGGAAAAGGAAAATAGCCTAGAAAGAAATTCTGTATAAACTAACGGTCTATCAACATAACCACAGGCTTACCGGAAATTCGAAATTCGGGCACCACGTTGGGCGCCAAAATATAACGGGGACTTCCTGGCCGGCTAGCCCACGGTGTTAAAAAAAGTCCCAGCTATATTAAAATTTATTACACAAAACATTAACCTCCATCTGACTTAATCTTTGGGTCCGGCAAACGTCTCCTCTAAGATAGCAGCCGCCGTTTGAACTCGGCACAAGCGTTGGTAGAAATGAAAGACACAGATACAAAAGAAACAGAAGCCTCCTTTTATACTTCCTGGTTTAACTGCGTTCTACCTGCTTCCACCGTCCAAGACGTTGGAAGCAGGTAGAACATCGGCTTTAAACGATAGACACGGGTGGATTATCACCTCTTGTTATATTGTATTGAAAGGTACTCCTACCAAACAAGGAACTGTTAGAGATAACCATAAAGATAGAATAATGAAAAGGTGTACCTTGCAGTAGAGCTGAAAAGATTGGATTCCTGTGATATAAACAATCACCACTGTGAAAAACTGATCACCAGGAATTGCACTAAATTCCACAATAAACTCATAAAGAGAGAAATTATCAAAAATCTCGTAAAATTGGAATGAAGCAAACACTCTATTTGCAAGTCAAATTACAACTCACCTTTTAAAAAAACAAATGATGATCATCTTATCAAAAATGTTCAAGGAAACGAGATAAAGTTGAATTCACCAATGAGGTAGCCTGAACAGAAATATCACCAAATAAGGCAAAGCCAATAAAAGGGTATTCCCATAAACACTACCATATTTGGAACGACAAAAGTATGATAAACACACTGGAGAAAAGCCTTTTAAGAAAGAAAAATTTTAGGTTAAACATTAAGTGAAATTGAACTGGGGAAAAGCCTTTAAAGAAAAATTGTAACACATTATGAAAAGTTGTTTCATTATACAGGGTGTCATGAGATAGAAGGCATTTATTTTAAGGGGTGATAGAAGACATCAAAAGGAACAAAAAAGTCTGAATAATTTTTTTTCTATGTTAATAGGCTTTCGAGTAATTTAGAAAAAACCATTGCCATATCTGGCAACCTTGCTTAAGTATAATCGCATTCTGCAACTGAAGGTCTTGAACTTGTTTTAGAATTAAGATCGGTTAGTCTAAACAAACGTACCATGACAGCCGTTGTTTTGCTGAAAAAGCTAAATGAAGCACGTTTTATAGCTTTTTATTACAAAAGGTTTTTAAAAACAGTAAATAAGAAATCTAGGTCAGGATATGATCAACATCTGTGTAAATATGAGTTCAGATCAGATTACAAGCAGCACTTTTCTCTGGTGTTAATTTGAAATAAATAATAACGCCAGCGGCGGCGTTATACGGATGAATACTTACTCCCAAATAACAGGTTAATTAAAAATGCAATTGCTTTAAGTGTCATAGTGCAATGAAGCCATTTAAAGAAACGTTTGTAATTGCGTATTAAAAAACAGGGGGAATACAGAAATCAATTTAACGAAAACAATATCGCATCTGATTATGCAATTTGTTAATTAACATGTATTAAGTTATGGGAATTTTTAGAGCAATATTCAGTAAGCGCAATTAATACTTTCCAATTAAGAATTTAGGTAATATTTTTAAGTCGGCATTTATAAACGAGATTACCATTCCTTAAGAAATAACAGTTTACTTATAAAGTTTTATAATAATTGCCAATATTTCATTCGTAAATAATCTCCATTTTACTAAAAGGTTTCAATCATGCTGTTTGTTATGAGTTATGATGCTTTCAGCTTTGTTAAATTTTTATTGCAGTTATTAGAAAACCCCATTCTGCGTACCTAGGGATCTGGGATCATGGTAACACTTAAAAAAGCCAACTTCTTAAGGCGTGGTATTTAGTTGTTTCTAACAGTTGAGATAAAATGGCGCAAAAACACAATGTTGCATCATCAACAACTATGCCTGAAATAATACGAATAATACCGGTAAATATTTCTTGCAGTGCCTACAATAACGGCTTTTAACTTTTTAAGTTGGTTCGAGTTGGATTTGGTTTTTGTATGAAAATAACCAGGATGCTTTGGCTCTTTCTTTAACAAAAATCTTAAAGCGGGGATATGCGGGCGTTTTTGTATAACTCCAGCAGAATTTGAATTTTAGCAAGAAAAAGCTCTTACAATTTACGATTTTTTAAAATAAAAGCTACAACACATGTTCATGTTTTCTTAAGTTATGTAGCTGCAAATACTATCATTTTTAATTTTGGTTTCAATAAGGTCCATACAAGAAAAGTAATTTAATTTTAAATCTCAGCCTGGAAATGTCGAGAAATTGTTAGTTCAAAGTAGTGACAACTTTAAGCATCAAAGTTTTTATTAATAACAAAGATTTTTAAATTTTGTCACCGATTCTAGATGCCCTGAACATTTTATAATCAAACGCCAATATATTTTTTATTCTTTACACAAGTTGGATTTTTACCTCATTGCGCGGATTTTGTTAAGGCTCGCCCCACAGTGACCGGTTGCCATTGCAAAATTACTGATTCTGAAGTTCGTTAATTATTCTCCTCAAAAACATCAATTAATTTAATACGACATTCAGTTAATTCTATAAAATTATTATTACTTTAATTAATTTAATCAGCCAAGATATACCGGACGCCTATGATTTAAAGAGCTTTTTGACAAAGTGTTTATCTTATCTCGCTCTAAAATGGTGCTAAAAACTGTTATTAAATAAACAAACTCGTGCATTGGCAAATCATTTCAAGTTCAAAAACCTAAAACTCAGCATTGTCGCGCATTATAGCATTAAACGGGTATTATTTATACAACAATCAGCCACTGACTCAAATAATCTTAAGCAAAACGTGCTTTTTTCAAGTTCAAGAAACATCCACATCAACATTTTGTGTAAACTGGAGCATATGTTGAGCATGCATTAATTGAGTAAAATGAGTTTGTAATTGTCAAAAGAATTCAATTTTACGCGGAAACGACATACGATAGGATAAAACGTTATTAAGGTTTGTTGTTGTTAGAGTCACTGCATCTAGTTACCTAAGCCAACTTGTCGGCCAGAGTACCGCAAACCGCCGCCATATTGGGGCAAACGAAGCACAAAATTGTTCATTATTTGTTCTGTATTGAATTTAATCAAATCCACGTTTACTTTAAAAGGTTTTTCTTATTCTGAAAGATCAAACCTCTAATATGTCAAACACGTAAAACGTGGTTTTAATTTGCCCATTATTAAAAATCACCCGTCTCTGCCCCAATATGGCGGCGGTTTGCGGTACTCTGATCGACCAGCTGGCCTAGGTGACTAGATGCAGTGACTCTAGTTGTTGTGATAGATGAGATACATCTGCCGACAAAGCCCCATACTTAAAGTGCTATTATTAACCATGGCCTACTAGATTAATATCCACTACGTTCCTAAATGGCCGTGTCATTCGGAAATTCGCGGTAATAACGGTAGTGACATCGTTGGTTAGTTTTTTGAACTATAGATAAATCAAATTGACAAACAATGACATGCAACGACATAATAAATAAAATAATATTATAAAATTGGTGTTTAGGTTAAGTTTTAATAATAAAAAGTACATGAGCAAACCATAAAGCTAGGTAACAACGGAAAAGGAGAGCAGTAAGTAGGTACCTAAGTAAAATTTTGATAATTTATATTTTTAACGCTTTCCTGCTGATGGGTTTGTGTTCTAAAAATTTCCGTTTTAGCGAATTTGTTTTTTCTAGGCAGATGTTGTTGAGTGCAGGTTTTGCAGTAAGAATAATAATTAATCTGCATAACTCTATCTTGTGCAATAAACAAGTAAATAATACATTTTTCATTAAAAATGGCTGGATTAAATCAATAAACTGCCCACATGTTTTTTCGAAACTCAAAGCAGGTAACACTTGCTGTACGATGTCAGCGATTCGTTTAATAAGCCCTACAAATAGTTCGTTGGGATAGGTCAAGGCTCCATGATCTTGAAGAGTGATTAATCTTAAAAGAGGTCCTGGCACAGTTGTCGACAACAATGGTGATACACAATTATCACAACGGAGTATCTTTTCTAATTTCATAATTATGTATCCAGATAAAAAGGCAACAGATGCTGAGTATATATTGCTTTGTGGTATTTCATTATTTTGTAAGTTGTGAATTTTACTTTTTAATTCCTCAGACAAAACCAGTTCTTTTTTTTTATTGGACTCTGATGGACGGGAGCAGGAAGGAAGTTGAGCTGAGCTGACGAAGTTGGTATCTTCAGCTCTAACATTTGATGATGTTGATGCCTTTACGATACCACACCGCAGAATTTGGCGAATCGCATAATCAGCAGATCGAGCATCCGTGGCATCATTGGACCCACATCGCAAGCGAACATGTGAAAATGTCATTTCAACAGGATCTGAACTAAATGCTCTAGTAAGGACATAGAAGAAACCAGCTTCTTGCAGAAGAAATTGAACAGTAAGATAAGTGCTTTCTGCAGTAAACTTTAAAGCATGAGCAGTTTCCTTACTCAAGCCACGAAAATTCTTACTTTCAGATGTTTTTTGGATATCATCAATATAACTTGGAAAAGTTATGTGTAACCATTGAAGACGTTCATCTGATATATCTATATATGGGGCAATATTACTATCTAAGTTTTTTATGTATTGTCTTGTAGTAGAAACATTATGAACTTCAAAAAATTGGTACATGTTCTTCATATAAGACAATGAGGCGTCAACATCTTGAAATCGGGGTTCGTCATATTCTTTTAATAATTGCAAAGCTGAAGTCACAGTTGGTGAAAATACTTGGATGGCCCTCAAGACATTCATTTTATCAAAATTGGTAGGATATAAATGTTTTGGTGTTAAATATCTAATTGGTTTTATGGGTAGGTTTTTCTGCATGTCACATAATAATTTTAGATGTTTCGATGATATGACGCCTTCAGATGAACACATCTCATGGTCTAAGAATAAGTTTCTGGCATTTTTAAAAGCATGACAATAATCAAAAGATAGAAAAAGCGGCAACTCCGGGAGAAATGGATGATTAACATAATTTTGAATTGTTCCATTGCCAAATTTCTTGAACAGTGCAACATTAGAAGACATATTATCTGTCACTAGTCTTAAGGTGATGAATCCACTATCCGTTAACAATTTTAATACTCTCAGCGTGAGTGAATAAAAATTAGCTTGTGTCATCGATTTATGGAAGAAATAACCGCATGGAATAGTAAATTTAGTAGAAAGGCCATGCACTACATAACACAACATCTTGTTTGCAATTTTTGGTCTAGTTCCTAGCGTAGAATTATCATCAGATGTATCAAGCCCATAAATGCGATCTTCTGTTCTGCTATAGTAAAGCTTTTCTTTTATTACCATATCATCAATAATTAAAGAACATAATCTTTCTATAGGCTTTTCGAGAATTGCAATTTCGGCACATAAACGTTTTTTAATTAGATCATTTTGTCCATTGAACTCACCAAGATATCGTGATATTGTGGACTTTGAAGGTAGTCTAATTAAATGTTTATTGCAAAATTCGTACCCTTTTGATGAGAAAAATCGCCAAACTGTGCACATGCGTATGGTTAGCTCTGACCAACGCGGACGTTTTTTGTTATAATTTTTTAAAATATCCATAATGAAGGTCGCACTTTCGTTATTACCTTCTGCATCGGACTTGATTTTCTTAATACAATTTACAAGAGATAAAATATCCTCTTCTTCTTTCATTAATTCTACCTTTGATTTGTACCACTGTAATTGGTTTTTAGCTTCTCGAAGCTGCAATTCTAAATTTTCGCATTTTTTTCTAGACGGATAACTTCGAGAGGACTGGTTAAGCCGGAAATGGGGATATCTTCTTTTGCATTTGTGTCCTTAAAAATATAAGTATAAGAACTGGAAATTCATAGAGAACTGCAAACAGGTATGTGGATTTTCTCTTACAAATAAGGAAAAGGAAGGAACCTCGGAAGGAACAGCTGGGGTAGATGGGGTCGTCACAGATAACGCTAGGGTGGGGATGGAACCTCTTTTTAACCGGCAAATTTTGGTAGATTGGTCAAAACAGCTTTCTTCAAAATGGTTTTTGCACAGAACAGAACGTTCAGAGAAGTTTCTCACTAGTTAAAAATGTGTTAATAAATTTATGTATGTTTAAAAATGATGTTTGATTTACCAGGAATAATATGTTTCAAACAGTTTAACCATTTAAATCGAATCCTTCGGTCAACGGGGACTTCAAAGAAGGGAGATTTTTTATTTTTGCATATTATGCAGCTCTTCCCCATTCTGCCTTTGAAGTCAGAGCCAAAATATGACAATAAAAATTATAGACTTCAAAACTGACAAATTTGCGACAAAAATTATAATCTCTGGCGCCACCGTTCTTACCATTGCTAACCTCACTTTTTCCGAATGACACGGCCATTTAGGAACGTAGTGGATATTAATCTAGTAGGCCATGTATTAACGCGGCAAAATGATGTTAAAGTTTCCAACTTTCTTATTTTTTTCTGAAAAAGTGGTACGTTCTAGAACAAAGTTGTATAAGACTTTTTTGTTCCTTTTGCACAGAGAAAAATGCTGTAGAGTAGTTTTGCACAAGGTTGGTTAATTGTACATTGTACGATTTTTTTGTAGAATTGGGTTCAATTATTGTAAAGCGTTGCGTAGTTTTTCTTAATAAGATTGTTTGAAAGTATTGTAACATTTGATTTGATAATGTGTGCAAAGCCAATTAAAGTACTAAAGGAATTAGTAATTCACAATATTGAGTTGCGTTTTTCCACAATTTTGTTGTATTTTTTTGTACAAGTTGTTTAAAACCGTAATCATGCACAATGTTGTGCAACTTTTTAAAAATGCATATGCATAAAAAATATAAATAAAATTAGGAACTGTAAAAAAAATTGAGCGAAATCTTATCAAGGTTATTTTTAATGTGCGAATGACCAATCGTATTATTTCCCTCTTAGATCAGCGACTCCAGACATAAACAAACGGCAATAAGCGCTATACCACGGTTACGGGGAAAGGGTTGGAACACAATTCGTTTAATAATTAGTTCGTAATAGTGCAAGTGTTAAGACTTAGTACGGATGCAATAGTATATGTAGGTGATGAATAAAAATATAATTCATGTGAGTATTAAACTCCTATACTTTAAATAGTTTAAATCATTTATTATTGTGATTGGGGACGCATTATATTTATCCATTTCATTTTTGTGCAAGTGCTGTGTAATAAATAACTTATTTATACGTTCATTTTCCAGACGTAATTCAGTGAGAAGTTTTCCTGTTTATTTCAAGTACTTACCTATAATTATGGATGAGGTTAAAAACTTGCCGACAGAATGGGGACTGTCCGAGATGTACGATTCTTTTGTAGGTAAGCACAAAATGCCAGTTATAATTATTTAAAGGTAATTATTGGACGTACATACCTATGTATAAGAATACAATTTAAAATTCGATCTAGCTTTGCTGTAGAAATTTAATAACTACGCAGAATTTTTAGCACTTGTTTGTCCATTCCTGCCCTACAATTGCTCATAATTTTATAGAGGATTTCACTGTTTTTATAGTATGCCTAATTATTACTTATTATGATTACTATTTTGGTTTTTACCTTTATGTTTTTATGAATCTTTATTGAATTTATGTTATTATTTATATAGACAATAATATCGATATAGAAACATTTCATCAGTTAAATGAAAACGATATAAAGGAGCTGCTTCCTGCAATTGGGACAAGAAAGATATTTTCCCAAAAATATCAACACTACATGATTGAAAAGGTACATACCTATTGCATACTTTATTTACAATTTACTTACAATCATCACCTTTCCCTAATTATCATTTTCCTATATTTAATGCTGCTGAAACTGTTTAAATTTTCTTATTCTTAAAAGAAAAAGGTGAAAGAGAAAATTAAAGCAAAGAAAAAGACAATTCAATAATTTGTAATTTGGGTTTATTTGTTACTAACTAGTATTCAGAAGTTATACAGTGTGCGTCTCTGGATGGAGTTGACAAGAGGAAAAAAATTTTTATTGTTGCTTTTACGACAAAAAGTCATTCTTTATAAAAAGTTCTGCTTGTTGCATAAGTTTACTTACTATCAGAAAATCTAAGATTAAATGTACAGAATGTCCGTAAATTAAGATAACATGAAAATGCTTCAAGAGAGAAGTACCATTTATTGCATTTTAGAGTTTACTGTTAATAGAAAAAGTTCTTTATAAACATAAAATTAGTTAAAATACAAAATTCCAAGTTTAAATTTAGATTGTTACGGTTGTATGTTGTTAAGTTGAATTAAGATATCGTGTTATCTTGAATTTAACGTAGATAATCATAATTTAATCTTGTCGATCAATTTATTTTGTGGGGTGCTTTAAAACAAAAAGTTTACGCAGATGACCTGTTGTATGATCGAGAAATACTAAAAGCATGAATACAGGACACGGTGAATGAAATTAATTTAAACGGACCACGAACCATATGTAAAGTCTATGGTGAATTTATTAACAGGATGGAGATATGTGTTGGAGGTGGCCTTGTAGAATAATTTTTGTTGACTTTCTTAATTGATTGAAATTTTGTATTTAAACTAAAAAAATGCAATAAACGGTACTTCTTTTTTCACGTTACCTTAATTTATAAACACTGTACATTTAATCTTAGATTTTCTGATGGTAAACTTATTTATTCAACAAGCAGAACTTTTTATAAACAATGACTTTTTATCGTAAAATCAATAATAAAATTTTTTTCCTCTTGTCAACTCCATCCGGGGAGACATTGTATGTAGTACATAAATAAAAATATACCCATTCAGTGTAGTATTTCACCAGTTGTTTCCTTGCATGCAGATCCATTTTTGTTATTAAATACTTGTATCGTTCAATAACATCTTGACGTACAAATATATAATCGACTTAAAATACTTCTTCTATCTCGGTCAAAGTATTCTTAAATGTTTTAGGCAGGGTAACCCAAGTTTAATGTCTGGAACGTCGGCAATCGACAGAAAATCAAAAAGTAAGGGGACTTGATATAGCCCTAGAAAAATAGTTTTTTTATTTAAATTTTTACACCGTAATATCTTCGTTAGCGCAGAAAATAGGCAATGAAAAGGGGGTGACTTCTCCGATATCTATGTTACTTGGCACTTATTTATTTCCAAAATGTCGGTTTAAAATTTGGGCAAAATCAGTTTCCTGCAAAAGATCTAAGAAAAAAAAATTTTCTAATCTAAGTAATTTTAAAGTACTATTTTTGTTATTAATTAGGCCTTTTTTATACATACACAGTCTGTTTTTTGTTAATGATAATATAGGAAATCCAATGGAATTTTATCATTTTCCTCCTAAGAAGCTTACGACATTAATCCCAGACACCCTATGTAACTTTAGATGTTTTCAACATTAAATTCAACAATAATTGTACTAACATATTTAAATGTAACAAGCTCAATATATTATTTATAACTTACATTATATAAATTTTAGGCTGCTTCGGAATGTGATCAGCAAGAAACAGTTAATGATTCTGAAAGTACAGAGACTCTGTCAAATATTAGTACCACTTCCACAAGTTCTACAATAAGTTCTAGCACATTACCCTTTTAAAGCTACGATTCGCCAACCTCATCAAACATAACACCTGCTGGAAGTTCAGAGGAAAATGTAAGAAAACGTTATCCTTCATAGTTTATAAAATAAAGGCTTTTCTATTTTAGAGTGTACGTAAATTGCTAGAGGCCACAGAAGAAGGTAAGATTATTAAGAGTAGCTGTGGACCTTTCAAGAAGTTTAGAAGGAATCATTTATGCAATCTGATTGTCAAACACGAACTTCAAGATTCTGCCGATAGAAGGTAAATAAAGTTTTACATGAAAAAAAAAAAAGTTAAATGCCATCTTCCTTTTAGGATCACTACAGCACGATTTCTGATTTTGGCAAAAGAGATAAATGACGTTTTCATTCATGAAGAAGCTGCAATTTACTATTTACCATGTACAAGAGGAGTAAATGGTAAAGTGATTGGTGCATCAGGAAAACTCTGGAGCACATATGTGCATCAACGTAAACTACTAAGGGAAAGCGGTTTACTTAGAAAAAAGGAAAAATCTGCTAGTTCTGCATCCTGTTGGTATAAAATATTATACATTTAACTCTTGAATACATGATTTTTTTTAGTGATAGAAGAAAACGAGGAAGTAGTTGATAATGATGATGATGATGATATGACTGAAATTTTAACACGGCTTTATCATAATAGTATACCTTATGAGGAAGTGGTAGAAAGATGGCGGAAATCTGCTGCAAGTAGATTACAACTTAAAGACAGTGAGACCATAGGGGAATACTATCAAAAGTACCCTGCCTTAAGTCTTCAAACGGGTTATCTATTAGTAAATTGCAATAATGTGATATAATTTTCGGCATTGTATACAATGTGTGTTTCAGCTTGAATTGGATTTTAATTACCTGCACAAAGGTAAGGAAAATGTATTGTTTTTACGCTGGCCCACGTTTGCAATACCTATTTATCATATATATTAACCAAGAAAAATGATTCACTCACAAAGGATTTTATAGCTCGAGAAAAAGAGAAATTTGAGACTCTTGATGATGGTATGTGAATCTGATACTTTTTATCTATTAATAGTGTTAATTTGTACAAAACATTTTTCAGATGTAAAGCAATTAATTGCCCTTCAATTTTTACCATTATTATTACAATCTCCATTAATTAAATCAAAAATAAAAACACATTGGAAACCAAGCAGGAGAGAGACGTTAGATGGCTTCATTTTATTTATCAGTGTAAATTTTACAGATAGCAATTTTTAAGTACGTTAATAATTAACTAATTTACAGGATGCCAGCAATATAACGAAAAAACTGGAAGAGCGAAGTCAGAAGTGCCAAAATTTAAAAACGACAGCCCAACCTATACCAATTGTTGTTGGAACATACAAGTCCTACCAGTGTTTTGTCTCCGTCAACAAACAACTGTACAAAGTTGAAGATCCATTAAAAGCAGTGGATATTTGCTTTAAGGTCTATCATGCCCTAAATGCCATCTATCCTCCGGAATCCACACCAGCCTGGTTATTTTTGCAAAAAGGTGTTTATGGTATTCATACCGACTCGGACCAAAAGTACCGTTCTGTGGATATACTGATTGCAACTATTAAAGGAATAATCGGCTAATTAAACAGAGTTTAGTTTGTTACTTTGTATGAAACCGATACTTACATAAATAGGTATACTTTTGTTTTTGGTTTATCTTTTATGTAAACATTGCAAATAGTTTAGTTTGTTACTTTGTTTTAAACCTATTCCTAAATAGGTATACTTTTCTATTGGTTTATCTTTTATGTAAACATATAAAAATGATTGACTGTTTTAAATGTTCTACAATACAATGCACTGATATTAATAAGTATATAAAACATTTAAGGAATGACCATTTTCTAAAAGATAATGATGACTTGCATCGTGGTGTAGGACAGTGTTTGAGAACTTATAATAATTTTAATTCATTTAGGAAACATTTAAAGTCTCATGTTCTTCATCAACCTCAAATTTCAGCTAACATAGAAGTTAAGGATGTATCTGTTAATCTTGAAGTTGATTCTAATAACTATCAGGAAATCCCGTATGAATCGTACTCTGAAGATGAATCAAGTAATATTTTTTCAGTTATAGAGAACTTTAATTCAGCACTTTTTAATCTCATTAGTGAAATATGTATAATAATTCTGTTGTACCTAGAAAATTTGTTCAATTGGTTATCCGAAAGATCTTATAAGCGAGTTAAAAAGGTTTGTTATTACATCGTTAAGTAATTTAGATGAAACTGATGAAAAGATAAGGGATATGGAAAAAATATTTGGTTCTATTGAGAATTGTATGACTGACTTGAATTCAGAATATAAATGTATACAAAAATATAAGCAATCCGGTTTGTTTGTGCCATCACATAATATTCAAACAGGGGAAACTCTAAAGAAACAATGTAGCGGCGATTCTATATTAGAACCAGTACCTATCCACATGAAGTTAATATCGTTAACAGATTTGTTAACCAAATTATTTTCTCTCGAGGGTTTTCTTCAATCAATGAAGGATTACTATACTCATTTACAACATGAGGAGACAGTAATAAGCAACTTTGTACAATGTAAATTATGGAAATATCAAAGTAGAAATTATGAGAATAAAACTGTTTTTCCCTTAATGTTATTTTTTGACGATTATGAGGTAGGAAATACTTTGGGTTCGCATGCTGGAACAAACAAACTTGGTGCGATATACTTGTCTTTGCCTTCAATGCCTCCGTATACGACTTCAAAATTATGTAACATATTTCTATTTGCCATATTTTACTCTGATGACCGTAAGAAGTTTGGTAATCAAATGTTTTCGAAATTAATTGATGAATTACGCTGTATACGAGAGAATGGGATAACAATCTTAGATGAAAAATTTTATTTTATAGTTGGACTTATATCAGGTGACAATTTAGGTATACATTCTCTTTTAGGGTTTACTGAAAGTTTTTCATGTACATTGTCCTGTAGATTTTGTAAAGCACCAAAATCTCTTTCTCATGTCATGACTGTTCAAGATGATTCGCTATTAAGAAATATTGAAAACTATAACCAAGTTGTGTTACTTAATGACGTTAGTCAAACGGGCATTAAAGAAAATTGTATTTTCCATCAGCTACCAGGGTTTCGGGTGACATATAATTTTACGGTGGACATTATGCATGACCTTTTCGAAGGTGTGTGTGTAATTACAGTCTAACCTGTTTGTTAAAAACATTAGTTTTGGAGTTACAGCTATTTTCTCTTGAAACACTTAATTCTCGTATTCAATTATTTAACTATACAGCCATTGAGAGTACTAATAAACCACCTATAATCACAACGGATAAATTGAAATCTAATCTTAAAATGTCAGCTTCAGAAATGCTATGCCTAACCAGGTATTTGGGCTTGATTATTGGAGATTTAGTACCTACTGATCTTGGAATATGGGAACTATGGATAACATTACGCGAAATTGTGTGTATATTGTCACTGGAGCTGACGTTCATTTCAAAACTTATGCTCATCTAAAAGTTCTCATTGATGATCACAATTCACTTTTTATTAAGTTTTCTGGAAATCTAAAACCTAAACATCACCATCTAATTCGTTATCATCTAATTTTAGAAATGTCTGGTTCTCTCCGACATTTTTGGTCTATGAGGGCTGAACAAAAACACAGAGAATCTAAACTAACCGCAAACATTTCATTTTCCTTTAAAAATTTACCGGAGACCCTGATGTTGAAAACCCAGCTAAGATTAGGTCACATGTTAAATAGTTATTGTAATGAACAAAATTGTAACATTTTCGGACCACTTTTACCTATTAGTCTTGAAATTTATAAAAAGTTCGGTAATATGTATGACAAACATTTACTTTATTCTTCTTCTCGGGTCAATCACTTGGGAACGGTTTATAAACCAAATTTTTCATTAATTCTGAAATGGACCGATGATCTTCCAGTTTTTGGCATAATTGAAAAAATAATTGCATATAAAAATGAAACACTCACGGATGTACATTTCTTGTGTAAAATTATAAAAACCATTTCCTTCTCTAGACATTGTTATGCTTTTGAGGTTGATATAGAATCAGATGAAAGTTCATGTTTCCAATTTAAAGATTTACATTCCTATATGCCATGTTTTATTACTAATTTTAATAGTAAATCATTTATCTCTGTTAGATGTTCCGTTTAATTTGTTTTTATTTCTTTATATTTAAATTTATTTTTTTATGTATTTTTCCTGTTTTTTTATGTTTCTGTATTTTTGTGTTTAAATTAAATATATTATTTTTTGATAAAATTATGCAGAATTTGAAGTTCATGTTTCCAATTGATATGCCATGTTTTATTACTAATTTTAATAGTAAATGATTTATCTCCATTAGATGTTCTGTTTAATTTGTTTTTATTTCATTATGTTTATATTTATTTTTTTATGTATTTTTCCTAATTATCTTTAGGTTTCTGTATTTTTGTGTTTAAATTAAATATATAACATTTTGATAAAATTATGCAGAATTTGAAGTTCATGTTTCCAATTTATATGCCATGTTTTATTACTAATTTTAATAGTAAATGATTTAGCTCCATAAGATGTTCTATTTTATTTGTTTTTATTTCATTATATTTATATTTATTTTTTTATCTATTTTTCCTAATTATATTTAGGTTTCTGTATTTTTGTGTTTAAATTGAATATACAGGGTGTTCCACAATGCTGTTTACACGCAATATCTCCCTTATTTGAAAAGATAAAGAAATCAACCAAAAACTATTGTAAATGACTCAAAATGGATCTTCAGAAAACATCCTTAAACGCTGGTTTCAGCATAGCAACGTTTCAGAGGTCATGCCAACTTGATTAATTTTTCAAATTGCACCCTCTGTTTTTTTTTCACGGAAATGTATTCTTCACTTCATACTGCATACGATAGTATTCCATACTTAATTATCTAATGTGCGTTTAGGGGTTGAAAAAAATATTTTTTATAAATTGAATTTATCTTAAACTTAAAGCAAATGCTCAAAATGCCCTCCTGCGGACTCGACACGGACTTTAAAGTGCCTCAGTAGTTCCCTTGTAGACACTGCTCTAATAATATTTTCGAATACATAATTTAGTTAGTGAATATGAAGTGTACAATTTATAAAACATATTTTTTTCAACCCCTAAATGCACATTAGATAATTAAGTAAGGCATGCTACCGTGTGCAGAATGAAGTGAAGAAAACATTTCCGTGAAAAGAAACAGATGGTGCAATTTGAAAAATTAATCGAGTTGGCATGATCACTGAAACGTTGCTATGCAACCAACAGTTAAGGATGTTTTCTGAAGGTCCATTTTGAGTCATTTACAATAGTTTTTGGTTGATTTCTTTATCTTTTCAAATACGGGAGATATTGCGTGTAAACAGCATTGTGGGACACTTGTATAACGTTTTGATAAAATTATGCAGAATTTGAAGTTCATGTTTCCAATTTATATGCCATGTTTTATTACTAATTTTAATAGTAAATTATTTATCTCATTATATTTATATTTATTTTTTTATGTATTTTTCCTAATTATCTTTAGGTTTCCGTATTTTTGTGTTTAAATTAAATATATAACTTTTTGATAAAATTATGCAGAATTTGTATTATTAAATCACCCAGTGTTTAGCGTTTCTTTCAGCAATATTAAAGGTTAAAGAAAAATCAGCACATTATTGTGCAAATATACACTAAACTACTATATACACATTACTCCAATATTCATATGTATTTCCAACATCATTGAGCTAAAATTCCATAATTATTATGAATTAAAAATTAACACAATATCGTTCATGTAAATTCTGAGCACAATATAGGAATTTTCCACAAAGATTGCAGGTGTTTCGTACAGCATTGTGCAAAACTGTGCTACAAAATATGTAAGATTCTTCAAGCAAATTGTTCTAGGTAGTTCGTATTCGGTATGGAGAAATAAATAATATATATTGTTTGGAAAAAGATTACAATTTGCTTTACACAAACTAACGCAATCAATTTGCACAAATTGTTCCTGTCACCATTTTAGGCACAATTTGCTTTAATTTTCTCAACATTTGTGCACTTAATATACAAACATTTCTCTATGTGTGGTGTCTTCTATCACCCCTTAAAATTAATGCGTTCTATCTCCGGACACGCTGTATTATGAACCTGATATTCAAACCGCTATTGCAGACATAATAATTGAATTAGAGTGCGGGAGTAGAAAAACAATTATTACAAAACGTTTTTTAGCGGGTTGAGCGTCGTATAAATAAAAGTACTGGACACATATACGGTGTTCAACGTCTTTTTAAATATTGTTAAAGAAACTAATTTAATTTCTTGTTCCTCTGCAATTACTGAATAGAATAGAAGACGCTAATCCCTCGGCGAGCCAGAAACAAGACACCCCCACATTCACCTTTAAGATGCACTAACGCAAGAAACCGTGGAAAAAGAAGAAAATGTACTGAGAAAGGGGTATTCTATTTAAATCACGACATTAAGTGATTTAAATAGAATACCCCTTTCTCTCGTAAAATATTTTGTGGGGAAGGCGTTTTATTTGGGCAACATTTTATTTATTAATTTTAAATATTGTTAAGAAATAATAACATATGAATTATAAAAAATAAAATGTTCCATATTTTAAGCCAAAAGAAAACATTATGTTAGCTCATTCAAACAAAAACAAAATACAAAACGGTAAAAAAGTACAATCGTTTTGCGATAGACATCGTATTTCAATTTTTGTTATTAGTTATTAGTAATTACTTAATTATAAAAGTAGGAGAATAATAATAATTGTTACAACTCTTAACCTGGAAACCAGGCCCCATAATGTTCTAAGTTAATAAATGAAGAACGAGAATAGTATTCATACAATATTATTATTAGAGTTTATATTTCCGCAAGAAACGTGTGAGGCCCTTTGCACGTCGGCACCCATTAGGCTTGCATAGATGCCTCAGTTAATTAATTCTTCACTAATATTCTTAATGCTAGTTAGGTTAATCCTTATGCATTTTCTGTTACATATTTATTAATAATAATTATTAAAATTGTTTGGCTAAAAAAGTAAAAACGAACAAACAAATAAAAATAATTTTACTATTATTCCTGATCAGAAATTTCAAATCGTGTATTAGGATAACAGAAAAGATTGACGGTCGTTTGCTGAAACCCTGGTAGCTATGCATTGATTTGTTGGTGACACCATTTAAAATCATATTTGAAATTAAACTTTGTTAAGTTAACGTTTATTTTAAGTTGTTTTATAACAATTTTTAATATTATTAATATTATATTATTAAAAATAGAACGTAAAATAAAATTTAACTCCATAGAAATTAATTTAAAATTGCTTTGAAATTTATAGTGACTGGGCTGCCATCTGGTAACCAGTAGCACTATTAATGATGTTATTGCAGTTTTTCGTCGTCAATATGTACCATACGGGGTGTCACCAATAAATCAATGCATAGCTACCAGGGTTTCAGCAAACGACCCTCAAGCATTTCTGTTATCCTAATACACGATTTGAAATATCTGATGAGGAATAAAGTTGTTAATAGTAAAATTTATTTTTATTTGTTTCTTTTATAAGAATTTTTACTTTTTTGTCCAAACAATTTTAATAATTATTTTTAATGAATATCAAAGAGAAAATGCATAAGTATTAACCTAACAACTAGCATTAAGAATATTAGAGAAGAATTAATTAACTATGCAAGCCTAATGGGTGCCGATGTGCAAACAGCCCCGCACGTTTCTTACCGAAATTGGATAATTTGGTCAAATTGGCTGGAATTATGATAGGTTGTAGCTTACATTATCCTGAAGGAAAGTCTCTCCTTCTACGAAGCTCTAAAATTAACAGTTTTGGAGTTACAGAGCACGGAAAGCAGGAAAAATTCATACTTCGGCATACACGTACACTGTTGTACAGCCTTGGTAACTTCATTTTTTGTGTATATTCTTTGTTTTTGTTTTGATTAACACAGATAATTATGTTGTCACATTCATGTGGATTTATACCAGTTGTCCCATTATATTTTGACCCTTTATGAACCTAGATAACTTTTAAACTAATTGAGATAATGAAATGCGATGTTCACTAGTCTTCTTAGTTTTTAAAGTTTTTTCTGAGTATTCGTTATTTTTTCTCACTTCCGGTTTATCCGGAAATGACAGAGTATTTTGCGGGGATAGCTAATTTGACGTTTACAGTGATGTTTTCTTTAATTGCCGTAGTCTACTTTGTGAATCATTATCTTTTTCGCAGTATTTCAATAACATGCAGTATTCACTTTAAGAGCTTATAAAACCATCACCCTATATAATAACCATGACAAGTATGGTACTTTTGGAAAGAGGGAACAATGGGCTTGCCAACTATGATACGGGGTGTTCCATTTGAAATTACAAAGTTGCCCTATCCCCAAAAATACGCTAGGTCATTTCCGATTAAACCGGCGGTGAACAAAAAAGACGGATACTCAGAAAAAAATCTTTAAACAATAAGAAGAATAATAAACATCGCATTTCATTATCTCAATTAGTTGAAACGTTATATAGGTTTATAAAGGGTCAAAATATAATGGGGCACCCGGTACCGGGGCCGTTTCATTCTCCATCTACACCATACCCAATAATCAACAATAGGTATTTTTCATTTTCTAATTTCAAATAAATCGGCCGTTTTCAGAGCCAAATGATGTGCCAAATTCACTCACGCAACCTAGTCGCGGTTAATCAAAATAAAAAATGACCGAGAATGAATTACCGAGGCTGTAAGTGTTAAAAATCCATAAACCGAAGTATGAATTTTCCCTGCCTTTCGTGCTCTGTAACTCCAAAACTGTTAATTTTAGAGCTTCTTGACACCGGATACTTTTGATCAATATAAACTACAACATATCACAATTTGACCGGGATCCAATTTCCGCAAAAAAAAACGTGCTCCTTTCTTAATCTTCAGAATGTACGTTGATATCGAAGTTTTTGTTAAACAAACTCATACGAGGGCGGCCTGAATAGTGAAGTAAGTAATACAGAAATGACATCACAATGAACACATAAGAGACATTGATCAGATTGAAATTTTCCATAAAGTTCTGCAATTAGGAAGCAAATCAAATGGTACACACTACATTTCCTTAGCATGGTGCCAAGTGGGGTAAAAACCGCCCCTAACTTTTAAAATCGGTATTGGGGTATGAAGTCGGTCAGGAATCAGAATGAAATTTTCCATAAAGTTCTGCAATTAGGATACAAATCAAACTTTACACACTACATTTCCTTAGCATGGGGCTAAGGAGGGTAAAAAGCGCCCATAACTTTTAAAATCGGTATTTGGGGATGAAGTCCGTCAGGAATAAGAATGAAATTATCCATAAAGTTCTGCAATCAGGATACGAATCAAATGGTACACACTACATTTCTTTAGCATGGTGGTAAGGGGGGTAAAAACCGCCCCTAACTTTTAAAATCTGTGTTTGGGTATGAAGTCGGTCAGGAATCAGAATGAAATTATCCATAAAGTTCTGCAATTAGGATACGAATCAAACTTTACACACTACATTTCCTTAGCATGGGGCTAAGGAGGGTAAAAACCGCCCATAACTTTTAAAATCGGTATTTGGGGATGAAGTCCGTCAGGAATAAGAATGAAATTATCCATAAAGTTCTGCAATCAGGATACGAATCAAATGGTACACACTACATTTCCTTAGCATGGTGCCAAGTGGGGTAAAAACCGCCCCTAACTTTTAAAATCGGTATTTGGGTATGAAGTCGGTCAGGAATCAGAATGAAATTTTCCATAAAGTTCTGCAATTAGGATACGAATCAAATGGTACACACTACATTTCCTTAGCATGGGGCTAAGGGGGGTAAAAACCGCTCCTAACTTTTAAAATCTGTGTTTGGGTATGAAGTCGGTCAGGAATCAGAATGAAATTATCCATAAAGTTCTGCAATTAGGATACGAATCAAATGGTACAAACTACCTTTCCTTAGCATGGGGCTAAATCGGGTAAAAACCGCCCCTAACTCTTAAAATCGGTATTTGGGGATGAAGTCCGTCAGGAATCAGAATGAAATTTTCCATAAAGTTCTGCAATTAAGATACGAATCAAAGGGTACACACTACATCTCCTTAGCAAGGGGCTAAGGGGGGTAAAAACGGCCCCTAACTATTAAAATCGGTATTTGGGTATGAAGTCGGTCAGGAATCAGAATGAAATTTTCCATAAAGTTCTGCAATTAAGATACGAATCAAAGGGTACACACTACATCTCCTTAGCAAGGGGCTAAGGGGGGTAAAAACAGCCCCTAACTTTTAAAATCGGTATTTGGGTATGAAGTCAGTAAGGAATCAGAATGAAATTTTCCATAAAGTTCTGCAATTAGGATACAAATCAAATAGAATACATTACATTTCCTTAGCATGGGGCCAAGGGGGGTAAAAATCGCCCCTAACTTTTAAAATCGGTATTTGGGGATGAAGTCCGTCAGGAATCAGAATGAAATTACCCACAAAGTTCTGCAAATAGGATACAAATCAAATGGTACACACTACATTTCCTTAGCATGGGGCTAAGGGTGGTAAAAACCGCCCCTAACTTTTAAAATCGATGTTTGGGAATGAAGTCCGCCAGGAATCAGAATGAAATTTTCCATAAAGTTCTGCAATTAGGATCCGAATCAAATGGTACACACTACATTTCCTTAGCATGGGGCTAAGGGGGGTAAAAACCGCCGCTAACTCTTAAAATCGTTATTTGGGAATGAAGTCCGTCAGAAATCAGAATGAGATTTTCTAAAAAGTTCTGCAATTAGGATACAAATCAAATAGTATACACTACATTTCCTTAGCATGGGGCTAAATGGGGTGAAAACCGCCCCTAACTTTTAAAATAGGTACTTGGGAATGAAGTGCGTCAGGAATCAGAATGAAATTTTCCATAAAGTTCTGCAATTAGGATACAAATCAAACGGTACACAATACATTTCCTTAGCAAGGGGCTAAGGGGGGTAAAAACCGCCCCTAACTTTTAAAATCGGTATTTGGGAATGATGTCCGTCAGGAATCAGAATGAAATTTTCCATAAAGTTCTGCAATTAGGATACGAATCAAATGGTACACACTACATTTCCTTAGCATGGGGCTAAGGGGGGTAAAAACCGCCCCTAACTTTTAAAATCTGTGTTTGGGTATGAAGTCGGTCAGGAATCAAAATGAAATTATCCATAAAGTTCTGCAATTAGGATACGAATCAAACTTTACACACTACATTTCCTTAGCATGGGGCTAAGGAGGGTAAAAACCGCCCATAACTTTTAAAATCGGTATTTGGGGATGAAGTCCGTCAGGAATAAGAATGAATTTATCCATAAAGTTCTGCAATCAGGATACGAATCAAATGGTACACACTACATTTCCTTAGCATGGTGCCAAGTGGGGTAAAAACCGCCCCTAACTTTTAAAATCGGTATTTGGGTATGAAGTCGGTCAGGAATCAGAATGAAATTTTCCATAAAGTTCTGCAATTAGGATACGAATCAAATGGTACACACTACATTTCCTTAGCATGGGGCTAAGGGGGGTAAAAACCGCTCCTAACTTTTAAAATCTGTGTTTGGGTATGAAGTCGGTCAGGAATCAGAATGAAATTATCCATAAAGTTCTGCAATTAGGATACGAATCAAATGGTACAAACTACCTTTCCTTAGCATGGGGCTAAATCGGGTAAAAACCGCCCCTAACTCTTAAAATCGGTATTTGGGGATGAAGTCCGTCAGGAATCAGAATGAAATTTTCCATAAAGTTCTGCAATTAGGATACGAATCAAAGGGTACACACTACATCTCCTTAGCAAGGGGCTAAGGGGGGTAAAAACCGCCCCTAACTTTTAAAATCGGTATTTGGGTATGAAGTCAGTCAGGAATCAGAATGAAATTTTCCATAAAGTTCTGCAATTAGGATACAAATCAAATGGAATACATTACATTTCCTTAGCATGGGGCTAAGGGGGGTAAAAACGGCCCCTAACTATTAAAATCGGTATTTGGGTATGAAGTCGGTCAGGAATCAGAATGAAATTTTCCATAAAGTTCTGCAATTAAGATACGAATCAAAGGGTACACACTACATCTCCTTAGCAAGGGGCTAAGGGGGGTAAAAACAGCCCCTAACTTTTAAAATCGGTATTTGGGTATGAAGTCAGTCAGGAATCAGAATGAAATTTTCCATAAAGTTCTGCAATTAGGATACAAATCAAATGGAATACATTACATTTCCTTAGCATGGGGCCAAGGGGGGTAAAAATCGCCCCTAACTTTTAAAATCGGTATTTGGGGATGAAGTCCGTCAGGAATCAGAATGAAATTACCCACAAAGTTCTGCAAATAGGATACAAATCAAATGGTACACACTACATTTCCTTAGCATGGGGCTAAGGGGGGTAAAAACCGCCCCTAACTTTTAAAATCGATGTTTGGGAATGAAGTCCGCCAGGAATCAGAATGAAATTTTCCATAAAGTTCTGCAATTAGGATCCGAATCAAATGGTACACACTACATTTCCTTAGCATGGGGCTAAGGGGGGTAAAAACCGCCGCTAACTCTTAAAATCGGTATTTGGGAATGAAGTCCGTCAGAAATCAGAATGAGATTTTCTAAAAAGTTCTGCAATTAGGATACAAATCAAATGGTATACACTACATTTCCTTAGCATGGGGCTAAATGGGGTGAAAACCGCCCCTAACTTTTAAAATAGGTACTTGGGAATGAAGTGCGTCAGGAATCAGAATGAAATTTTCCATAAAGTTCTGCAATTAGGATACAAATCAAACGGTACACAATACATTTCCTTAGCAAGGGGCTAAGGGGGGTAAAAACTGCCCCTAACTTTTAAAATCGGTATTTGGGAATGATGTCCGTCAGGAATCAGAATGAAATTTTCCATAAAGTTCTGCAATTAGGATACGAATCAAATGGTACACACTACATTTCCTTAGCATGGGGCTAAGGGGGGTAAAAACCGCCCCTAACTTTTAAAATCTGTGTTTGGGTATGAAGTCGGTCAGGAATCAGAATGAAATTATCCATAAAGTTCTGCAATCAGGATACGAATCAAATGGTACACACTACATTTCCTTAGCATGGTGGTAAGGGGGGTAATAACCGCCCCTAACTTTTAAAATCTGTGTTTGGGTATGAAGTCGGTCAGGAATCAGAATGAAATTATCCATAAAGTTCTGCAATTAGGATACGAATCAAACTTTACACACTACATTTCCTTAGCATGGGGCTAAGGAGGGTAAAAACCGCCCATAACTTTTAAAATCGGTATTTGGGGATGAAGTCCGTCAGGAATAAGAATGAAATTATCCATAAAGTTCTGCAATCAGGATACGAATCAAATGGTACACACTACATTTCCATAGCATGGTGCCAAGTGGGGTAAAAACCGCCCCTAACTTTTAAAATCGGTATTTGGGTATGAAGTCGGTCAGGAATCAGAATGAAATTTTCCATAAAGTTCTGCAATTAGGATACGAATCAAATGGTACACACTACATTTCCTTAGCATGGGGCTAAGGGGGGTAAAATCCGCTCCCAACTTTTAAAATCTGTGTTTGGGTATGAAGTCGGTCAGGAATCAGAATGAAATTATCCATAAAGTTCTGCAATTAGGATACGAATCAAATGGTACAAACTACCTTTCCTTAGCATGGGGCTAAATCGGGTAAAAACCGCCCCTAACTCTTAAAATCGGTATTTGGGGATGAAGTCCGTCAGGAATCAGAATGAAATTTTCCATAAAGTTCTGCAATTAGGATACGAATCAAAGGGTACACACTACATCTCCTTAGCAAGGGGCTAAGGGGGGTAAAAACCGCCCCTAACTTTTAAAATCGGTATTTGGGTATGAAGTCAATCAGGAATCAGAATGAAATTTTCCATAAAGTTCTGCAATTAGGATACAAATCAAATGGAATACATTACATTTCCTTAGCATGGGGCTAAGGGGGGTAAAAACGGCCCCTAACTATTAAAATCGGTATTTGGGTATGAAGTCGGTCAGGAATCAGAATGAAATTTTCCATAAAGTTCTGCAATTAAGATACGAATCAAAGGGTACACACTACATCTCCTTAGCAAGGGGCTAAGGGGAGTAAAAACAGCCCCTAACTTTTAAAATCGGTATTTGGGTATGAAGTCAGTAAGGAATCAGAATGAAATTTTCCATAAAGTTCTGCAATTAGGATACAAATCAAATGGAATACATTACATTTCCTTAGCATGGGGCCAAGGGGGTAAAAATCGCCCCTAACTTTTAAAATCGCTATTTGGGGATGAAGTCCGTCAGGAATCAGAATGAAATTACCCACAAAGTTCTGCAAATAGGATACAAATCAAATGGTACACACTACATTTCCTTAGCATGGGGCTAAGGGGGGTAAAAACCGCCCCTAACTTTTAAAATCGATGTTTGGGAATGAAGTCCGCCAGGAATCAGAATGAAATTTTCCATAAAGTTCTGCAATTAGGATCCGAATCAAATGGTACACACTACATTTTCCTTAGCATGGGGCTAAGGGGGGTAAAAACCGCCGCTAACTCTTAAAATCGGTATTTGGGAATGAAGTCCGTCAGAAATCAGAATGAGATTTTCTAAAAAGTTCTGCAATTAGGATACAAATCAAATGGTATACACTACATTTCCTTAGCATGGGGCTAAATGGGGTGAAAACCGCCCATAACTTTTAAAATAGGTACTTGGGAATGAAGTGCGTCAGGAATCAGAATGAAATTTTCCATAAAGTTCTGCAATTACGATACAAATCAAACGGTACACAATACATTTCCTTAGCAAGGGGCTAAGGGGGGTAAAAACCGCCCCATAACTTTTAAAATCGGTATTTGGGAATGATGTCCGTCAGGAATCAGAATGAAATTTTCCATAAAGTTCTGCAATTAGGATACGAATCAAATGGTACACACTACATTTCCTTAGCATGGGGCTAAGGGGGTAAAAACCGCCCCTAACTTTTAAAATCTGTGTTTGGGTATGAAGTCGGTCAGGAATCAGAATGAAATTATCCATAAAGTTCTGCAATTAGGATACGAATCAAATGGTACAAACTACCTTTCCTTAGCATGGGGCTAAATCGGGTAAAAACCGCCCCTAACTCTTAAAATCCGTATTTGGGGATGAAGTCCGTCAGGAATCAGAATGAAATTTTCCATAAAGTTCTGCAATTCGGAAACAAATCAAATGGTACACACTACATTTCCTTAGCATGGGGCTAAGGGGGGTAAAAACCGCCCCTAACTTTTAAAATCGGTATTTGGGTATGAAGTCGGTCAGGAATCAGAATGAAATTTTCCATAAAGTTCTGCAATTAGGATCCGAATCAAATGGTACACACTACATTTCCTTAGCATGGTGGTAAGGGGGGTAATAACCGCCCCTAACTTTTAAAATCTGTGTTTGGGTATGAAGTCGGTCAGGAATCAGAATGAAATTATCCATAAAGTTCTGCAATTAGGATACGAATCAAACTTTACACACTACATTTCCTTAGCATGGGGCTAAGGAGGGTAAAAACCGCCCATAACTTTTAAAATCGGTATTTGGGGATGAAGTCCGTCAGGAATAAGAATGAAATTATCCATAAAGTTCTGCAATCAGGATACGAATCAAATGGTACACACTACATTTCCTTAGCATGGTGCCAAGTGGGGTAAAAACCGCCCCTAACTTTTAAAATCGGTATTTGGGTATGAAGTCGGTCAGGAATCAGAATGAAATTTTCCATAAAGTTCTGCAATTAGGATACGAATCAAATGGTACACACTACATTTCCTTAGCATGGGGCTAAGGGGGGTAAAATCCGCTCCCAACTTTTAAAATCTGTGTTTGGGTATGAAGTCGGTCAGGAATCAGAATGAAATTATCCATAAAGTTCTGCAATTAGGATACGAATCAAATGGTACAAACTACCTTTCCTTAGCATGGGGCTAAATCGGGTAAAAACCGCCCCTAACTCTTAAAATCGGTATTTGGGGATGAAGTCCGTCAGGAATCAGAATGAAATTTTCCATAAAGTTCTGCAATTAGGATACGAATCAAAGGGTACACACTACATCTCCTTAGCAAGGGGCTAAGGGGGGTAAAAACCGCCCCTAACTTTTAAAATCGGTATTTGGGTATGAAGTCAATCAGGAATCAGAATGAAATTTTCCATAAAGTTCTGCAATTAGGATACAAATCAAATGGAATACATTACATTTCCTTAGCATGGGGCTAAGGGGGGTAAAAACGGCCCCTAACTATTAAAATCGGTATTTGGGTATGAAGTCGGTCAGGAATCAGAATGAAATTTTCCATAAAGTTCTGCAATTAAGATACGAATCAAAGGGTACACACTACATCTCCTTAGCAAGGGGCTAAGGGGAGTAAAAACAGCCCCTAACTTTTAAAATCGGTATTTGGGTATGAAGTCAGTAAGGAATCAGAATGAAATTTTCCATAAAGTTCTGCAATTAGGATACAAATCAAATGGAATACATTACATTTCCCTTAGCATGGGGCCAAGGGGGGTAAAAATCGCCCCTAACTTTTAAAATCGGTATTTGGGGATGAAGTCCGTCAGGAATCAGAATGAAATTACCCACAAAGTTCTGCAAATAGGATACAAATCAAATGGTACACACTACATTTCCTTAGCATGGGGCTAAGGGGGGTAAAAACCGCCCCTAACTTTTAAAATCGATGTTTGGGAATGAAGTCCGCCAGGAATCAGAATGAAATTTTCCATAAAGTTCTGCAATTAGGATCCGAATCAAATGGTACACACTACATTTCCTTAGCATGGGGCTAAGGGGGGTAAAAACCGCCGCTAACTCTTAAAATCGGTATTTGGGAATGACAGTCCGTCAGAAATCAGAATGAGATTTTCTAAAAAGTTCTGCAATTAGGATACAAATCAAATGTATACACTACATTTCCTTAGCATGGGGCTAAATGGGGTGAAAACCGCCCCTAACTTTTAAAATAGGTACTTGGGAATGAAGTGCGTCAGGAATCAGAATGAAATTTTCCATAAAGTTCTGCAATTAGGATACAAATCAAACGGTACACAATACATTTCCTTAGCAAGGGGCTAAGGGGGGTAAAAACCGCCCCATAACTTTTAAAATCGGTATTTGGGAATGATGTCCGTCAGGAATCAGAATGAAATTTTCCATAAAGTTCTGCAATTAGGATACGAATCAAATGGTACACACTACATTTCCTTAGCATGGGGCTAAGGGGGGTAAAAACCGCCCCTAACTTTTAAAATCTGTGTTTGGGTATGAAGTCGGTCAGGAATCAGAATGAAATTATCCATAAAGTTCTGCAATTAGGATACGAATCAAATGGTACAAACTACCTTTCCTTAGCATGGGGCTAAATCGGGTAAAAACCGCCCCTAAGTCTTAAAATCCGTATTTGGGGATGAAGTCCGTCAGGAATCAGAATGAAATTTTCCATAAAGTTCTGCAATTAGGAAACAAATCAAATGGTACACACTACATTTCCTTAGCATGGGGCTAAGGGGGGTAAAAACCGCCCCTAACTTTTAAAATCGGTATTTGGGTATGAAGTCGGTCAGGAATCAGAATGAAATTTTCCATAAAGTTCTGCAATTAGGATACAAATCAAATGGTACCCACTACATTTCCTTAGCATGGGGCTAAGGGGGTAAAAACGGCCCCTAACTATTAAAATCGGTATTTGGGTATGAAGTCTGTCAGGAATCAGAATGAAATTTTCCATAAAGTTCTGCAATTACGATACGAATCAAAGGGTACACACTACATCTCCTTAGCAAGGGGCTAAGGGGGGTAAAAACCGCCCCTAACTTTTAAAATCGGTATTTGGGTATGAAGACGGTCAGTAATCAGAATGAAATTACCCACAAAGTTCTGCAATTAGGATACAAATCAAATGGAATACATTACATTTCCTTAGCATGGGGCCAAGGGGGGTAAAAATTGCCCCAAACTTTTAAAATCGGTATTTGGGGATGAAGTCCGTCAGGAATCAGAATGAAATTACCCACAAAGTTCTGCAATTAGGATACAAATCAAATGGTACACACTACGTTTCCTTAGCATGGGGCTAAGGGGGGTAAAAACCGGCCCTAACTTTTAAAATCGATGTTTGGGAATGAAGTCCGCCAGGAATCAGAATGAAATTTTCCATAAAGTTCTGCAATTAGGATACAAATCAAACGGTACACACTACATTTCCTTAGCAAGGGGCTAAGGGGGGTAAAAAACGCCCCTAACTTTTAAAATAGGTACTTGGGAATGATGTCCGTCAGGAATCAGAATGAAATTTTCCATAAAGTTCTGCAATTAGGATACAAATCAAACGGTACACACTACATTTCCTTAGCAAGGGGCTAAGGGGGGTAAAAACCGCCCCTAACTTTTAAAATCGGTATTTGGGAATGATGTCCGTCAGGAATCAGAATGAAATTTTCCATAAAGTTCTGCAATTAGGATACGAATCAAAGGGTACACACTACATCTCCTTAGCAAGGGGCTAAGGGGGGTAAAAACCGCCCCTAACTTTTAAAATCGGTATTTGGGTATGAAGTCAGTCAGGAATCAGAATGAAATTTTCCATAAAGTTCTGCAATTAGGATACAAATCAAACGGTACACACTACATTTCCTTAGCAAGGGGCTAAGGGGGGTAAAAACCGCCCCTAACTTTTAAAATCGGTATTTGGGAATGATGTCCGTCAGGAATCAGAATGAAATTTTCCATAAAGTTCTGCAATTAGGATACAAATCAAACGGTACACACTACATTTCCTTAGCAAGGGGCTAAGGGGGGTAAAAACCGCCCCTAACTTTTAAAATAGGTACTTGGGAATGATGTCCGTCAGGAATCAGAATGAAATTTTCCATAAAGTTCTGCAATTAGGATACAAATCAAACGGTACACACTACATTTCCTTAGCAAGGGGCTAAGGGGGGTAAAAACCGCCCCTAACTTTTAAAATCGGTATTTGGGAATGATGTCCGTCAGGAATCAGAATGAAATTTTCCATAAAGTTCTGCAATTAGGATACGAATCAAAGGGTACACACTACATCTCCTTAGCAAGGGGCTAAGGGGGGTAAAAACCGCCCCTAACTTTTAAAATCGGTATTTGGGTATGAAGTCAGTCAGGAATCAGAATGAAATTTTCCATAAAGTTCTGCAATTAGGATACAAATCAAATGGAATACATTACATTTCCTTAGCATGGGGCTAAGGGGGGTAAAAACGGCCCCTAACTATTAAAATCGGTATTTGGGTATGAAGTCGGTCAGGAATCAGAATGAAATTTTCCATAAAGTTCTGCAATTAAGATACGAATCAAAGGGTACACACTACATCTCCTTAGCAAGGGGCTAAGGGGAGTAAAAACAGCCCCTAACTTTTAAAATCGGTATTTGGGTATGAAGTCAGTAAGGAATCAGAATGAAATTTTCCATAAAGTTCTGCAATTAGGATACAAATCAAATGGAATACATTACATTTCCTTAGCATGGGGCCAAGGGGGGTAAAAATCGCCCCTAACTTTTAAAATCGGTATTTGGGGATGAAGTCCGTCAGGAATCAGAATGAAATTACCCACAAAGTTCTGCAAATAGGATACAAATCAAATGGTACACACTACATTTCCTTAGCATGGGGCTAAGGGGGGTAAAAACCGCCCCTAACTTTTAAAATCGATGTTTGGGAATGAAGTCCGCCAGGAATCAGAATGAAATTTTCCATAAAGTTCTGCAATTAGGATCCGAATCAAATGGTACACACTACATTTCCTTAGCATGGGGCTAAGGGGGGTAAAAAACCGCCGCTAACTCTTAAAATCGGTATTTGGGAATGAAGTCCGTCAGAAATCAGAATGAGATTTTCTAAAAAGTTCTGCAATTAGGATACAAATCAAATGGTATACACTACATTTCCTTAGCATGGGGCTAAATGGGGTGAAAACCGCCCCTAACTTTTAAAATAGGTACTTGGGAATGAAGTGCGTCAGGAATCAGAATGGAATTTTCCATAAAGTTCTGCAATTAGGATACAAATCAAACGGTACACAATACATTTCCTTAGCAAGGGGCTAAGGGGGGTAAAAACCGCCCCATAACTTTTAAAATCGGTATTTGGGAATGATGTCCGTCAGGAATCAGAATGAAATTTTCCATAAAGTTCTGCAATTAGGATACGAATCAAATGGTACACACTACATTTCCTTAGCATGGGGCTAAGGGGGGTAAAAACCGCCCCTAACTTTTAAAATCTGTGTTTGGGTATGAAGTCGGTCAGGAATCAGAATGAAATTATCCATAAAGTTCTGCAATTAGGATACGAATCAAATGGTACAAACTACCTTTCCTTAGCATGGGGCTAAATCGGGTAAAAACCGCCCCTAACTCTTAAAATCCGTATTTGGGGATGAAGTCCGTCAGGAATCAGAATGAAATTTTCCATAAAGTTCTGCAATTAGGATACGAATCAAAGGGTACACACTACATCTCCTTAGCAAGGGGCTAAGGGGGGTAAAAACCGCCCCTAACTTTTAAAATCGGTATTTGGGTATGAAGACGGTCAGTAATCAGAATGAAATTACCCACAAAGTTCTGCAATTAGGATACAAATCAAATGGAATACATTACATTTCCTTAGCATGGGGCCAAGGGGGGTAAAAATTGCCCCAAACTTTTAAAATCGGTATTTGGGGATGAAGTCCGTCAGGAATCAGAATGAAATTACCCACAAAGTTCTGCAATTAGGATACAAATCAAATGGTACACACTACATTTCCTTAGCATGGGGCTAAGGGGGGTAAAAACCGGCCCTAACTTTTAAAATCGATGTTTGGGAATGAAGTCCGCCAGGAATCAGAATGAAATTTTCCATAAAGTTCTGCAATTAGGATACAAATCAAACGGTACACACTACATTTCCTTAGCAAGGGGCTAAGGGGGGTAAAAACCGCCCCTAACTTTTAAAATAGGTACTTGGGAATGATGTCCGTCAGGAATCAGAATGAAATTTTCCATAAAGTTCTGCAATTAGGATACAAATCAAACGGTACACACTACATTTCCTTAGCAAGGGGCTAAGGGGGGTAAAAACCGCCCCTAACTTTTAAAATCGGTATTTGGGAATGATGTCCGTCAGGAATCAGAATGAAATTTTCCATAAAGTTCTGCAATTAGGATACGAATCAAATGGTACACACTACATTTCCTTAGCATGGGGCTAAGGGGGGTAAAAAACCGCCCCTAACTTTTAAAATCTGTGTTTGGGTATGAAGTCGGTCAGGAATCAGAATGAAATTATCCATAAAGTTCTGCAATTAGGATACGAATCAAATGGTACAAACTACCTTTCCTTAGCATGGGGCTAAATCGGGTAAAAAACCGCCCCTAACTCTTAAAATCCGTATTTGGGGATGAAGTCCGTCAGGAATCAGAATGAAATTTTCCATAAAGTTCTGCAATTCGGAAACAAATCAAATGGAACACACTACATTTCCTTAGCATGGGGCTAAGGGGGGTAAAAACCGCCCCTAACTTTTAAATCGGTATTTGGGTATGAAGTCGGTCAGGAATCAGAATGAAATTTTTCCATAAAGTTTCTGCAATTAGGATCCGAATCAAATGGTACACACTACATTTCCTTAGCATGGTGGTAAGGGGGGTAATAACCGCCCCTAACTTTTAAAATCTGTGTTTGGGTATGAAGTCGGTCAGGAATCAGAATGAAATTATCCATAAAGTTCTGCAATTAGGATACGAATCAAACTTTACACACTACATTTCCTTAGCATGGGGCTAAGGAGGGTAAAAACCGCCCATAACTTTTAAAATCGGTATTTGGGGATGAAGTCCGTCAGGAATAAGAATGAAATTATCCATAAAGTTCTGCAATCAGGATACGAATCAAATGGTACACACTACATTTCCTTAGCATGGTGCCAAGTGGGGTAAAAACCGCCCCTAACTTTTAAAATCGGTATTTGGGTATGAAGTCGGTCAGGAATCAGAATGAAATTTTTCCATAAAGTTCTGCAATTAGGATACGAATCAAATGGTACACACTACATTTCCTTAGCATGGGGCTAAGGGGGGTAAAATCCGCTCCCAACTTTTAAAATCTGTGTTTGGGTATGAAGTCGGTCAGGAATCAGAATGAAATTATCCATAAAGTTCTGCAATTAGGATACGAATCAAAATGGTACAAACTACCTTTCCTTAGCATGGGGCTAAATCGGGTAAAAACCGCCCCTAACTCTTAAAATCGGTATTTGGGGATGAAGTCCGTCAGGAATCAGAATGAAATTTTCCATAAAGTTCTGCAATTAGGATACGAATCAAAGGGTACACACTACATCTCCTTAGCAAGGGGCTAAGGGGGGTAAAAACCGCCCCTAACTTTTAAAATCGGTATTTGGGTATGAAGTCAATCAGGAATCAGAATGAAATTTTCCATAAAGTTCTGCAATTAGGATACAAATCAAATGGAATACATTACATTTCCTTAGCATGGGGCTAAGGGGGGTAAAAACGGCCCCTAACTATTAAAATCGGTATTTGGGTATGAAGTCGGTCAGGAATCAGAATGAAATTTTCCATAAAGTTCTGCAATTAAGATACGAATCAAAGGGTACACACTACATCTCCTTAGCAAGGGGCTAAGGGGAGTAAAAACAGCCCCTAACTTTTAAAATCGGTATTTGGTATGAAGTCAGTAAGGAATCAGAATGAAATTTTCCATAAAGTTCTGCAATTAGGATACAAATCAAATGGAATACATTACATTTCCTTAGCATGGGGCCAAGGGGGGTAAAAATCGCCCCTAACTTTTAAAATCGGTATTTGGGGATGAAGTCCGTCAGGAATCAGAATGAAATTACCCACAAAGTTCTGCAAATAGGATACAAATCAAATGGTACACACTACATTTCCTTAGCATGGGGCTAAGGGGGGTAAAAACCGCCCCTAACTTTTAAAATCGATGTTTGGGAATGAAGTCCGCCAGGAATCAGAATGAAATTTTCCATAAAGTTCTGCAATTAGGATCCGAATCAAATGGTACACACTACATTTCCTTAGCATGGGGCTAAGGGGGGTAAAAACCGCCGCTAACTCTTAAAATCGGTATTTGGGAATGAAGTCCGTCAGAAATCAGAATGAGATTTTCTAAAAAGTTCTGCAATTAGGATACAAATCAAATGGTATACACTACATTTCCTTAGCATGGGGCTAAATGGGGTGAAAACCGCCCCTAACTTTTAAAATAGGTACTTGGGAATGAAGTGCGTCAGGAATCAGAATGAAATTTTCCATAAAGTTCTGCAATTAGGATACAAATCAAACGGTACACAATACATTTCCTTAGCAAGGGGCTAAGGGGGGTAAAAACCGCCCCATAACTTTTAAAATCGGTATTTGGGAATGATGTCCGTCAGGAATCAGAATGAAATTTTCCATAAAGTTCTGCAATTAGGATACGAATCAAATGGTACACACTACATTTCCTTAGCATGGGGCTAAGGGGGGTAAAAACCGCCCTAACTTTTAAAATCTGTGTTTGGGTATGAAGTCGGTCAGGAATCAGAATGAAATTATCCATAAAGTTCTGCAATTAGGATACGAATCAAATGGTACAAACTACCTTTCCTTAGCATGGGGCTAAATCGGGTAAAAACCGCCCCTAAGTCTTAAAATCCGTATTTGGGGATGAAGTCCGTCAGGAATCAGAATGAAAATTTTCCATAAAGTTCTGCAATTAGGAAACAAATCAAATGGTACACACTACATTTCCTTAGCATGGGGCTAAGGGGGGTAAAAACCGCCCCTAACTTTTAAAATCGGTATTTGGGTATGAAGTCGGTCAGGAATCAGAATGAAATTTTCCATAAAGTTCTGCAATTAGGATACAAATCAAATGGTACCCACTACATTTCCTTAGCATGGGGCTAAGGGGGTAAAAACGGCCCCTAACTATTAAAATCGGTATTTGGGTATGAAGTCTGTCAGGAATCAGAATGAAATTTTCCATAAAGTTCTGCAATTACGATACGAATCAAAGGGTACACACTACATCTCCTTAGCAAGGGGCTAAGGGGGGTAAAAACCGCCCCTAACTTTTAAAATCGGTATTTGGGTATGAAGACGGTCAGTAATCAGAATGAAATTACCCACAAAGTTCTGCAATTAGGATACAAATCAAATGGAATACATTACATTTCCTTAGCATGGGGCCAAGGGGGGTAAAAATTGCCCAAACTTTTAAAATCGGTATTTGGGGATGAAGTCCGTCAGGAATCAGAATGAAATTACCCACAAAGTTCTGCAATTAGGATACAAATCAAATGGTACACACTACATTTCCTTAGCATGGGGCTAAGGGGGGTAAAAACCGGCCCTAACTTTTAAAATCGATGTTTGGGAATGAAGTCCGCCAGGAATCAGAATGAAATTTTCCATAAAGTTCTGCAATTAGGATACAAATCAAACGGTACACACTACATTTCCTTAGCAAGGGGCTAAGGGGGGTAAAAAACGCCCCTAACTTTTAAAATAGGTACTTGGGAATGATGTCCGTCAGGAATCAGAATGAAATTTTCCATAAAGTTCTGCAATTAGGATACAAATCAAACGGTACACACTACATTTCCTTAGCAAGGGGCTAAGGGGGGTAAAAACCGCCCCTAACTTTTAAAATCGGTATTTGGGAATGATGTCCGTCAGGAATCAGAATGAAATTTTCCATAAAGTTCTGCAATTAGGATACGAATCAAAGGGTACACACTACATCTCCTTAGCAAGGGGCTAAGGGGGGTAAAAACCGCCCCTAACTTTTAAAATCGGTATTTGGGTATGAAGTCAGTCAGGAATCAGAATGAAATTTTCCATAAAGTTCTGCAATTAGGATACAAATCAAACGGTACACACTACATTTCCTTAGCAAGGGGCTAAGGGGGGTAAAAACCGCCCCTAACTTTTAAAATCGGTATTTGGGAATGATGTCCGTCAGGAATCAGAATGAAATTTTCCATAAAGTTCTGCAATTAGGATACAAATCAAACGGTACACACTACATTTCCTTAGCAAGGGGCTAAGGGGGGTAAAAACCGCCCCTAACTTTTAAAATAGGTACTTGGGAATGATGTCCGTCAGGAATCAGAATGAAATTTTCCATAAAGTTCTGCAATTAGGATACAAATCAAACGGTACACACTACATTTCCTTAGCAAGGGGCTAAGGGGGGTAAAAACCGCCCCTAACTTTTAAAATCGGTATTTGGGAATGATGTCCGTCAGGAATCAGAATGAAATTTTCCATAAAGTTCTGCAATTAGGATACGAATCAAAGGGTACACACTACATCTCCTTAGCAAGGGGCTTTGGGGGGTAAAAACCGCCCCTAACTTTTAAAATCGGTATTTGGGTATGAAGTCAGTCAGGAATCAGAATGAAATTTTCCATAAAGTTCTGCAATTAGGATACAAATCAAATGGAATACATTACATTTCCTTAGCATGGGGCTAAGGGGGGTAAAAACGGCCCCTAACTATTAAAATCGGTATTTGGGTATGAAGTCGGTCAGGATCAGAATGAAATTTTCCATAAAGTTCTGCAATTAAGATACGAATCAAAGGGTACACACTACATCTCCTTAGCAAGGGGCTAAGGGGAGTAAAAACAGCCCCTAACTTTTAAAATCGGTATTTGGGTATGAAGTCAGTAAGGAATCAGAATGAAATTTTCCATAAAGTTCTGCAATTAGGATACAAATCAAATGGAATACATTACATTTCCTTAGCATGGGGCCAAGGGGGT